>OZ022265.1:40845574-41545574 GCA_963978885.1 Nemotelus pantherinus | reverse complement strand
AGTGATCGGAAAAAGCCATCAAGGAAAATAGAAGAGGAAAATTCAAAAAAGCGGTCCTCCTTCTACACGATAACGCACCTGTTCATAAGAGTCGTTTTGCGTTGGCTGCCCTGCATAAGGTAGACTTCATTATTTTACATCAGGTAGACTTCATTATTTTACATTATTTTATTTACCGAAATTGAAAATATATAGGGTAAGTTTCCCGGTTGTGACCATAGTTTCGTTTTCCAACCATAACTTTTGATCTACTCTTATTTCTGCAGATATATATATCAATGGAAAGCTTGAAGTCTTAGGTAACGACTTATTGAAGCATAAATTTGAATTTGTCAAAAAACAAAGTAGTTATTCAACTGTAAAAAATTTGTCTTCTTTGACCATCAAATTTTTTTTACCCGGTTGTAGCCACCCCTGGAAAATGTCCTAAAAATGGAAAAATATTAAATAAAACGCTACTCGATGTTTAGAAAATAGAGTTACATTGAATTTCGAAGCTCTTAGTTGAAAAAAGAACAAGAAGAATTTGCAAAAAACCCTTCAGAAAAAAAAATCAATGAATCTGAAAATGACAAGAAATTAAAACGGAATTATTCGTCGTCCCCATCGGTTTCACAATTTTCGCAGGTGTAATAGCCGGTTTGCATGTTAGCGCACTTCAAATGTACCAGTCATTGGCACGTGTTGCATTCGATAGTTGTTGGCGGTTAATCGAATTGGCAACAGCTTCATGCAAATCATGCAAAAATCACGATCCTTCTCCTTATCATCAGGTGATGCTGATCGAGTTTTTTGTTTGCATTGGCTCGTTTAGCCGCCGGTTTGACTGGCGTTGCTGTAGCTCCTCGCTTAGCGGTTCTTTTTCCTCGTGTCGGCTTATTTTTCTTAGTTTTCTGCTTGACTGCTCGCTTCGTGGCTTTCTCCTTCAATTCAGCGAGGACTGGCGGCGAAGTGGGTTCGCATGGGTTTTCGGCCACGGTTGGAAGGTTTCTTTGGTGGAGCTCCCTGTAGAGGACCTATGGAATCCAAAATCGATAGGCTACTTCTCGATGTAGTTTTGTTAACATAAACAATGATATTTAACAGTGTATTCGCCAAATACGCCTTTTAAGCGATAAAAAAGTAGGTGGCTACAACCGGGCAAATTTTGGTGGCCACAACCGGGAAAAGCCGGGCTGTCAAAAATGCTCAGCAAATTTATATGGAGCAAACAATTTGATCAAACCGAAACTTAATCACAAAAAATAATGTTTTCTCTTCCCAAAAATATATTGGATTCGCCTTTTTCAAGTCACTCACTATAATTAATCGCACTTTCAACGCCACACGAAGTTACATCAACGTTGGCAGGAACACACAAGACAATTTTACCGACCGTAGCTACTTCACGTATGAGTATGTTGACGGTAGATATCGAAAAAAAACATCGTGTTGGCATCGCGCACCAACGACAATTGTCATATCGACTGTATCTGCCCCATATCGAAAATTATCCAGTGGTGGCCACAACCGGCGAATGGCCACAACCGGGAAACTTACCCTATATTTACCGAAATTGAAAATGGAACTTCGTGGAAAGAACTTTTCGAACAATGAAGAAGTTATGGACGCCGTTTTGGCTTACTTTACCGACAAAGACAAAACATTTTTTAGAAGATTTATATAAATTCATTAATATGTCCGGCGACTATATTAAAAAAGACAAATAAATTTGCATTTTTATTTGCACTTCTTGCCCCCATGCCGCGAACTTAATGACTTACCTTCATATATCTTCCAGCATCCCAAAAATGCAAATAGTAGGTCTTCTCATCCGTAAATGTTTTCTTCATTTGTCACAAAACTCAAATATACATAGCCTCGCTACTCTCTCTCTATCCCTTAAAGTGGGCTTCCTAGCATCTGATTACTCACCGCAGAGCCCCACATATTACATACTTGGTCCAGCTCTTTATTCAGGAAAATTATGACATTCGTATTCATTCAGAATATTTTCGCTAATTTGTCCTTTTCACTTTTTGCGAGTAAAATTAATTGTCGCTCATGTAATATACGAATCCAGGTGACAGGATGAAAAATGCTAGTCGAAAAAAGTTTGAGTTTCTCATTCGCATACGACATATAACTATGCATATGACTTACATGCTCTTCATACTGTCCTGCATAAAAACCCAGTGTGTTTCAGCTTGTCTGATATTTTCACGACATTTTCCACTTCGAAATAACACTGGAACTTCTTGCCGGAAGCATACAAATAAACCGCGCTACCAAAACAAACAAGCCAGGACCCAGCAATATGGTGAAATGTTGACATTAGGAAAATGAAGATTAACGATTATAACATCAAAAGAAATGGCATACAATTTGTAAACTCGACGACAAATAAAAATAAAAGCTAAAATCTGAATTTTGATGTGATACTATAGAATCTTTTGGGGAGCTTTCGGCACATTGCAAACGTTCATTCCACTCTGTTTCACTCACAGTCGTGTAAACATATTTCGTCTGACACAAATTGTGTGTTAATATGTCTGCATGTATATGGTTCGGAATAAAATCTTATAATGCAACAATTTACCAATGATTTAAGTCAGTCCTGAATATTACGACTTCACGGTTGCAACAATCGTCAGGCTGTTTACTACATCGGACACAGGCAGTGCGAAAATGACGAAAAGTATGTCCCTGCACGCAATATGCATATATGTAAATCAATACGGAGTTAAGATTGATTTCATTGCTTGTGAAATCAAAACTGGAAAAGACTGAAGACGAAACGTTAAAAATTACTATTGATTTCTGCATTGAAATTCTGCAGGAAATTTCAGCGTACAATATGTCAGTGACTTGATTGTCAAGCAATTTTAATAAAAGTAGACTGGAGTTATTGCGAAATGGAGTAATAGCAGGGCGATTAGCAGCAAATCAATCAATACGGCAGAAAGTTGAAACCGTTTCTTATGAACTTCATAGCTGATATTTAATACATGTATTTAAGTCAATTATTGGTAAAGCGATGTATACATTCCTTCATAATATGGGCAAGTATAATTCGATAATTTTAGGGAAAGTTGAAGCTGGCATTCATACGTCTTGGGTATTATAAATTATTGAACTAACGGAATACATGTTTTTGCAAAATTGCAGTTCATAAAGCGAATAACAATACATTCGCTTAAAGTTTTTCAGACTGGAGACGGCGCCCAGTGTGGGAGGCTACGATTCAAAAGTAAAAAATTATATAAGACTTATCTGCTGTAGCATTTTTATTTCTAGTTAAATTTTGTTTTCATTACAGAGTGGATAGCTTATTTAATTCTAAAATAAGACAAGCAGCAAATACAATAAAATTTGACAATGCTTAAGCTGTAAATTCAATCGAAAAAGTTCTTGAAACAAAATATTGAATAACTAATGGTGTTTAAAGAAAAAAAAAACTGCGTAGAGATCCTTGGGGAAAATAATCTATAGCTCTTTGAATTATGCTCTTAACGCCCTTTTATTTATTTATAGCCAGCACAAGTTCCAAACAAAATACAAGCGTTTGCGACGTAGATTTTTTGATTTTTTTGCACTTCAGGTCAGATCTGAGAAACAATTCACAGCAAGTAGATTGCTGCATTTCCTTCAGCTGGTGCATCCACAAAAGTTGCTGACTTCACAATAATTTTCTTTTGCTATTTTATGGTATTATATTTCCTATTATGACTTTTAACGCTAATTGAGGGTAGTTTTTAAACGATGTGATGAAAATAATTTGAATTTATATTTGAAGTTCATCAAACTGTCAGTCTATGAAAGTCAGTCAGACTGCCAGTCTTTGGTTGGTGAAACTGCTGCAGGTCGTGGTCACACCAACCACTACAAACTATTTTCCTCAATTTTTTTTTAATTCTCCACACCATTGTGAGCCCATGAAGCTTATCTCGTTGTTTTCAATGATAGTAGCGCGAAAAATGCATTGAATGTTGCTCCTTTATGATTCGTGCTTAACTGAACATGAATTTTGCAAACATTAAAGGAGCTTTACAAAATGCGATAGAAAACTTATTCTACACGATTGTATATTGTGCATACAAAAAAATTACAGCTTGGAATCACAAACTAGGTGGTAGTTGCGGTCAAATACAAATTTGCCAGTTAGTTTTTTCAACATTACAGTGTTAGAAAAATAAATTATTAATAATAAGTTTAGAGAGAGACAATGAATATTCATGGATATGCACATATACTCTTAAAAGTCAATAATGTGATACACTTAGCGTATACATTTACAAAATTTAGTAAAGTAATTTAACGACAAAGATAAAATCTATAATAGAACAAATCGAGAGAATTACGAACTCAGATTTTCCCTTGGGTTTCTCCGCTACCTAAGTTCTACGAGCTTTTGATTGTAACCTTTGACATATTAGAAATGAAGTGGGCAAGCCTATAAGATTTGCATTGGAGGGGATGGTAGCAAAATCTCTCTTCAATTCACTCTTCACTGTCAAATTCAAGCATTTCCCCACAAATTTTATTCGGGTCGACCCTTGATTGTCAACAGGAAAGGTTTACTTTAGCGTATTTCCGGAACGAGAGAATCAAGGAAGCTATTGGTGGAAAGCTATACCGTCGATCTCCACTCCATGTCTACTCTCTCAGTAATTGTAAGCTGTAAAATTTGCGTACACATGGCTTACTATCTCTGCCTCTATCTTTCTGTCTGCGGAGGTGAAGACGTTCAAACCTACTAACGTTCAGATTCATTCAAATTGTTGCAATTTTTACTGGTGTTTTCATTTCTCTCTTCTGAGGATATGCCACAATAATATGATCGAGTTTGACAGAATGAGACAGATAATGACTTTGATTGTATACACGCTAAAAAGCCATTGTTCTTCCCTTAATATATTTTGCAGCTATTATATTTATATTAAAAACATTTCTTAACATTATTATATTGGCGTAGCAATAACATTATATTGCCAGCACACAGCATTCCTATAATTTTATATATTGACATGCGTGCGGTGAATTCTTCTCTAACAATATTATATTAGTGCCCTACTAAGCGCAAAAGCGGTATCTCAATGAAAACGAGTTTCGAGATAATTGAAGTTTTGTATGAGTAGTAATATTGATAAACCTCTAATTGCCTTAGTAATTTAAGGTAAAATTGAGATAGGCGACGAGGAACTGGGTTCGTTTAGAGCTAGTGGAGGATTCTCCTTACTCCACTTTTTTCGGTGAGCGGTCTTCTGCTCTTGGGTACATCGGGTACTTAGATTTAAAAAACTTTCTTAAGGTGTTTTCTATATGTTTTAAATAAGATACCATTAAAAGGTTTAGTTCATTAGATGCGTATTGTTTTAAGCTTTCTTATGTTATAAAAATCAAGTTTCCGATTTTTTTTGAGATACCGCTTTTGCGCTTAGTTGGGCAGATTAGTAGGCTAATATTTAATATAAACATGGCAATGAGTTACATTAACGTCTTACAATACTATATTTGTATACCAACAATTAATATTAACATTCAAATATATTATATTAACGCCTTTATTAGCTGTATTAACATATAAATTTTTAATATTAACATCCTAACATACAATACTAGCATTGTGCTTTGTTATCGGGGTTGTTTGGTGTGGAGTTTTTTTTAAGTAAAACAATTTGTAAATGTATTAATTCTGAGCACAGACGAAAAACAACGACTCACGCGGCACGCAAAAATTCAACTGAAACGAATTAACGACAGACGAGATTATTTCACAATAACGTTGCAGGCTTTTTGAGTGTGAGCTTTCAACGAATTACTATTGTGGAGAGAGATAGAAGCACTGCGTTTGAACGCTTCAATTCTGTATCTGTTTCGCTCAACATCGATTTCACCTCCCTTGGTTAATACATTTATGTTGGCATAGTAGTATATTTATGTTAAGATGTTAAAACATTTTGCCAAAATATGTTTGCAGGTGCTTTCAACATAAAAAGTCCACAGTAAACTGCAAATATAATATTGTAACTTCCTAATATAAAATATTGAGTGGCAATGCTGTTACTATAACAATATTAAGATGTTAATATATTTATTTCTGTCATTTCTCAGCGTGTATTTGAAAAAAGAGGATGTTAATTAGTGATCGGCATACATAGCAAATAATTACTTGCATAATGCAGTAAATTTAACGACAAATTAGAGCAATTTTGTCACATTGGAAAAATATTTTCATTTTGAGGACAGAGATTATCAAAATTTGCATTTATTTTGGAAACATTACCTTCTTATCCCTTGTCCTCAAAGTGTTTCTATTTCTTATCTTTTCGGATAAAAAATGTGATCATTAATGAGCTGTTTAACATAGTATCAGGTAGGATAGGATCCCATTTTTCGATTTATGCGGAGAAGACCTATCATTTAAACGAAATCTTTAATTATGCCAAAGTTTTTGATTACATACATATTACATATGTACCTGCCTTACCATAAAAAAAAAACAGTGGAACTAAGCCAAACATGAACGACATTACTGTGAAAGTATTTCATCCGTATTTCAACCCGCCTTGATTTAAAAAATAGTGCCGTCAACAGAAAAGCCGCAAATTGTACCCAAAAACAAAATTTTCTTTGCTTCAGTCCTCATTAGCCACGAATGCGATGACTTAATTCGTTATGTCTGATCAAAATTTCCCAGAAACGGCTAATTCTATTCATCGATTCCTGCTTAAATTTCCAATTTAGTAGCGTATAGCCAAACACCATTCCACCAGCATAGCAAACGACACTAAAACCTAAAAAATTATACATTCTTGACCAATTGAAGATATATTGTCTCAATACCAACAACAATATCCCCATCGTTTACGGAAAACACCATATAAAATTAAGTCAGTAAAGTTTTCGACATCGGCAAAAACCTCAACTGCCACAAAGTCAAATTAAGGGAAAACCAAAAACCAAATGCCAGCTAGTAGGACTCCGAGTAGATAGAGAATTCCGTGAAAGATAACCAGGAAAATTAATTCACATTAAAAGTAATCCCAATCGTCTATTGATTTTTCCTCCTAAGGAAACCATTTGTCGAAAAACTTTTCCCATTAGCCTAAGCTACTTTCCAGTTCAGTGAATCTACGCTACGTTCGTATGTAACGTACGAGTACGTTTCTTCAAGTGACACTGTATCATTTGCAAACGGGACTCATTTTGTAAAGCGCAGTGCTGAAAAAAATCAAAATTAAGCGAGAACGACGAGTGGGATCCTTCAAAGTGCACCTCATGACCTATAACAGTTGGGTCGTCACTGAGTGCAAAACAACTGCCATGAACAGGAAATATCTGCAACAGTCGGTCGTAATGCCATGCGAGGTGAGATGTGGTGAGCATGCTCAAAAAGCACCCCAAGAACGATATTGCAGAAGTTAGGGGCAAAATTGAAATTTCTGATGTTTACGAGTTTTTCTCCTGCGACCTAGTCACATTTTTATCACGTAAGCAGGATGACACAATATTTGTTACGACGGCAACTCTACTTCCTGAAAATTTCGGTGAGGAATAAATGTGCGCTCAAATATCATGAAACTGGTCAAAATAAATGAAATCAATACTTGAACAGAAGAAGCAACAAGTATTTGCGAAATTAGTCGATGATAGACCTAGTAAACTATTTTAGCTGGTTGAAAATGCAGTTTAATGCTGTCCGACATTGTACGAGTCAATAACACTCAGTTTGAACGAAAGGAATCCTAAAAATACCTGAAATATAATAACAATGAAGCTTGACATTATACAGGAGGGTGCATGTTTTTAAAACTAAACTACGGTTAAAACGCTATAGGCATTTCCCTGGCGGTTCGATCTTTCTGGCGCTGTTTCAATCGCACTGAATAGGAAGTTGAGTTTGCATAAAAAAAAACCCATAACGAAATTACATAGCTGGAAATTTCATGAATGTAACAAATACCACATAAAATGTCATAGCTATAGGGGAATGTTCGACATAGGGAATTTTAAAATTGAAATACTTTTTCAAGATACTAAGATATTGTTTCAAAGGTCGGCCACCTTACTCCTAAAGTGTGGTCTGCGGCAACTCTTTTTTTATAACCCTTTCTTGTCTAACAACACGGATCAAAATCGTTAAAAAGGTATCTAAAGTAAGTATAGTGGGTATTGTTCCAAATATTGCACTTTAAATTTTGTTTTGTGGTGGCCGACTTTTGAAGCAGGCCGACATTAGCAGCATATGGGAGAACAAGAAAGAAGAATAATTATTATACCGGTAAAGTACCAGTAAACTTCTCCAAATTTATTGATGCCAACCAAAATTGTCAAAACAAAGTGTGCCACAAGGACAATTAACAAACAAAGACGTTCAAGTTTCAGCTTATTTAATTTGTTTGGCTTAAACCTACCTTTTATACTGTGGAGGGATTTAATAGCGTTTCAAGAACCATAATACAAACTCCAACTCAACTCCAATCTGTCCTGTGATCTAATACACAATGACTGTCATTTAATTATAACATAATATAATTATAACATGACACTGATTGCTGTCAGTTAATAAGCTTGAGTACTTCCTAATATATTCATTGGTAAATTCAGCTAATGAAGAGGAGAACTAACTTTAGTAGACAATGTGCCCACATGGCTGAACACTTGTATTGTCAACAAAATGCTAATTTGGGATAATTTGTGAACGCAGCATGACCAAAACTCCGATAATTTGGCCAAACGAACCGAATATTTTTATGGCCGAATACGAGCAAGTAGATAAATTCGTATGCCTGAGAGCCTTACTTAGAAAACGTCGCAAAGTTCGTCAAAGACTATCAGCTTCCAATAAGGCATTTCATGCAGTTCTCAGTCTGTATTTGAAAAATGTTCAAGGAAACAATGAACTACGCGTTCAAAAACTATTAATTCAACATATGCTGTACACTTACGCAGTTGTTTGAATTAAGTTATAATAAAATTTGGAAACAAAATTCTCCGAACTAAATTTAGACCGGTGCAAAAAAGGATGCATAGCGGGGCTATTGAAGGAAATGTATCCGAAAAACCAAGGAACTAACTGACCCTTTACTAGGGTTGTCAAGAAAGTTCCTTGAATATTATTCCTGAAATTATTTGAAATTTAGGTATTCATATAACGCTCGATTAAGGAAGGTAGCATAGGCAGTCAGGATATAGTATACATATATATTTAAGTATATACACAGAAAGTTTCATGCCAATCCAAAAATATTCTCGAAGTTACACGCATATTTGTAAAAACGTCTTTGAGCATGCAGAAGATGTTGAGCTCATCACGATCTTCAACCGAAGAACGCATGAGAACACATGAAAGGGAAGGATGTTTCGCAGACAACACCAAATCGGGATGTAGTAATATATAATACAGTATATCAAAGCTACCGAAGAAAAGGAGGGAAAAGTTGTTCCGGTACTTCGTATCACATGACCCAGTTAACTATCAACTTCTTCATTAGGTATTGGGAAGACCTTAATGTAATCATTTATTACCATAGTAAACTGATTTCTGGGAAAGTCCTAACGATATCAAAGCAATCGTTTAAAAAAAAACTCCCACATATGGTCGCATTTTCATTTCTTCGTATGGTCGCATTTTCCCTTGAAACTCACAGTTTGATCCTTTCGCCGACGCACAGATGGAACATTTCAGCAGTGTTCTTAATTGCATTGTACTACCAGATCTTCACCTCGATGATGCGTAATTGAGCTGATGGTCTCAGGAACCATTTCACATACAAAGAGTTGATTTTTGCAGGCGAAAATCTGGCAAATCTGAAGAAACTAGTTAGCTGTTTTTTGTCTCTAAATCTGAGAATTTTCTAACGGCTTTTATCATATCAGAGTCTGCTCTGATTAATTCTATTCATAATATTTTATTTCCTTTGCGAAGGTACACATTTTCGGGCTAAGCTTCAGGTTTTTTTCCTCAAGAAAACTCCTCGAGATTTTAAGATGATTATCCAAGATTTCACCTAACTGATGATATCGTCTAAGAACAACCAATATTTCACCGCTCAACTCTTGCATTCCATCAGCCCTTGAAATATAGCAGGTCCAACGGAGATAGCAGCATTCTTTCGATCTTTTAAATTATCTCGGCCTCCCAACAAACGATCTTTAAGTCGATTGCTTAGAACAAAGCATCTATGACGCTAACTTTTTTTAAGAGAGGATAGCCGTCTTATTTTGTTACGTCATTAAGTTGCGTATATTCTATATATAATCAAATGCTTCCATCTTATTTCTTGGCTAAGACTGCAGGTGATACTCAAAAACTTTCTGGTGGCTGGATTAGGCCATACTTCTCCATCTTCCCAACAACATCAATCTGTTTGGCTAGTGGCAACCGTCTCGGTCTTTTACATGTCAGGTTTATGTTTTGTTTATATGCAAACTTAATTATTAAATCATTAGCCTCCAAGTAGTGGTGTGCATTCAGCTTTTCACTAGCTTATTCGGATTTTCAACACAAAAGAGCAATAAAAAACTGCGTCACGTTGAGAAGTCACCAAAGGTATCTTGCGCCGTCTAATTATTTGCGGCCCCAGATCAAGAGCAAAACCTTGCATGTTTATCAGTAACGAGGTATGCGTGCTTCAGGATTAAGCCCGCCAATTGGATCTTTCTCCAAGCACCGGTGTGCATTCGCCTGTATCTGTTCGAAAAATATATCTACCAGTGCTAGTTAGTAGGATATTTTTCAGTATATATGGTATCAGAAAATAGCTCGCTGCACTAGTGTCTATTAATTCCTCCCAACTGTGACATGCACGAAAAAATCGTTTTCTCCACATTGCATTCTTGAAACTGTAATGACAGTACTCGGACATCGACAATACTAGTCAACTTCCGTCGGCTCTTAAAGCTTGAAAGCTAACTACGCTTTAACAGCCTCCTGAGTTGAAGAAGTGCTATAGTTCACTGCCTGATTTTCTCTCCATTTCTTTTGTATAGCTGCGCAGCCTTGGCGTTATCTGGATCGCTTTTCATAAAGCCGTATCGAGGGTCTATCTGTTTTTTGGTTCACAAACCAGCACCATTCGTTGCGACCCCAGCTATTCCGTTATCTCCCGAACTTTCGCGACAATTTGGGGTGCAGGTTTGGCTTATTTAAATTTAAGGCTGCGTGAAAGTGCACACTCAGAAAAATACTTCAATTTTTTTGAGGAAAAATGAACACAATATCAAAAAAAAATGGTAATGATTCTGCACTAAAGAAATTTTTACTCAATCCAAAAAAGAAAAGAATTTATTCATTTCAAAGAAATAATATTGAACTTGCCGTAAGTAAAATTTGTTATAGTTTCAAGGAAATGTTGCTATAAATCTGGCATCAATCGGTTCTCCTACGATCAGCGAAGTTAAGCACTGTTGGGTGCGGTTACTACTTAGATGGGGGACCGCCTGAGAACATTGCATGTTGTTGGCACGCAAAAACTCTGCCTACCTTCATTTCAAAAGCGCGGCTTACTTTGAAGGGAGTGAAAAAATAAAAACAAGTAAAAAAAAATATTTTCACGTGCCAAAGCAATATAGTTTGACTCCTTTTGAAGCGAATGCTTAGCTATCGCGGTAAAGAGATACATATGGGAGAAGCCGATATCAATTATTCCATTATTTTTTATTTTAAGTGCCACATTTTTGCCTATTTGCTGAAGCGCTAGTGTTATTTAAAGTCATAATGTGACACTAAATCAATGGAGCCAGCTGTTAAGACAACTCAAGACAAACAAATACAACCATGAACCCAGCGGAATTCGAACCCGCGAGCAGTAGATTGTTGCTTTGGACTGATGCGTTAGCGAGCTAAACTACCGACCTCTAAGCTACCAACCTCCTAAGCTAATAGAAATCATAAAAACTATCCATTTTTTCGTCGAATATTGAAGTTTCGTTGATGCTGAATCAGGTAAAAACATGTTCGCATGGTAGATATAATTTACTTAATTGGTAGACATAATTTACTAGATTTGAGGAAAATTACGTCCTTGAAATAAGGTAAAGTAAAAATTGTATTCCGTTGAATGCAAGAAATTTTTACACAATATTTATACAATTATTTGATTTGTGGAAGATTTCACATCTCGTAAAAAAACAAATATTTTCTTTAATTTTCGGAAACATATTTTTCTCAGTGCATCTTTAGTAATGCTATTATCGGCCTTGTCCTTCATTTTTCATTTTCCGTCAATGACTGCAACATAAGATTTATTTCCTAACATTTATCATTACACTCAACCCACCTCATCAGCTCAACCCATCTCATCAGCGGAATCAAGACACAATGCGTCGCGATACATCCATCTAACGGGCTTAAAAAGCCGCTTTATTTCTATTTGTCGATAACAACTTCTTCTTTAAGGGGTTACCCCCACTTGTAGCGCAATAAAATAGGTCATTTTCATGAATTTATTTTGACAAACGAAATGTTTTTAAACGACTGTTATATTTTCTTAAAGTACATACTTTGAACACCTTTCAGTAATTTTTTTATTGAAAAATATTACATGATTTAATAACAAATGGCCGTCAAAACAATGGAATTTTAATTTTCACCTTTTGCGGTGACCAAAATTGTGTCGAAGTGGATCATCTGAAACAAAAAATAGCGATGGATCTAGCTAAATAACAGTATAAACTAGTGTTTGATCGAAGGATTTAAAACAATATCCATTTTTCACAAAATGGCGGACAGTCAAAGTTAATATTTCGATTTTCACTTAAAAAAATGGTCGTCTGTTGGCTATAAAACGGCCATTTTTTATTTAAAAAAAAACGAACGATCAAACACTACATTTTTATGTATTAAATAAACCTGCCAAGTTTTAAAAAGATCGGTTCAGTAGTTTTTGGGTAATTTTGGTCACCGACTTCAAAGATGTCATTTCGAGAAAAACGCGTTTATAAGTATAAGTAACGGTTGTATAAGCAACAGTTTCTTCTCTTTCAACGCTCATATCTCGGTTAATTATGTTTGGATCGACTTGAAATTTGAAGGACGTATTCTTAGATAGTTATACTTAAAAAAAATGCAACAACAAAAAAACGAAAAACTTCAAAGTTACAAGTGGGGGTAACCCCTTATTTTACTTATAAGCTCTGCCATTTTATATTCATGAATCTAATGCGGCATGTTCTTCTTATAATTTAAATAGGTTTTTTTGTACTCCTAGCAGCAAAATCACTCACAAAGATGCCCGAATGGAGACTTGCTTACTAGAATTTCACAAATTTTGTCGCTACCGTCTGTAATCTTATAAATGCCGAAAGCTCTCAATCCTTGCATTTTTCTCGAATTTTTTTCTATAGTCGTTACTCGCTGTCAGCCGCTCTTACGTACTTCACACTTCTAAAATACCACTTCTTACACCAATTGTTATGTCCGTTTCATAGTTTACTGATATTTAAGTTCAATCCACATAGCTCATTCATCTATTCATCTCATATATCACCTTTTTTAATAAAAATTCAATATTATATCGAAAACCAATTTAATTAATCTTGACATATAATTCTGTTTTTTTTTTATCTATCTATTTGAAATTCAGATATATTCTGTAGAAACGTACATATGAACAGAGAGTCACAATCGTAAAAGCCATACAAATATTTAAATCATGGCATATTGTATATTTAATTGAATTGAAATAATAGCGCCCTTTATTAAGACAGCACAACAACACTTCGCTTTAGGAATTTCCGTGGAAAAGCAAGATGATGAAATTTTGGCCTTATAGCTAAAATCGTAATAAGCGGTCCGCAGGCCGTTCATCTTCAACTGTGAGCGTAGAGTTGAAAAAGTTTGCATTTGAGTGAAGACTCGTTCGTTGTTTCTAATAATTTTGGATCAAGTTAGCCATGAGTGATTTTAAATTATATATGTACAAATATAAAGCAAACTAGTATCGAAGCTAGAAACATAATAATTAGGGGAAAAAATATCACGAAATCGCCGATATTGTTGGAAGATCCATTAGTATGTGAATTTTTATGTATGTGAATTAAGGATTACAAATAAGCTCCGAAAAGAATATAATAAAATTTTCGGTGAACGGGACGAACGATGGATCGTTCGAAAAGTCAAAGAGAATCCGTTTTTACTTTAAACTGCAGATGTGTCAGAAGTACTGGGGAAAACATGCAGTGTAGAAACCGTTCGAAAAGTTCTTCTTTCAAGTTTTGGAAACTGATGAAAGTAAATTTAATCTCTTTGCATCAGATGGCAAATTGACAGTATGGCGTGGTCCCAACACTGAACATGAAACTAGAAATTTACGACCCACAGTCAAACATGGGGGAGGTCGGTTATGGTTTGGGGGTGTGTTTCTGCATCTGGTGTTGGAGCGTTAGGGTTCAAAGATACCACAATGGACAAATGGGTATATCTTAATATTTTGAGAAAAAATTTGAAGAGGAGGATTATTGGAGGCTTTCAAGTTCTACGCTGACAATGACCCTAAACACACTGCACAAATAATCAAAGAATGGCTTTTGTATAACTATCCAAAAGCCATTAAAACTCCCGCACAGTCTCCTGACTTAAACATTATTGAACATGTTTGGAATTTACTTGGCCAAAAAATCAAATCACATAACATTATAAATAAAAATGATTCAAAGCGTGCATTGCTGGAGGAGTGGGGAAAAATTGACCAAAAATATTTAGAAGAGCTCGTGAAATCGATGCAGCGCAGATTGGAAGCAGTCATTGAAAAGGGAGGATATCCTACAAAATATTGACTGCAGCAAGTGGTATGAACTACGTTAAATTAATTTTTTTTTTATTGGCTGCGAGCCAGCATTTTATTTTCAAGTGTAATCTATTATATTTAGCAATACATTTTTGTGGAAAAACATTAAAATAAACAGTTATTCATAAATTTAAAGAATGTCCTTGCCATATGATTTACTTTGAATAATTTATTGCAGTTTATCGGATAATTATCATATATTTCCACGCTGTACGACTTTGGCCGTGGCTCACTGTACATACCTATGTACATGTTTCAATAAGCATGCATAATACTGAATTAGTATTTCAAAATAATCGGATCCAAGATTCGGTTTCGAATTCAATCCAGAAAGTGCTTGAATGTAACTTTTTAGCTTAGTCAAGTTGCAAAAATATAAACTCAAGACAGCTACATACATTTCTTGAAAAACAATCACAAATTTTTCAAAGCAAGCAGTATACCTAACTGTTATGTACATTATGCTATGAAATATATTATTTACACCCCAGAATATTTCAATCGACAGCCAGTCAAATTGAAAAGTATGAAACTTTGCGCAGCACCCTGTGCGACAATTTTCCCACGGCATAAATTCTTGGAAACCAAACCTATAAATAAACACGAAACCGATTCCTGGAAATCAGTACCTAATTGCACCTAACACAAGAATAATTGATTTTGAAGTTGTATAAAGTTAAAAGTCCGAATATAGTGAAAAATGTCGTCGATCGTTGTTTTAGGTGAATCCTATCCAAGCATACAAATAAATGGCCAGAAAATAATTGGTCCATGCGAAAATTGGCAGAGACTTAACGCAAGGCCGAATGTTTTTAAGGAGGTAGGTATATTTAAAGTTTATTGGTGCCTATAAACAGGTATATGTGTAAATTTATCTTCAGATATTTATAAACAAAATACCCCATCATTTGACTGAATTCGAACTATTGCCGATCTTCGCATCGGTCGGGCCTATTTGGCAATTTCGATTGATGATGAACTTTTCCGGTCAAAATCGCGGATTCGCGTATGTACAGTATGTTCGCGATGAGAGTTACGAGAAGGCATTTAAGTTGTAAGTATATAATGTACTGGGGTTATATATTCATGTATTCGGTTGCATAAGCATAAGTAATACGTGGTACCTTCTACAGGCACAGAACCTGACTTTTATCTTGTTTCAGGTAGATTTCTTCTTCATTTTAAAACTACAAGTTTGGACTATAATAAAATTATTTACTGAACATATTGCTTTCTCTTTAAATTCCAGCTTAAATGGTCGATTTTTTCTTCCGCATTACCGTGTAAACATCACGATCAGCCGCAACATTTGCAGTTTAATCCTTGGAGGAGTAGATCAGCGACTGGATAAGAAATTAATTGTTAAAACTATCGATTCTTTGATTTGTATCAAAGATATTCATATCAATTCAAGCGATAGAGGTATTTTGTGCTTTGTTTTGACATTTTTCAGTCATCGCGATACAGCTTTGTCGCGCAGAACTTTATTGCAATATATTGAAGCATTCGGTGATAATGCATGGGTACGTTGGGGTTCACGTTAATAATGGTTAAGCTTATAAAAGTTCGTGATGTGTTATTTAAAGATTTTTTACTTGTGGTTATTAACTAAAATACATGCACATAAATCAGTTCTATTAAGGTATGATGGATCAATAGATTGGCTTGTAATCTTTAAAAATCAAAATATGTACATATGAATGCGAACTGCAGCAATTATCTAATATTTAATTAATGTAAAATATGCAGCATCAATTTCTACTCGGGTGTAATCAACAACTCCATCAGTTTTGAAGCTTAATTAAATTTCATCATTTTGACATCACTTATGTATTACTCTTACGAAATATTATAAAAAATTAATTTCATATCAGACGTATGCACAGATCTATGTATTACGCATTGTAAAAAGAATTTAAGCCTAATACAAGTACTATAACTTGCCCAGATGAATTGTTTGTAAAACTGGTTATAAATAAAACATTTTGAAACAAATTATTGTGTGGCTTCTATTTAACGCCAAAATGTATGATATATATGATACCTTTAATATTCCTATTATAATTTTGAAATCAAAAGTTTACGGGATTGAGCTGGACTAGCTCTCAAGGATAGTCTAAATATAACATATCTTTTAAAAAAATTTCACTCCGTTCTTTCGAGACAATTAATTAACTTTCAAAGCTAACTCATCGCACATTAAAATTTGTTTATTTGTATGGTCCCAAAACACTCTGCCCTTGAATTTTAACTTCATTGAAACTTAATGTTAAGAGTTCTGATTAACTGGTGTATGTGTTCTCTTTAACGTCGCCTCTACATTATGGCCCATCTTGCGCTACCATTGTGTAGACGGACGATTACTTGTAGTGGCCGATAGTTTCGAAGCATGAAAATAGCGGTGGCGGAGGATGGCAGCAATCATGCGCCTCTGAAAAATAGGACTGGCCCAGTTTATAGAGGCAGCTTTGTGATGGTGGCCATCAAGGTAATGGCGGATAATATAGAGCTGACATAAAATATCAGCTAACGAGCTGTCAAATTGCATAAATTATTATTCAGTCGAGCATAATAATCTTTTTATTAAACTTATTCATATTTTCACCAAGCATTTATATGAACATTGCTGTTACTCGTAGTATAGTGGAAGGAAGAAAAATTGCATTCGCTTTGATTGGCCAGAATAAAAATTTGTCATAGTTTCTAAATTTAAGCCCTGGCCATTCTTTATAATATAAGAACATGTAGTCAACAGAATCAATAAGTCTTAGCCTATAATTGCGGCTACGGAACCAACAAGCAATGGAATTATAGAATCAAATATAAAATGAAAACTAAATATTCAACGTGGGGATTTAAGAACAACAAGAAGTAAATAGGACTCGTAGGAGTACTTGAACGATAGGTTCTGAATTCTCATTCAAGTAAGGATTAGCAACTGCTTTTTTTAAATCTCTTTAGAAATAATACCAGAAGATTTTTGGGTTTTTTCAGGCCTGAAGTATTTTTCCGTGTACTTTGTACCTTCTAACAACGAAATGTTCTCTTTAGAACAACCTATCTGTATGCAAGGTGTGGTATATTACCGATGACTGTATTAGAAGTCAAAAGGTAGAAGAGTTTTCAGGATTACCACTTGCATGAGTTTCAAAATTAAGGAAAGTAAAACGCTTTTCACTTATTTTAATTATGAAATGCATAGCATATCAAAATTTGATGGCAGCACTAAAATCATGAAAATGCTCTGTGCTGGCAGGACATCATCAGTACTGCTACCAAAATACAGCAAGATCAACAAACCCAGTGAACTTCGTCTTTAAATGAGATATTACAAATGAGTTCATGCATTCAACTAGTTTTTTAGAAGACGAGAGTGAAGTGCCTCTAAACAAGGGATATGAATGCGTGAATGAATGTGTAAACTTTCTCTAACGGATAACTGCATCAAAATGCACGGAAATAGAAAAACTTTTAGAGCTGCCAACCGAAAAAAATCAAGACTTGAAAAATATAAACTATTTTTACTAATTGGTGCAAAAACAAATAAAACTGGTATACATATAAATAATAGCTAGTACAAAAAGAACTGGCGTTGGTAATCCTTTCCTAGAATCGCAACCAAGAGTTTACCAAATTTGCTACGCGTTAGTTATTCACACTGTAAGTTTCGTTTTGGTTCGATGACTGCATCGGAAATTACAGAAGTAGAAAGACTTTTAAGATGTAAGATTTCGAAATTGAAACATTTGACCATTACTTTCACTACAAGAACATTCTCACTTGAAAATTTAATGGTAGCATATATTAGTTAAAAATTACGAAAAATACCATAGCAGGCAGACCTATCCTAGTTTTTTATCAGAAACTCTAATTTAGTATAGTTATAAGACATAAAACTGTTGCTTTGTTTCAAGATGGCACGACTGCCGCCGGCTTCCCATACACTTATCAAACTTTAATTCGATCTGATCCTACTTCATATCAATACTTTCTGTGAATTTTATGGTTATGGTTATGCTACTTTTGGATCGAGATCTCTCGCAAACAAAATTTCAGGTGCCAAAAAATATGTAATATGATGAAGAGTTACTGTTCGTAGTGGATGAAGAATTTCAAAAATTTTAAAATGTCTGTGTAATAAAGAATACATTTCATTAATCGTTTGCAAAAAAAATTGGATTCTTTATTTTGAAAAATCTTTGTTTTGGTCGCTTATCCAATAGCAGAGGAATCAAAAAGTATACTGAGGACAGTTTCCGTTTCAGAGGCTGGCATTTGACGTATGACAATTTTTGGGAATGGTGTCATGGTACCGATTGCCTATATCGTTTTTGCTTGTTGAGTTGCATCACCTTTTAAGAAAGACCAGAAGTTCGTCTGGTCAGAGGAATGCCAGCGTATTTTCCGATAGGTGAAAGTAAAATTGTTGATGGCACCGGACCTCACACAAGCGGATTTCAAATTGCCGTTCGTTATCCAAGTGGATGCGTCTAACACAAGCTTGACTGTAGTGCTTAGTAAGAGTCAATCTCCGGGGGACAACCACAATCACTTAAATCTGCGGAAAGAGAGTACTCGACCGCCGAACAAGTATGTTCGGTAGTTTTGTCAAAAAAAAGTAGTCAGAAAATTGCGACCACGTATCGAAAGGATCCGTTTTACGGTGGTCACAGCTCATTATTTTCTAGTGTTAGCTTCAACAATCTTGCAGCTATTAGAAATCAATATCGTACACTGGAAGGACAAAGATCATTTTGTACTAGATACCCTTTCCCGCGCAATTATGGTAGTCCTGTCAGGTTTTAGTATGGTTTCCAAGGACCATTGGCTTGAATCCCTGCTGTGCAAGCCCAGGGATCTCCCAACAAACCAGGAAACCAGGAATTCGGTTCGCTAGCACATAGAGTGCTAACTACTTGAGGCTCTATATGGCATAATGAAGAGCGCTGTATGAAACGAGGAACTGGAATTAGAGTAGCGTAAACAACGTACCGTACTTTAAACTTAGGAAAGCTAGCGTCTTATTAGAAAGAACAATGGAAGATCATTAAATAATAATAAAAAAGATATTGTGCAAAAGTAGGAAGTAAAATAGTTTAAATAAAAGTAGAAACAACCATCAGTAGAAAAAGACAAAATGAATTAGGATTCAGTGAGAAAAGGAATTAGTGAACAGGGCTACATTTACTCAGGGATGAGAATTTCAGGGAAATTTTCTTCAGGTAAGGAAGAAGTTTATGAATGATAAAAAGGGTGGTATGGGTGCAGGACGACGAAAACTGTGATTGGACCAGGAAAAAAAGTTCTAAGATTGGTAGAAAAACTTAGGAAGTCAGAATTTGACATATCCGGGTGAAGGACGGAATATAACTTCGAACGTGGTGTCGAAGACGGAAAGCAGATATTCGAATTGGACAGTGAAGCTTTGTGAAAAAAAGTAGAGTGTGAAACACAGCGGTGATAGGGTTATGCTTTTAAGTGTTGCAGAAAGTAAACAGAAGTTTTCACTGCGTTTTTTCACCTGCTGACTTTGCATTTCGTGACAGGTAACGCTTGGGCTCAGTCGGTTCTTATACCGTCGCATGTTGATTCCAGAACCAATTCCCAAAACTTCTGCAGATGTCCATCAGTTAATTTAATTTGGAGAATCGTGACAATCGCTGAAATTCTCTAAGATTGATCTTTTTATTTTTTTTATTTTTATTACAATGAATAAACTTAAATGGTTCACAATTTAAGGAATGCTATGATGAGCTATAAGTACCAATAAATTTCGAAGAAATAGAAACTAATTTTTAATTAATTGTATCTCGAAAAAAGAAACGGCAAATATTTCGCTTTTTGTTTCTTAAGTACTAGAAACACTCCTAACAACGATTATTACATTTTCGGGCATGTGAAATTTTCATCACTTAATTTTATTTTTATCACTATCAATTCATGTAAATTATGCTCAAATTCAAGTAAATTATGCTCATCAAAACCTAGTTTACACAAAAGCTTGGCCGAATAAAAATTATTCATGCAACTGTTTTTGAGCGCTGACGAAATTCATCAAGGAAAATGTTACCGATATTACAATGCTTAAATCACCTCATAGTATTTTAGCTAAATTTAAACCTTTTTGAATTCACGGAAAAGAGTTCCATTATGGAGCGATATAATTAAAATTCAGTACTGAAAATGGTTAATCAACTTTTTTCGAATACATTAGCACTTCGTATGAACATTTATTTTTAGGTCAGAGCTCACACGTCAAGAATTAATTGTCCTTTTCATATTGCAAATTAAAATCGGGAGCCATCGAAGCTTTCTCCAGTGTGCCTTATTTTCGTTGAGATTAACTTAATTATATTATTCAAAAACAGGTCAAATTAATAGTATATCCGAAAATTCAGTATAGCCAGCAAAGCTCATAAAATATTTTCCATATGAATCGATAAATTTAATTAGAAAAAAAATTCTAAATTTAATTTGAAAAAAGAACTATCAAATTCAGGGAACCACCCTGTACGAAAAACTTTCTTTTCCAAGAATTCGCAAATATGTATCATACCATGGAAATACATAAATGCTTCCAAAATTATGATCGTGGGACAGTTGAAAATTTGGCGTTCCCACGCTCGAGTCGAGTGTGGGCATGGATAGAAGTCGATCGAAGGAATAGTGCGATGTCCAAATACATTGAAAATGATAGGATGGTGGTCATGGAAACGAAAAATTCAAACATACATACACATACCTACAATATATGTATGTAGATATGTACACAATACGTGGTACTATATGTTTTGATCATTGCTGATGTCCACTTGGAAAAGGAAACACAAATAGGGCGATATAGATTAGTACAAGAATATTAGTGAGGATAATTTTCGTATTAAAATTAGTATATTTACATGAAATTCATCCTAATGTGATGGTAATATTAAACATAAGTTGGTATTTGCGAATACGAATTGGGCATATGTATGTGCTTGAATTTAATGGCAATGTACCTACATAGTAAACTAACTACCCGTATACACGAAAGAATATTCTTCAGTCTATACAACCTAGCAATCGCACATCACTTCGAAGAATTTAAATCTTCGCTCACTAGTGCAAAATCTTTTCAAGAAATCTTAAAGTTCCCAAGAAATTTCAGAAGAGGTTTTCGAAAACGAATGTTCCAAGGCTGGTGAAATGCTCGTCATGTGCAAACATTGGTCAGGATTTGAAAACGTTGAAACATAAATGGCCATATCATTAAAAGCCTGAAGTGCGTTACGTCCTCGTAGTATGTCTATCATGCTTAGTAATCGCAAATTCTTTCCTCTGGGCGTATACCTACACAGTGTGTAATTGCTGGATGTTCAAGCACCGAACACATTTCCTTGCACTGGTTGCATTGCATAATCTGCAGTGTATTTGTCACCCCAAGCTACATCAATGTTATTAAAAAGTATGGTAAAACTTACTTGCTGAACTTTGGAAACATCTCCAGCAGATATAAAGTATTTCATACATACATTAGAGTGTAAATTCACAAGTTTTGTGTGCTATGAATGTGAAAACAACTTTATACAATTTATGTGTCTTCAAAGTTTTTGGGCCAAAGGTGGATGTTGCCTTCAAGGAATTTCCCCAAAAAAGCTTGATCTTACTTAGAATACTTACTTCCTTTTCTACAACGTTCCGTCGAGACAACTTGACTCGACTTTTAGACATCCATCTTTGCCCATAAAGATACTAGTATACTGTTTTAAACTAACGGATGACGTTAGTTAGCTATCAAATGCAGAAGTACCGCCATACTCTAACGTACAGTGATTCCAGTGAGAATTCTCAAATCGTCAATGGTGTGTTTCTGCGAAACTGAGAGGAAAAAAGGATAAGTGATACAGTAAAGTGCACTAGGTGCTCGTATATTGAATACAAGAGTACTTACGTACTACAACGACATGTCTATGGAGCTACTCGGTCATTTTGGCGTGAGTTCTTACTCATGCGAGGATATGGTTGATTCGCGCATATGACTGGTATATGAGTGAATGAAAAAAACGGATTTGTGGTGATTCCCAAGTTTTATAATTAAAACTTTCAACAGTCCATTAAGAATTCGTAATTGTTGCGGATGAAAGCGTACTTTTTTCGCAAGTATCATTTCGTGTTTAGTTGCGAGGGACTATTGCCGGAATTTTCTCAGTATTTGCTTAGCTAGTCAACAACAGGATTAGTTGGACTTAAGTTGGTACTGATATAAGGATTACAAGGTATTCGATTCCGGCTTTGCTTTGTTCAATATCCGAAATCGATTACGCTATGAAACAACTTGACTTTCGAAACAGTATGGTGGAAATTGTTTGTACATACATAATCAAAGTGGATGGGATTTAGAAAAATATATTATCATTTTTGAACAACTTCTTCACATTTGAATTAGAACAATGAAGAATTTGAAATAACACTCTTTGAAGAGATAAACCTGACTTCAATCGATGACATTCATATATATATTTCTTAACATTACTGTTTATTATAGCAAAGCAAATGTCGGAGCAGGCACTTGGAACTCCATTCCAGTGCTGCCAGATAGGCACTGCGGCTTACCCCCAGGCAATTCCTATTTATCCCTAAACACTGGTGATAAATTGTAGATACAAATGTGTATTTATCATTTAAGTGAAAAAATAACAAAAAAACATCCGTTACGATAAAAATTAATAAAAATCCAGATATAGGAGCTGATTTTGATATCACAGCCAAAATGATGTGAAATAGTTTTTCCTAGAAAAAGTACCGCTAATTCCAATAATCCGTTTGTGAGGAAAGATTATCGCATTGCAAACATGATGACTATCAGTCAGATCTTGGTTTTTGTACAAAGTTATTATTCTGTAAAGAGCAATACGACATTTAATTCTCGATGGGTCGTCACACTTCTATTGAAGCGCGAGAGTTAATAATAAATCATTTCAAGGACGGGAAATCTAGAAAAAAAAGTGTGCTGAGATTGTTAAAAGAAGTGTTTAAGCGGTGCAGTATATTATTGAATGTTTTGTGCGCGAAAATCATTTAGGAATTCGAGTCAAAAAATCTCACAACAATTTTTTCTCTAAAACGGATTGCCGTTGGATCGTGAGAAAGCTCTCGTACAGACAGAGATCCTACATTAAGTGGCCCCAAATTAGCAGAGTTTGCTCAAAGGACTCTAAGCAAAAAGAGCAACCCCCAAACTATAAGAAGGATACTCAGGAATGCCAATTTAAATAGTAAAGTTGCCCAGAAGAAACCTTTTATCAATAGCAAAAACAGATTGCCCGGAATTGATGACGCTCGTGAACATCTGAGAAAGGATACTGCTTTTTGGAAGACCGTTATTTTCTCTGATGAAAGCAAATTTAATTTATTTGGATCTGACAGGCAAAAATACGTCTGGAGGCAACCAAATACAGAGCTCAATCCAAAACATTTAAGGGTCACTGTGAAACACGGAGGTGGACATGTTATGGTATGGGCATGTGTGTAGCAAGCAGGAGTAGGAAAACTGGCTTTCATCGATGATATCATGGACAAACAAAAGTATTTTAATATTTTGAAAGGAAACTTATGCTTGAGTTACAATCAATGCAACCAACATTTGCTGCCAAGTTTTGTTGGTGGAACGAGTTACAATCAATGCAACATAACATTTACTGTCATCTGTCACTGGCTATATTAAAGAAATTGCTGTTCGATAATTTGGATCCTTTAAAGTCTCGGAAAGAGATATCAGTGAATATTTTAGCCTCTAAAAGCTGCGGAGTATAATGAAAAGCAAAAATGAGACAAAAAAATACAAATTCTGATTGTCATTTACATATGACTGTTCCGATTTCCCGAACGCTCATAGGAACAGGTGAAATTGGGTATTTTGTTGCCATGCCAAGTTTGCGGTATGAGCAAACTCTGCTGCGCAACAAAGTTGTGTTGCATCATTGTAACTGCTCTCATACGTTCTCATGGGTTCAAACTCATTTTGTTGTGCAACAAATATTGGTTGCATTGATTGTAACTCCAGCATTACTGCAAATTGCGGAAAAATTGAATATAAGGGATAATTTTCGATTTTATCAGGACAATGATCCTAAGCCTTTCTCCCAACTTGTTCAAACGTAGCTTTTTTTGTAATTGCCCACAAGCTATTCAAACACCTCCACAATCTCCAGACTTAAATGTTATAGAGAATTTGCGGTCAGAGTTGGAGAAAGGTATCAGGAAACACAATCAACAACAGACAGGACCTTAAAAGAGCTTTGCAACAAGAGTGGATCCAAATTCAGCCAGAGTACACAAAACCTTTAGTGGAATCAATGCACCGCAGATTGGACGCGGTTTTAAGCAGAAAACCTATCCCACGAAATATAAAAGTAATATTTTTAATTTTATAAGATATTAAGAGCTTGATACAATTTTTTCTAGGAAAAACGATTTCACATCATTTTGGCTGTGAGGCCAAAATTTGCACTTTTCTGGATTTTTGTTACTTCTTTTCGTAATGCATTATTTTATTTGTTATTCTTTCCCTTAAATTATAAATTAACATTAAATCTGCAATTTCTCACAACTTTTTTTCTATATTTCATTCAGAAGCTAATAAATATTGATCATTTTTCATAAGCTACTTGGCCACATCATATTGGCTGTACGATATGTATATTTTTTATTTAATTTAATCCACTTGTAATTCATGTCTTTCACGTCGTTCAGGGTACTTCCGAAAAGCAGCGGTGAGCAACAAAATATTTTTTAGGATCTATTCAACTTTAGAAGATGCTAGGAACAGCATAGACGTATTTGACAGTCTTCTCTCCCAAGTTGAATTTGGTTGATATCACTGAGCAGGCACAAATTTAACTCGATTGACAACACTGAACAGGATACATCACTCGGCTGGAACATTGCAACTGTGCTTTTTCTTGTGGCTGGTCACTGTTCATTATTGCGTTCGAACTGATGCTAGTTCTGTTTCCTTTACTTTGAGAATCTGTCCTATTGATTACTCCCAGGTCGATATCTTTTGATGGTAGGTTCGGTTAAGAGCTGTCATCGAAATTATTTTCGCCGATGCTTGTATCGTTTCTTCTTTGGAGTTTGGCCAACTGTAATCATGATATGCATTCAATAAATTTAAATAGAATCTGAATCTTGTCTATGTAACGGATGATTTCTTGACCAACGCATTAGATAAAACAATGCAATCTCTATCGACGTTCCTTGATTTTCCCGAATTTCCACTTGATGGCCTTATTTTAACCATGTCGGGACTGCACAAAATCACCAATTTTGGAAATATATGAACCTCTTAAGAGGTGTAGAGTTTAGATCGATAACAGGGATGGGCGACCTCCCATGGATGCATTTGATCTTTATACTTTATACATGCATTTGATCTTTATACTTGATACTGCATTAATAATGTTGCAGCTTCTGGTCTGAGTACCCTGGATATCACAAAGCTAGTTTGTTCTTTTCACTGTTTGTAGGTATTTGCCCGCTTAACTGTTTATAGCAAGGTGACCGGGTGCTATAAAGCGCTGATCAATTCCATTTATGGCAACAAAATCTTTGAATTCGTTCGAAGTAAATGTAGTTCCATTGTCAGATACAATGATGCTAGTGGCTCCAAATCAACCATTTTGTTTGCGTAAGATTTTAATTGCTCACTTGCCCGTGATTTTCTTCATTGGTATAGGTTCAAACCATTTGGTAAAAGCATCAACGTCTAGCAAAAATTAATGTTGCATAAATAGTACGGCAAATTCAACATGTAGTCGCTACCAAGTACAATTTAAAAAGTACAATTTAGTTTTTGGTGGCTTAGAGCTGACATTTGTACAGCTGCGATAATTTTTTGCCATACTTTTTATACCACCATCAATTTTACGCCACCAACAATCAGTGGCGGCTCGTCATGGTGGGCCAGGCGGGCCGGGCCCACCATGACGAGCCGCCACTGAGTCAAAGTAAAGTAGATATTTCTTGTTGGTATCCGGGCCCAGTGGCGGCTCGTCAGGGTGGGCCAGGCGGGCCGGGCCCACCCTGACGAGCCGCCACTGCCAACAATAACTTCTTGCATGATCTTTTATTTCTACGATCCTTCATTGCGACTTTAGTAGCTCGTGAAAGATCGTTTTTCAAAATGCGGTGGCCTTGACGAAACAAATACCATACTGACTTTACATTCCCCTGAAAGCAGTCGAAGATAGATCTTTCCTTGCAGCGAACTTTGACGCACAACTTCCCAATTGTACATCTACAAAAAAAACCCTTGTCCGTGACGCCCTCACGAAACGTTTGACCTGTTTGCCAACCATTTCCAAAAAATATTTTGCTCATGTACAAGCTTATCTAACGTTCCTTTTCTCAAAAATTTCCGACAAATATAGTTTATTAAATGTATTTAACTAGAGAGGCGATCGCAAAGGCCATCAACGTCCTTGACATCAAAAAGGGTCCTGGTCCTGACTTGCTACTTTATACTTTCATACTCGATTGTATGAAGTGGCTTATCTTGCCCAAGCTTTAATTTTCACTTGTGGGATTTCTCCTCCTTTTAGAAATCTTCTCATCTGACGCAAATTTATTAGAATTTGAATATTATTAGAATTACCTAAACTATTTGAAAAAATTATCTGTCATAAGCTCACAACTTTAATAGAACGTCTTCTGAACAACCAACAACATGGTTTTAGACGGAGCAGGTCAGCTACTACCAACCTCGTGATTCTCGTCTCAGATGTTCTCTGCACTGAAAGAAAAACTCTTGGTTGGTTCAACTATTTTTAATAGTATTGCAACGATTCATTCAAAATCGTTAAACGAACTACGGAAAATAGTTATTTTTATTATGTTAATGTAGTTAATTTAACGATATAAAAGTAGTTGGTTCTGGTTATACAAAAAATATCACAACGTTCATGAAATCAACTGTTTTAATTGTTTCATAACCACGAAAAATAGTTGATAAATAGAAAAATATTCATCAATTCACTCAAAACTTCAACGTTTCGAATTATCAACAGTTTTTATGGTACTTAAACTACTTCGCAATAGTTGATTTCAACAAACGTAATTCAGTGAGCTACGTCTTTGGAATTATTCTACGCAAAGTAGAATTAATGGCTTCAACATTTGGACGTTTTTCATGCTCCGAATGAAATTTTTTTTGTTTATCAACCACGCGTCATGGTGCATAAAAGTAATCAACAATTTTCTTATGGTTGTTTTCACTATAGCCCTAGTTGATGCAAAAACAAGTAAGGAAAACTATTGATTTTCCATACTCCTCATACTCCTATTGTATCATAGAAATTTCATATACCATATGGCAAAATCGTGTTCGGTTTGCTGTTCGATATAATTCATATTCATGTTATGCTGTGAAGCCTTTATATTACGTTGCATGACGCTTCATAAGTTAATCACATGACAGTGTCTTCCACTGTGGAAACGCAGTGGGCTGCGGCAATACATTCATTTTTTTTGTCTTTTGTATTGCTAAATCCTGTTGTACGAGGATTAGGTTGGCTTATCACAATACACATCAGCCATCGCTTGTCTATTAGACCATTCAACCTAATTCAAACAGAGTTAATTTAACCTAGTAGTGATGCCAACCTATGGTAAGTATCGCCGCTAGCGGTGCGGCAAAATTAGAAATTTGGCAAATTCTGCCGCAGCGGCAAATTCGGCCGCAGCCATTGTGCGCGTTACCAAACAAATGTAAAATTCAGCAAACATAATTCCACACTGCATACTATGTATATTGTTGGAATACCATTGTTTGTGGTTGCTTATTTTTTTTGTACCACGGACGTTGTTTATCAACCACGCGTCATGGTGCATCACACACCTCCACAGTCTCTGGACTTAAAGGCCTCAGGAAACACACAATTAACAACAGACAGGACCTTAAAAGAGCTTTGCAACAAGAATGGAACCAAATTCAGCCAGAGTACACGAAATCTTTAGTGGAATCGATACCCCGCAGATTGGACGCGCTTCTTAAGCAGAAAGGCTATCCAACAAAATACTAGAAGTAATAGTTTTTAATTTTAAAAGATATTAAGAGCTTGATACAATCTTTTTCTAGGAAAAACCATTTCACATCATATTGGCTGAGAGGCCAAAATTTTCACTTTTCTGGATTTTTGGCCAACCAAAAACGTATCGTATGACCTTGTCAAGGCCATGACAGCTTATTTTTTTTGTACTACGGACGTTGTTTATCAACCATGCGTCATGGTGCATAAAAGTAATCAACTATTTTTTTATGGTTGTTTTAACTATAGCCCGTAGTTGACGCAAAAACAACTAAGGAAAATTGTTGATTTTACCAAGATTTTTCTTTCAGTGTGTGATTTTGAATAAAGATATCAAATAGTACCATCAACACAGACTTCAGCAAAGCCTTTGCTCGCGAGTTACGTATAAGTAAGTTCACGTCAGACATTCTAAACAAATATGATGCCTTGTTGCAGAGCGTAACAAAACACCTGCAACAAGCAAACGGACAATAAACAATTGTCTATTCCCGTGGGATCTGCATCATCAGCTTAACTGATATGCTAGATCACTTAAGCGTTCCCACGAAACTGCAGACGCCTAGGTCAGCAGATAATAATGCATAAATAGATTATACGTAGCTCATCCTAGTGAGTCTGATTTTATCCGTGTAAGGGAAAACTCTGCCCGAAAACGAACCGCCGTGTAAAATAGAGTATAAGCCAATAGTAATTAAAAGTGTGTTAAACGTGAAACTGTTGTTTTATTTTATTTTTACCTACGGGATCAGGCCCTACCATAACTCGCGTTCATCATGACATTCTTCGAATTAAATTACAGAAATTCGATATCTCGGGTCACTTGTTAAACTAGTTTGACTCTTATCTTCGAGATAGAACGCAGTACGTTAAGTTTCAACAAATTGAAGTTTCAGCAAATCCCGCCAATTGAAGTTTCATAAGGTATACCACAAGATAGTCACACGGGACCTCTTTTATTCAATATTTTCATATCGAATGTATCTGAAGTTTTATTAGACATTCGTCGCCTTTTTTACGCAGATCATCTGAAAATGTATCTCACAGTTAAATTGAAATCAGACTCAGTTTTATCTCTGAAGCAGTGGTGCAAGCAAAATAAAATTAATATTCATGTAAGTATATTTTAAGTCATTAGATCTTCCCGCAAAACCATCAATTTAAGTCTTGATTACCGCTTCTTTAATTTTTCGCTTAATACTGTTTATTTGTTATTAACCTTGGGGCTACTTGGGATAAAATGCTGCGTTTTTATTTACAAAAATTTACAAAAGTCTTAAGCAAGGCTAATCAGCAGCTAGAATTTATCAAAAGACGTGCGAAGGAATTCAAATACCTATGGGTCACGAAGTCTTTGTAAATAGCTTTAGTTTAACCATTGCTCAAATACGCATATTTTGTCTGGCAGCCTACCTATGATTTCCATAGCAATAGGCTCGAATCAGTGCAGAAGCAGTTCTTGCTCTTTGCGTTGAGAGATCTGTATAATCCAAACGAATTTGATAATTTGCCATCATACAGATACATACTAGATCTTTTACATCTATCAAGTATATCTTCGCGGGGGATATTCATATGCTTCTGGTTTACTTGTGATGCTATTAGGTGCTTGATCAATGTTGTGTCCCTGTCTAATATGATAACCCTCAACGAATCAGTAAGGCGGACAAAGCACACAAGTTTACCGAATGAAAACCGACACCACACAATTTATGATAACACAGATGCTGCAAAATATTTAACAACTATCTCCAAACCTAGCTTTAAAGCTACTCTGGTCAAGGTGCTCACGTTGTAAACGCCCATATCCATTTTCCTATCAAATATAATCAAAAAATTTGAAAAATATTTTTGTAATGAATATTTTTCTCATGTATTTTTTTAAATGGATTTAAATTATTAAATATTAATTGTGTGTCTTCGTATATTTGTGTGCGCCTTGTTTGGTTGAAATAAGTAAATGAACAAATGGCAGCCCCGAAAATCATTTTATCCGTGTAACCTCCGTGATACCAGCGCTGAATCTTTTCACCTATTTTTTACTAAGAACTAAGAACTTATTTAATGAAAATAAGAAACAAGTGCTCTAATCTCCTTAATTTTCTCTTATAAGTTATAACCCTGGAAACATTTCAACCTTATGGAGACATTTCAACCGATGCAGTCATTGGGTAAAAGTCGTACAAAACCTTCGATACAGATTGGTAATAACAAAGAGTACATTTAGCAGAATATGTCTTTACTAATGTTCGAAAAAGAACATTAGTATTAAAATCACTTTGGCCAAAAACACATATATATATATATATATATATATATATATATATATATATATATATATATATATATATATATATATATATATATATATATATATATATATGTATATACATAGATATATGAGATCAAAAAATTTGAGTGGAAAAATCTCAGGAACGCACCATGCGATTGAACTGAAATACATTAGTGTGTATGCAGAATAGGGCCACATCTCACAAAAAGCTAATAATCCCTAATCCCTAATCTTTTGGCGCCGGTGGCCATTTTAGTTCTATTTTAAATATACCTATTTTTCTTTTGATTGGGAAAATTTGAATATTTTTGAATTGCGATAACTTTTGACCAGATTATCAGATCATTGTGAAACTAACAAAACATATTGTTGTTACTAATTTGTAGACTCATGTAGTTTCTTATTAACGTGCTGGCAATCCTGCAGCTAAGGCAGATATTGAAAGTGAAAACCTTCAAACCATCGACTCTCCTGAAAAATGTTCGTCTTTTACAGTGAAAATTAACTCATATAGAAACTTTATGCTTTTTCTATGCAACCAAAGGAAAACTTTCGAACTTTCACATCGAACAAGAACGGTAACACTCTTCCAATTTACCTATATTTTAAGCATCAAAAACTTCTGTTCACGACCCAATTATCACATACAAATTAAATTCAAAGAATGTATTGAGTAGGATCAGGTCTGATAGAAGCGATTTGGAAATGCGTGCAACTCTGTGCCAGTGATGCCATCTTGAAAAATTATAAAGAAAAGAACTGCTTTTTGCCCTATGAATTCTGATTCAGTTGCCCGATTTTCATGAAATTGACACAGTAGCTGAACCTTACTCTAAGCCGTTTTTGGTAGAAGTTTGGTTGAAAAACTCAGTTGGTGCTGCCAGCTATGGTAAAAAATTCGCACAGGGAAATAGAGCTTTTTGCCCTATGACAGTCCTGAAATTAAAACGAATTTCATACAATATATAGGAACTTGTTATGAGGATTATTCAGAAGGAATCTGGTAAGAAAACCATTAAAGAGTTGCCAGCTATTGTTGGTTTTGTATTTATTTGTAATATCTTTAGTAAGCGATTTTATCGCAGAATTTTCAAACGGTTATGATCTGAGTGACAGTAAACAACTAATATTAAATTTTTCAAAATTTGAAAAGTTTTGCGACTGATAGCCCTAAATTCCTTTATACCCCTATAACTTCCAATGCAGTCATCGGATCAAAACGAAATTCGCAAAGTAAGTTGATTTCAATGTGAGGCAGGTGTGATATATTTTTGGCTTTGATGCCAGCAAATAGTTGCTAGCACGAGGCATTTTTTCTTTTTTCGTATCAAGAAATGCTTGCATTTAGTATTCATATCGCGAACATTTACAATGAAAATAAGTTGAAAATAACCCTAAACATCTTTCTTCCCCTGTAACTTTCGAAGAAATCATCGGATAAAATCGAAATCGATAGAGTTATTTGATTTTGACGTGAGGCAACTGTGGAAGTGCTGGTAAAGTGTTGCAAGCACTAAGCATTTTCTTTGTTTATGCTATGTTATGCTGCTTTCAAATTTTTACAGTGTTTGGCTTTTCTAAATCTTGAAATTCCTGAAAACCTTTCCACCCTATGAGTTTAAATGCATTGTTAAGATCAAAGTGATTTGCACGTGTGGTAGAATATGCACTCAAAATCTGCACGATGCTTCTACTGTTCATCGAACGTTAGTATTTCTAGCGGTTCAGGTGCGCAAGAGTTTTTTCTACTTTGCTTCGAAAATCAATGTTTCTAGAGTTTTCTATGTGCTAGCATGTTTTTCCTTTCATTTTTCCACGAATACCATGAAACAAAAGTTGTTATTGTTGCTGTTCATGAGGGACACGACCGTTATTTTGATACTATTGAGGTAATAGTGGAGCTTCAAATCCCGATTGCTAATTGCCAATAATGATTCTTATACATTGTTTGAACTGAAAAAAAACTGGCTCTTCATAGCACTTTTCTTTCAATTTGAGCGCGTTATTCAACCAGGAAAACCTCTTACTAGTTACAGTTAAATACAATTCGTTCGCTAAATTTACCTATGTACAGTGGCTCACAGCTTATTTGATACAGTGCATCTTTAAAAAATTAAGTTGCAATAACTCAAAACATAATAACGATATCAAAAAAATTTGAACACCATTTTGAAGGCAATTGTTTGTTGTTTATTAAACAAGTTTATATTTGTTACAAAGTTGCTGTTTTACATCTTAAAAAACAAAAAAACTAAAAATAATAACAAATTTCATGTCACAGCTTATTTGATACAGTTTGATTAAACATTAAAATTGTTGTGAATTATGAGGTTTCCAGCTGATTTCAATACTTTGTATGATAGCCCTTAGACTTAAGCAGAGCCTGGAGCCTATTCGGCATTGAATCAACGAGTTTTTTTGTGATGTCAGGAGTAATTTTTTGCCATACCTCTAGCAGTGCTTTCTTCAGGTCTTGTTTATTAGAAATCTTGTGTTTTCTAATGTTGTTATCCAACAAAGTCCACAGATTCTCAATGACGTTCATATCTGGTGACTGTGCCGGCGGAGACATCAAATGAGGGCAATCCCAAATTGGCCAGGACTGGACAATTCCCGACTTGTGGTTTGGATCGTTGTCTTGGTAGAACCGAAATTGGTCGCTAAACCCAGTTTTTTAGCACTTTGCAGCAAATTGTTTTTGAGTACATCAAGGTACTTTGTTTGGTTCATTGTTTCCTCAATAAACTTTAAATTTTTGACTCCGGCTGCGGACATGCAGGCCCAAACTATCACATTACCACCACCATGCTTCACAGTAGCTCTGAGGTTCTGCTTGTTTAGCTCAGTGTTTGCCTTGCGCCAGACATATGACATTCCGTTGGAGCCAAAAATGTTAAGCTTGGACTCGTCCGCAAAAATAACCGTATTCCAGAACGCGGATGGCTTTCCCACATGCTCTTTGGCAAAGGCAAATCGGCTTATTGTATTTTTTTGGAAATGAATGGCTTCCTACGAGCTACTCGCCCGTTGAAATCATGGTCGCGAAGCACTCGTCGGACGGTTTCAGCACAACATGACTTTCTTAATTCACGATGAACCTCAGTAACCAATTTTGGAGCGGATATCTTTGTGTTTGCTTTCACTTTCCTTACAATGTATCGTTCGTTGGATACGGTGAAAATATTGTTTGGCGCATTTCTCCTCCTATTTTTTACCCGATTTTCGTGTACGAAGCGCTCAATTATGTGTTGCACTGTAGAGACACTCAAATTCACACTTTCAGCAATTTTTCCAACACTTTGTCCTTTTTTAAAGTGGTTTAATACCAATTCGCGCTGTTCAATTGTGGTGCGATGACCCATTTTACAATTTTGGCTCATTTTGGCACTTCAGCTTACAAGATCTTGCTAAAAACTACTTAAGCCTATGTCTAAACACAATCAAAAATTCACAAAACAAAAACAAGGCAGATAACGGCGCAACAAATAGAAGTTTATTCGCATTGAAGTGTCTGTATCAAATAAGCTGTGAGCTGCAATTTTTCTGCGCCAGTGGTATTTCTCTTTTACCGGACGCCGAGGAATATTGCTGGAACATTTTTTGTGTGCATTGTATTCGTTGAACATGCATCTAGTCAAATACGTTTAAATTTTTTGGATAAGGTTCTTAATTTCAAAGTTACAGTGATTTGCAGTTTTAAATAGTCACTGTATCAAATAAGCTGTGAGCCACTGTATATCGTCGCAATAAAAGTAGGTACCTTATATCAACAACAAAATTGAATATGGGCAGGTTCTCAGCAAAATAGAGTCCATTGACCAAAACATTTTGCTACCGACCATTTAGAATAGCTGGCAGGTCGGAAACTCGTTAATTACAAGTAATTATAAAGTACATACATACATATATGTATATTTACTCAATACATATTATTGCTCTCCTAAAGGAAATAAAAGCATAACTATGTTTATTGACCCAAGTCAGTAACGAATCTATGCAATACAGCATCCAATGAAATATAATTAATACCTTTGTTTCGACGAAGCTTCCACATTTAATTCGAAAACTTTTTTCCCAAAATATCTACGAATTTATGCTAGTGCAGTGTTCTATCATAATTTTGAATCCATGACCAATGATAAACTTATCCAGCTTCAAACAACCTCAGGATGCTATCATATCATTTCCGCTCAACAAATTTCGTTCATTCATATACATACATACATACATATATATCTACATATCTACCAGTAAACATATGCTATTGAAGTGAACATGTAGCTAAGCTACAGATAGCTCTATAGATACACGAGTCTATTGGCAGGATGATAGCGTGAAATACAGCAAACCACTACTATTGACGTCTTTGTTGAACAGAGAGTGTGACCACAAAATGAGAGCACTTCCTATAAGACAATGGCCTTTGTTTTTAAACACAGAACTAGAAAACACAAAACAATAACAACGGCAAGAATAACGAACTAACGAGCCAACTTCAAAAATGGTGGAAAAGTTGCAGCTGCACTAATAAATTCGAAATGAATTGACCAGAAGAATATTGTATGTTTTATACAGAAATTGGATTGTTTGTTTGCGTCACGTTACAAAACTATACGTATCGGGAAACATTCGAGCAAGCTGTGAATTATTTACTGTGTTTCCGTTAGTTTGGAATAGATTTTTTTAATGTCATAAAAGTTGATGCAGTATACAAAGTACATACATATATGTATATGCATGTGTTTGGGATTAAATGAGCTAAGGAATAAATAACATCTATTAACAAATTTGGATTGTCAGTCAGTGAAAACTAAAATAAGTTGATTTTAAGATCACATATTTTACACTGTGATTCACATTAACAGAATAAATCTAAAATTAATTATGTCTACTGACTATAACCGCTAAACACATGGTATCCTAAATAAAAACCTTCAGCAATCCGAAAAAAATATTGTTATTTTAAATCCTTTTAGCGCTGTGGGAATTTCGATGATCATCCTAAAATATTCAAATACTACATAGGCCAGCGAAAATTTTAGCTGTGCATTCGTCTGCCAACTAAACCATGTTTTTTTGCGAACCAAGTAAATAAATCCCACCACTGCCAGGAGAAGAATCGTCGTGAATGGTTTGCTGTCGAGTCAAGTCTCTTTAGCACACCAGTTTCCATTCCTGCTGTTTTATTGAAGATTTTCCATTGATTGCCGGCATGTCACGAACTGTCCAGCGTCTAATGCTGTCGTTCGGCTCGACAGCGAAATCAATACCGCCACATTAAATTCGCATGCTGTCAATCATGCATATGAATAAAGTATCGAATCGGACGGCCAATTACTTTCCATCCTATAGACTTCATTAATACGTCGATGACATTTTGAGCAGTGGCTGATTTTAATTGAAACGCGATGAGAAACATTTTAGATTGAATTGAAGGATAGTATTCATCAGACGTACTTTCAAGCTGCAGATGCTATTCTATTACACTCTAACTGGATGCTTTTACTTTAGATGAACTTACAGCTAGAATAATAAAACCATCAATCTAGCGGCTGTAATAATTTTCCCAGCTGAAATTCATTGTTTGCACCTATTTTATTCGAAAACAGTTTTTCCTCTTGATGAATAATATATACACTCCAAAATTATAACTAAACCTGGAAAAGGGCTCGAGAGTTTCGTGGCTTTTCACTTTTATAAATCACATTAGAACTGTGAATGAAATTGCAATAAATACAAAACAAAATAAAATTGCAATGAATACACATCACCTATGATCCCTATGCTCTAAAACTTGTCAACCGCATAGTGGATTTCGCAAAGCTTCCAGGATGCAGAAGCTCTGTCTAAAGGCTACCAAGGGCATAAAGGACTACTAAGAACTCCAGATGGAGGGATGGCGACGACTTTTGACGGCACACATCACACTTTCTCTGGGTGCAAAATCAGGAGCAGCGATGAGGCTGAGGAAGAAGAGGAAATTCCTGATCGGATACCTCACTCACCTCCGATTAAACAAATCAACACGTATGAAAACGTTGAATGGACAATAAACTCCTTCAAACTCTTTAAATCACCAGGACCAGACCAAATCTACCCAACTCTGCTACAAAGAGCGACGGGAAAACTAAAAGCCTTTCTGGTACATATATTTAGAGCGATTTTGCAACTCAGTTATATCACAAAACTGTGGAGACTGGCGCGGGTTATGTTCATCCCTAAAGGTGGCAACAAACCAGCCGACCTGCCAAGATCGTAGAAACCAACTGATTGACTTATACATAAGGAATGATCTTTTGACAAAGATGTCACTTCACAAAGTTCAATTTGCCTGCCAAAAGGGCAAATCAACTATATCAGCTACACATAAGCTGATACAAATAATAGAAATGGCATTGGAAGGCAGGGAAATCACACTATGTTCCTTCATGGACATAGAAGGAGCATTTGACAATGCAAGATATGACTCCTGTACCTCGCTCTTCAGAGGAGGGATGCTCCTCAAGAAGTAGTGAAGTGGGCGAGTAAAATACTAAGGAATCGAGGTGTGTTTGCGGAGCTGAGGGAGATGAAGCTAAGAGCGGACACAAGGAGCGAATGTGCACAGGGAGGGGTATTATCTCCTTGCTATGGTCCCTACTAGTTGATTACCTTCTCGTGACGCTCGATAGTAACGGCCTAGCTGCTCTCCGCTACGCGGACGAAATCACGGTAATAATAAGAGGCTCACACATGGATACCTTGAGATCCAGAATGCAAAAAGCCTGAAATGAAACAAGCCAATGGTTTGAAGAAGAGGGTCTATCCATTAATTCTCAGAAAACTAGCATAATACCATTCACCAGAAAAAGAAACATCGAAATAGGAGCCCTAAATATTAGAGGCACAGTCGTATGTCTGCAGGAAGAGGTAAAATATCTAAGAATCCACCTAGATGGGAAACTCATCAGGGACAATCATCTAAACAAAACGACAATGAAGGCCACTACGGCACTCTGGGTGACAAAACAAATACTTGGACGCAATCGGGGACTACCACCAAGGCAGACACTATGAGCTGCAGTTTGGTGGAAGAAAACGATACAAAAAGTGATGTTAATAGGCTCAACAAGCTTCAAAGGATGGCTTGCTTGCGCCCAACAGCAGGACTGGAGGCTCTACTAAACTTTACACCTCAAAATTCAAGAGGAAGCAGTCAAACAGGCCATTAGCCTACAACAGGATTACAGGTACAAATCAAGGGACCTTAGAGGCTACCTCAAAATCCTGGAGAACATCAGGCCCATAATGGAAATGTTGAGCCTCAGTGACCAAACAAAAGCTGAAGCAGCATTCGAGAAGAGGTTCAAGGCCACAATTCCATCAAGGGACAAATAGAAGGATGAACCACCCCTCTCGTACCAAGGAGCGCAAATGTGGTAGACGGATGGTTCAAAGATGGATTTTGGAGTAGAAGTAGGGATCGTAGGTCCCAAGTGCAAAATTAATTTCCTTCCCCCAAAGGAGGCCATGATCTATCTGTCATAATAAGAGCCTCACAAATAATAAAGATAAGAAATACTACAATTACAGGTACAAATCAAGCGACCTTAAAGGCTACCTCAAAATCCTGGAGAACATCAGGCCCATAATGGATATGTTGAGCCTCAGCGATCAAATAAAAATTGAAACAGCATTCGGGAAGAGGTTCCAGGCCACAATTCCACCACCCCTCTCGTACAAAGGAGCGCAAATGTGGTATACGGATGGTTCGAAGATGGATTTTGGAGTAGGAGGAGGGATCGTAGGCCCCAAGTGTAAAATTAATTATCCTCTCCCAAAGGGGGCCATGATCTGTCAAGCAGGACTATCTGTCATAGTAAGAGCCTCACAAATAATAAAGGTAAGGAATACTAAAAGGGTCAGAATTAAGATCGTATCGGATAGTCAAGCGGCTCTCATGGCTATCAATCGTGATCAAATAAATACAGCTATACTCTTAGAGGTGAGAGAGGTCCTAAATGAAATAGAGCCACAGAATAGCATCGAGTTTATGCGGATCCATGGGCATGAAGGGTACCAAGGAGACGAGGAAGCTGATACCAAAGGCAAAGAAGGAGCAAAAATTGGTCCTTCTCCGTACTAGGGCTTTACAAAGGCAGATACGGACAAGGAAATTAAAACATGCAGCAAGAAAAAGATTGAAGACTAATGGCTTAATATTGAGGGCTTAAAACACTCAAAAAAATACCTTGGCTTCGTTAACAGAAGAGCAAAGCAAGCACTAGCTCTCTGCAAAAGTGACATAAGAGCTCTACCCGAACCATTGACAGGCCACCTTCCCTACAAAAAGTTTCTCCACAGGATAGGTGAGGAGCAGGACGACCGCTGCAGATACTGTGGGGAAACGACAGAGTGTGTAGAGCATCTTCTCACACTCTGCCCAGCACTGGAGAGAAGAATATTCGAGCTCCTTGGGTCTGCTCTTCCATCCATCAGGCACATCACAAATGTCCCGTCATGGAACATACCCAGGTTCATTAGAAGCCTTGACATTCTATAAGACATAACGCAAAGGAAGCACAATAGACCTAGGAGGAATAGACCCTTCTGGACCCACTCCAGGCTATCAATCAATAAATTAAGTACTGGGAATGAAAACAAATTATGTTGCCTAAAAGTAGGCAAGGATTTTTTTCAAATTTCGATTTGTCATAACTTTTGACAAAAACATTAGATCATCACGAAATTCGCAAAGCGTATTGATGTTGACAAAAACTATACACACATGGGCTCTCAAGACTGTATGGGCAACCCTGTAGCTACGACTGGCACGCGAAAAAAATCCTTCAAATCATTGACCCTCCTGAAAAATATTTTACTTTTTGACAAAAAATTCAAATTATCGATAAATACTAACCTTTGTCCACCATGTTAATTTGAAATTTTCAAAATTCCGTGTTACACAAGAATGGCAACCCGTCACCAAATTACATAAATTTTCAGCACTAGAAACTTCTGGTCACGGGAACGTGTAAATCTTGTAAATTTACTCAGCAAAATAAAGCTTTTTTCCCTATATTTTCCGATCCAGTCAAAATGATATTCTTGTAATAAATAGGCCTAATTGTAAGCCATGATATTGCTTTCGATATTGATAGTGCCTATAAATTATAGGAATATATATATTTGTGATACCGAATCAATGACTATCAGTCCAGGAGACAATTAGAGTCCAATGCATTTAGATCTAGTTAACAACGCTTTTGGCTTTTATGCTCAGTATTATGTGGTCCTTAGGTTCCTTCTGCACGCCATTCAAACATAGATTGGAAAGATGATTCCTCGAATTACTATTAGCACTTGAAAAATGCCGAGCAATTTACATTAAAGCTATTTGGAACGGCCTATGCTTCTTTGCTTACCTGTTCTATTTTACTATTCGATGTTTCCTGCTAAATACTAATTAATGCATTCAGCAGTGCATTGGTATAACAGAAAATACTGCTCTAAATACTCTGGTTAAAGTGAATCCGAAACGGAGCGCTTACAAAATAGCTATTAGGAAATTAATTTCATTCTTGGATGTGTATAATTGGAGTGTGTTGGTTTCCGTAAATAATTTCATTCAAATAGCTCCAGGCTCAAAATGATAGCCATTATTTTCGGATAACCGAGTATTTTCATATTGTGCAATCACAATTGCTTGGACACGAATCTGTATTGTATATTTTCCGGTAATTAAAGTTCATTACGGGTTTTGTGTTTGCGGTATTCAGTGTTTGTTCAAAAAATAAAAAAATTGGCATTACATTTTCTAAAAACTACCTTTCAAATAAGGATTAAACGTGAAATTATTATTCAGATTTTTGCCTCTGAGCATTTTGGATAATCAAAGGTCAGTCAGATAATCAGCAATTTGAATATTTGTTTTGATTGAACAGGGATCAAGTGGTTTTATTGACTGACTAGGCTGAAATCAGCCATGGTAGAAAGCATTCATTGGGCTATTTTAATGACTTTATTATTATTTTCATGTCGTCAATGTATCTGAATCACAAAAAAACATACAGAAATTATGTTTTATTCGGGATGTAAACTAGATCGCCTCCTCGCGGTGCATCCTGGGTAACGCTAAATGATCTAGACTCTCTTCATGATCACGACCGCTTTCGTCCTCGGACTTCTCTTTGTCTAACGTTGTTGCACTTGGGCTGGTGGTCGTAGCATTCCGGACCTAGTCGTCCTCAGGCGCGGTAGCGACGGAGTGAAATCCGCTTCGTGAACAGCTCCGGGTTAATACGATCATCTCCGTCCCGTTAAAACCCTGGCAGGCCTCTTAGTACGTTCTCTCGTCTCGTCGCCATTAAGTTGGTGGTGTAGGTTCAGTTGAGTTGGACTCCTGATTAGCACCGATCCGGCTCTGACCACTTGTCCCCATAAGGGCTGGTGGCAACCCTCGCATGGCCTCCCTGCTTGCATTAGATTACCATGGGATCATTAAAGGTGACTACACAATCGGACTTGGGATAGCGGCTTTGAGTGGGGACCCTTAAAGAATGAATAGGAAAAATAATAATAATAAACCAAAACTCGTCAGGCAAAAGCCTGACAACAAAATTAATCCAACCCCTTATGTGAAGGGGGGGACAAAAATGGCTGTGTCAGCGATTGCAGCTAAAGTCGCAGAAAGCAGAGATATGGCGAATGAGCCAGCTCTGCAGACTGAGACTAAGGCTGCTGTAGTTCGTGGAGACATGACGAATGAGTCAGCTCCAATGGCTACCGGCACAGCGACTAAGCTTGCAGAAGGCTGTGGAGACATGACGAATGAGCCAGCTCCACGGCCGATCAGCTCTTCCTCAACCCCTGTTTCCGGCGTTTCCGGGGCTCTGGTCACCAAGCCTGGCCTTGTGAAAGCCACGAAGCCCATTTGTGGCCAGTGTGACGGGAAGGTAGCGGCGAATGAGCCAACCCGTCCGTCAACAAGTGCTACCTCCGGTGCCACCTCCTCCTCAGGCACGCAACGCTCCTCCGCCAAATCATCTCGGGCTTACGGAACTAGAAGGGCAGCCTTCAAAGTTCTGAGGAAATTTCAAAACGTCTCCCCTGACACAATGTCCGACAAGGACAAAAAGTCCCTTGAATGGGCAACATCCTACACTGGGGAGCACCCGCTCCCTCTAAATCCTGCAGGTACTACTCAGAAACGACAGAGGTCGGCTGAGCAGAAGTACCAGGGCAGGCAGGACTGCAAAAAGCAGAAGACAACAACTAGCCCTTCAGGGATAACTCGGCCGTTTAATGAAATGGCCAAAGAGTGCCTTGTCTGGGCTGTAATTGATGCCAGCAAGGGAGATGGAATCATCTCCTCCGAAAACTGGCTCAAGATAAGGCAGGCTCTTTTCGTAGTCTGCTGTAAGCTGCAGAAGGCTAGCTCGGGTCCTCCACCTACGGTGAATGACGCGGGCTGGCACAAGGGAATCAGGCTGGTCGCATGTGGAGACCAACGATCGGCCGATTTCTACAAGCAGGCTATCTCCGAGCTGGGGGAACTCTGGCCAGGCGCCAAGATTAAAGTGGTGTCCAAGGATGAGATCCCCAGTCGGCCAAGATGCAGGACATGGATTCCTGCTTTCCATTCGGATCCAGTGGAGGTCCTGGACATTATTCGGCTCTTCAACCCTGATCTTCCTACGGAGGATTGGAGGGTTGTGAAGATTGGTGAGCCGGTGGACAATCGGCGGGAAGCCCTCTTCGTCATCAACGATAAGGCGCTGCCGGCATTGGATGCTCGAAAGAGCATCATCAGGTACGGGGTCGAAAAACTGGCCCTACGTATCTATCGAAGCGACAGGCCAAAGAGCTCTGCTTCGGGAGATACGATACCTGCCATGCCTGACCCAAAGATGGTGACCCAAACGACAGTGGAGCCACCTGAAAAAGGGTCTGATATCTCTCTGAGGGAGAAATCTGATGAGGAATCGGATTTGGAATCCCTCCTTGCCGATGGGGTTAGTGTCGGAACTGCCTCCGAGTTGGGTGGCTGCCTGGACCTCATGACTCTGGGCGCAGAGCAAGAGGCTGGGACGGCTTCTATGTCCGAGGGGGAGGACCTTGACCTAACCCTAATTAACTAGCTCATTAATGGTGAAGGTACTCCAAGTGAATCTTCACCATTCCATAGCAGCATCAGCTGCCCTGCTACTCCGCCTGTCTAGGACAGAGGAGGAGCTAATTCTCATCCAAGAACCATGGGTTGTTAACAACCGGGTTTGCGGGTTACGCACCAATGAATACAGACTGATAACACCTGACGGCTCTTGTAAGCGACGTGCCTGTATTCTTGTCAGGAAAACCATAAATGTCCTTGTATTACATCACTTCTGTGACAAGGATAACATGGCTGTTGCAGTGGAATGCGACCAAAGACCATGCTGGTTTGCTTCTTGCTATATGGCACATGATCATGGCACTAATGACACAATGTCGCAGTGTCAGGGGGATCGTGGCTGAAGCCAGGAAAATAAGTGTGCCGCTGATACTGGGAGCTGACGCTAACGCTCATAACGAAGTATGGGGTAGCTCCAATACAAATGGTCGAGGCGAGGAACTTCTTGATTTCATCCTTGCCCACGACCTCTTCATCGCCAACACTGGCAGTGAACCAACCTTCCTTACCTCAAACCGAAGGGAGGTGCTTGACGTTACCTTGATTAGTGGGCGGCACTCGCAACTTCTCCGTGACTGGAGGGTTCTACAGGAGTGTTCTTACTCTGATCACAGGTACATATCGTACAACGTGGCTGGCCGCAGCTCTGCCGAGCAGGTAGCCTTTATTAACAGAAAGAGGACGGACTGGAAGCTATTTAATTCTCTAATTCGATCCTCACTGGAAATTGTTCCTAAGAGCATTGACTGCTATCATGAACTGGATAAGGGAGTTGACACCCTTACTAGTTCTCTCAACTTCGCGTCTAGGGAAGCTTGTAAGCCACCCACGGGCAGGGGAAATCCCAAGCCCCTCTGGTGGAATAAGGAGATCAGTACCTTGCGAAGAGAATGTAGGAGGGAGTTCAATTGCTCAAAAAGATCTAATGACTGGTCGATGTATAAAACGAAGCTTAAGGCTTTTAAGTATGCCGTACGTAAGGCAAAGAGGTCCTCATGGAGATCTTTCTGTGGTAACGTGGAGAGTCTCAGCGAGGCAAATCGCCTTCGTAAGGTCTTAAGCGCGACACCAAAAGCTATGGGGTGCATCATGAATCCTGAGGGCATTTGGACTAGTTCGAGCGCAGATACTCTCAAAGTACTGATAGACGCACACTTTCCGGGCAATCATTGCCCTCTAGAAGTGGCGTGTCAGACGGAGCAAAATTACAGTTCAATCCCGCCGTTCACAATATCAAATTCTCAACTGAGGTGGGCCATTAACTCATTTGAGCCGTTTAAGTCCCCGGGCCCTGATGGCGTCCTTGCGGCTGACATTCAGCAGTCCATGGAAGTATCGCTACCTTGGCTCAGGGAGATTTATAACGCTTGTCTACGCTTCTCGTATGTTCCCACCAGCTGGCGGGAATCCAGAGTGGTGTTTATTCCTAAAGCAGGAAAAGTTACGCATGTTAAGCCGAAGGACTATCGTCCAATAAGTCTTAACTCCGTCCTGCTAAAGATTTTGGAAAGGATAATTGATTACCATATTAAAAGATCAATCGATCCTATGCTGATCTCGCAGTCGCAGCATGCTTATACCAAAGGTAAGTCTGTTGAGACCGCTCTTCACGTCCTTATTGAGCAAGTAGAGAAATCTCTTGCTCTAAAGGAATACACGCTTGCTGTCTTCCTGGACATCGAGGGAGCCTTCAACAACGTTAATTCTAACGCAATTGTTGAGGCTCTCTCGGTGCTGCATGTGGATGAACGGTTGATTGCTTTTATTGTGCAGCTTCTCAAAAGTAGAGTTGTAATCTCTACGCTGGGTAATGCCAGCGTAAGACGAGGAGTCAGCACGGGCACACCTCAGGGTGGAGTTCTCTCTCCCCTGCTGTGGAACATCACGGTGAATACTCTTCTAAGGGAGCTGGACCGCGCCGGCTGCAAAGTGATTGCTTACGCAGACGACATAGCTGTTTCAGTGTCGGGAAAGTATTTATCTACGCTATCGGAGAGGTTAAATCACTCTCTTGACATAATTTCGCGTTGGAGTCGTGAGTGCGGCTTGAATGTGAATCCTAATAAAACGGAGCTAGTGCTGTTTACAAGGAGGTACAAAGTTCCTGATTTTGAGTTACCCAAATTGAATGGGGTCTCCATTAACTTGAGCCAGAAGGTCAAATACTTAGGGCTGATCCTTGACTCGAAGTTACTATGGACGTACAATGTGGCAGAAAGAGCTCGGAAGGCTTTCAACGCACTTTACTGTTGCAAAAGGGCCATAGGGGCGAGTTGGGGATTGCAGCCTCGTACTGTTGCTTGGCTTTACACTGCTGTGGTGGAACCAATTCTGTTGTTTGGGGTGGCGTTCTGGTGGCAGGCTACCTGCAAAGGGCAGCTTGAAAAAGTGCGAAGAATGGCTGCACTACAGGTAACGGGAGCGCTCCGCTCCACTCCTACTAAGGCACTGTTTGTGCTGCTACATTGGCTGCCAACCAACCTACTGATCTCACAGCAAGCTAATCTTGCTGCTGTGAGACTAAATTGTATCTCAGCATGGAATAGGACAGAGTTCGGTCATGCGAGGATCTTGGCCGAGGGAGTACCCGCACCAGCGGTTGTTGACTACATCGCCCCTCAATGCATACTGGATTTGGGTTCACAACTCGCATTCCATGCAGGGAGGAATGGTGTGATGGTATCACCCTTGATAATGGGCTTATCCATGTGTACACTGACGGCTCAAAGCTAAACAATAGAGTTGGGAGTGGTGTATACTCAGATGAGCTGAATCTCAAGCTGTCCCTCCGTCTACCAGACCACTGTAGTGTCTTTCAGGCGGAGGTGGTGGCTATTTATCAGGCAGTCGACTGGCTTCTGTGTAATCGAATATTCGGGGTCAATATTGGTATTTTCACAGATAGCCAAGCGGCTATTAAGTCCCTTGCTGGTCCTTGTACAATGTCCAAGATTGTTGCTGAATGCCGTGCATCTCTTAGGGAGATGTCGAGACATTCGGTTGTTCAATTGATTTGGGTACCTGGACATAGGGGTTTTCAGGGCAACTGTGAGGCCGATGAGCTAGCAAGGCTTGGAACTTTGCTACCTGAGGTCTCTTGCTCCTTTTCAATAGGTATACCGATGACATCGGCCAAACTGGCCATAAGGCAAAAATATCTTGAGGACGCTAAGAAGTCCTGGGCAGATGAATCTTCCTGTGTGATAACAAGGCAGTCCTGGGTATCCATGGATGCGTATCGCACCAGGCAGCTTTTAGGCTTAACTCGAAGCGCCCTTCGTTGCACTGTGGGCGTTCTAACGGGCCACTGCCTGATAGGACGGCATGCACAACGTTTGGGCGTAGAGTTTAATGACTTCTGTCGGAGCTGTGGCTCTGAGGATGAGGAGGAAACCGTCCTTCACCTCATGTGCCAGTGTCCGGCTTTGGCAAGGAGAAGACTGGCGGCACTTGGTGCACCCTTTCTCTCAAACCTGACGGAACTGTCCCTGGTAGAGCTAAAGGGGATAGTCCGGTTTCTCAAAGGAAGCAAATGGTTTCCTGACTTTAGTGAGTAGAAGAGAGTCACTAAAATATTGTGGTATCACAACGGGCCTCTCCTGTGCCTATGTGTGCTGGTCGTCAGGCCTCTGAAGATCGGCAGCCACGTTAACCTAACCTAACCTATGTTTTATTCCGGTGTACTTTGTGCACTGAAAGCAAAATATAACGTACAAAACTTTGACAGCTTGTTTGTTCCTCAAAAGAAGAAGTAAATAATATACGTATTTAAGAGGAATTTTATATCCTTGTGAATCGCCAAAATAGATTTATCAAATAAAGAAGATGGTGCCTGGAATGTCAAAGACTGGAAACAAATCTTTTGACACTATTATTTAAAACTTGAAACTTGGATATAGCCGAAATTTTCGGTTTTAAAATTCAGATGCGCTAGTAAATAAAAGTATTATGTATTTTGCCACAGTTAATGTAGACAAAAACAGACAAAATACAGTAAAAGTGTTTATATGATAAATATGTTGTTTTCTATTTAAAAACTAGAGATATGATTACGAATGCTCCTAAGCAATAGTTACCTTTTCACTGATGGCAACTCGACCTTGGTACTTCAAAGCAAAGTTGAAGCATACATTAAAGAATAGGCCTAAATAGGCCTTATCGCAAATAATAGTAGACTTTCAAAAATATGCATAGATATGTTGAGAAGATTTCAAGCCATTTTGCATGCTTACAATATGAGTAAAAGCGTGAAAAAAAATTTGAATACAAAATTTAAATTATTACGCTGGAGCTCAGAAAAAGATACATGAACATAAATAGTTTTGTATGAGATTTGGAGCGACCAGCTGCACCATTAAGGAAGAAACCCAAAGAACTTTTGATTAAATTTTGAGGATTTCGTGTTGAAACTTTTCATCTCAAACGGTGCTAGTAATGCATTTAAGTGCTAGTAATACAGTTAAAAAAAACTGTAGCTGTCAAGCGGAGCTCCTAAAGGCTCTGTGTTATGTATATGCCATTAGTATCTGGTGCTTTTTTACTTTTTCAAAGACATCGGTTTCACCAATAGTCTATCAATAAACCTTTGAGCTATTGCATTTCTATGCTATTTGCTCAGTTTTGCACCGCTTCAAAGCTTTCACTAATAAACTCTTGAGGTCACAATACACAAGCTCTGATTATTTGGTCATAAAATCCGCGTGGCAGTATCCTTCAAAAAAACAAATTTTGTTTAGCCTACTCACGGAGTTTCACCTTCAGCGATCATTCTGAATAATGCTTACCCGATTGAGGCTCAAGAGAAGTAAGAGAAGCTGAGGTATCCGGCCAGACAGAAAGCGACGATTTAGAAAAGAAGAATGAAATGAATTTTGTATAGAGCAAAGTAGTTCATTTGTTAGTCCAGGCTAACGCATTTTCTGCACATAAGTCATTTCCGCAATTCATTTGAAATTGTGTTTCCCCCAGATATTTAAAATAAATCTATGAATTACTCTAAAAGCGACTATCTCATTTCTCTTCAATAGTTATACAAAGATTCTACCGATTCTAAGTTCTTTGCTAAATTTAAAACGGTCCGTGGTCTGTCGAACTAAGCACTTTCATCGTATGAGTTAGCTCTTGGCAATCGGATGAGCGTAGGGATATTATCATTTAATAATTGCTTAAAGAAGGACACTCATATGACCTTCGCCTGGTCTTAACCCAACTAAGTTATACTTCCATCAACATCCCTACTCCAGATGTTGCATTACTTTTTTTGTCGTTCATGCTGTTTACCATAATGTTAAAAAAAATTATCGTTAATCTAATTATTCTGATAGCTACCTTCCAAAGACTTTCATGTTTTTTTGTCATGTCTCTAGTCAGTAATTCTACAAGAATTTTGTTTGCTGCATTTTTTTCCACTCCTAATCGAACCATACGTTTCTGGCAAGCTTTCCTACTATCACCGTACTTTTTATGGTAGTTTATATTTCGTTGCTAGGCGTGGTTTTAGGTGTGGAAGCTACAAATGTCTGCTGGGCTTCGTGCGTCATGTTTCATATCAAACTTACGTTTTGATATAGCTCTGATTTTGTAAGTGAGAGAGTCGCAGTTGGCTCCTCGAAAGGATCTCACATCCAAAATAATAGAACATTATCTCTTCTGAGCTAGAATGTGGTTGATCTTATTGAAGGTGAGAGTATCCGGGAATTTTAATGTAAATTTAAATATTTCCATGTGAGAGACAAGTGGTGCTTACTACCAAGTTTCTGTTGCACGTAAAGTTGACAAGTTATTGTCCATTGCTGTTGTTGCTATCGAGAAAACTGTGTTGGCCGATGGTTTTACGATATCTTCCGCCCTTTTTCATCTTTGCCTTGGCATTTCCACAACAGAATTTTCATATCATTTGAAGGCAGAGAATCATGAAACCTTGCCGGAAAATTATAAAGATAATCTTACGCTGCATTATTTTCAGTAAGGGTGTGAACGTTTCATAAACTAAAATTGTGTACGATCTCAAGTTTAAAGTATGAGAACTAAGCATTTTCGTTTCAGGTACAGCGAAAATACTTCATTTATATTTCCTTTATGGCCTACGATTTTTACAGGATCCGTTCATTTTAACTCGCAATGGACAAGTGCGGATTTTTTTTTCGCGTCGTCGTTCTCATTAGTCAGATCCAAGTATACGAGGCAAAGTATAAGCTTCAATTTATATTGGCTAATTTAGGTGTTTATGATGATTTCGTTGTAGCAATAACAAATATCACCCTACTATGTTATCGAATATTGCATAAGCTACAATAACACCTTAGTGTACCGCCTAGTCTCTTAAACCTAAGTACCACCTAGTCTCTAAAACACTTTATATTTTAAAGCACACTGATTTATAAATATCAAATTGAAAATTGCCTGCATAGTATTGTAATATAATAATTTGTTATATTATAAATTATTGATATCACGCATTTCTGACTGAAAAGCATAATAACTTATTATGTTTCCCACGTTGGGCGCTATTCACATTTAACCTATTATTGTAGTATATTTTCATATTTAAGATCGGTATATCATAATAAAAGTGTTAGAATACCATAATACTACAAAATACATTCACTAGCCTTCTTAAACATTTATTTAATAATCTATAAACCAACCATTTTTAAAGAGGAGCAGGCGTTATCTACACGTCGACTGTGGATATTCAGATGTAATTCATCCCTTTTAACTTATTAAGACCATACCATGTACACGACAAACCAATTTTTAATAATTGCATTGCATTAAGTTTCTACACAGGTCGTCCTTTATTATCAAATCATTTAACACTCCTTAGAAGGAGAGCAGACGTCGTAGCCATGTTCACTTTGTCGACAACCGGAGCGAATATCATGACTATCTAATATTAATGGACTTCAAGTGCACTACCAACCTAACGAACTAATTGTTTCGTGTATTACTAGCACGCTTGTTGGTTGCTCTGATAGGCACTTTAGATTTACTAAGCAAATGCATTAATGAGTCTTCAAGATTGAGCACCATCGTGATGAGAGGGGTGACGAAAGGCAACAGTTGTCACTACTAGGCGGCTATGCTACGCATATGACACTAGTGGCCTGGTTTGGTTAGTGTCGAATCATTGTTCAATCTGCTAGTTATGTACATGCTTGTGTATTATAAACTGTAATACGTTTCGATTCAGGTATATTCAAGTATGTTAGAGTCCTCCTGCAGTCTATGTAACTTGTTTGCTTCATCATTTATACATAATTCATACAAATTTTCTAAGTTTAACGTAGAGGCAAGATCTAACTTTGTACCGAACGTCGCCCCTGAAGACATACTTGAAAATGTCATTAGCTTGAAATTTTGTCGGTGATTGTAGTACTCATGGCTATCTGAATGGTCAAACATTAAAAAAGTTTCTTGGTGAAATTAACATAAGTACATAATTTGCAAACATTTTATTGTTGTCCTGGAACACATTTTGGTAATTTCAATGCATCGTTATGTGAGTTAGATGGTATATTCTGTACAATTCAGATGATGAATTATTTATTGTGATTTGGGTATTTCGAAATAGTTCATCATACGAAATTAAGGCCTTATTTATGTTGTATATGTTTCATTCTACGGAGCAGATCCGGATTTTCCTTATAATTTAAACATTTACAATGGTTTTATTTTTGACTTAAAGCTCGTCAAAAGCTTATCAAATATTAAATGTTATGATTCACAGATGCATCAGCACTTATGTTATGCTTTAATATATTTACATATATCGACCGACTTGATTGTTACATATTAAACATTTCAGACCACGTATTTAAAATGGTAGAGGTTCAAGTTCCAGCTTGAAGTTTCACTGAGCAAACACATATTAGTGAATTTTTTTTCACAAATTTACAACTTCTCTTACTTTTGATTGAAATAAATACATAAAATTTTATCATTACTCAATTAGACCATTGAATTTAAGTCACTAATTCAACACTAAATCATTAGTCCTTTCTTTAACCTTTATTTGCTCCTTGTGTGAAAAATCACACAGATGCATTTTATTTCATCGTTTTTGCAAAATGTGCGCAACCTACATCCATGAGACTTCTTGACATTTCCTGTCATATCGATTTTGAATAGGAAACGAGTTTTTCAATGTAATAGTATTGGTGCACATCGATCTACCTGAAAACTTACGTTGTTGTTCCTCATGTGTGAAAACTCACACATAAGAAATATATATCTAATCTGGCATTTCGGAAGGGAAGACGGACATTTTTGTATCATTGCTGTGAGAGTAAACTTGTGTTTTAAAATTTTCCGTACTATTGTTAGCCAAAATAATATGGCCAGACCAAAATATCTGACCGACGAGGAAATTGAAGCGATTTTGACAGCTTCTGATGGTGAAGAGGACAGTGATGATGATTTTTGGCCCGTAGATTTAGTGGTCAGTGATACTGATATAAGTGATTCTGATTTCGAAGCAGTGGAAGAGGACGAACAAGAAGGCACATCTAGCTCGCAGTTGGTAGATACAAGTGTCGATCCATTGTTCGTTTCGAAAGATGGAACAGTTTGGAGCCAGCAACCAGTGCAACCTCGAACTGCAAGAATGCGGGACCCCAATGTCATCAATTTGCCTGCAGGGACAACAAGATATGCAAAAGCACGTGTTGGTGATTTCAAAGATGCGTTTTTTTTGTTTTTCCCTTCAGCTATTGCAAAAATAATACTGAAGTGGTCAAACGAATATGCAAAGTCAAAATATATTGATAAATACATATCAATTGACTCGCATTTATTGTTTGCATATGTGGCAGTGCTTATTTTGGCTGGAGTTTACAGGTATGTAGCTGGTTTTTATATGACGTTTTTAGTTTTTGCATGAAATCAATTTTCTAGATCTAAAAATGAGCTAACATCCGATCTGTTTGATGGCGAGTATGGCCGTCCCATCTTTAGAGCTATTATGTCAAAAAAGATGTTTCTTTATTTGAACGAAGTAATTCGGTTTGACGATTTTATTAGCCGACGTCAGCAAAGTTCGACTGATAAATTTGCTCCGATCCGCGAAGTATTCGACAAATGGTCAGAACTATTAGTGGATTACTACAACCCCTCCGAGTGCGTCACAGTTGATGAGCAACTACTTGGCTACCGTAGAAGGTGCAAGTTTTGCCAATACATGCCCTCTAAGCCTGAAAGATACGGCATAAAATTTTGGCTTTTGGTTTGCTCAGAAAGCTGCTATGTTTGGAAAATTCAGCCATATTTAGGAAAGTCACCTGGATGTCCAACTGAAAAAAATCAAGGTGAACGTGTGGTTTTAGATTTGGTCCGTGGGCTAAAAGGTCATAACGTGACAATGGATAATTTTTTCTCATCCTACGATCTTGGCCAGAAGTTGCTGACTCAAGGCATAACGATGGTTGGAACGATGCGTAAAAATAAAAGAAGCATCCCACCAAAGCTTCTAGAATGCAAAAAAGCACCACTATACCAGTCAACATTTGCATTCACTGAAAGCACTACCCTTGTTTCATATGTTGGAAGAAGAAACAAGTGTGTAGTTCTTCAGAGCACAATGCATTCTTCAAATCTAACGCAATCGGATCGAAAAAAGTTGCCACAAATTATTTCTTACTACAATGAAACCAAAGGTAGGTTCAATAAAATGATGTGCATTTTGACTTCAACAATTGCCAATTGATAAATATTTCTACAGGTGGTGTGGATACAGTCGATAAAATGCTAACTTGTTACAGTTGTAAAAGGAAAACCAGTCGATGGCCAATGGCCGTTTTCTCCAACATGGTCGACATCTCAGCCCTAAATGCCTTTATAATTTACAAGGATGTATATCCAAACTGGCAAGTCAACAAGCAGACAATGCGACGAGTTTTCTTGCGTGAACTTGGCCTTGCACTTGCAAAACCATATATGGCGATGAGGAAAGGCACCCCAAGAACTGAGTCAGCGGCATCTTTGCTTTCAGCGATGAGCAGTGAAACGCAGAGTCAAATATTGGAAGGTGGCGAGAGTCCATTGGTCCGGCCCAAAACTTCGGCACTCTCATCTTCCCACGAAAGCTTGCCATCAACATCCGCAATCCCTCGAAAGAGGTCCAAAACGGTTCCCCCAAATTTCCACGGAAAGGCAAGATGCCACATTTGCTACAGCGAAAAATCGAAAACCATGAATAATACACACGAAACAATGTGCTGTTTTTGCCGTAAAGGCGTATGCAAACGTACTCATTGCCGAAATGTTTGTGAAAAAATGTGTGGCAGAAAAGCTAATATAATGTACGTAATTGTTAATTAATGTTGTATATCCAACCAATAAATTCATTCATGACAATAAATTCACAATTTGACACACAAAAAGTTGTTAAAATACACAAAAACTCTTTATGTGTGAAAAATCACACATGAGGGACAGCAATGTAAGTTTTTTTGAGGAGCAAATGAAGGTTAACAAAATCACTAAAGAATTTAACGGTATGTTGTTTAATATTTGCTTCTACTCGCAATGTTTCACAATGCGCTCAGTAATATCAATGATACCCCCACGTAAGATCTCGATGCACAAACATATGCTTCCACAATAATACGATTACGTACACTATACTCTTCAAACTTTGCATCGATTGGAAAAACTTTCTCGTCAATACACAAACGATTAAGAGTTCAATATTATTATTCTTACCGTAATCATATGAAATCGTCTGCTTCGATATTCACGATTAGGGCAATATTCGTTCGTACAAACACATAGTTTCAATCAATAGGAATGGTTGGCGGAAGGAATTCGAAAACAAAATGAAAACGAAAAGCAATCGAAACTTTCTGCTCAAACAATTTACGCAAAAACTTTCAACAATTGAAAATAGTTTTAATACGGTTTGTTAAGTGTATAGACTTCTTGGAAATGTATGACTATACTCTTAAATGAACCATACAACTACATATATGAATCTTTTAATGAATTTCATTTCCTATGAGCCAGTGTGAAGAGTTAGCGTACATAATGGAAAACCATACGTGAATATATGAGATATTCTTCTGTGTCGCTGATGTGGGAATGAAAAGTTGAAAAACAGTTTATTAACTTAAAAAGAAGTGATTAATTATATTGTCCGAGATTTGAGAAAAGGATGAGCACCGTCTTTTCACATTCTCATAATTTGAAGGCTACGACTGCTGTTGTTATTTCGGATGCTCACGAACAGCAGCTTAGTTGTACTCAATTTGTTTAGTATAAAGTTCGAATAGTAAGATTTCAAAGACGTGTGTCCGGAAAAGCCCGTAAGGAAGAACGCTACCTTGTGGTGGAATGGCGAACTCACAGAGGCTAGAGGTCGCACACGAAGGGCGTTTAACACCGCAAGGCGTTCCGGAAACGTGGCTGACTGGGATCGTTACAAGCAAGAGCTGTCGCTTTTCAAAAAGAAGATTAGACAAGCCAAGCGCGACTCATGGAGGGAATTCTGTGAGAACATTGAAGGAGGTACAGAGGCTGCCAGAATCAGGAAGGTTCTAAGCGTAACCCCCGGCGTACCTACGCTTTTGCGAAGGGAAAACGGGGATTGGGTGGAGGACCCGAAAGAGTGCCTGGACTTGCTACTGGAAACTCACTTTCCAGAATCAGCCTGCGTGACACCGCGTAGTGACGTACTTCGTGGAACCCACCGGGCGTCTGAGCGGCTGATCAAGGAAGTAGTGGACGAGGTCAAGATTGAATGGGCTATTGGCACATTCCGACCTTACAAAGCTACAGGGATTGATGAGATATCACCTATCATGCTTCAAAAAGCAGATAAGGCCATCATTCCCATTCTGCAGCGTATTTTTACCGCATGCCTCCGCCTCGGGGTAGTACCCGAGCAATGGACAAAAGCTAGAGTGGTCTTCATTCCGAAACCTGGTAGGTTGAATCATCATTACGTGACGGACTTTAGACCAATCAGCTTAACATCGTTTCTGCTCAAAACACTAGAGAGGCTTGTTGATCTGCACATCAAAAGCTCGATTGATGTCGCGAGAATCTGTGTTGATCAACACGCGTATCTAGCGGGCAGATCAGTAGATATAGCATTACACAAAGTTGTCCGTACAATAGAAAAATCCTTACGGCAGAATTAATTCACGTTGGCAGCCTTCTTAGACATTGAGGGGGCCTTCAATAATGTCACTGTTGCGAGTATCATTGATGCCTTGGCTCGATATGGAGTGGATAAAACCCTGGCGACCTGGGCATCTGACTTGCTCAAGAGCAGGCGGATTGAGGCTACCTTTTTGGAGGCCAAAGCGGAAAGAACAGTCGGTACCGGAACACCACAAGGAGGGATTATATCTCCCCTTTTCTGGATCCTGACAGTCAACGAAATACTGGAGAAGTTAAGGGCCAGTGGCTTTGAGGTAGTGGCGTATGCCGATCACATTGTGGTACTTGTGAGGGGTGCGTTCCCACAAACTTTGTCGGACCTTATGCAATCGGCGCTGGACCATATTCAAATCTGGGCCAGAAAAGTCGGTCTTAGGGCAAACCCGACAAAAACCGAACTTATGCTCTTCACAAAGAAACACAGGGTACCGGCTATTGCCACGCCTAACCTCAACGGAATAACATTGGAGCTTGCTGATAGTGTTAAATATTTGGGCCTTATACTAGACAGGAAACTGAACTGGGGGGCTAACGTGAAGCACAGAATTGGTAAGGCCCGCGCAGCACTTTTCGCTTGCCGGTCCGCCTACTCCAATACCTGGGGTCTTAAACCTAGGACGGCCTATTACATATTCACATGTGTAGTCAGGCCGATTTTGGTGTATGGAGCGGTCGTGTGGTGGAAAGCAGCGGAGAGTAAAACTAATATCAAGGAGCTAACAACACTGCAAAGATTAGTTTGCATATGTATTACGGGCGCTTTAAGAACTGCCCCAACGGCTGGGTTGGAAATGATTTTGGGACTCATGCCCCTAGATCGATTCATCTTTAGAAGCGCAAGCTTAGCGGCGATACGCGCTAAAAGTTCTGGCATGTGGAACGATTCAGATCAGTGGGGCCACAGCGGAATTCTTATAGAATGCCGCAAAAGATTTGGACTCGTTGCAGAAGACACGGACCACATGAGCAAAATAATACATCTTGGCAGGAATTTCCAGGTCAAGATACCCACAAGAACAGACTGGAAGAAAAAGGAAGCTACCACCGATAGGGGCGCCTGGATTTACACGGACGGGTCAAAGACGGACACAGGAGTTGGCTCGGGCGTGTTTTCTACGGATTTGAGCCTTAACCTGTGGTGTAGACTGTCGGACCATGCTACCGTCTTTCAGTCTGAATTACATGCTATACGCATGGCAGTTGAGTCCATTAGCGGAATATCAACCAGACCAATGACCATTTGCGTCGACATTAGGGCAGCCATTCTCGCTCTTGCGTCTTACAGATGTTCTTCAAAAACTGTTAACGCTTGCAGAGTGGCTCTCAATGAAAAGGCAAGGCATATTCCTATCCGGATTATGTGGGTGCCAGGGCATAGTGGGGTCATAGGCAACGAAAAAGCTGATGAATTGGCGAGGAAAGGTTCAGGAGCTAGCAACTGCCCCTGCATCACTGTACCTCGGTCAATCGCGGACGTCACAAACAAACTTGATGCCGCCATATGGGCCAAACTAAAGTCCGAATGGGAAACCAGGCTGGACTGCAGGGTGGCCAGGACATTATGGCCATCACCTGATCCAAGCAAAAGCAGGAAACTGCTCAAGCTCAGCAGGAACTGCTTGAGAACCACGGTCGGCTTGCTCACAGGGCACTGCCTTACCGCATCTCATGCGAAGAAAATGGGACTGACATCCAGCAGTTTATGCAAGAGGTGCGAGATGGAAGAGGACACCATCGAGCATACTCTCTGCGATTGTCCGGCCCTCAATAATAAACGCCTCAAAATTTTTGGTGCATACCACTTTCAAGGGTTAGCAGAGGTGGCTGGTACCGTCACGCTGAGTCAGCTGATCCAGTTTGGCGAAGCGGTCACTTGGCAGCTCTAAAAAGCCAGCGGAGGGTGGCAAATGGGCCCAAACTGGTGGCCTAATGCAAGCCGCGTTTCCCGGCAGCCCTCTTTACTAACCTAACCTAAGTTCGAATAGTATGTTGTACTAGAATATAAATTGTGAAAGCCATATTGAGTATTTTTTGAAATCGTCATTAAGGACTATAACATGTTTATGAAATCATCCCAAAGGACAAAATAAGAAAGTCATCACAAAAGACGACAAGAGCTATCTCGAGTCGCGTTAAAGAGGACAAAATAGAAATTGCTCAAATTTCGAAGAGCTCTTCAGTTCACCTTTGTTGGGCTGGATGGGACATATTCAAAATGCAATACACCGCATAACTAAAGAAGTAACTTTTAAAACGAATTTTATAGATTTTTTTTTTAAATTCGTCCTTAAAGTATATACGTGTATACATATACATACTTATGCTTTGATTTCATGCACACTTTATCAGCTCAGCAAACAATCGTTCATTGCACTGAATTGATGAAAATCTTTTTGCAACACTAGGAGGAATCCTTTTGAATTCAAAATCTTGTCGGAAAACCAATGACCCACATACCACCACACTCAGGAATATAAAAAATAGGAAATGGCAAACATTCCCAGCGCCACATCATACAATCGTGATCTATTACTAACCTATTTTTTATGCCAATGTTGGAAAATTTGACAATAATTCTATGACAATGAGTATGGAAAAGTTTATTTTATGCGAATGCTGTTATTCTGAAATATAAAAATATGTGCATGATAATTATTAGTCTAGTCAATTTTAATGTTTGTCAGGAACGACAGATAGAATGCAACTGGAGGTGGTGTTGCTATTTACATTAAAAAAGGTATCAAGTTCAAAAGGTATCAAGTTCAAAAATTTAAACTGTAAAATTTTGGAAATGGTTGTGATTTGCCTGGAGAATATAAATATTACAATTGGTGTAGTCTACTTCAGTGGCACCAATTTGAACGCTCACAAACTTTCATTATTTAAAAACGACATTAACATGTTACTCAATTTCAACTCTCAAACAATAATTTGCGGTGATTTTAACGCTTGCCATCGTCATTGGAACTGCATCAGATCCAACAAAACTGGAAGCATTCTATTCGAGCTAGCGATGTGCAATAACGTACTTTTTCACATTTCCGATAGCCCTATATGTTTTCCTCCCAGGGGAAACCCTTCCACAACTGACCTGATACTGAGTAAGGGACATTTTTCTTTAACACAGCCAATAGTTATTAACGGCCTGTCCTCCATTCACTTACCGGTATTCTTTGAAATAAATGAGCCCATCTCAATATCAGCTCAATCAAATTATATATATTCTAAAATATCTTGGGATCTTTTCCGCAAATACCTGAACGAAAGTTTATCACTTGTTGATTGCGACTTATCCAAGCCATTAAATCACGCTCAGATTGACGATAGTGTGTCTAATTTGGTGGCTGTGCTTATGTCAGCACGTGACGCTGCCACTCCAAAAATTCAATACAAGTATCCCCATACAAAATTCGACAGCTCAATATCAGTACTCATCAAGCATCGAAATAAAATTCATAGGCAATGGCAAAGAACTCGATGCCAACAGCTTAAGGCTTACCTTAATGAGGTGAATAATCAGATCCGTTTCAGTTTACTCGCTCTGCGTATTGATCGATGGAATAAACTCTTGTCAACTCAGGAAACTGGTTCTCGCAGACTGTGGCAGCTTCATATGTTATTAAAATCCAAATCGAGAACGGTTTCCCCATTGCAGTGCGATGATGGATCAATTGCCTATTCCGAGAAAGAAAAAACTGACCTTATAGCCTCTAAATTTCACGACGCACATACACTCACGCTACACTCTCAAAACAATGACTCTTCCGATTTAGTCAGCAATGAAATCTCCAGTCTGAATATTCAACCATGATATATTCAACCCAAAATGAATATGAATATAAAATATGAATATTCAACCCAAATTCTTACTGTAATTACGAAATTTGTTCTTTCTTGAAAACCTTAAAATCAAAATCCTCCCCTGGTATGGACGGATTGCCCAATATTATACTCAAGAATCTTCCTAGAATGGCAATTGTCATGCTTTCTTTTATCTTCAACATCTGCTTAAAATATAGACACTCTCCTTCGGCCTGAAAAAATGCGTACGTTGTTCCAATATTAGAACCTGGTAAAAATCCTAAGCACCCTAGGACCTTATTGCCATCATTAAGCAAACTATTTGAGAAAATTATACTCTCCAGAATCCGATTATGCAGTGAGTCGTCTGCAACAATACCTGATTTTCAGTTCAGTTTTCAATCCAAGCTTTCGACAACGCATCAACTGTGTAGAGTAGTGAAATATGTGCAAAATAACATCAATGATAAAAGATCCACAGGCTTAGTTGCATTAGACATCGAGAAAGTATTTGACACTGTTTGGCATGACGGACTCATATATAAGCTTATAAAATCTTCTGTTCCTGTTTATTTGTGCAAGATTATCCAATCCTTTCTTTAGACCAGGACCTTCTCAATTAAATCCAAAGCCTTCTCTGATAAATACGTAATACAAGCCGGAGTTCCTCAGGGGTCAGTTTTAAGCCCCATTCTCTACAACATGTATATGTCCGACTTCGAAAAAGCACCTCAATGCCACATCGCCATGTACGCAGACGACACTGCCATATTTGCTAGTGGTCACTGTCCAGATGTGATAATTAACACCCTGCAACAACAGCTTTCAATTATTAATAATTTCTGCATCAATTGGAAAATAAAAATTTATTCCGATAAGACTCAGGCAATATACTTCACTAAAAAGCGAGACTTAAGACACTTGCCGAATCCCCAGGTAAATATCCTGGGATCCACCATTTCCTAGCAAAAAGACATTAAATATCTGGGCATCCAACTCGATCAGAAACTTACTTTTCACGCCCATGTCGAAGCAATAAAGTCGAAAATTTTGAAGAGCATTTACTACTCCTATCCGTTTATTAATAGGAAATCCAACTCAACTTCGAACGAACTGCTTGTTTTTAAGTGTGCAATGCAGCCAATCATTCTCTGTGGGTGCCCTGTATGGAGTAATTGTCCGATATCACATATCCAAAGTCTGCAAATACTACAATACAAATGTTTAAAAATTATTCTTAACCAACCCTTTTATTACTCAACTAATCGGCTGCACTCTTCAGCAAAGCTCAAGAAAGTACTGGATATCTCTAAACACTTGACCCACAAATTTCTCAACAAATGCGGAACATCCAATAATCCTCTGGTTGCATCTCTGCTCGTTAATTTGTAACGACAGTTACTGTATACGCAGTTGGCTTAAATGTAAAAAAAACAATAGTTTTCAATATTATTTTATTCAATTCAATTCAATTTATTTCTCATTATCAATAGATTCTTTATTTAGCAGTGATTCATGATTACTATTTTGTCGAGATCAGGCTTAAATATTCGCCTTTACAGCTCAGGCTTATAATATTTTCTTTACAAATTTTATTAATGTGTTTATATTTTAATATACTATGCAGAGGAAATGTTAAAGAAAAAACCTCATTCATCTAGTTAAGATAAAACTTAAAACAAAGATGACTTTTTGAGCTAACTTAAAACAAATCTTAGATTGCTAAACTTATAATATTAAAGATATATACATAATTACGAATATAAGGTGTTGATAAATGGGTTCCCCAGCAAGAAGCACGAATTAATAATAATATTTTATTTTATAGGCTACCTGGGTACCAGGTACATAATTTCCAGTATAAAATAGGCTTACTCATAAAGTTATTTTACTGCAAAAACTAAAATTATATTGAATTGATCTTCTTTAGATCTGCATTTTTTAAGCTTACTTATTATTTTTTTAGTTAGAATTAATATTTCAGTTGGGGTAAACAAATCAATAAATAATTTCATGGCCAGAACCGTTAGCTTGATTTATATATTGTCCTTTAATAGGAATCGAACTGAATTCAAAGCAACAACTCAACTTTTGAAAATGCGCCACGTGCTGTTACTATAATCATCTAATTTGCAACACCCGAAGAAAAGCATATAAATTTCCGGAAACAAATTACAGGTATAAAAGTGCTTTTAATTTCATGGCTGGTTTCATCCAATGCCTGCTATCATACATCCCTTAATGACGCTAACAATAATGAAAACTCATAATCTCCCCATCTGTCTATGGACGATCTCAGCAGTGCTTAAATGTATATGCTCACAAAAATTGACAAGAATTTATTTACATGCATACATGTATCATATTTACATGCATAACTATATCATATGACTTACAACACAAACGCCAGTTTCCGACTCAGCTCGATCATTACACATAATATGCGACAAATTAAAGCTATATTAATGTCAAACCTATAGCAATGATGTTTTTTCATTTGCGTCAGATTCACTTCAAGCATAGTGACAATCACCTAAAAATATTCATTTTGTCCACTTAGCATAAAAAGCGCTGAGCCGTATGCTTGAGAGGCTATGGCATCAAGTTTTGCCTGCTCCTGGTTGCTCAAAGGACCATAAATATTAATACACACTACACGCTATTTTCACATGCTGGAAAGAAACAGCGTGCTACTGTGCGAAACGTGTGTAATATACCCACATGAATTCACCCACCAACCGTATCAACTGGCCCACGGCTTCACCGGCAATTTTTGAACAACGACCCAGTAAATGCCATTTTAATGAAATTCAGAGGGCAACCGAAAAAATGAAATACCATTTTTTTCTGCTGACAATTTCCAATTAATTTTCGGGGATGTTGAAGCTGAAAGAGAACTTATGAATGTACCGTGAAAACAACTACCATAAACCAAGCTGCGACCGATGTTAACGTGTTGGACATGCTGCAACCAGTGACTATTAGGGGTAGTTTTGCAGTATCGATGATAATTGAGAAACTTTGCTAGGTATCCTACAATTTAATTAGCCTATGATATTTGGAGCGAAGCTAATAATAAACCTTGCAATATTTCGAAGGTGGAAAAAGGAGAATACTTCCATGGAACTGATATATTAAACTCCAGTTGATTCTCCTGTATTGTTGTGTACAATAAGCAATGGGGCTTGTTGTATTGATTACATAAAAAATATAGAGAGCACGGGTTTCCTACAACTGTACAGTTTTAAGTATTACGATGGATACATTATTTTTGTCCCACGTTTTTCACTATACACTTAGTCCAAAGTACCACTAATGCTGTTCATTACCCTTTACTTAGTTTGATATTTGCTGTCGGTACATTCAGTGTATCGAACATTTCGTCAGAAATATTTTACTTAAACCGCATTGTTCATTCTGCATTCTTCACAGCTTTTATTCCAAGCGCTCATTAGTTCGTCAAAGAACGCAGAATGAAAATTACCAAAATGTTAAAGAAAAGTAATACCACGATAGCTCGTATCGGGTCCGATTATTGAAGCTGAGATAGAGATTTAGCCGCACATTTACAACAGAAATACATGATTGTGGAGCCCACGACTCACTTTACACCTGATTTAGATGAAGTATCTATGCAAAACTAGGTTTATTCAATGATTCCTGAATTTGAATTAAAGAACACCCACACTAGGAGCAAGTGTTCTATCCACTAGACTACAATCACTTTTTTGAAAACCACACCAAAACCCAAATACTTGCGTACACCATTACTAAATTTTAGAACCAAAAATTTATTTCCAGTTTTCTCCTATGGTACAGCAATACACACTATATACCTGTATCCACGATATCTGTATACCAATTCGGGATACTATTACTATCTTTATTTTTGTGCGTATGCTTGCTGAAGATGTAGGAAGTAGGACAGAAAAAACTTCCATAACTCTAAAGCACGCAAAAATGTATATAGAGTCAAATTAGTGAATGTGTTTCATTAGGAATCCAACAAGTTTCTTTATGTTTGCTTCCTTTGATCTATGTGTAAAATAGTCACGTGTAGAGTAGTGCTTACATGATTTTTGTGGCATATCATATTAGTTTTGTTGAGGGCGGAAGATTTTCTTCTATACAGTTATTTTTTTGTGACAGAGTATATTTCTTAAATGAAGGTGGGTATAATTGTGCACTTTATAAACTATAATTCATTCACCTCAACCAACAAAATTAGATTAGTTTTTTCAAACAAATTTTTGGATTAACATTTCAAAGAAGAAATCGCATACGCCATTTTTGCTTAAGTATGGAATATTTGACGATCCAAAAGGTCACGATAATCATCAGGCTAAGGAAGTTACAATGGGCTGATCAAACACAGTAAATAGATGAGGACGTCACCGTATTTAACCATGCAGAACCGGTAGAACGGGTTAACCGTCTTACCTATTCTGTTCGGGTGTTTGTTGAAGTAAACTTGTTCCATTAGGAACTGACTCAGGTAGAAATCCACCTCTTTGTGTCCACGACTAGCCCATCGGCTCCGAAGTCTTAAGAGCCTAGCCGTCCTGCGACCTTTACTACTTGCACTCAAGCAATGTTGGCAAGGTTGGAGGCTTACTGCTCGTGCGCACACAAGGGTCTCAGCACTTCCCTGCTTGTACCGGGTAAGGTATCTCTGCTTTAGTTCTTGCAGCAGTAGGTCTATCGAAAACACTCTCAACATCGGGTGGTTACTTATCAATACGGTACCTCTGTGCTGGCCAACTGAACTCTTGACTTCTTAGTTTGGAGTGAGTCACCGCATATTGTAGTTAGATTTTGTAGGAAGATTGTACTGGTCGTCACCATCATCAACCTCTGTCTCGTTTCAAAGAGGCAGCCTATTTTGGCCACTAGCTTACTCATTGAAAGTCTTGTCACATGCCTTACATATGTAGTTCGAGTGGGTCAGCCGACTATTCAGCATCACTCATAGGCATCTTAACATCTTGCTTATCTGGACGTTAATGGAGCCCACCATCATAGGGAACATCATTCGATATCGCCAAATTCGTTAGCATAGCAACATTAATCTTCAGCACACCACTTCTTTCTTTTGCATCATTTTACACAAAAGCAACTATCATTCAGGGACTTTTCAGCCCCTCATTCATGAATGATGCAATCATCTGTTTTTGGTTTTTAGTACATGCGCCACGAACAGTAAACCAATAAGGCTCAACCCACTGTTCTCGTCACGTATCGATTGCATATGGCTGATGTTGTAGATTACCAATTTTTACCCTTTTCCCAAATGATTCGAATTGAACACCTCGAATACCGCCAGCCATTTAGAGCATTCGCTTCTTTTTATAGCCTTAGCCAACTCCTACAACTTACTTCTGGCCCGTTGTGCATTGCACCTGAAAACCGACTTGATGCGTCGAAGTTCAACGATCTAATTGTCATTTCTCTATAGCAGTAATCTGGCTTCCTTTCATGGAAGAGCCTCCATCGGGGCATTGAGGCATCACATTTTCTGCAAATACAACTCATAGTACTGCCGGCAGGAGCTTCAAATGGAGCTTCAATCTGTGTTTCTTATGGGTAGCGACCTCGCATTTAGCGGCGCCACCATCTAACTTATGTTTAGCTTACCAACTTTCCTGCCAAGCGTCTTCCAGTACAAGCGGTGCTACTTTTGTCGGCTCTCAGCAATGTGGAAGGCTATGTAGTTATGCTCACTAAATGAGATGTACTCTATCACCCAGTAGTCGTTGACGAAATTCACTAGTCTCCCCAATGCGGTGAGATCAACAGGAATGTTTTTTTTTTTTTGAAGCGGGTGCAGCAAAACGTTCAGTAGGTACACTGCGAATGATACAGGATTAGATGAGCCTTCTACTCACAAAAAACATCAAGCGTCAGCCACGAAAATCTGAGCCGGAACCGCTTTTGCATTACTTCAGCTCGGCCGTGTTTCTAGCACCTACCAGGTGGCCCACTGGCTTATTCCGTTCTGTCAGGCTTTCAAGAGTCTATGAGACAACCTTTCTCTATTTTCAAAAACAATACCAGCTCCACATATGCTGACGCGTCATCTGACTGTGGCATCATCTCCACGATTGACTCCTTGTCACAGGGCCAATTGCAGAGAAAAGCAAGTGTTTAAATAGAACCCTCCCTCTGAGATCTTCTTGGTAATTCCTAATCCACTTATGCGACGGTTTCCTCTGCATAGGTTTAATCTGGAGCTGGTTTCACCATTACAGCCTACCACTTGTTTGTCGCTGATCCCGGCTGTTTACTTCTGATGTACATCTTCCCTTGGACTCCTTTTGCTCGGCGAGTGGTCCCGTTTCTTTTTTTGAAGAAATTTTCCTCCCCTCTTCTTTGACACTTTTAAGTACTTTAATTGAATCGAACGAATATTTGTCATTGATCCCATGTGGACAATTCTTCGTCCAGCTTTCTTGATATTTCGGACATTTTTCAATGTTCCAATTTTTATTCACTTACGAAAAATGTAATTACACATTTACTTTCGAGAAAAATAATAGAGATTTTGTAGCAGTAAGCTCACAAGGAAAAGTGGGTTTTGGGATAGTAGAAAAAGTCTGTGCAAGAAATTCGACAAAATAAGTAGAGAATATTTGGTGGCTATTAAAGTTTTATGATTTAAGTATTTCTTCTCTGAGGCTTTTTTATTTTTAAGAATTTTTTCAGCTTTCCATAAGCCCTCATTTATTGAATTTGTTACCTAATTACATCTAACTTATATTATCTCTTCAACTGGCGAACTGTTTTTTTTTATTAAATTAATTTTCAAGTTTAAAGCTATGCAGCGTAAACCAATTCAAGAGAGTATTTAGCGATACAGGTTAAGCAATGATGACGATACACAAAACTTTTCATTCATCCCTACCATTCGCATATTATATCAATTGCTTAACATTTCACACAAAAGTGTCAGCAGCATAACGTCTGTTTAAAATGCAAGCATCATCATAATCACACCATACATGACCCGACAAACGTATGCACCATCTGCTTATGCATTTTCGTCATAATTAAAAAAAATGTGTAAAATAATGCTAGGAAAATATGTTCTACCTACTTTTGCTAGCGTTCACTATTTCCCTTTTCTGATTTTCTTGTCACTCTTCCCTATGCTAGTGCATTTTGTCTATATGTCTTTCATATTAATAAAAAAAAATTATTCGATTTAACAACAGCACAAAACATAACGAAGGACGTAAAATGAAAAATGGCAGACAGTTACATGACAATAACCGTGGCCAAGCAATTATTTTTACACATTCGTCAATTTTTACTAGCATTTTGATGATTACTGGGCAAAATAAATATTACAGAGTATTCATTTAAAAATATGCTGGCGCTCCTAGCTGATGTTCATACTGTTGGTTTTTGTGGCTATCACATTTCATTTTGTCATCTTAAAAGTGATAGCGCTGCATTTTTCTGCAACGTAGCAGGAAATGCATTTTTATGGTTGCTGTTATTTCAGGAAGAATTTATCTTGGCATGTTTCATTTTAATCGTCGAAAATTGTTGGGTCTATTTGCTTTTATGGAAAAATGTTTGTATTCGTGGCCAGTGAAACACAAATAAATTAGCTGCATAAAGTGGGAGTATGATATCACTAGATTGATGAAGTGCATCATGCAAATTTGTCTTTGTTTATTTTTGATTCTGATTGTTTAAGTGTTTTATAGAAGTACATATGACGACATATTTTTAAGCTATAGCCTAAGCCAATTTTTTTGATGCACTCATGTTTCAAATTATACCAACATTCATGCGACTTTCCTTATTTGATCACTGGTTTTATCTGAACCATTGCAGGAGTTGCTTCGGTAGAGCTTTGAAATGGAAATAGCTTTGCCCATTGTCATTGACATTGTTTGCTCATTCGTATGTTTCTTCATAATTAGTAAAATGTTCTCTATATAAATTGGAGAACAACTTATAGTGCACAAAATTTATCATCATTCGGGTGAATTTCAATACCTGTTCATGAATTTTGAGTCCATTTGTTACTCACCCTTATTTTCAAGATCGACTTCATCACTTTCACTCTTACTTTTAAAATGATTTAATAAATGGCTTTTGTTTCAATATAATGTTGAACGTTGAAGAATCGAGTTAAAAATTGCATTTTGTTGTCAATTTTACAAAAAAAATTACAATCCTGAACACTCGATTATTCTTTGCTTTTGCGCTGCTATGCATTAAGTGCTTAGCAACATAAAATATTATCAATCAACGTAAGTAATCTGAAAATTTCCCCAAACAAAACTGGGTTTAGTCAGGCACTAGATTTTAGACGCTAATTGAGGTTTTTTGGGAATCCAAATCTTTATGATTGTCCATCGGTCATAAAAGAGAAAAGAGGACAGGGAGAGTCAAATCCTTTCTGATGCAATATTGCTGGCAAAAATGTTATCCTCGATTTAGTGGAGCTGGTGAGCACGCTAAGAACATTTATAGAATAGCCTGACCCAAAGTCAGGCCCAGCCCTTAAGTGCTTAGCGCCTGGTGCATATGAGGAATTTGACTCAGGTTCTGCATCTCAGGTTCTCAGGTTCTGCAAATGTACAACATGAACTACCACTATCGAGCCTACAAACTGGTGTTTTATTTTATTATTTTATTTGTTCACCAAACAAGGTCCAAATTATATGTACAATACCAAGCAAAATTTAAAACTAATGTATATAAAAAAAAGATAAGTAATAAATAAACAAATATTTAAAACATTGTCACATAACTTAAGGGGGGAGTAGGGTTTTTAAAGTTATTTTTTTTGTCGATTTTATTTTTTATTTTAAATGAATGACTAATATCTCAAGAATGTTGTGTCTAAATTTCAAGTCGATCAGAGCAAAATTGACGAAGCTATGACTATTTTTATATCTGTCGGATTTTTATTCCTACCTGACTCGAGCGCGCTATTGTTACCAGGCAGCTGGTTCGATTTCTATAGAATACCTTAAAAGCTACCCCTATCTTTCTTTATAGAAATTTAAAAACGAGTACAAACGTGTTAACTTTAGTCAATAATAATTGTATATTGCATTATTTATAACTTTAGTCAATGTAGAGTATATAATTTAGTGTGGCAGTAAACGTTCTATCGAGCAGACGTACACGCACTTTCCTATTTTCGCATCATTTTAGCTCCATTTTCGTTCAGTTTTGTGCTAAAATATTGCTGAAATGCCGAAAAAAGTTACAAGATCTGATCGAGCAACAACTAGTGCGAGATTATATCGATCGACCTAAAAAATTTGTACCTCCGCAAAAATGTAAAAATGAAAACATTTCGACAAGTAGCGCGTCTTTAAAAAAAATAAAAGTGACCATTGAAGATCAAGTTACGGAGGATCTTCAAAAATACTATAGGATAATAGATTTTTTATTAGTCTTTTCAACAATTGCAACGCTAGTGAAATGCAGAAAATGTGATGGAAAAATAAATTTTCATTCGACTAAAAAAGAAGCAAACAAAAGAAGGCAGGATTCATCGTAGACAGGAGCAAAAAGATGCTCTAGACATTGCAGATGACAGCAACATCCATTATGGACCTGACACCGATGATTCAGTGTGAAGTAAGTCGATAGAACTCGCTTATGAACGTTTCATCCCAAATTTTTTAGTGTTCAAATCTTTAAAGCGTTTTTCCCACAACTAACGTTTTGTCGGTGCCCATCATAACTATAAAACTACTGCACCGATCCTTATGAAGCTTTCAACACTATTTCTCTACATAATTTACAAGGTAACGCTGGAGAGTTTTTTTCGAATTTGTTTATATTTTCAATTTTACAATAACAAATTAACCGATTTTTTTTGCGAAAAATCGCGTTTTTTCATTCAAAGTGCTACCAAAAAGTGAAAAATTGAAATTCCGAAAAACCCTCCCAGGGTTACCTGGGGAAAGCAATTATTTAACGAAATACGTTTGATTTAAGGATTTCAGATGACCCGGCACCGAGTTATGATGGGCACCGCAATTCACCTTTTTTCCGAGACGCTCCAGAAGAATTGCTGCCATTGCCGTATTTTTTAATATTTATGTTTATAAAATATTCTTCAAATGTTATACTTTAATGTACTATTGGTTTTAATAAATAGATTTTAACTGTAAAAACGTGCCCTTTTTTACACGAATTAACCCAACTCACCCCTTAAGATAAGGGGGTACGGATGGCTTGAAAAAGGAAGGATTTGAAGAATGTTTAGACGTAGTTGGGGAATATAGATTGCTTATGCTGTTGAATATCCTGCGGTTCATTAGCTGCGTAAGTAAAGGAATGTGGATATTCTTTTACCAAACGAGTGGACCTAGTGTTCCTTACAGAGATATTTATTACCATTTTACTATTCAGGAATTCTACTCTGATAACGCCCTCCAATGACCCAGATGACCCAGTCAAATCGCATAAAGGGTAAAGCTATTTAAATCGTAAGGGCTGTATAGTTCTCTCGAGGCGAAAAGTAAGAATAGGTTTTGTATGGAATCGAGTCTATCACTGTGGGTTTCAAAAGCGGTTTTCCAGCTAATGGAAGCATATTTGAGAATAGGACGTATAATTGAAGTGTATAGAGATCTTGTGACCCACAGCTAGGCACATCCTAAGCCTACTACTTTTTACAGGTTTGAGAAGGTGGATGATTACTAGGAAAATATTCATCCCCAAACTCCTCTCCATCGAAAAAAAACCGTTTGAAGGGCTCATGGTAATGGCATTATTTGGTTTGCGCTATGAATCTTTCCCGAACCGATCCAGGTTGATATATTTTTCACGAAACTTATTTGAAAATTACCATGTAATTCTTAAATTAACCTATCGATTTCAGTCAGATAAGCTTTGGTTATTTGGCCTGTCATACGTTGCGTGGTTTACGAAAATAAAGACCCTGTTGTTCGTCACTCCTACAGTAGTCAATGTTTTTAAACCTTACTTTAGACCTTCGAACCTTACTTACATAACAGAGAGGAAGCAATTGCGCTGAATGTTACGATTCAAATACTTATTTGCTCGCATTAACGATTTTATTTGAATTACTATGCCATGATATTAAATTAATAAAAAACTTAGGTTTTAGCAATTTTTATCCTAAAGACTCTGCGATATGTGTAGTTGCTAAATGTCTACTTTCCACTAAACATATGCTTCGTATATATCCAATAGATGTTACTTCAGCAGATTTAAGGTGTCAAATCGACTTTCCAATCTTGCATAATTTTTTTTTTTTTCATTGTGTTTCCCAGACAACTGGTTTGCTGCTATAAGGGATAGCACAAAGTCTTTTTTTTACGTCCCAACGACACTCGGTGTTCCCAAGTGGTCCCCCATCTAAGTACTAACCGGCCCAACAATTAAGGGCTTAATAGTAAAGTTCTTTACATTCGTCTTGCAAATGCGACACATATTCACTAAACTGTAAAAGAATACATAGAGGCGTTGGACAAAATCAGAAAAGCTGCATCGTTAACAGCTACATTTAAGTTGTGTGAGGTACTCAGAGGAAACATGATTCAGGTCCCTATCTTTCTTATCAAGTTTTGCACGCAAGATTGTCTGCGTTCTAGATTGACTTGATCATAGACTTTCAATTTAAAGCCAATTGTTCTTTAGTTCAACTAAAAATTTTAGCCCTTTTCCGGTCGTATTTTTGGCTTCTAGAAACCCTGTAAAATGCTCTTTGATATTGTATACTTCTATTTAAGGTGTGCGAATCTTATTACCTTATTTGTTTGTTGTTGTCCTACTTTTGTCTGATGTATGATTGGCTAATTGGATAATATTTGATTATTTTATGTGCAGATAACAAAACATCTTTAAAAATAGAATTAAGAAGCCAACCTCAAGGAAAAGTATAATCATTTTTCAGTTTTTTACAATACAAATTTCCTTTAGATTTCCGTGTATTACTCTCTGGAAACTTGCAGTTTTCAATTCGTTTGAAAAAGTAGGTTGATTACTATTTATTCATAAAATGGAAATGTTTTTTTACTACACTAAACTCCAATTTACTATACCGTAAATTTTTAAACTAATCCAAAAATCATGATCCCAATGGCAATACTAGCTGTGTCTCATCAGTCTCAATTTTTATCTTCTATGAAAACAGAACATTTTATTTTTTGTTTTTCTTCTTCAAATTCGTCAACGAGCCTCAATTAAGGCGCACAAATCCTTCATAACTCTCTTTTTGATCTCTTCTGTCGCATAGGGCGCCATACCTTTGGAACTTTAGGCGGTATCCGAACGCGATTTGAAACTGCTCCAAATGAACTTGCTTCTCGGACTCTCGATATGCATACGTTCGTAAAATTTGACGAATTCTAGAATTCCATCAATTAATGTTATGGTTTATAGATGTTTTTAATAGTAAATAGTCATACAAGTGAAAAAACAACGAAAAATGAATATAAATATTTGGAATTAAATATCTCCAATTTATTTTACGTGTTGTGAAAGGTTATAGAATAGATATTTTAGAGGAGAGATATTTTATTCCTGAGGTGAGTATTTGATTCTGCAATCTTTTGTACTTTTCTTATAGCGGTGCCTGGATTCAAAACACTATTCGCTCATATATGTGCACTGCCAAATCGTTCTGGATTGGGTACCAGGGAGTTTTTTAGTCAGCAGATCTAATTCGAAAGTCCGGGACACAAAACACTATCATTAAATATATTTGTACCATATGGCAGAACATTTTGCTTTGGCTCAATAAGTCATCTTGTTAATTCCTTGCCGATATTTAAAAAAATTGTTGTTTAGATATTGGAGGATGAGAATATGAAACACTATCAGAACAGCAGTGGCCAGCTTTTGTGATTTCAATTATCAATCAACTGATACTATTCCTTCTTTAGAAGCATTGCCCACAAGGCACTGAATAAAGTGAATTTTTACTATATGACGAACTGGCTCTTGCAAAACCTCGCAGCAACACTTAACTATATGCAAATGAAATGAAGCCTAACATTCTACAAGTGAAAACAATGCTTAAATTAACTAACAAAGCATTTTTTCGAAATTGTTACCTGCAAGCGAAATACCCACAAATTTTCTCCAATCATATCCGAAAACATAAAAACCATGCAAATATAAACAAATTAAATCTTGCTTTTGTACTATGAATTTGCTTGCCCACTAAGCTCTCTATGTTTGCATACCGCTGGCATAATATTTGAAGATTGAGATTGCTTTTCGTTAGAATTACGTTGGATGAATACTTGTTTATGATATCTGTGGCATAGGATGTACCTAAATGCAATGCGCTTATACAGATTGCCATAACAATGAAATGAAAACACAACACGACATATGCAACGAACAACGTATAGATGAAAATAAAATATCTCAATTAAGAACTCTTTTGAAATGGCAATCAGAGCCGGAATAGAATCAAAGGAAACTCAGAAGACATATGAACTTTTCATAAATTCTAGTTTAGAATGGCCTGGTTTCAGTTGATTGAGCAAACATAACAAGTCAGCATTTTTAGTATTTGAACCGGTTTGGACTGGACACAACACAAGAACATAAATCGAAATAATTTGAGTTTATTGTCTATAAATCCTCTACTAAGGATATATCTAATATAATCATTCAAATTGTATATCCATCACTGCAAATAAATTCGAATTAAATTCAATTTTCACTATAATTTACATTTATTTACATATTTGATGTTTAGCTGAATATTTAAAAAACAATTATGTGTCTAATTTTAATTGTAAAATCTGACTACATTTCAGTTTCAAAAATTGACAGCCAAGATCAAGAGCCATCATTCAAAGTTATTGTACTGAACTGGTGTTTCAATATGAGCACCGAATCATCATTTCTCTACCCAATTCAATTGATCGGTAATTCTTTCCGGGCAATCGTAATTCAGTTAGACATTCTTCATCGAAAAATGAATAGAGAGCTACTCTACCCACTACGCTAACATGCCAATTGTTCGAATTTGGATATAATCATTCAGATCATTCTGTGAAGGGCTAAAAGATGTGTAAGAGATGCAAAGCTAGAAAAGAAGGTGGAATTGTTTTTGACTAAGTGGTTTTGAAAGTATGCACTGATTCTCATCAGCTCATAGTGCATACTTGACTGATGTGATCACTTGCAGTGGGAGATAAGTAATTTTTATTTACGTTAGCTGTGACAAATATTAACATCCTCGACTTATATCCATCGATATCATTTACTTATAAAGGTAATTAATTTGTGATCACGGTTCCTTTCTTGTCTAAAGAACCAATCAGCTAAGCTGGACTATCTACAACGCCCGGATGGTGATTTAACCAAGCCTTAAAACGACTCTCTACAAACTTTACTTGGGGTCATTTTTCAGGCTGCCCGGTGATTAAAACGCAGAAGACATTTGTGCCTATGCTACCATAGAAGATATCCTGGGTAGTAGTAGGAATTGCTGATACACAGCTAGATCTGTAGTCACCATGAAAACAGTCAGTTTTGCAATCATGCCCTTTGAAAATTTAAAATCGTAAGGCCTGGATGACATCTATCCGGTTAAGCTAAGAAAGAGATGAGGCGAACTCAAATGAAATCTTCTGCGCACATCTAGCCCTGGGGTATGTTCCGTCACCTTTGCAACAGATAACTGTAGTTTTATACCTAAACCGAGGAGAGATGACTATTCGTATCCAAGGAACTTGGAGACGTCCTAATTAAATGGATGCATGCCATGCTGACGCAGAGATTGCTACTGTCAGAATCTGGAGCCAGCTGCTACTTGAGAGTGGATGTAACAAATGGATGCCCTCAAAGAAGAGTCCTAATACTTTCTCTGTAGAGTATGCTAGTTGACTCAATGCTAAACGAAATAGAGCAAGAATGCGCAGGTTTATGTTGATGACGTGTCTTGTTTTTATTTTAACCCGGAAAAAAGAGCTGGAAGGACTAGTTCTTTTTAATATGAAGTGAGCAAATTTACAACTTAGAGATGACGTCAAATATCTAGGAATAATTTTGAGCAAGAAATTTATCTTAGAGAAAAATTAGAAAGTGAAGTTTACTCGAGTCTTAAATGGTTTCGGGCAGTTTGAGAGCGTTTGCCACCACATGGAGCCTGAAGTTTCATGTAGTTATGTGGAACTATATAATAATCATAAGGCCTATGACCAAGTACGCATCCGTGGAGTGAAGGACTATTGTGAAGCTATTCTGTACTAGCAAGTAGCAAAATACTGTGTGTCTGAGCATCTTTGCTGGTATAAGTGCTGCTCCTGGTGCGGCCCTTAATGTGCTTCTCAATCTGTCTCCACTCGGCATTCAAATTTAGAACGTGGCAATAAGACTAACTTGGTCTATTTCCTACCCATAGACCAAGTTATTCTCGACGATAGTGTGACCTAACGAGAGGATATTCCAAATTGTTTTTCATGGATAATTCGAAAACAGATGTTAGATCTGTAACTTATGTCCATTTGTATTCATCGAATGATAAATGCACCACTTCTCTCTGGGAGCACGTTTCTGCTTTCCAATCAGAAAAAATAACTTTCTTGAGAGCTGTGTGCTGGATGATCAAAGAAAAGCGGGCGGAGGGAAAGTATCGGTATATTCAGTGACAGATTCTAGAAGTAGGTAGTTGGTATTGACAAAGGTAGGCTTATGTCTTTTGATGTGGCCAGGGACACTAAGGACATTATTTCAGAGCCCAACCATGCGACTGTGGAATTCCTCCTATAAAAAAAATTGAATAGTTTGCAAAGCTATGACAAGCATACAAACAGGACAAAGCTGCCTAGGAGAACACATGTGTCGAATAGGTGGAATGAAGAAAATTTTTTTCATCCTGTCTAAAACAGGCTGACTCTACGGAACGTTTGTGCGCCTCAGATATCAACGCTTAAGGTAATTCGTGAGACCTATGCAGAAGATAGTCTCTTTCGCCCTATCATTGATCTTTCATTTTGTTAAAAAATCTGGGAAGCAACGGTAGGCTGGGGGTATGAGTACAATGGGTCTTTTGGCTTGCGTGCTTAGAAGTGCCAGGAGCCTCTCTCCCAACCAACACACATGCAGCATATGAGTCAGCGCAGAATGCTATCTATTACATATCTGATCAACTGAACAAAAAACAACGTACTCATTATCATGGGGGGCTTTTAAGTGTCGAAAATTCCCATTTGGTGACGACAACTTCTTAGTTCTCGATTTGGACGCTGACATGTGGTTGACTTCGCAAACGCAATGCTAGCGTTTAGATGAAAGCAAGTCAACAACATTTGCGACATCCGCGGGAAAAAACCTGAATCACGTTTATACTACCAGTAACAGCGCTTTCAAAATGGAAATCCGGGATTTCGCATCAGCTATTCATAGCAACTCGATGCACTATTCGTCCACCAACATTCCATTAAATGTAAATAATTCCGAAGTTATAATTTCACTAGTTTTTCAGTTTGATTTCGAAAACGTTGATATAGACATTTAGTTACAAGCCGTGATTTGTCCCGGTATTTTCAGAACTTGACATTAAAATGGCCATATTTAACTTTCATTTATTGCTCTTCAGCTGTTTCGCACTGAACAGCCTGGATAAGTCTTGACGGTATTCCAAATTTCATTTTGAAATGTTCTTTTTGTTTCATGTCGCCTATTTTGGCGTCCTTCTTTAACCTGTCGGTTCTGATGGGTCGTTTCTCTTCCATCTAGAAAGATGCAAAAAAAAAATACAAAAGGAAGGTGATAAAAATGCGGTCAATAAATACCGTCCGAATCCAATCTACTTAATTTTGCCAAACTTTTTGAAGCAATGATAAGTCATGTCGTTGCATTCCATTGTAAACTTTTCATATCGCCATTGCAGCATGGCTTCAAAAAGAAGAAATCAACTACAACAAGCCTGTTGGAATTTCCCAAGATTTTTATTCAATCCATAGAAAATGATCCGCAGGTATACTGTGTTTGTATCGACTTTAGGAGATTTTTTTGATAAGCAGGGTCTTTCAATTTTGCTAGACAAATTACCCACTTAAAATTTTCCCCAATAAATTGTCAGCTGGATTGCTTCCAATTTAGACTTGTGCTCTCAGCTTATATCTTTTCGTGATATGCTATCTGCGGAAATCAACGTTTTACCCCAACGATTTACCGTCCGTCTTAAAGAATTCATCTATATTACAATATGCAAGTGTTAGATTCATTTTTGTTTAAAAGTCACATGTGACATAGCATAAAAAATTACTGAATCTGCAGCAATACAGTAAACTAACCCTAAATGCATCAGTAAAGGCGAGCAAATGATATGCCCACGTTGGGCGCAATTAGCATCTTGCCTAAAATTTGCTTTGCCTAAGAGTTTCCCTTTACTTGACAAAAATGAAGATGTTTAAACAACATTTTTCAACAGACGAGGATGCAAAAAGGGTGATTGTCGCCAAAATTAATTCCAATCTTACCGACAAACACACATTCAATTCATGTTTAACGGCTTCTGTGGTGATGCATGATTGTTGCTCATATTATATTCTAACAACACGAAACTTTATAGGCACTTAAAATACAGAAATTAATATTAAGTTTTGGATTGAATTTTGCAATATTTACCACCAAAACACTGCCTCGCATTTGTTTGTAGGTACATGCGCTTATTATTAACTTCCATAAAATATGTATGAGATCACATATAAAGTTTCTCTTGAGCATTCTTTTATTTTTCGCAAACAATTGCGGCAAATATTTGTACAAATAGATTGAAATTTTCGTGATCAGCTCAATTTGGCAAACAGTATAAACGTGCAAGCACTGGAGGGAATGCTATGAATTTTATCTTAACAATAAAATTGCCCTTTATCTAGTTACTTTGCATGGAAAATCGAACAATATTTGAACAAAAATATGTATGCTATGTACAAAAACACACAAATAAGATGATCAAGCATAAAAGCTATAAATGATAGCTCTTATTAAGCAAATATCGATTCAATTTTTGTTGCATTCACTCAATGCAATGAAGCTGGAGCGGATATTATGTTTAATTTTATATTTTCGAGTCCAGACGTCCTCTCTTCCTTTTTCCTAACGCTATTGTTATACTTGTACAGTGCTGATAATGTTATTTATTAGCTTTGTATATCAAAGCAAAAGCTGTTACAATGAGAGTGGTCCCTATTCGAGATAGTGCCTTGTATCATTCTAGCCAGCCGGTTAGTGTATGATACAAAAGGAGTTTTGCTTTAACGTGTTAGAATACAGTTATGCCTTTAGGCTATTTAGTAAGGGTGAGTCTGTGTGGACTTGACTGCGGCCTTGTATAATAAGTTTGCAATCGCTTTGTCCGCCGTTATATTCTAGACTTGCCGTCATCGTCGAATGGGCCCACTACCGCCACCACTCTATCGTCATGGTTGTTAATATTTTGTTTGCATTTGCGGTTAATTTATGTACTCGACTATCAAGAGAATGATAAATTAGCGCAGTGGCAAAGTTGTGACTCGTACCCTACTCGTTAGGATGCAAGGACTGCAGACTGGAGAATGCTGGGTGTGAGTGGATGGTGAAGTGTGCGGCACATATGTAGAAGACATACAAATATAATACGATAAGTATAGTCGTGTAGAGAACGCAACCTTTGCAAATTCTTGAAAAATGTAAGAATAATTATTAAGGTAATTGTATACCATGCTGTGCTGGTACTTGTTCCTGGGTAATTGCTGCTACCAGAATGAAGTTGAAAATTAGTTAAAATAGGAAAGGAAAAATATGATTATGTATTTTTACTCAAAGAGCGCATGTTCAAGTCTATGTTTCTCATAAAGATTATCCGAAGTAAACTCGCACACACAAGGTGTGAACATCTTATAAAGCAATTACCATGTGTTGCTATTAAACACTTATCATATAATTGGAGAACTATGACTAGGTACCTATGATCCAACGTTACGCGGGATGGAACTGCGTTTGTGTGACTGCTTTGTGAGTTATGCTAGGATTTTGCTCTTGTATCTCAGATTGCCACGGTTTCACAATTCCCCAACTTGTTTATTTATTTTCTATAAGATAAATGTTGATTTAACCAAGTATTATGCAATATGTAACAGAAAGCAATTCGATTCAGCTAATAGAATATAGAATCTAGAAACATGTAGAAACAAACCAAGACAAACATAGCAATTTTTCAGATTTTTCTGTATTTTCTAAAAACAAGCTACATTTACGATAAGTGCCTGATATGGACAGGATTTTGTTTTTATTATTTATTAATTATTAAAATAGAATAATTGAAATGCAGAACAATAGAAAATTTACAATATATCGACACGATCGAGAATTATCTTCAACGAGTAAGCAAAAAGGTGGTGGCGTACTCATTGCCGTCAAAAATACACTTAAGTCTACCTTAGTTACTTGGAGCAGCTGATTGTTTGTATCAAAACTAAACCTGCCTGTACACTCGTATCAACTGTTTACTTGCCACCTGATGCAACTGCTGAGTGCTATCGGAAACACGCAGAGGATATTGCAAACTGTTCCAGTAATTTTCCCGCTACTAATATAATCGTTACCGGCGGCTATAATCTCCGTGATGTGGAATGGAATGTTCGATCTTGGTCGGTCAACAACTCTAATGCTAAAAGTACTGAGATTATCAACTTATTTCCTTTTTTAAACTTTTCACAGTTCAACGTTGTTAAGAATATTAGTGATAACATACTTGATTTAGTTTTCTCAAATTTAGATGTTATTGTCATTCAAAATAAATTTCCTTTATTACCTATAGATTTGTATCATCCATCATTAGAAAATAATGTCGAATTACCCTCTTTCAGTCAGCCGAATAGTAAGAAGGAATCATCAAGTATCTTTAGTTTTAAAAACGCAGAATATGTTAACTTAAATGCTGCTTTGTGCACCACTGATTGATCAGTTTTAAATTGTATATCATTAGATGATGCAGTGGATTTCTTCCATACTAAAGTTAATGATTTGATTAACATTTATGTCCCAAGTACGAATATTAAGTACTTTTGGAGACATATTAACTCTTGCAAGGCTGAATTTTGACTACGAAAATACTATGTATTTAGATAAAATTCGAAGTTCAAATTTAGCTGATATAGCAAACATGTTTGCTGATAATTTTGCAAGGATATATTCAAGTGATAAAAGTTCTTTTGATCCTCCTTCGTTGAATAGCTCATTTAGTCTATCTCTGTACAACATAGCTTTTGACTCCCTCCGCGAAAAATTACATAATTTAGATGTCACAATAAGCCCTGGCCCTGACAATATTCCTCCGATTTTCCTTAAAAATTTTGCTGAAACTATAACTCACCCACTTCTTTATCTATTTGATAAATCTCTGTCATCGGGTTCTTTTTAACTGCGATGGAAATCTAGCTTCGTCGTACTTATCTTCAAATCTGGCGACAAAGCTGATATTAAAAATTATCGTACTATTTGTATTCTATTTATATATTTGCGTACTATTTGCTATTCCAAAAATTTTTGAAAGTCACTGATTTTACTACACCACTGGCCCGACCACTCATTATACAAAATCATCATGGTTTTTTCCGCTAGAAAGTCCACTTCAACTAATCTCATCTCATATCAAAGTTATATTTATAAATCTTTTATGGTTTTGTAGTGATTTTGAGTTTCAGATTTTCAGATTTTCATTCAGTTTACACTGATTTCTCAAAAACATTCGACAAAATTAATTTTGATCTTCTTGTAATTAAGCTAGGTAATATCGGTTTTCATGGGTCGATGCTACGCTGGCTAAACAGTTACATAAGAGACAGATCCTTAATAGTGAATGCTAATAATCATTATTCTCGTCAAATTTTCCCGACATCAGGCGTTCCGCAGGGCTCTCACCTAGGTCCACTTTTATTTCTGATATTCATTAATGATATACATACGATCTTTCAAGATGTTGAGTTCCTACTATTTTGTGATGACTGCAAAATATTTAAAACGGTGTCTTCTATGGATGATGTAATGACTCTTCAATTTGAACAAATTTTACACGTATAGTGTACAAAATTGTTGTCAGTCAATTTAGCCAAATGTCAATACATTGTTTTCAATAGATCAATAGTCATGTTTCAGCAAACATATACCACCAATAGTGAGCTTCTTTTGCAAGTTAATATTGTTAGAGACCCAGAAGTCATGTTTGATACATCCTTAAATTTTACTTATCACATAAATGATATTTCACAGCAAGTACGTCGAATGTTGGGTTTTATTATTAGAAATACACGTAATTTTTATAATATTCATACACTCAAATCGTTGTATTTTGCTTTTGTTCGGAGTAAACTTGAGTATTGCTCAGTTGTTTGGAATCTTTGCTATACGACTCATTCGCATGCAATTGAGAAAATTCAACAAAAATTTCTACGTTTTATAGCTTACAAGCTTCGCATTCCTTGTGAGAACATTGACTACTCAAGCATATTGATTCTGCTAAATATGAATATACTTGCAGTACGCAGGAATTATTTTGATGATGTGTTCTTATTTAAAATAGTTAATGGTATCACTGATGCACCAGCTATTTTACAGGAGCTTTCATTTAGAGTCCCAAACAGACAAACCAGATCTAATGACCTTTTCCCCCTTCTGATGTGCAGAACAAATTATATGCAGCATTCACCTATAAAACGATTGAAGACAATAGGAAATTTAATGTCTTCGCATGTAGATTTATTTAACTTGTATCAAATCAATTTAAGAAAATGTATGCTTGGTATGCATGACTAACAATTCACGCTTATTTTCGGACATCCCTTCTGATATTTCATTTCTTCATATAAATATGTATTCAGAACGCATCTATAATATGATTTCAGCGATCACAAGTTACGTTTATTTAAGCTAGTTTAAGTTTTGTTGCTACTTGTCAGCTACCATGCAACTATATTTTAAAGGACATCCGTCCGTTTATTCAAATAAATAAATAAATAAAAAATATCATTTGCAAATGAATGAATTGAATTTATCAAGTGCTTTTAAAATGATAAGATTTCGAAGAAAATTATTAATAGAATCATTTTGCCTGAAAATTAATATAAAAGATTCCGTGAGGTGATCTCAAACTTTCAATAACTGATCGAGCTGTAGTTTTCAGAACATGTCGATGCATGTAAGGAACAAGCCTGTGTTAAGTTAGAAATACCTTTGACTCGTTTTAGTCAGTTTTCAAGTACCTGTACTATATTTATTTATTTATTTAGAATCCATTTCGCAGAAACAAATCCAATTATAAAATGGAAAAGAATATATATATATATATACATATATATATATATATATATATATATATATATATATATATATATATATATATATATATATATATATATATATATATATTTATATATATACATAAAAACAAAATCAGGCATATGCATGAAAGTCTATGAATTTCTATGGAAAAGAAAAATTTCGGAATTACAAATAAACGGGATTAAAGCTGACTACGTTTTGAGGTTTTGAAATGTTCAACCCTAAGAGGGCGTTGGGTACCTAAAAATAGACAAAGTAAATTGGAAATTGTTGAGATGTCATAACTTCTGATTTACTCATCAAATCATTACAGAATTGACAAGATGTATTATTGCTCATAAAATAGGTCTATTTAAAAAAAATATCGATGTTTGACTACCGATATATCGAATATACCCGATATAATCGAAACCTCAGATATCGATTATTATGATATCGATATATTACCCGATACAAGAATATCGTATTGTGCTTGCAAACGAGTTGGTCAACAATTTTTCGTTTTTCGTGTCGCGACGCGAGCTAACCGCTGGACGAGCAAGAGAACAGAACGAAAAAAGCAAACCGTTCAAACCAGTGTTTGCTTTTGTATTGTTTTTTAATTAATTGGTCTAATTAATTGGATCGTGTCCACCACGCTGCCCATCCTCGTAAATCGACAAAACTTAGGTTTATCTTTTTTTTAAAGATTGTGTAGGCTTCTCGGTGGTTTGGCAGTTTCGGTTAACTCAGGTAATTGAAAGTACTTTAAATAATTAATTAAAATTAATTAACTTAAAAAAAAATTTGGTCTTACAGTAGAGATAGTGAGCCGTGTGTACGCGAATTTTAGAAGTTAGAACCAAAAGCTCGTAAAATTTAAGTAGCGGAGAAACCAAAGGGAATATCTGAACTAGTAAATCTCTCGATTTGTTTTATTTATAGATTTTATCTTTGCATCGGCGATTCAAGGAACTTTATTTTGAAGACCAACTGGCTTGTTTGAAACCGTACTTACAATCAAAGAACTAATGAAAAAAGATCAGCAAGATGAATTATGTGTAGCTGCGGGATCAGACTCGGATGGCTCAAACAAAACTCAGTCCGATTTTAATCTCTGGAGCGATCATCATCATTTAGTTCAACGAAATTGGAAAACAAATAAAACTGATGAAAGTCTCTCAGACGAATTATCTCTTTACTTGAGGGCTCCAGTTAGCAGATTAAATGAAAGCCCTTTGGCAGTATGGATTGATTATAAAGTATAATTTCCGAAGTTATACAATATTACATACAAGTACTTGACTATTGTCGCTAGTTCTGCGCCTTCCGAAAGACTGTTTTTGAAGGCTACACAGGTCTTAACTCAACAGAGAAATCGGTTACAAGCTAAACGGGTGAACAAATTTTTGTTTATGCAAGGTTTAAGCAAAAAATATTGGGAACTTTGAAAAAATCGTTATATCATGATTGATTTGTATTCTATTTCTTTTTATATAATTGATTTGTGTTAAATTTATTCTTTTAACTATTTACTGTTAATGAAGTCTTACCTTTTCTTATGAATTGCGCTATTTTAGGCTAAGGTTTATTGCATTAATTTTCTACAGCTAACGGTTTCGAAGCTGATATGGTCAACTCTTCATTGTGGGTGGTGGTTAGGAAACGTTAAGTTCAGAAATGAATACATTCATTGAGTTTAAGAATAAATATAATTTTTCACATGTTAAGATATTGCAAGACTGTAGATATGACCTTATCCTTTTCCCAAAATATTTGAAAGTTTCCTTTATAATATTTTGTCATATCATAAAGTCTATTTAATTTCTTTATTCTCCTTTAACTTATAATTTGAGATGAGCCAGTCCATCATAAAATAAATATCTTTATTTTCATGAGCAAAATTTGACCGCTGTGAAGAGAAGTCAAAGCAATTATAGATGACGTGGGCAAATATTTCCCTTTGTTCCCTTTTTTTCCAACCAGAGTTCAAAGCAAATTTCAAATTTAATTTATACAATTTTTCATTTATTCTATTTGGATGAATATTGCTAAGTTAAGGAATGTGGAATTTATCTCAAGGATATTTTCTGCTTTTTTATCCAGTACTAGTAGTAAACTTCATATTTTGCCAACATTTGTGCTTTTCGAAAATTTTCCAGAATATTTCATAATTTATGTGCTCATTCTTTGGAATAATGACATAATTTATCTGAACGAGCATTTAAATTTTATTGTGGCGGATATTCACGAAAAAAATATACATAGAAACAATATTTATAAATTATCAGACGCCACCATTTGATTTATTTGCAGGCACTAGATCCACTATTAATTTTCTGATCCTTTTTTGTTTAATCGATTTTAGATGAACCAGAAAAATGTTATGATGTTTACCGTAAAGCACGACTTGTTGGATTGGGTCCGATAAACATGGCGATTGCTTGGTTTACAATGAATATTTTTTTCATTTGTTTTTTAAAGTTAATTAAAATTAATCATTCTACGCTAAAAAAAAAAAGTATTTAAAATACTCAATTTCTTACTTAAGAGAAACGTCCAATACTAGTGATTTCGTTAGTTCATTCGAACTTGCTTCCGTTTTCACCCAGGAGAATTGGTGTATCGCCATCAGGGGTGTTACTAGTAGAGATGAGGCGTATATACTGGAACAGGTATATGGAACAGGTATTTTTTTGGAACAGCCAGTACCTAGTAAGAAATTCAAAAATACTAGGTACGAGTATTTTTGTGGACTATACATGTAATCAAGAATTTACACAATAAATTTCGTCCATTTAATTCATTTCAATCAAACAGTGACGTAATAGTATCCTAATATTAAAATAAACTCGTATTTCATACTTGCAAGTGCTTTCATACTCACGAGTATCTCGTACGCGAGACGAAAATACTTGCAAGTACGAAAATACTCGATACGAGTAAATACTCGTATAGTTCCAAAATATTCGAATACGAATATACTCGTATCGTTCCAAAATACTTGCAAGTATTTTGGAACTAAACGAGTATATACTCGTATCGAGTATTTTGGAACTTGCAAATATTTTCGTATCGCATATTTTTGTATTGAGTATTTTCGTGCTTGCGAGTATTTTGGGACTTAAGGTTTAGGTTTTTAGGGCAAAAGTAGCTGAAATCGGACAAAATCGGCCAAGTTTGGGTTAGAGTTATTTGGGACATAACGGGCCAAGACCTATTGCTGTGATACAAAAATTTAGGTTTTGTAAGGGAGGAATGGTTTTTTGGCCATAGTTTGTCAAAAACTGCCTTTAAATCGCTTTCGATGATTGAAAGTGGTCGGGGAGTATATTGGTGATATTTTAAGGGCGAAAAAAATGTTCATAGGAGAAATTGGGCAAGTATTTTATTCAATTATTCAAAAAGGTTTTAGGGCAAAAGTAGCTGAAATCGGACAAAATCGGCCAATTTTGGGTTAGAGTTGTTTGGGACATAACGGGCCAAGACCTATTGCTGTGATACATAAATTTAGGTTTTGTAAGGGAGAAAGGGGTTTTTTGGCCATAGTTTGTCAAAAACTGCCTTTACAGCGCTTTCGATGATTGAAAGTGGTCGGGGAATATAATAGTGATATTTTAAGGGCAAAAAAATTTTTGATAGGGGAAATTGGGAAAAAACGGTCGTATTTTACAAAATTTTTTTTTAGTCTAGCATGAATTCGGGGACCTTTCTGAGTTGTTTTGGGCGAAATTTCCATACAAATCTGGGAAAAAGCGGCCTAGTTTCTGAGATACGGCAAAATGAAATCCGCCGGGAAAACTGAAAGTAGCACTAAAAATGTTGAGATCCTTTTTGTTCGCCAGTTTGCTTCTCAGGCTGTGCTGAAGCCCACCTCGTGACTGCACTCCAACCCTACCGGGTTTGTGACTCATGTCCAGCCTTATCGAAGAGGTTGGCCCCCAGTGGGTGCATGTTTAATAAACGTAACATTTTTTTTTATAATATCTTAATAAAATTTCCGACAAACTTCATGCTTGAGTGAGGCGAAGTGGAAAACCGACTGTTTTATATTAGCCAGGAAAAGTTTGGTATCAGAGATCGGTCGATGAAAAGTTATATAGATGGCAACAGGATTAGTTGGTCCTATCTTAGTAAATTTTTCGACATTGGTAATTTGAACGAATACAGGAGGTGTTTTATGCATATATTAAAATGAAAATCAAATTAAATTGATTGAATTTGATTGTTTTCCCTTAGATGGCTCCTAGATTGGAGAAAGACTTGCCAAATAAATGACCGACCATTGGAAGGTTACGGACATGCTGCACGGACTAATGGCTCAGTATCCTTTCACGGTCATCTGCACCATCACCATTTTAGCCTGGGAACTTTGTGTCTGGTGGGTGGGGGAGATGATATGCCCTGCCCCCGTTTCATTACATCACTGTAAATCGCATGTACAAAAAATACTAGCTAGTATTTTTGGAACAGGTATTTTTTTGTACTCGTACTAGGAATACCTAGTATGTGAAAATGCGAGTACGACCCAACTCTAGTTACTAGTGTTAGTTACTTAATAAGCTAGTCGTGACAAATCCAACTAAATTCTATTCTACTACAGCTTCCAAATCATCCTGCAAATCGCATCTGCTCGAAGCTCTTTCTACTACTTAGTACTTTTTTGACTTATTAGTCAGTGTTTTTCTTACTACTGCTTGTTTGCAGCCTTTTACAGCTCGATTGTGGACCCCCTCTTGCACGTTTATCGTTTAGCTTTCAATTTTATTACCAGTAGCTTATTAGTTGGTGTTGCTATAATTAATTTTTTTTTTAAATTTTCATTTATACTAGGTTTTACAATTGTTACAAACATCACTTCGATTCGAAGCTCACAGGTTTACTAAATTAAAGGTACTTGATACCGTATAGATTCTTGGAATTGTATTGGAGGTTCACAAAAACAGCATGCTAATTTCGAGTTTTAAAAATACAGAAGATTCACAGACTTAACACGTTGAATGAAATATAAGATGCTATTATATAATATCACTTAACTATGAAGGTTAGCCTAGGTAAAATAGCTCTCAATAAGAACATAACTAAGCACAGACAGATCCGTTGTCATACCACGGTTAGCGTTTCCCCCCTTACCACACCTAGTTCCTTTTATTAACTGTAGTATATCATTATAGTTAACGGTGCATAGCTCCGCCAAATTTATGAGCGATGCTAATATTCTCTTCGTTAGAGCCGTGACACATAAAGGGGAGGTTTGATTACTCTTGCTTCTCTGAGCTGCAACTCCGGCAGAAATAATTAAACTCGTCGCCCAGTCGTTGCGCGTGTCGCCCTATGAGACAGCGTCCCGTGAAAGCGGCCAGAACAGTGCACTACGCGTTAATCCCTACAGCTGCCTACTCCGAAGTAAGTCCATAGTCGCCGGATTATTCTACCGCCCAGGACCTAAGTGGCCTCGAGGTATTTTTGCCTAATGGCTAGTTTGACCGATCACATCGGTTTACCTATTAATAAAGAACATACGACCTCTTGTAGCGAGGTACCAAGATTGACCAACCTATTCCCTTGAAACGCCTTGTGTTCAGGTACTCAAATCAATTATTTTGCCAAATATCTAGAAATCTTCCTATGATGTGCGCGGCATTCGGCGAGAATTTTGGATGTCGTACAATGATCAGCCAGGGAGTTAACAGCCACCTGGCCATCGCTGAAAGTCCATAAATTCATCCCGAATATGTGGTTGCGAAGAAGCTAATCGATTGCCTGAAAAGTAGCTACGACTTCAATTTGGAAGGCACTACAACGGTCTGGAAGACGAAAGGGCAGCCTTAAGTTCAGCTCATCCCGATAGACACCGCTGCCAACTTTGTTCAGTTTTTTGTTCATCAGTGCACATATGGATAAACTCGCTATTACTCCACCATTCTATTCATCTCTGCTAGGAATGCAAATTGTAAACTTCAGGTCCAGTGAAGTATCTGGAATCAAAGTCAATGTTTATAGACCCCAATTCACTCCAGTGGCTGTTTTGCAGCAGTAAAGAGCACCAAAAGCTTGATGTGCCTTTTCCGCTATATATTCATCCCATTGCAGCTACAAATCGAGGATTTTCTGGCTCCGTGCAATAGAAACCCGTTTAATTTCGGATAGTTGAATCAAAGAACTTTATATTTCTTTGTAGATAGTACAAGCTCCGTTTTGCCAAAGCTCACATCTAAGCCGCAATCTCGACTCTAACTTGAAGGTACATCGAGAGAGTAATTCAATCTCCCCGAAAATGTAGACGAATACTTTCCTGGGACTGCTATGACTATTTCGCCTGAGGTGTGTTGACACCTCGTCGCAATTGAGCATTCCCTGAGAAGTTGGCCATCAGCATTCAGCACCGCATGTGCCTCCACAATCGAATCAGGCTCGATATTTCTGAAAACCCCTTCAATGGCTAAGAAGGTGGGAAGAGTATACCCCTTAAGAGCGAAAGACCTCTCAATTTGCTCAATGAGTATATGAAGAGCAGTTTCAACAGACTTGCCTTTGCTATAAGCATGCTTTGACTGCGAGATTAACACAACATAGATTGAATTCTTAATAGGAAAACCAGCTAACTTCTCCAGAATTTTAAACAGAACAGAGCTAAGACAAATTAGCCGATAGCCCTTTGGCTTGACAAGTGAAACTTTTCCTGCTTTAGGAGTAGAAAAACTTTCATTTACCGCCAGCTGGTGGAAACATACGAGAAGTGCAAGTATGTTTTACATATGTCACTCAGCCAAGGCAGTGTTACCTCTATAGACTGCTGGATGTCCGGCGGAAGAACTAAATCTGGACCCGGAGACTTGAACGGCCCAAGGAAAATTACGGCTCACCTCAATTGGTCCTAAAAGATGGTGTTAGGCTAAAGCCATACTCCACTTGCTGTGCCACGTTCACAGGGACATTGTGATTCCCCGGGAATTGTGAGTCGATCAGAGCAGTTAAAGTGTCAGTGCAGTTAAAGTGTCAGTGCAAATGCCATCATGGCCCTGGATATAAGCCATGATGGCATTTAACCGCAGAATGATCTCCGTGAGGGTCTCTTAGTATTGAGTATCGCATACTTAAATTCCTTAAGTTTCATTTTAATATAACGGCCAATCATTAGATCTCTCTGCACAAGGCGTATATTTTCATATTCCACTATTAAATGGAAGAAACGCTACTCTAGCCGGAGAGTTGAGAACACTGGTAATAGTACTAACCACACGAATTAAATCGTAAAGACAATCAATGTTTTTCGAAAAAAGTTCCAGTGAGGAACGGACTAGAGATTAGAACCTGGTTCAATCCATTTTTGAGCTATAGTGGCCCACCATAAAGACTATGTACCTGTGATCAGAGAACGAAAAATCCTGCGAAACCTTCTAACTCTGCCGGAGGTGAATATGCCACCCTCTGGTTACGGTAGTATCAAGAACTATCCTACGATTTTAGGTGAGGAAAGTTGGTTCATCGACAACGTTAGATGTTGACAGGCCTTGATACAAGATAAGTCAAAAAGTGTCTCACCTCGACTATTTGTATTGGAGCTACCCTAAGCTTCATGAAGAAGATCGGAATCAGCTTCTAGAAAGGAAGGCACGCGAATCCTAGTTGCAGTAGCCACTGCTTCTTTGACGATTTCAGAGGGAGGATTTGTGGAGTGATCGTGGGCCATGCAGAGACTGATTTCTGCTGAAACAGCTTAGCTTGCATTAAGCTGTTAACCTTTTAAGCTTGATGAACCAAGCAAATAAAATCTGATACTGATTTTAAGCACAGATCAACGATTTCTTTTAGATAAACTTACACTTCATTTTATATAAAATATGTGTCTATAAAAAGTAAAACAAACAATTCACTAAACAAACACATTTTAAAGATATTCAATTTTCTGAGCTGACGTATTATAAGCTATGAAAATATATGATGCTGCCGTCAACTGCAGAACATGAAAATACGAAATTGCCCAGCAGACGAAAATGTACACTTTGCATAATTAATTCATGCTTTATATTACCTTCATACAATACACTTTCCGGTAGAACATAACAAGGTGGAACGACAGACAGACGATTCCGATCTCTCCGTGGACATGATTTTAATTTTGTATGCAATCAGCCCAGCTACAATACAAACAACACCCAAGCAAAGTCAGGTACAGCAACAAAATGGAAATTAGTGACAATCAAACAAATTAAGTCGTTAAAAAGGTACCTGCTTGGAAACACACAAAAAAGGAAACTCGATGGGAAAACAATGCTGAAGGAACGAACATAGTTTATTCGTTGCCATCAGGCAAACTCGAATGATAACGGACACTTCTCACCAGAAGTGCAGGGATTCAGAAAAAATGGCGGTTGGAGAACGTATTTGAAATTCGCAAAGAAAATTTTATGAGGGTCAAGAAAGGATGCTATTTCAATTTAGGTTGTCGAAACAACTAAAAATAGAGCTGGAAGAAAAAAAAAGACAATTGCATTTCAAATCGTATATATCAGGTAGCATTTTAATAGCTCAGACAATTAGGCTATGCTAACAGGTTTCTCAATATGATAAACCAATAACATTTTTGATAGTACTTCTAACAACAATAAAATAATAATTTAATTACAGCACAAACTTTAAAATGTATGATTATTTAGACTAAGGTATGCTACACAAAAATTTCAATAACACATTTGACCATTATCTAGAAAATGTAGCTCAAACGGTTACATGCCTCGTTTTATTCAGTCTGAACTGTCCCATTTCAGTAAAATTAGCCAGTTATTGAAACTCAGACCTCAAAAACAACCTCTACGGTTTCACAAACTTGCTTCGTGCTTGCACTACAAAACAAGATGCAAATCCAAGTTGCCACAGTTTCCAGTCTACGCAACCCTTGACATTTCATAAACAAAATCTCTCCTCCTAGTGCACGTCAGGACGACGAGGCAATTGGTTTCAGAAAAACTTACTGAAATGAGAAAATAATTATGTTATTAAATTTATCGCTGTTGGTCCCCCTTCAAGTTTATCAAGCCGCTTTACAATGAGGTGGCTAAGTAGTGCCGGAGAGAAGTTGGAGATAAAGTTTGCGGGCAAACAGTGTAATGTTAATTTAAATAGTCGAAATTTCAACAGGATATTTTGGATGCATGTTGGCGGGCAAACACGTGTAATGTTTTATGTGAATTTAGAACGTGCAATGCTTATGAGATTTGTTGGCCGAACACGACACACAGTGTGAAAGTTGAGCATACTTGATGCTCCTATGTAAGTTGAGCAAGAGGATAATTGGAAATTATAGCTATTATGAGTTTCTGACTTTTGTTGACCTAGGACAGCAGTGGCTGGGTAGAAAGTTTAGAAATTTTCAAATGATTTACTAAAACTAATAAAAACGTTGTGAAGTTAGAGAATATGCAAGCCAAATTTGATGGCTTGCCGTGAAAGAAGGAACTACATAACTTAGTTTAACTGCAACAGAATGATATTGCATAATTCAGGAAAGTTTCTTGTTCCTCGTTTCTATATGAAGGAATTTACAATGTTTTAAAGCTTAATATTAATTTTTCATTCCCAAGAAGCTCACATTGCTGCTTAAATAAAAATATGTGCATTAACTTAAAATGTTATTCATATTTTGGTGAATTCTATGCTTGCAAAGATGCAAGACTTCTCTATGCATGAAAAACTAAAAGTTCACATCTTTTGCTTTAATTGATTTTCGCAATGCTTCAGTTCAATTTGTTGTAAACTATTTATAAGGATATATAATAAAATACACCTGGATAAAATACACCATAGCTGGTACTGACTAAAGTCAGAAAGACTTATGCGTAAGAAGCGGCGGTAGTTGGTTTAATTAATAAACAGTTAGCTAAAAATTTAGCAGTTTATATCGGTTCTGACATCATTATTACAAGTATAAGCTTATGCTTAGACACAATAGATTGATATATCATTAAATATATTTGGCTGTACACTGCCGTCCTTAGCATAACCACGCTATCTGACCTTTTTTATTTTTGCGCTAACACCAGATTTAAAAACTACATACTCTATTACATGATTCTGCAAAATTTGTAAGTATGTTAAAATCAATATTGAAAGATGAACTCTCCATACATCTCCCGCACAAATCATAACACAAATAATTGCTGTTGGACTAAATAAGCCCCAAGATCTGACAGATTATTTACAAAAAAAAAATTGTTAAAACTTTAAATTGTTAAAACGTTAAAGCATTAGAAACATGTATAGAGATTCACACAATCTTCGACGGATGTGACGGATTATATGATGATCCCATTTCAGTACATAGTCAAATATGACTCCGAGATACATATTTCGTTTCGGTTATTCCTTCTATTCCTTCAATCAAAATTTGGTTGTTATGTTGTATTACTGAGTCTGTGTCAGATTTTCCAAAGACAATATAATTGGGTTTTTTTTTGTATTTTTAAAGATAATCCATGTTCGACCAGCCAAACATTTATTAAATTAATTCCTTTATTAGCTTTACTAAATACATGCTGACATCTTGTATTTTTGCACAAAAGAACTGTATCGTCACAAAATGTGACTAAATCACCTTAAATCATGGTATCATTTTTACAAAAATCATTAACATAAATTCAGAAGAAACTTGGCCCCAGGACTGCCCCCTGGAGAACTGCACAGTTATCAAAGTGAGATTACTTTACTTTTACCTATTAGGCGCCGTCTTGTGTCCAAACCTGGATTCGAACCAGCTAGGAGCTAATGCTGATTCCACTATACCACACGAGCTTACTTCCTTTGTACAAATACCATCATTAAAGCAACTGTTAAATACATGAACGAAATGAGATGCAATAGAGGCTGCAATTGTCTTTATAAGCATCGATGTGCAGCCATTCGAGTCCAGAGGTCTCTTATAGTTAAGATTCATAATGTAGAATTAGTAGTGATCGGACACAGGTTTTTCGTAAATTGCAGGCGATATTTTTTAAGTTTCGCGTAGATTTTCAGAAAATATGGTCTGTAAAAGTTGATTAATTGAAGCTAACCACACAAAAATTTACGAACCTGTGGCTAATAAGTATATCAAGATAATCAAACCCTTCTAGTGTTGATTGGTTTTTTATAATGGCAATATTTATGTCTCCCACAAATAGGATGTTACTCAAATTACATTTCAATAAAAAAAACATTCCAAGGAACTTAAAAATTCATTTACATTTCCACTTACTGATCTGCATATATATTCTTCTAACGGTTGTATTATAATTGTTATAGATATTACTTCAGCATCAATAATATTCCCATCGTCAATTTCATTTTTGAAAGTTTTTACTGTGAATTTATTTTTTATTTATATACATAGTAACACCATCACATTTGTTATGTTTATCGCTCATGTTTCTACATTTGATACCCATAGATGTTGAACCATACTGTATCTTACAATCAAGTTTCCGTTGGCATAATAACGTCGAACCAGAAATTTTAATCAAATATTATACAGCTCATGAAAATGCTTTGGTGAGCTCCTAATATTAATGCCACCAGTTTTTTTCTCTTCCGCCCCCCTAGAGTATATTGTTTCAAAGCTTGAGTGCTGTGAAGCATTTTGCGGATTTCATCTGAAAGCATTATCATATGGTTACTAGTTTATATTTAACTAAATTTTACTAAGTTGCGGCTTCGAAGGCATATGCCGTTTTCTCATCAGACATCTTCTCGTGGGTTTCATCTAACTGATGTGACCACTTGATGTGGGAGATTATTGATTCGTTTTTACTTAGTTGAGACAATTTTTAGCATCTCCGAATTTGATCCAGTAAAAAGTTCTCATAGAAGTCTTTGCTATATTGCAATAAGCAACTAAATAGATAAAAATCAATGATCTCCCATCTCACATCATTCAAATATGGCTCATGAGCTAAAGCATCAAATTTATGGAATAAAAATTGGACGCCACTCTGACCCTGAGTCTAAATTGGCCATGAGCTCTGCCATATGCGATGGCAACGAATGTCAGTTTATGGCATGTCATCTGATGCCTGGGCAACGGCATGTCATGCCATATCATTTTGAAATTATCATTCAGCAGTGAGCATATGCCCGCTATCCGGTGTTTGAGAGCACTGCGAAGGTTAGAGGAAGCAGAATGTGAGGAAAGGCGCAAATTGAGGAAGAGGCGAACATATGTTTCCATAAGCAATCTTTTTTTTTGTATTCGTTTAGGGTTTGTAACACTGTTTCCCTCGACATCGCCATTTTGAAAATGAAAAACTGTCAGAATATGGCCATGCTCATGGCCATGCAAATGTCTTGCCATATGGCCTGACATATATGGCATGCCATCAAATATGGCATGCCATGTACCGTCTACATTTTCCATTTCCATGTCAAGTCGAATGTTATGCCATCTCCCATGGCCAATGCGGACGCGGCGTTAAGATCGGCTATTTCTTTAATCGGATTAAAGTTCACGACTAGAGTTGCTTGGATCAGAGACTCGTTTATTGTACATTCTCTCATCGATTATTTCACTAAGAACATTACTTTAACTTGGATTTAGCGAATTTGCACGGTTCACAGCTGATGTGCAATTGTGAAATACGAGGGTAGGTCATTAAGTTTAGCAGAACGAGTAGGTAGGTCGTTGAAGAGGGTAGTTTAATGAAACGTAATGAGTTCAAAACCTCATTATCAGTATAAATAGCAAATTTCATTTCAATCGAGCCATTAGCTCTTGAACCATCGACGACCCAGCAACTCAATTTGGAAGAAAATGACAAAATATAGAGAATATCGAGTACCACGCACTAATAAAGCTCCTCATCAAACAAGGGAAGTCCTCAAACCATAGTTTAAGAGAAGACATCCGTTTATGGGGACTCTTGTCCAGGTAAAACAATGATTTACAAGTGGTACAGTTTTAAACAAAGAAGGGCCTCACTTGAAGACAAAGCACGACCAGGACGGACTGTCAAAGTAGCCACTCCAGAAATTGTTTAACAAAGGGGTGTTGGAAGACGCTAGACAAGAAAAGAAAATGCTCGCAGAAATATTGGGATTATCAGATACAACCATTTTGATTATTCTTCACGATCATTTCAACCAAGTGGTTCCGAAAGTATGCATTGGTTTTCATAATGCATACCTATAATGCATACCTGATTCATTTGATCGCTTGCAGTGGGAGATTGATTATTGATATTTTATTGACATTAGTTGTGAAAATTTTTGTCATCTGCGAGTTATATCCATCAAATATTCTCTGTTCAGAAAAGCTTTAAGGGGTTACCCCCACTTGTAACTTTGAAGTTTTTCGTTTTTTTAGTGGCATTTTTTTTAAGTATAACTATCTGAGAATACGTCCTTCAAATTTCAAGTCGATCCAAACATAATTAACCGAGATATGAGCGTTGAAAGAGAAGAAACGGTTGCTTATACAACCGTTACTTATACTTATAAACGCGTTTTTCTCGAAATGACATCTTTGAAGTCGGTGACCAAAATTACTCGAAAACTACCGAACCGATCTTTTTGAAACTTAGCAGGCTTATTTAATACATAAAAATGTAGTGTTTGGTCGTTCGATTTTTTTTTTAAATAAAAAATGGCCGTTTTATAGCCAAAAGACGACCATTTTTTTAAGTGAAAATCGAAATATTAACTTTGACTGTCCGCCATTTTGTGAAAAATGGATATTGTTTTAAATCCTTCGATCAAACACTAGTTTATACTGTTATTTAACTAAGTCTTTCGCTATTTTTTGTTTCAAATGATCCAGTTCGACACAATTTTGGTCACCGCAAAAGGTGAAAATTAAAATTCCATTGTTTTGACGGCCATTTGTAATTAAATCATGTAATATTTTTCAATAAAAAAATTACTGAAAGGTGTTCAAAGTATGAACTTTAAGAAAATATAACAGTCGTTTAAAAACATTTGGTAGTTTTGTCAAAAACAATTCATGAAAATGACCTATTTTATTGCGCTACAAGTGGGGGTAACCCCTTAAAGTCGATATAGCAAACAAGAATGGAAAAGAGATCGCAACTTATTACTTTTTCTACATGTAATTTTACTATCAATTATACCTGATCCGGATGCATCTAGCATCTAAATACAAGTAAGGACTGTCCCAGGAAAATTTGACTTTTTTTTACGAAAGTACATAAAATGAAACCTTTTGAGTTTATGGCAAGGGGGTTGATTTCTTACTATAGCTTATCTCCTAAAGATATACAGAAACTGTATTTGTAAACGTTAGTGTGGCTTAGAGTGAACATTTTAAATTTTTCGATTAATGCTCGAGATTAAGCTTTTCACCGAGCTCTCCAGTAGAGACTTCTGTCAAAGTCCGCTTTGCCGTAAGTTTTGTCATCTAAGATGACACAATCGTGATTCGTCACATATTGTTCGTAGAGTTTTCCTCTTTTCTTCATTTCCTCTTTTCGTTGTAACAGCAAGGTACTTCTCATAACTCTATAATACCGATTTCACCGTTTAAAGTAACGGTTTAAGGTCCTTCGCAATCTTTGAATACTTAATTTCGGGATTTTCTCCGTAGGTGAAAATAATTAGCTATCATACTTTTTCTTGTTTCGACTCTATGCTGCCAGCTAAAAAGCTCCTGGATACATGAATACTAATATAGTTTCCCGCTCTTCATATAGAAGGATACCATATGGCTTAAAGATCTAGAGATATACACGGAAATATAAACAAAGATAGAAGGGTCAAATTTTACTATTACAACCCTGTAATTCTGCTACTTAAATTACAGGAAGGAGATATATGGTCATAAAACTATCATACTGGAAGAAAAACTGTCGTACCAAACAGTAATGAAACTTTTCTGAATATAGAGGGCAATTATACTTGTAGATTGCTTTGCATTTATTATTTGAACTTATTTAAGTAAATATTTCCGGGCAATAATTGATCCTAGTTCGAAAGCCACATGAATTTAAATTGTTAATTAAAATTTATTTTAATTAACATTAAAATGTAAATACAACGTAATACTGGTATTTATGCAAACATTTTAAAGTTTATTACTACCATTCAATATACTTAACATTTTCCTGAACTGCAATTCGCCATGACAAAGCAAAAGGAAATTTATCCTCATATACATATATCATAGAATATATGCACGAGTATAAAATATTATACATCAAACAACACTCTTTTGAAATATTGTCAGGATCCTGTTTTAATGTCTGAAACAATAAAAAAGCCATTTACACGTTTGCAATGCTATTCACTTATAACTTTATTATGATGAACTAAGTACATATCAGTGTACACATCATAGAATTACGCCGGGCGCTGCATTTTTATTGTGCCCACTTGTGTACTTTGCTTTGAGCGGGCGCAAGTATTGTGTTTACGAACAATGAAAGCTCCATGAAAATTTCTTTTTTATGATTTATTTGATATTCACATTAACTGTAGTCAGCTTTATTCGCCAGATGAATGAAATAATACATGTTGCACGTGAAGAATGCAGATTAATCTAACTTTTAGTTGTAGTTCAATATTCCGTATTCAAAAGGAACTACCACAAAATCTGTTTGGGTGAAATCACAATTAGAAATCATAACAGGATTAGTTTCATGTTAAATACATATATCTATGTTTTATTGAAATGAAATAATTTTGTTTGTCGTAGCAAAAGTCACCAAAAGTCACAATATAATCACCAATTGTCTGAATGGTTCAGATATTACATGTTAGAATAAATTAACACTAGTGTTAATTTAACAAATGGATCGCCGCCGAACCTTCTTCTCCTCCCTCTTCTTCTTCTACTATAGGGAACATAAGTCTACATAACAATGCCCTACCTCTAAGTTACTGAAGGATGGCCTGGGCTAGCAAGATATTCGATAACCGAAGAATTTCTTCTACATTTTAAGGAACGAAACATGAATACCAAGGCAACCTAAGAGCTTCCACTGCAAAAAAAAAAACAATTGTTTGACCTACCGCGTGAAAGGTGAATTCCGATCTTGAATCCAGTGATGATAGTATCTACAATATGAAAAACTACATTCATTGAATCTGCACGAAGACGATTTTTGATATTATCGCGTTTATCTCCAACGAGTTTCGATCGTCTATCCGGCAGTCAAAGCAACAGCTCGGTAGGAAAATTGCTTTCTTCTAAGTGCAAGCCAAATATCGCTATCTGTCTTGCAAACAGCTACTATAATTCCAACATAATCACACTTAAAACAAGTATAAGTAAACTTATAAACTCTAGGGCACAGGATCCGCTAGAAACACTAATGTTCGAAAAAAATAGAAAGATAATACAGATTTTGAGTACATACTCTACCACACGTGCTCCTTGATACGATGGCACTATCGATGATGACTTCATCAAAAGTTGCAGGGATAGAAAGATGCTCGGAGTGCCATCCGAAAAATTTCCAGAACTGGCAAAATTTAAAAATTAGTTATAAATTTTCATTGTAGATGTTTTCCGTATGAATACATACTGGAAGCATCTCTTGGTACGCAAATAGCAAAAAAAAAACATGGTACTGGCAACCCTTAGCTAGTAACAAATACAAGAGTATACTAAATCTGCGTCACATTAAGGTCGACCTACTCTTTTACATTTGTTTTATAGAGGTTCAAAAAAATTTAGAGCTACCACCCGCAAAAGTTTTCAAATTTTCGAAATATTAGTATTTCTTGTTGATTGGCACTACAAGATCATTAACATTTGAAAATTTAATGATAACATCGCTTACTAAAGAAATTACAAAAAATATCCGAAAATAACATAGCTGCCAGCCCTATCATGGTTTTTCAACTAGGTTCCTACTAAATTTAACCTACGACAAGGTCAACCTATTGTTTGAAGTTCGTTTAAAGTCCATTACTGCAATGGAAGCTTTATTTTGCTGAGCGTATTTTAAAGGTTCTAGAGAAAAGAACACCTTAGCTGGCAGCTATGGTGTTTCATAGCTTTTTAAAGTGGCACCACTGCCACAGAGCTGCTCATATTTCTATCAGACTTGATCTTACTTAAGGCCAATATATTCTGAGAATTTCAATTGGATTTGATTATTCGGTCGTCAAAAGGACATGACACGTCTCGAAACCAATTTGCACCTGAAATTAGGTGACCTTGCCCTGATCATTCATGGGATAAGACGGTATGGAAATAAGCTAAAAAAAAACGGTTATTTCGGGATGGTTCGTTTGCGGGGGTGGATAGGGTGTGGGTAGGGTGTCGGTGTAGGGCTGGTCTTGCGATGTCAATAATAGGCAATTAACAGGATAAAAAGTGATCTTATCTTGTTTAACAGTGGGCAACGAGTAGGCAACGAGCTTATTTCTGAAGATTTGGGATGGATGCTCAGGGATACCATTTTATGGCAAAGGGGGAGGGGGGAACTTTTCGAAGCACACTTTTCCATCTACCCTGGAGTATGGTAGATATGTTTATGTACATGTTTTTTTTATGCGCCTGTTAAACATAGAAAAACAAACTCACAAACATGCCAAGTCGTAATCAAAATCGGATAATACTAACATGCCGTCAGAAAGAGGATGCTGATAGTAACAAATTTCTAAATCAATATATCTCAAAAACGGTTATGGTGACAAAAGTTTTACGATCTTTTTTGTTGGACATTTTCTAAGCTACAAATTCGTCATACATTGTTTTTCTGAAGACGTAACCGTTACTGAGATATTTAGGAAAAGTCACTTTTGATGACCTTTGACCCCGTATAAAAAGTGACGTAGCACTCAGATCGATGGTGACTTTTGACATTTTGCTCAACACGCTAGTACAAAGGTTCACACCAAAATTCAGCTTTCTCCTAAGTTTTCCGAAGCACAATGTTAGATTTCCCCGGACTATAAATAGAAATTTCGGATTGATTACCGTTCTTGTCCGCTATGGAATTTCAAAAGTTTTACTTTGGCTGTGTAGACAAAGCATAAAATTTATATGAGCTATTTTTTTCTAAAAAGCGAAAAATTTCTTCTAAAAGAAGTCAACGATTTGAAGGTTTTCACTATCAGTGCCTACCGTACCTACAGGGTTGCCAGCACGCTCATAAAAAAATACTTTAGCCTAGAAGTTAGTCATAATGGTCTAATATTACTGTCGAAAGTCATCGCGATTCAAAATTTTAAAAATTCTTCTCCAGCTCATTTTAGGTGCCTAGCGCACACGTACGGTTAAACATTTCCCAAATGTTGTCATAGCCATATTTGAAGCACGTTCGAAATTTATTTCGCAGATATGTTTTTTGCAAATCATTTGTTGATGGAATTATAAGAGTACATAAAATATCAATAAAATGGACGCCGGCGCTAAAGGGTTAAAGATAAATATTTACTAGGTGGGGTGAAAAGTAACCTCCTTGACCACCAGAATGCGCTGCAATCGCAAAAAAGATTATTGTGCCTTATAGTCCATTCATATTTAGGCAGACATGTCAAATTTCAGAGCGATACAGTCATTTGTTTTGTTTTTACAGCCGATTTTTGTTGACGTGTTTGGCATCATGTTGAGTATGGAAATAAACCATTTTCATTCTCTCATAAAACATTATTTTTTGAGAGGCAAAACGGCGAAGGAAACAAAAGAAAAGTTGGATAAATATTATGGGGCTAGTGCTCCTTCAGATTATCCCGTGAAATATTGGTTTCGAGAGTTTCGTGGTGGCCGAAACTTCACTGCCGATGAAGTCCGCAGCGGCAGGCCCTCCGATGCGGTTACACAGGACAATGTCAAAAAAATACATGAAATGGTGTTGGCCGACCGGAAAATGAAGATGCGCGAGCTAGCAGATGCCACAAGGATTAGTACCAAGCGCACAGGCCATATTTTGGGTGAGATTCTGCAGATACAAAAATTATCCTGCCGCTGGGTGCCGCGCATGCTGACTCCGGACCAAAAACACGAACGCGAGCGCACTTCGGAAGCGTGTTTGGCCATGCTGATGCGGAATTGGGTGGACTTTTGGCTTCGATTGGTGACTTGATGAAACCTGGATTCACTATTTCACGCCAGAGAACAGAATGAGTGCCCAGCAATGGACTGAAGCCGGCACGAGTGCTCAGAAGCGGCCAAGGGAGGCTCAATGGGTCGGAAAGGTCATGGCGTCGGTTTTCTGGGATTGTCATGGCATACTCTTCGTGGACTACCTCAAAAAAGAAAAAAACCATCAGCAGCGAGTGTTACTGCGCATTATTGGAGCGATTGAAAGCCGAAATCAATGTGAAACGGCCTCACATGAAGCCAAAAAAATTTTGTTTTTACAAGACAACGCGCCGTCACACAAGAGCATCGCAACAATGGCTAAAATCAACGATTTAGGGCTCGAATTGCTTCCCCATCCACCTTATTCGCCTGACTTGGCTCTCTTGGACTATTATCTGTTCACAAACCTCAAAAGATGGCTCATCAATAAAAAATTCAGCTCGTGCGAGCAGATCATCGACGCCGCGGATGAGTATTTTGTAGACCTTCCGGAAAATTACTTTTCGGACGGGATCAAAAAGTTGGAAAATTTCTGGAATAAGTGTATCGACCTAAAAGAGGACAACATTGAATAAAATTAAAAAAATAATTTAAAAAAACATTTTTTTCATTCCCAAGGAGGTTACTTTTCACCCCACCTAGTACATACATAGAAATATTAATTTTGGGTCAAATTGATTTTAATAATGTTCTTCGAACATTAGTACAAATATAGCGACTGGCAGTCCCTGTATGCTTTACTGTCGCATATTAAGGCTAAGCGGTTGGACTCCTTTGTCGCATGGAAATAAATGGGTTGCAGCGAGGTTCCTAAGCCGTGCCGACAGCAAAAGTATTAAACGCGCAAATGGTGAAAGTAAGGAAAAACCATTCACCAGTCCGCACAATTTCCTTTTTCTATAGCTGAGAGAATGTCCGAGAACTGGCAAATACATCAGAAATAGCAGTGAGATCGGCACACGCATCAGCTGTTTATGTTATGTTATGTATACATATAATGCTTGCTTAAGGAGGCTTTTGTATATTCTTATTAGCTCGCGGGGCATAAGATTAAATTATTCCTTATATATTTTCTTGCAATGGCCTAAGTCCGAACTCTAACGAAAAGGAACTATTGATCTTAATGTTGAAATAGAAGATTTCGAGCTTTGACCTATTGAAGTTTATTCGAACTCCATCAGCCTCAAAAACAAAGGAATAAGGAATAATAATAATAATATGAAAGAGAGCATTGCAGAAAACGCTCGCAAAGCAATTTGTGCTCTTTGCAGGTGTAAAAGGATCATTGGAACTGTAACATTGCATTATTTTCTGGATTTTCACAAGCATAGTGGAAACAAATTTACTGTTTGTAGATGCGAACCACTCAGCAGAAAGACTAAATTTTGGTGATCTTTTTGCCAGGGCAGACTTAAAATCGTAATGCAGGGCTTAAAAATATATGTTCCAAGGGTATCGAACGCGGATCGTTAACAGAGGGGGATGAGCAAGAGGAATATCCCTAGGAAAAAATGCAAGCTAAATTGTTACCAATATCACTAAACTGAGCAATAGAGTGGGCTGTGGGATACTTTCCGCTCATCTAAATTTGAAGCTTTCCTTTCGCTGCCGAACCACTGTAGTGACTTTGATTGCAAATTCACCAGATTCACAAATCACCTAAGCTTTTGCATGTGAAGCCAATGATTTTAGATACAGAATTCAGGGAATGTTTCCTAAGTTACCACTTGGATACATTTCAAAGTATAGGAAAGCAAAACACTTGGTCCTTATTTTTATTATATGATGCTTACCATATGAAAATTTGATGACAGCATTTCTTAGTTCGAAAATGATCAATGCCAGTACCACTTTGGCAACTTTACAGCTTTTTGCAAAACTTTACCACAACTACTTCAAGTAATGGTCAATACACCCAGTGAATTTTGATTTGAGGCAATGACTGCATTGGAATTTAAAAGCATAGAAGTATTTTTGGGGCGGTCATCCGCGAAATTAACAAAACGTACTAAAAAAATAAAATTGATTACTTTAAATTTTGTTTTGATTTGATGACTGCGCTGGCAGTTTTAGAGATTGAATAACTTTTAGGAAATACTATACAAGACGTGGCGTAAAATTTAGTTAAAATCAAATCATCATTTCAGAAGTTAAAGGACATAAAGAATTTTTTCGGCCGATTTTTTTTATCACAAGGCTTCCAGGATATTCATTAAACTTCTATCACACGTGATACTACTCAAGAACAATAACCTCTGCTAATATAATTCAGCTGATTATCGGGTTGAGAATTTCCGTGAACACAAATTTTGGGTGCCCAATATGTACATAAATTGTGTAAGAGTTACCGTTCTTTTGCAATACGTAATTTCAAAAATTTTAATTTCACTATGTAAACAAAACATACTATTTATATATTAATCACATTTTGCTGAAAAGCAAAATTTTCCAGGAGAATCGATGGTTTGAAGTTTTTCTCTTCCTATGCCCGCTGTAGCTGCGTTTTGTATATTTATATAGTAATCCCAAATTGAAATTTGATGCAAATTTATGTCCTAGCACCAGTAGCATTTAAGTAGATTTAAGTAGTAGATTAAGTCATCTTCATATACCAAGCTTTTGTTTTCCTTTGAAAGTTTTCTTTGTAAATTACTCTATGAATTAATAAAAATTAAACACAGCTAGAACTAGATTTAGATAAATTTAGTATGTAAAGACACTAGTCTGTATCACTTTAATTTTAAACTTGTATCAACAACAAAAAAATAAAATAATAAAATATCTATTTACTTATTTATTTGATATTAGATATTATTATACAAATTTATATTATTTTAAAACATAATGCCTTTGCATTCCATAACACCAAAAGCGCATTCGAGTCTTTTTCGGGAAAACCCAAAACTGAAATCGAATCAAAAACCGAAATCGAATCTCACAACTAACCATACTTTTGGCTTGTTTCGTTACCACCGAGCAATAATAGTTTCTCAGTGCATATAAATAACGACGAGAAAGCCATTGAAGCGGTAACTAGCTTAACCTTTCCGCACACGTTTGGCCAATGGCTTAAATCTAATAAGGTATCCTTTTATTGCTCTTCTTCTATTATCACTTGAACGGGAAATGATAGCATTGATCTGCACGGCTACTCGCTTTTTTTATCCTTTCGTTGATTTTTCGTCTTTCTTCTCATTTCTCGTCTTTCCTTCAGCATTTCGTATTTTATTTTTGAACTCAATAAAGGATAAGTGCTGGGGATTTAACATCATCACTGAACCAAATGAAAGAATTGAAAGGGATCTGATGGACTGGCTAATTGGCTTTCGGTAGATTCGTGGCTTTATGTTTTTGAGCAACAACAAAAAGTCAAATCAAATGTTCACAGATGATGGTGTGGTGGCTGCTAAAAGGATTTCAAAAACCACTTTGTTCGTTCGAAAACGAAGGAGTAGATGATGACGATGATAGCGGAAAAAATTAAAGGTTCAGCAATGCAGAAATACCGTCCAGCTCCGCTTCACGTTGTCGATTCATTCATTCTATTCATCTTATGCTGCGAACAATTGGAAGCTGGGGCTGGATGGGGATTGAAAGCTAAATTGAGCTAAACCTAAGGATTTTTTTCAATGAAAATATTTGCAGATGGTGGTCGTGGAATAAGTTTTTATGTCATGTTACATTATCACTGAAGCTTCTATTTCAATATATGATCATGGTGGTGATGATGATAGCTATAGGTTGGTTGGAATCGTTTCGATTAGAGAAAAACTCAAAGAGTTTTCGATAACGTTCTCTTTAGATTAAGATCCAAATTAGGAATGTATTTATTTGAATTGAATAACTATTTCAATACAAATTTTGAAGCTAATTTTTACCTGGGCAGATAATATAATCAGTTTTTATGCCTAAGATTTAAAGTTTCTTTGCCCTACTGGTTTTAACAGTAGGTTTTTCATGCAGAAGGTTCATATTTCAATCGAGAACTATGACTAACTGTACTTAATTCACCAGGAAATATTTTTAACGAGTATCATTGACATATAATGAAATAAAACAATAAACAGGTAATAAAACAACCGATATCGTAAACAATTATCAAATCATCTTAAGTAGTTATGGATTTTGCAAGATTTAGAAGTAAATTATGCACAGACATCTCCTTTTTTCAAAGAAACACCGGGTATAATCATTAAAGCAAAAACTTACAAACTTTATTAGAAACTTAAAAAGTAAGTTAATGAAACTTATCAAATAAAATGAAACTTTTAGAAAATTAAACGACACCAAGTAGTGAAGGTCTTATAGATACATGAAAATTAATAGCAAAAATGCAGAGAGTACGCAAATGTCTTGGAGAAATTGGTAAACTTATTGATAAGCTACATTCAATAGCTTTGAATTTACAAAATATCTTGCGTTGCCGTATCGATTTCGGCGTCCGAAGCTATTAACAGAATGAGGAAATCTAATCCGCGAACCGGTGTTGTCAACTTTTTACGAGCTGTTGTAGCTAGAATTTAGGAAAAACATAGCTAAAAATAGCTAAAATGTTCCCATAGTAGCTAAAAAGTGTAACTAACTTCAACAATAAAAAAAACTCAAGGTTCTGCAAAACAGTTTTATTAAGCTAACCTTTATAATTCAGATGGAAAAATATTGGATGTACATCGGATAATAAGTAGTTAATTAATTTATTACTAGGAACTACGACTAATAATAAATTCATCCATTCGTTTTTGACCGGAACTCATGCTTGCAATTGAAATATTTAACAATGGTGTCTCAAAAACATTTTTAAAACATATTTATATCAAAAGAATTTTCTTAAAGCTGGGGTAAAATATAAAAATTTATAAACTCATTGTCATGGTCGATGTATGTTTTTAAAGTGCTGATTTTCGTCAATACTTTTTAGCTACGATTCTGCAATTAAAACCAATTAGCTAATTTGCAAATAATATTCTAATACAGTTTATTGTTTTAAATCTGAGACATCTATCTCTTCATAACAGCATTATTTTTTGAGAAACAAACTTATTAACTAATATTTTTATATCTTTTTCTGACCCTTCATTTTAAACTTAGCCTACTTATTTTTACAATTTCGGTGTGGTATGTTTGATGTCAAGTAGTGTGGTGAGTAGTGAAATGTAAGAATGATATGTGTATATGTTTGTGTATCCACAGCTTCTTTAGACAACTCAAAACCTTAACAATGTTTTTGCAACCGATTCAATCCATATTTAATAGTAAGGACTGAGTAAAAAGTTTTTAGTTCCATTTTTTTTCTATGTTTGATTTTCACAACCAAATGTTGACTTAAATACGTTTTGCTTCTGCATTGGACCAAGGAAGGACTAGTAACTTAAAGGCTACCAAACAGAGATTGTTAAACGGGTTGATATTTGCTGCGTCTCTATAATTATATTATCAACTTTCTCTCTCCAGTTAACGGTTGATGATAGTTTTTTTTTTGTACCACCAAATTGGAATATACGTTCCACCAGCCGTAAACAATTTTATAATTTTTATGTATCCACTAATCTGTACTGTGAAATCCGTGATAATCTGCCGACTCTGTGAGAAGCTATTGAAATTCGATGTTTTAAAAATTTTCCTTGCTCACTTTAAGGCATTTAGCACCTACATACATTTCAAATTTCCAGCAGAAAATTCAAAAAATTCCAAAAATTCCAGCTTGAAGCATGATTAAATTTTACTTACTTTACTTGTTTTTTCCAAATAATTTATTCCCACTGAATTAAAGGATTTCCTAGAAATTCACTAAAACACCTGCTGCCGCCCAAGATTTCAAGATATTTCCCTGCAATTTAGAGATATTTTACTTACATTTTGCTATACCAACAATTCCTGTAAATTTGACCATGTTCAGATAACCTGATCCAAAGAGAAAATAATCTAAATTTTTGGGCAGAGCGAATTTAATGCTAGTTATGTTCGAAGATCAGTTTAAAAAAGCAAAAGAACAGCTAGAGAGTGTCCCGAGAAATCCGCTCCTTAGAGTGTGAGGGGGGTGTGATGATAGCGCTGAGTTTGCATGTAAGGACAAGCACCTTCGTCCGGCGACAGAAGCTCCTGTGTAACAATTGGTTGTCAAGGGGCCACATGTACCCAACGTTCCATTATTTAATAAAGGAACGTTTGATTTTAAGTTCATGTTTCGATGGATAGTCCTCAACTGCTGTTTAACACCTCCTAATCTGTGAAATAGAAAGAGCTAGAAAGCGAGGTCCGCATCAGGCACGGAAGTTCTACCAAATAGTCCGAAGCATGACGCAGTACACACCACGCTGCACGTACTGTAAGGACACAGAGGGTAATCTGATCGCCGATCCTGATGACATTCTGGAGTGATAGGAAGTGCACTTTAGTAGATTGTTAAACGGTGAGCTCAACGAAGAATCGGAGGCCCCACCAATGCAAGAAAAAAACCTTACGCTGCTGGCACCAAACATAGAAGAGGTACAAAGAGCTATAAGTCGAATGAAATTGAACAAAGACCTTGAAGCCGACGGCATACCAGCTGATTTAGTTAAATATGGAGGACCAAAGTTACACCAAGTAATTCATGAAATTATATTGCAAGTAAGGGGCATGAAAAGATGCCAGAAGGCTGGCGCAAAGGTATAATATGCCCCATACATAAGTAAAAAGAAGTTTAAAGGGGTATAACATTGTTCAGTACTTCCTATAAGTCCCTTCCTCCTCTTCTATCCTGTAAGAGCATATACCACAATACGATAAAGCCGTCGTCGTACAATATCAGAGTTGCTTCATACCAGGCAAATCAGCAATTCATCAGATCTTTACTCTCAGACATGCGATGGAAAAATGTCTGGAATTCAACCTTCCACTGTACCATCTATTTATATACTTTAAGGTCACCTATGATAGCATAGTCATAGCTGCATAAAACCATGAGAGCATTCGGCATCCCAAACAAACTGGCACGTTTGTATAGTTTTACATGACAAATATAACAAGCCAAGTTAAAATAGCCGGAGTGCTATCCAGGCCGTTCAACATCTTCAATGGCCTCCAACAAGGGGATGCTCTGTCCTGCCTCCTCTTCAATGTGGCGTTGGAGAAAGCAATCTGAGACTCTTGGACGTCAACGAGACGGACTATCATCACCAAGTCCAGCCTGATACTACTACTTCAACTACTTTGGGTGAATTGTAACATCCGATAACAATATGGAGGAAAAAATACGCGGGAGGCTGCTCCAATCCAACAAAGCCTACAACAGTCTGTCAAGCCTCTTTAAATCCCGAAATCTCACCCGAATATCAAAGCTTCTGCTGTACTAGACCATGGTTTTCCCAATACTCACGTATAGATCCGAGACTTAGGAGTTCAGCAACAGGCACTCTGTCCTCAGCTGAGTTCGAGGGGAGAATCGGAGAATCGAGACGGCACTGGGGGATGGGGTTGACGAGCACGCTCCGAGTTTAGAGGTACCCAATTTGATGATATCGCCTCTCGATCAGGACCGATAGAATAATTTGTTAGCGGAGGCCTCGTTTGTAGGGCCAATGATGATACTGATGATAGCTGCTCAAATTATACTTTTCCAGCTAACATGTATCAATGTAATGAGAGTATATGGGTCTAAACAGTGCGATAATTTTTTGGTTTCTCAAAGCAAATTATCGCAAATTTGTATTATAATAAAATAATTTGGCCTAATTTTTAGGCATGACCTGATCCGAGCCCTCTCTAAAAACTCCGCTGACCAGCTAATATTGCAGTCCGCTTCCATTAGTTTTGCAAAAGGAGCTCTAAAGTTGCCGATGTTTTGGCCGCCATCCAAATATTTAACAATGGACACTTTCTGACTCTACAATATTTGGCAAAAAAACAGAGGGATGAAAAAGGATTAGAAAGATTATCTCAGTGCGAACAAAATTAAAAAGAAATGGACCATTCTGAAATTATTATTTACAAGCTATTCACCTGGAAACGAAGTATGCTGCTACAAGTTGTATTTTGCCAATTTTGCGTTTTCCTTCTTGTTTGCGTCCCTATTTGAATTTTCCTCAGGTTGAGTTCAGGTTTATTTCGTTTGTTTGATGGTCAAGAAGTTATTTGGTGGATGTAGAAAAACGTGACAAGATGTTAATATTATCCACGTATGCTACAATTTGGCTAGATTTATATAGAAGTGCACACTTTGTGCCGACAGGCAGCTACCTCGTCACGTGCTTCAGTGCTATGTTGAACAGCAGGGGGCCATTCCATCGCCTTGTTCAGTATGATATTTGTGTCAAAGTCGTTAGTCAGTCACTAAATATGACTTGTCGTGTTGTTGATGTCATCGTCATTTTGGTCAGTCGGACTAATTTTCTTGGGATGCCAAACTGTAACATTCTTGTACACAGAGCGTTTCGATTAATATTGTCGTATGCTTGCTTATAGTCTATGAAAATCTGGTAGATGTCGATAATACCCTCCCTGCATTTTTCGAGCACTTGTTTGTTCGTAAGCTGTTGATTATATTTCGATCTTCTAGGCTGAATGCCATTTCGGTACTCCCTGTTAGCGTTAACTTCAATTTTTTTTTCCTCAAGATTCTGTAAAACGTACAAAGTAGTGATATGTCTTTGTAATTTTCGTACAGTAGTTTGTCTTCTTTTTTGTGGATAGGGTATATGGTGACATCGCGCCACTCCTGCGGCACTTGCTCTTGCTTCCAGATGTGCTGGATCACTATGTAGATGCCTTTCGTGGTGCACCTTTCACCGCATTTGATTATTTCAGCTGGAATTTCGTTGTTAACGTCTCGACTCCACTTCTTCCAACGTTAAGGAGATTATTGGCACTTCATCAGAGACTTCTGTTGGCTCTGTTTGTATTGAACCATGCACAAAATTAAGGACTTCTTTAAAACATCGACTCTACCGCTACTGATCTTATTGGCTAATCGTCAGAGGTTTTCATATTGTTCATCCTGGTGTTCCTTTCGAGAAACTGTTTATATGGCAGATTTTTTTTTCTATTGCATTGGTCTTCAAACCAGTCATTTCGTTTACACTGGATTTCATACCTATTATTGTCATAATATTGATTCTATGAGGAACAAAATCGCTTCTCTAGTACGTTTTAACTTTCACAAAGCTGATTTCACTGGCATGGCAATTGAATTAAATAGAATTAACTGGTTCTCTTTCTTTCGTGGTCTTGACATTGATGATGCTTTTTACAAATTGTATATTTTCCTCTCAAACTTTAATCCGTAATTCGCACCAACTCATCGTCTTAAAAAAAAAGGGAATGATGCTCCTTGGTTCAGCAATAATGTTGCAGTCGCACTCGAAGCCACAAATGCAGCTCGTAATTTATAGAAAAAATCTGGTTCACCTGCTGACCTCCTTTTTTATAAAGAACTACGTTCTAAAGCCAAAGAAGCTGCCAGACAGGCGATGTGCACTTACATTGCCTGCATTGAAGCATCAATTAGAACCAACCAACCGAAATCCTTTTGGTCATTCATCCGTTCCTTGAAAAACACTCCCAGCATCCCGGTATGCATTTGGGTGATACAGCTGATTCCATTCCGCTTGAAGTCTGTGAACTTCCTGCTTCTCACATTTCTTCTTTCTTGTCACAACAATGATCTCCTTCTTCACAAAATTTTTCATCTTCTCCTGAATTACATTCGTTTCGGACAAACCCTTTAGAAATTGAACTTCTGTTGAATGGTATCAACGCCAATACTGGTTAGTGGTCCCGACGGTATTCCAAATATCTTGGCTAAATAAATTTCATCATCTCTGTGCGTCCCTCTTTCTATCATGTTCAATATGAGTTTATCTTTTGGTTCTTTCCCATCTCTTTGGAGAACTGTCAATATCTTCCCTTTACATAAAGCTGATGATCGCACATGCATCTCAAACTACTGTCCCATTTCCCTTCTTCCTTCTTTTAGCAAGATCCTTGAGAAAGTAGTCTACAAGCGAGTCTACTCCTTTATCCAACCTGCGCTAGTTCATGAGCAGCATGGTTTTGTCAAAGGTAAATCTACATTAACCAACCCTCTTTCCTTCACACATATGGTCGCATCCGCTCTTGACCATCAAGAGCAGGTCGAGGTTCTATATACTGACTTCTCGAAAGCCTTTGACTCTGTCAACAATAACCTCCTTCTTCAAAAGCTAAGAAACGGTGGCATAGCTGGTCCTCTTCTTTCCTGGTTTAACTCTTACATACTCGTATATGGTCGCACCTGTATTGTAACTGCAAATTCCTGTTCTTCAATTCCCTTTTTTCCTGTATCAGGTGTTCCGCAAGGATCTATTCTTGGTTCTCTTCTCTTTCTTTTGTTCATAAACGATCTCCCTATTTTGATCCAATCTTCTTGCCTGTTATATGTTGATGATTTTAAGATGTTTCGAGTGATCCAGTCACAAAATGACTGTACGCTTTTTCAAAATGACCTCAATAGCTTACAAGCTTGGTGCCGCACCAATGCTCTTACTTTGAACATCGCGAAATGTCACAAAATGTCTTTTACCTGTAAAACGTCACCTTTAATGTTCTCCTATTCTGTTTCTGGCTCTCCTCTTAACGTTGTTGATAATTTTAGAGATCTTGGTGTAAGTTATCAAAACAATTCATAAAATGCCCACACTTACCTCAACTTCAGCGGTATATGCTAGAACTGGGCTTCTAAATATCAACAAACTTATACTGCTTGAGCGAGGTAAATTGATTTATAAGATTTTAACGAAACAGCTCAAATGGCCAAACATTCTTCGAACTGTTGGTGAGTCCACCAATATTCCAACAAGAAATGCGGGTAATTTATCAGTGCAAACTCCAAGGACGGAAAGAATGAAGACCGACCCTGTACAGGAAGCAATACAATTTTTTAACACACTGCCTAATTCGGTTAAACATTCGGAAAACCTAGTAAAGTTTAAGGAAAATTTGAAGATCTACATCGGAAGAGCACACTGCTAATGAAATCCAGAGTTTTTTGTAAACTTTTCTCTGGACGCACGTCATGATGACAAATGAAATGTACACAATATGACATAAAGTACTAACTATAAAAAAGCAAGATGGTACTATCCCTTATACCAATACACCAATTGTCTGGGAAGTACTAGGAATAATTATTTACTGATGATTTTGTGTTGTACACGGACCGTGCATATTGAGTGATGGAGAGAGTGGAGTGAAGGAGGTATAAAAAAAAATTCTTATATTCTAAGCTTAAATTTGACACACATATTTCATATATTACCGCCAGGGCATCTAAACTATCAGGTTTCATTATTAGATCCTCTAAAACCTTTGTTAATATTTCCACCTGTGTTCACCTTTTTCTCTCCTTTGTGCGTAGTGTCCTTGAATATTGCTGTCAAGTGTGGTGTCCTGATTAGGTCTACTTAAATACTACGTTAGAGTCTGTTCAACGCAGATTTACTCGTACCTTATTCTTTAAGTTTCAGCTTCCTCACCATTCTTATAGTGATCGTCTTTCGTTCCTAAATCTTCTTTCCCTCGAATCACGCAGACTTTTCCTAGATGAGTGCATACTCTTAGATCTTAGATCTTAGATTTATTTATTCAACCATACATTAAATATACTACAATTTGTACAAAATATTCCAGTAGGTGAATCGAGCTTTGGCTCTTGCAATCCTAAACAACTGTATTAACATGCATCTTAGCAGAATGAATTTTTGTGTAATTACATTGGATATGTAAAATGAAACGGGGAAAACCTTTTATTTGAATGAATTGTAATATAAAACTTACTATAATATCTTAGTGCTAACTACATACTAACTTAAGCAAAAAAACAAAAGAGCAGCATTGTTGCTGATTTAAGTTTGTCGGATTTAAATGAGAGTCATTTATAATGTGGATGCTCTTAAAGTTGAAGTTCATTACACTAGAGCTCGAACCATAGGATTGTTTGATGCAACACAAGTGTTTAAAAATTTGGTATTAATGCGGTTAATGCTGCTTGAAATAAGGGACTGCTTTGAAACCGAATGTAAAGAGTTGGTCGAATAGAAAAACGGGAGATTCAGGAGCATTTTCAGAATTTTGTTCTGTTTAATTTGTAACTTTTTGATGTGAGTCGCAGCACAGCGCCCCCAAACCGGAGCACCATAGAGCATGACAGGCTGAAAAATTGTTTTGAATAAAATCAATTTGTTTGCTATAGACAGCTGCGAGCGCCTATTTACTAACGGATACAAGGATTTGACCAAAACGTCGCATTTTTTTATGGTAAGCCCGATATGGGCTTTGAAGGTAAGCTTTTTGTCGAGGTAAATTCCTAGATATTTTATATATTCCGGGTTCCAGCCGACAATGTTACCATCTACATTAAGAGAACTGGGAAGTAGGCATTGCTTGCGTTTCCAAGTAAAGAATATTGCCTCGGTTTTGGTAGGGTTTATTCTCAATTTCCATCTGTTGAAATAATTTGACAGAGTTGCGAACCCATTTTCTAGTGAGGTTTTTACAGATACCGGACAGTGATTTGATGACAAAAGGGCTGTGTCGTCAGCGAATAGACTAATAATGCAATTGGCTGGTAGTGGTATGTCATATAAGAAGATGTTAAATAATATGGGGCTTAGTGCCGAGCCTTGTGGAACACCAGCTGGTATCGGGAACTTAATTGATTCCGAGCCATTGATATCAACGTAAAAGTATCGATCGCGCAGGAAGTCCATGATTATTTTAGTAAGGTACAGAGGAAAATTAAGTAATCGCATTTTATGGATTAACCCTTGATGCCAGACGCAGTCAAATGCCTTTTCCAAGTCGAGAGTAAGCAAACCAGTTGACTTTTTTAGTCCAAAGTTCGTAGTGATTATATTTGTTATCCTTCGAACTTGATGAATTGTGCTGTGCCCGCTTCTGAAACCAAACTGCTCTTTGGGGTAGATATTTTGCGACTCAATAAAGGTTTGGAGCTGAATCTTGATGAAGCGTTCAAATACTTTGCCAATCACACTTATTAGGCTTATTGGCCTGTAGCTGCCGATTTCGGACTTGGGTTTGTTAGGTTTCGGGATCCAAATAACTTTTGCAATTTTCCAGGCAGTCGGGAAGTAAGATGTTACAAGGCAAGCATTTAATAACTTTGATAGGTATATAAACGCTTTCCGGTGCATATTTTTTAGAAATAAAGTGTAGATGTTGTCATTGCCCGGAGCCTTACTTGATTTTAAATCAGCTATGATGCTCTTTAGAGAGGAGACAGACATGAAGGGGAAAGAGGAGCTGCTACTACTTTCGATAGCATCGAAAGAAGAAGCCACTTGAGCTTCAGTGTCGCTATCGCTATTAATAATGGCTGACAAGTGAACCTGGTGCATATGTTGAGCAAAGGCTAGAGCCTTAGACACGTTATTCGGAACGGGCACGCCGTCTACTTTAATTGGGAAAAATTGAGAGCACTACTTTTTGAGAGCTTTAGTTATGTTCCAAAAGCTTTTACTACCTTTCTCTAGTGATTTTAGTTTGCTGTTCCACTCTTTGTTACGAAGCACAAAAATGGCTTCCTTGATATTTCTTTGGAGACGATTAATTTCCTTCTTCAGAAATGGTTGCCGTGAACGCTGCCATTGTCTGCGTAGAAAATTACGCCGGGAAATGAGAGTTTTAATACTAGTATCCAGAGATAAATTTGTGCACGACGGTTTAGCTGAAGTCACAGGGATTGAACTTTGTGCTGCAGATAGTAAAATGCTATTGAACTTTATTATGTGCTCGTCGATGTCACTAAGTCGTGGCGTAGAGAGGTCTAGCTGCCTCAAATTGGTTAGTTCACCAGTGACGCGCGAAAATTTTTCCCAATTTGCTCTATGGAAGACAAATTTTTTTAAACAAGCTTTTCCAATCCCTGCGTCGAGAATGCTAAAGTGAACCGGAAGGTGGTCCGAAGATAGAGCAGTTCGGGCAAATGGAGGAGATACATATTGAATGCAATTAGTCAATATTACATCGATCGTAGATGGATTGCCTCTAGATTTAGGGTAAAAAGTAGGAGTTGGAGTAAAAAGAATGTTGAATGCAGAAAATGTAAGTTTGTGCTCAAATATGCTCCCCCAGCGATTGTTACGAGAGCAATTCCAATCTTTGCTCCTACAGTTCAAATCCCCTGCAATTAAAAAATTGTTCTCAATGCGGTCGAACACTTTCAGATCGTTTTTAAACAGACGCTCTTTAGTATGGTTGCTATTTCCGCCTGGAAAATAGGCTCCAATTAGAAGGAAATTACGCTCAAGGCAGTTTAGTTCCACGCAGCAGGTTTCAATTAGAGAGGTTTTTAATGGTGGTCTCACACAGTGACTAATAGAACGATGGACGGCAATTGCCACACCACCGCCATGAAGGAAAGAGCGATCGGTGCGATAAATTAAGTAACTTTCATCAAAAATGGAGTTACTGTCTTTCAACCACGTTTCAGTTATGACAGCAACATCAACCTTATTCGTTTTCAAATACGAGAAGAATTCAAGGCGTTTCTCTAGTGGGCAAATACTACGAGCATTCCACATTTCATCTTCCTTACCGTCCACATTTCAGCATTCCACATTTCAGCTTCCTTACCGTCCTTACAGTGATCGTCTGTCGTTCCTTCATCTTCCTTCCCTCGAATCACGGAGACTTTTCCTGGATGAGTGCCTACTCTTCAAATTGTTCCATAGGTTGGTAGATTCCGACATCAGCAGCCACGTTTCTGTCCGTGTTGCAGTGCATGGCACCCGCTCTACTTTTGAGTTTAGTGTGCCATTTGCGCGCACTGATATCTTTTTTCATTCTCCGCTGTTGCGATTACTAAGGCAACATAATGATTTACGGTTTGGTCCTCTTCCGCCGACATTATATGCCTTTAAAACTTTTTTAAAAAATAATGTTTTGCTTACTACTAATTCAATGTAGTTTTTTTTTTTCTTTTCCTTTTCCTTTTTTTTCTCTATTTTTCTTATTTTGAATTTGTACTTTTTCACTTTGATTTTGTTTATTATTGTTCTTTATTTTGTATCATTATCATCTCATTATTATTTTGTTCATTTTTTCATTCTTTAGTGAATTATTTGTATTTTATATTTTCTATATTCAGTAATTGGATTTGTTCTGTTGAATAATAGTAAATAAATAAATAAATAAATAAATAAATTATAATATTAATACCCATTATATAAGTATTTAATTGTAAGTTCTGCAACCACTCGAAATTGCTGCTCTTTGTTTGTACAAGGTTTAAGATTAGTTAAAAGCTCGTTTGTCAGGTTGATTATTTCACTGCAAGTGAACAGGTCATTGTTAAGACGTACGCCTGCACTGGCTACCGTGGCATAGTTCAGGGCAGATGATGGAGTTTTCGTCATCATTGTTGTCTTTGGTCTAGTGCCACTGCTTAGATTAAGCGCAGGGAACAGGTTCTTGTTGCTGATATCAACATGCGATGTAGGTTGGATGTCGGTTTTGCTTCGTTTAGCTCGTAATCGAGCTTGAAGCTCAATGTACTTGAGACGGCTAGGGCAGAGGTTTGAACTAGCTGGGTGGTCCCCGGAGCAGTTGGCACAAAGACGTTTCGCATTAATATCGTCGCGAGTAGGGCACTCTGTTGATTTATGTGCTTTCGCGCATAAACTACAAATAGTTTTAAGGTGACACCCGGCCAACGCGTGCCCATAAGTCTGGCAGTTAAAACAACGTACAGGCCCAGAAAGCCGTTTCTGGTAGCGGCTGAATTTCACCACAGTGTGAAATAAGTATTTAGCTTTTTGATTAAGATCAGCGATTTTGACCGATCCACGGGGAAAAGTTAGAACAAAAGTTGCTTGATCAGCATAGCGCGGAGATCTTACACTTAAACTTTTAATGTCCGGGCATGTAATTCCCTTTGTTTTGAGTTCGTCTGCTAGCTCGGCAGGAGTGACTGAGTGTAAGACGTAAGACGAGTGTAAGACGACTTTGAACGATTTTCGCGCACTATCATCATGTGTAAAAAATTTCGTATTTTCGTTTATCAACTTAGATTGAAGCTGATTGTAGTCTTCCGCGAGAAGTGAGCAAACTTTTATACCAATGCTGGTATGTTTAATTACGTGCTGCGTGATATTGGAGCCTTGAATTAAAGATTCCACAGCTGCGCGGGAGGTACCAATGATAGTTATTGGAGGCGAATAAGTCACGCGCGCTGGCAATGAAACACTTTCACTTTCGTCGTCAATAAGCTGGCTTAGCGGAGCAAAGAAGTTTCCGTTAGATTTGGCAGAGCCAGACTTCGTAACTTTTCTTTTCGCCATCAGGGCATCGCCCTCAGGAGAAAGACAACGTTTCACTATTAATATATTCTAGGTTACAATTAGAATAAAGACCGAATTCGCAATGGCACAATAGCTCGAATACGATGTAAGTACACTCGGAACGCTGCTAGGTGTGATCTCTAAGAGAGTCAAAACCGAACTCGGAGTGCATACTCTTTAAATTATTTTAAAGGATAGTTGATTCTGACATCAGTAACCACGTTTCTGTCCATGAAGCAGTTCATGGCATGCGTTCTTCCGTTGTGTTTAGTGTGCCATAAGCGCGCGCTTTTATTTACTTTTTTTTCTCTCCAGTATTGCGGCTACCAAGACAATACAATAACTTACAGTTTGGTCCTCTACCGCCGACATTACGCGCTTTTAAATTTTTTAAAAAAAATCATATTTTGTATACTAGTACGTAGCTTGTTGTAATTTTTCTTTTTTGCACTTCACTCTTTTTAATTTTTTCTTAGTTTGTACTTTTTTAACTTGATTTTATTTCTTATTATTTTTTTTTCTTTACATTCATCTTGATTCTGTTTTTTTATTAGGATTATTATGTTTCTGTTTTTATCATTTTATTATCGTTTTTATCATAATATTCAGTAATTGGATTTGTCTGTTGAATATATATTAATAAATTAATACCACTTGTTCTGCAATGGTTTTGATTATTGTCTTCATCTTCATCCAGACTTATATGCTGCCTTAAAAATCGTATTGTATAATATCAATAAGAATTTTGTTACCTACAAGAGATCCATAAAAATAAAAAAACAAATTACCACATCTATCAATTCTTTTGAAAATCCTGGATTTGAGTTATGTCAGATGAAGGTACTTGATAAATTAAAGTCATATTTTTGGCCTCATAACCTTGCTCTTAAAAAGAAAGGAATATATTTATTTTCACTCCTTTACACTCACAATTTCGATGCAGAATAATCGCAAAGCATTGATTTTATTTCGGCCAATATTCCACAAAATATTTCAGAAAATTTGTGGGCACTTGTTTCATTACTGCATCTAAATGCCGTCGTAGTTATATCGATTCTGCAAAGAAAGATACATCATATTTGTCCATGCTTAAAGAAGTCATAGTAGTCATACCTGTCAACAGTTACATTATAATAAAATCCATATCCATTATCCGTTGTTGGTGCTGTGATAGCATTAGCAATAGTAAATCCTGACGTACTTGTAATCAATGAAAATTTTCTATGGCCTCCACTTCTTTCATACAGTGGATCCATGAACAATTCGGGCAAATCGTAGTTTTCATCGAGCGCCATACAATACAAAGCAAAAATGTGTCGGTCGAATCCAGCACCATTTTTGATAAATGTCCTTACGTCAGTATGACTGTTCGCTGCCTTTCTGAATGCCTTAAGAATCTGACTTTTCGGGCATGCGGGATCCGCAACAGTTTGTAGAAAATCACATGCTTCTAAAGTCAACGACCGCAAGGATTCTGTGCGTCCGTGATAAAAGCTCCGTAAAAGAATTGTTTCTTGTGTGGAAGGGTATCTATTTTGAAGGAATAAGTTGATCGTTACTGCCACAAATACTATTCCAAAATGTGCAAAGCCATTCATTAAACTTACTTACGATGTATTCTGTAGTACGTCCACAATAAAACCATTTGCATAAATGAGTCCCAATGAATACCGTTTCCGGCAATAAACTTTCGACCATATCCATTAAATGATATGCTTGAGACAACCACTTCGTTACGCTACAATCACAAATACCACTTCAATTATGCATGCATTACCCTCTCTAGTATCTACAAGTGCCATTATATTTCTGTCGCAACACTTACCCTAGCATCGCAATCATTTAATACACGTCCAATTTCTCTCCGAAGTCGTTGGTCTAAGTCAAAAGTGTGTTCCACGGGCGCCGATAGAACTGATGTCGGCAATTGATTCCAATCTGGTTCCCCCAGTTCTAATAAGCTCAATAAAAGGAAAAAGGCAAAACTTATGCTACACCGGGCGTCATAAGAAGAAGGCTGTTTCCGCAAATGGCATAAACCAGCCAGGACACCAACGAACGGATGGACGGAATCGAGTGCGGAATAGGAAAAAATCAATCAATTTATTAATAGTTTCGAGACGTCGATGAAGAAAAATACCTCTCCAATTAATGATATTTTGCCATTTCGATGAATGACCATTATATTGCTACGATCAGCCCACTTGCAATGAAAATCACTGGCCAACGCTAGTTGCGAACTCTCCGAATAGTCGTGTGGCGAATGTTCATCTAGGTATGCCATTAAAATGGAGCTCTCCATCAACGCCAACAAATGTCCGTTGTGCACGGATAGCTCTTGAAGATGCTTACGGTTCTGGAATTCGATTTATATTTGCTGTAGTGCTCAAGTGACCAATCGCGAAAGGACGAGGCTATACATTGACAATGCTATTGTTGTATAATTCCCGGAATAAATGATACAATGTGGTTTTTTAAACAACGCGAATGAGAATAACAGATGTCTATTCTTCGTTTAAATTCATCAAGTCCTCGTGTTTATTTTGGGCCTGAAAATACACAAGCTCAAATTTTCTGCGAAAATACCTTAGTCCAGCTTGATCGATCATCGGAAGTTAAAACCGGAACACAATCTGCTTCATCACTTTCACTGACGAGTCCTCGCACGTACTCCAGGATTCGAAGTATTTCTTCAGCTCGTGTTAAATTCCCATCGGCTTTTACACATTCGAATTGAAATATACGGCCTTTTGCAATTAAAATCCCGTGCGTTGGACAATGGCCCTCTGAAACTTTTATTCACATACATTAAAATTTCACCACTGACACAAATTCACTTTTTTTTGCAAGGGTTGAGTTTATTTTCGAAGTCATTAATTGTAATTCATGTATCATTTAATGAATATGGTTTTATGATATTATTTCACACATGAGTTAACGTGTCACGCATTTCGTATTAAGGTACCTCCATATGAGATAAAAACTTGAACCATGGGTGTGTGCAGTTCGAAATATGCAAACAGGATGAGGTTTAAAATAGTGGCGAATTTAAAGGGAATGAAATTTTTATTCTCTTTCGTGATACAACGATTCTTTCGAATAGTCGGGTATGCAAACTGATTTACGTTGACGAAAAAAATCGATTGCAGCTTTCAGTGAGGATTCTCTTTACACATCACACCTCTTTAAAATATATTCATTTGCATGAGCAGAATGAAACGGATGACTATTAATTTTTGGAAATTGTGCGTACCTATATATAGGGTGATTTATAATGAGGTTTGGTTTTTAATCTCAAATAAAAGGCATAAAGTTGAATTCTTTAGTAAACATTTTATTCTGAGTCAAAAGAACCATCTATGGCATTTGCTTTTTAAAGATTATCTCATTTAAATGTTGACCCCGACTACGCCGTAAATGGTCCATCCTGAGGGTTCAATTTTGGACGACGCGTTCCAGCATAGCGACCGGTATCTCGCGAATGACACGAGTAGTGTTGGCTTCCAAAACGTCGACTGAAGCTGGTTTATCCCTGAAGACAAGAGACTTGTGTAACCCTAAAGCAAATAATCTAAAGGTGTGATATCACTCGATCTAGGCGGCCAATTTACTGGTCCAAAACGTGAAATCAGGTTCTCACCAAAATTATTTTTCAATAAGTCCATTGTTTCTCTCACTGTATGCAAAGGAGTGCCGCTTTGTTGAAACCAAAGTTCACCGATACCACGGGCTTCAATTTCAGGTAGCAAAAAATCCGTTATAATGGTGCGATAGCGGTCGCCATTGACGGTTACGTTCTGACCGGACTCATTTTGAAAGAAATATGGACCGGCCCATAAACCACACCAAACTGTGCATTTCTTTAGCTGTGAAGGTAGCTGTTGAAGCTCTACAGGTTGTGTTTATCAGCCCAAATACGGCAATTCTGTTTATTGACGTATCCATTGAACCAAAACTGCGCCTCATCACTGAACAAAATTTCGCGATAGAACAGCGGATTTGCATTGAGCAGATTCAGAGCCCATTCACCAAAAACACGACGCAAACCTAAGTCGTTCGGCTTTCCATGATGATTAGTCAAATATTAGGTTGCTACAGATGAAATGGCCGATTCAGCAATGACATCAAGTTGGCTGCAATTTTAGTGTATTATGTTGGCACAAGGCGGCGCAAAGTATAAATACTGCCTTGAAGTAGAAATACTGCTACTTTGGTTTATGGAGTCATTTCTGTTTTGCACTTCATAGTTATCGTAAAAATAAAAAGAGAAAGTGAACATGGAAGTGAATCAAAAACGGCGACTTTTACTATACGAATTTAAATTAGAGCACAACGCAACGGAAGCAACGAGGAATATCAACAGCGCATTAACGCCTGATACAGTTAGCGAACCAACCACTCGGCGGTGGTTCGAAAAATTTCGATCCGGAGATATGGACCTTGGAAGTGAGCCACGTGAACACCCAGGACCATCGATCGATAACGACGAGCTGCGTGCATTAGTGGAGTCTGACCCCCGCCAAATCATAAGGGATCTTGCCGAGAAATTAGGCGTTCTCAATTCGACAGTTTGCCACCCTTTGCAACAACTTGGAAAAGTGAAAAAGCTTGACAAATGGGTTCCGCATGATCTTACCGAGCAAAACATGACGTGTCGAATGGAGATTTCAAGTTCTCTTCTCTCCCGCAACAAAAAGGAACCGTTCTTGCACCGAATTGTGAGCTGCGATAAAAAGTGGATTTTATACGATAATCGTCGCCGATCGGCCCAATGGCTAGATGCCGATGAAGCGCCAAGACACATGCCGAAACCAAGCCTTCATCCAAAGAAAATAATGGTAACTGTTTGGTGGTGGTGGTAACTGTTTGGTGGCCTGTTCAAATGCAATTTAGGCAGAAGCTTGCAGTTTTACCAATTTTTCGCTCAAAATGGCCCCGACTCTTCTATCTCTCCACAACTTGTTCCGAAGAATAGAGCACTGATCATTTATCAGTTTGCCATCCTTGTTAGATACACTTATCACAACGATGAGAGAAGGCAATGCAGCTTCTGCGTACGTTTTCTTTCCTACTTTTGAGGATGATGTGTTTGTGCCAGAAAGATGTTTCTCGCTGATTTTAGAACTTTGGAACTTCGGCGATTGCTGTCGCTTCTACCTTACGTTTTTGCGCACCAGATCACTGATAGAATTGGCACCTGTGCTGGCCAGCAGGGAGCTCTCCGCTGTAGCCGGCATCTCTTTGCCTTTGAGCATCAGCTCTGTTTTCTCATTTGCATTTGGAAGCATCGATTCTCATGCCAGTATTAATTTCTCATTCTCTGTCGACGACTGAGAGCTTTCCATAGTTTGAAGAAGACAATGGTACGGTTACCATTTCAGCCCTGAACAAAAAGTATCGGAGCAGAAATGGTAGCCAGCCAACATTCCTCTCGTTCCTCCAGGGAGACTTTGAGGTTCCACTGAGTGACAGCCAGTTTCGAGAGAAACGCTTGTGGTCTTTACTGCGCCGCCATCTCTGCCCGATTTCGTCCATAGCTTACTGCTTTGGCGCCAGCTTCTTGCATTGTTTGCGACTGAGAGCCTCCACCGGTTTGGAGAGCTCAGAGCAACCAGCACTCTTACCTTCTGTACCTAATGCGTTTGCATTATCTGGAACTGCCTCCTTCAGTGCATCCTTCCTCTTCTTGTGCTAGGGTTTGTAATAAGGTATTTTTCCCCAGGCACGGCCGCACTCGAACTGACACTGTACGTGGTTTTTCGGAATCAGTAACCACAGGAGATGGCATCAGAAAGTTCGAAGACTTGCTGGCCATGGGATCTGATCTTAATATTTCCGTGCGGGACTATGAAATTGATCCGATTGATCACAAGTCGGACAATTTTCGTGGAAGGAAAACGTTGAGGAGGATGGAAGGGTTGAGAATTGCAAAAAGAAAAGTGAATTTACGACTGAAAGAAAATTGAAATCAGCAATAAAAAAAAACTAGTAAAAAGGTGATAATTTGGTGCAGAAGTAGCATTGCAGATTTTGGTGCTGCAGTTGTGATGATAGATTGAATTAGCATTTAATTGATTGGAAGTATTTTATCTAATTTTTATATCATATTCAATTTCTTAAGCATTTCCATTAAGTATATAAGATATTACTACCGTGTTTATTTTTATTTTTTTTATTTATTTTTTTTATATTTTTAACTCTAATGGGTTTTGCGTACATTCTCTGCCAAACTTACCATAGAATGAATCTAGTTTGCAAATAAACGATGACATACAGCTATTAAATGCAGCAGGAAATGCCGCAGGACGAGTTGATTCGCCCAAAACGCTTTTGGACAAATCCAGAAAAAATAAAACGTTGCAAAACAACAAAACTCCATAAAACATTTCAACAATCGTTTCCGCAATATTAGGCGTGTTTTTTGCTCTTCCTATCCATAACAGAACAGAATAGACGCATTGGAAACAACAACAACTCCTGTCCCAGTGAATTTACAGTTGTTTCCAATGCGTCTGTACTGGATAGCATTGCTCTGTTATGGATTGGGGAAGCAAAAAAAAACACGTCAATTATTTAAATAGCTTGAATATTTCAAAAATGTTCAAACTCATCGCATATTAGACCTCTTTAGATGCTCAGAGGGTAAAGCAGAATGAAATTGGTAGTTATTGTTGCCACCAATAGCAAATTTAGTTGGAACATGACAACAAAATTAAATAAATTGAATTTATTTTCTGGGTGATAAAAGGTATCATTTTGCCACATTTCAGTGAGTTGTTGAGTTATTGTATCAAAATTATAATAAAATATATTCAAAATGCAAACCCTATTAGTGTGAGAATGAGTTGAAAAGGAGATATTAACAGAGATTCCACTTTTCGCTCTTCTTTTGGTTTTGCCAGCTTTTACTCAAAACATGTTTCCTTACTTTTCTGGTTTTTGGCATATTTCACCCCACTGTAGCAGCAGTTTTTAGCCAAAAAAAATTTTCTCGAAAAGTTAGGGGACCGACCTAGTGTACAACATTCTCTGCATAGACTCCAGAGTATTGAACTGCATCATTTAGAAATCGCTTCCCCGAAATTCCTTAAATTAAATTAATGAAGCTTTTTAGCAATACTAAAATAAATAAAAGTCTATATGAAAATTCGGGAATTTATTACCTTGATTATATAGGGTGATTTATTATGAGGTTTGAATTTCAATAGGCTTTTTTTGACAGTTCTGGCGTGACTCCTGTCAAACTGTAATGTAATTTTTATTTTTATTCAGTATTATTAGGTTGCTGCAGATGAAATGGCCGATTTAGTAATACATTTTTAAACAGCTGTAACTTTTTATAAAGACAATTTATTTAATCAAAACAGGTACCAATAGATGCAACACACTTTTCCCAACGAGATACAAGTACATTTATTCCAGTTTTGTAGAAGTCCGAGTTTCTGGTTCGAAGAAACTCCTCGAAGGCGATTTTTGACAGCAGCTTCATTATTAAATCTTTTTCTTGTCAAAAAGTGATCCAAATGTTTAAAGAAATGGTAATCTGTTGGTGAGAGGTCTGGTGAATATGGAAGAGGAAGAGTCTCATATCACAGCTCGTGTAATTTTTGGATCGTTGTTCTCGATATATGAGGTCGTGCGTTATCATGAAGCAGTATCACTCCATCCCTGTTGACCAGCCTAGGTCGCTGGACTATCAATTTCTGATGCATTTCATCCAGCTGGCCACAGTATTTCTCAGCATTGATGGTATCGCCAGGTTGCAAGAATGAATAGTGGATAACTCCAGCTACAGACCACCAAACAGTTACCATTATTTTCTTTGGATGAAGGCTTGGTTTCGGCATGTGTCTTGGCGCTTCATCGGCATCTAGCCATTGGGCCGATCGGCGACGATTATCGTATAAAATCCACTTTTTATCGCAGCTCACAATTCGGTGCAAGAACGGTTCCTTTTTGTTGCGGGAGAGAAGAGAACTTGAAATCTCCATTCGACACGTCATGTTTTGCTCGGTAAGATCATGCGGAACCCATTTGTCAAGCTTTTTCACTTTTCCAAGTTGTTGCAAAGGGTGGCAAACTGTCGAATTGAGAAGAGTTCGTGGCAGCATGATCTGCTGACTCAATTCAATCAAGATGGCCACGGCAAGGATTTTTTATGATGAAATATCAATGAGGCCACAGATTTGTGTTCTGATTTTGGAACCTATCAGCGATTGTCGTGCATTACCAGGACAATGGCAATCTGAAACGCGAGATTGTCAACTCAGCTTAACACTTACTCTCGCCGTCAACACAGGAGCTGAATGACACACTAACTGAAAGAGACTGGTTGGCTGTGATATTAACTTCCGACTTAACACTTACGTGTTACTGCTGATGCGGTTCTTGGTGCCCCTCTCAATATGCATCCACTCGACATTCATATCCGAAGTATGGCAATGAGCTCTGCCTATAGGGCAATTCCAATTGTCCTGTGGATAGACAACGAGGATATGAAGCACTGCTCTATTATGGGTTCATTTCTCTGGTTCTCGCAATAACTTCCGGCGTTCGAGTACCCTACTAGACTAAGCTCCTAGCTTATGACCCAGATGTTTTTCAGTCAAGTTTTTCACTTTTCATTACTAGATTCCTCAACCTTTGTTTGAGTCCTTAAGTCCCAAATGTGAAAACATAAAAACAAGCTCATTGGTCTGTATGCCGGCAAAACAGTGTGGACAAGCAGTCATACAATGCATTGTCTGTTAAAATTTCTAGATATCAATAGAATTCATGCTGCTATATGTTAATAGAGCAATCAACCTGATAGGTGCGAACCTTACATTAAATGGAAAATATTAGCGTGAAAAATGGAATTCATATGTATAACCACGAACCATTTTCAATTATTAATAATAATAATTTATCATTTAAGCCAATAGATTCCTTTCACTTTACATTAACAAATAAAAAAATAGAACTAGACCAAAAAACTTAACTCACATTTTTGCGAACGTGCAATATTCTAAATAAGAACGTTGTAAAATGGTTTTGTATGTATGCAATATATGTATATTTTCTCGTAAACTCATATGCACACGTACCTGTTTTGAAGTATGATTTTATTCGATCCTGCGGAATACCAGGAATTCGTGATGTACAGAAAAAACGTTTGAATACTTCCATTGAAAAATATTTCATCCCATCGGGCGGTGCTACTGGTCGAACACGTTCACGATGTAATAAATCCCAAAATTCGATTTTATGATATAAACATCGAGCAGCTGCCTATATTTTAATAATAATGTTAATAATGTTGATAAAAGTAAACATTGAGCTATAAAGCTAATGTAAGTATGATAGGATGCGATAAAAACCTTTAGGCTGTATTCTTTCGTTTCGGGAATTCCAACACTCTGGAGTGGAAGCGGCACGACCATCGCAATGTAAGGATATAGAGGATATCGTAATAAATGATAACGATAATTTTCCCACCATTTATTTGCCTGCAACGAGCAGTGGAAATTTATTGGAAGGTCTGATTGGCGATTTTTCTATACTATAATGTATAAACTGTAGTCTCCAAAGCAGACTCTTGATTATAAATATTTGTTTCCCTTCATAGTAGAGTAGTAATAGTAATATTTCCCTTCATAGTAGAAGTACAAATTCACATTATTTTAACAAAAGACCTTTTCTCGTGAGTTTTTACAGTGATACTACATGCTAAAAATATGTCTGTTTACTCAACTTTTTATTTTGCTATGCTTTTCACTTGTTGACTTACCCAATTTTTATTAGACCAAGACTCTCTTTCCACTAGTTCATGAAGAGTTTTTCCAATGCCATTTCGAAAATCTGCAATTATTCTACGCGAAATCTCAAGCTCTGCAGGTGTTCCAAACGGTTTCAATGATTCAAAGTATCGTTCAAGTGTATCTTCGAGTTTCGGTAGAGGTAGTGGCGGCAAATTCGGATCATGATCAAAAGATTTTCCTTCGCCGTCTTTAAGCAAAAATATTCGATCACGTTCCATTTTCAAAAATTACTTGAATTCATTGTCTGAAAATATCGAAGCAATATTTTTTATGAAATATGAAACAGTGACGGAATAAATTATCAATTTTAATGAGAGCCAAGCAAAGTTGTAGTCTACCCGCCGAGAAACAATGCTGCGCTTTAAAATGATTTTTTTATATTTATAAACCGCCTTTTGGAAAATTTATTTGTAACTTTTTTTAAGCCTAAAAAAATTTTGTTGATGATTTTATTCTTACCGTATCTTTGAATTCTGAAGCCCAAATTAGTCTTATTCTTTTTGGTCAACATATATAAATTTTACGTGACTTTGGGATATCTACTGTTTATAGGATATTGAAGGATTTCGTTTGGGTTGTGCCGGTTGAGAAATGATTATCCACTTTGGCTCGAAAAGTTTTGCTGGTAGGAAGCATCCATTAAGATACGTAAAAGGCTTTGGGGTTTCTTATTCATCCATTTAAAAAACAGTTTTCATCAATAAAGCCAGTAAACAGCTACAGTCTCATGTATCTGGCCTGGTCAGATAATAGGTATCTCTCTTTGCGGGTATCAACCACCCACATCCGAAAAATGGCATCTGCAACTGCGATCGGTTCACTTAAGGCTTATTCTGGATCTTTTAATCGAGGCGTTGAGCTTTATTATGCCATACAAGGAATTAGATTTAAACACTGTAATGAGTATTTATTGTTCAGCAAGTCTTTTCAGGCATTGCAGCATAAACGATGTTAGCTGATTGACCTACAGTTGCTTGGATATAAATAATTATCTCTTCCAGGTTTCAGTATAAAGACTACCTTAACTTGTCGCCAAAGTAGCAGATCATATCCCAGGGCTAGGCTTGTGCAAAAACTCAACTTTAGAATGGCATCCAGGGTTAGATCAACTCCCTTACCATATCTGCATAGATTCCATCCAGTCCTAGCGATTCAAAATTCTCATAGGAAATGATTGCGTCCCTGGACTTTTCGCTGGTGATCATAGATATAGCTGTGTACCAGCATTTCCTACTGCTGCGAATAGCAGTATCTTTAGACAGAGGCAGACAAACCTTGGGTGCTTCAGTCACAAGAACGTTCGGAAAGTAGTTTTCAAGTAATCTGTGGCCCCTAAAGGCATTGGTTATTACTCATAGCTTTGAAGTATCTCTTGCATCTCTCCTTGTTGGAGGTCTTCAACAATTATTTTATGAAACCTTTGTTAGATTCTGAAAGCAATTCAGCTTGCTCTTATAAGATCTAATATGGAATCATCTGGTATCTTTCCTATAGTTAAGTAGCTCCTGGTTCGACCAAAGAACCGTTTTGCTGCATCTGCTGATCAGTTGGTCTTCTTCAGAGCTACTTAAAATAGTTTAATTGGAAATGCTCCACCCAGATTCTATTGACTTAAGCGACTTCATCCTATCATTAGGACACGCTCTGTCTACAAGAAGTCAATTGAACTTAGCTCAATCAGTGTTTCTTGATTCTTTTTTCCACTTCCGGTATTGGATCTGTAGCTACGGAGAACACCAAGTAGCTATGGTCGGAGAAATATATTTCATCCGATACATACCAGCTAGGTATTGATCTAACTAGTTCAATAACCGCACTTCAGTTATAGGCGATCAAGTTGAGAGAAATTTCAATGTTTAAAATTATAAGCCCCGCAAAAGTTCTAAAATCAAAGAATCGTTATCCTCTGGTGGTGCCGCCCCAACTGGTGATGGGAGTTAACACTACAGCCCACCAAAATTTCCGTTCTCTCCGCTTTAACGTACTAAACTAGGTCATTCAGCTCCTGTATTGGCTGGGGGAGTAAGAAGTCAAAACGACGGTAAGCTAAAGCAGCAATCGCGTGTTTTAGCGTACCATGATCCCGATACTGCACGATAACGGCTTGAAAACTGTCTGTACATGGTGGCATCAAACAATGTCTTCGAGCTCGTTGACTTTTCATTACATATGTTTTTAGCCTCCTTAGGCAATCCGCACACGGGTCGTTGAGCTATCGTCGTAGATGCGATATTTCTACGCTTGGTCGTCACAACCTATGTAAATCAATGGGTAACCACTAACGGAGCGTTAGCCTATCGTGAAGAGTGAGAAGCGTAGTCGGTTCTCGTTGAGAGCGTCTCAAGCGTTGTGCATTGCAGGCCTCAAGTCGAATGAGTAGTCGTTTTTGCAAGCGCGATGGATGACGGCAACGTACGATTCGTGGGGGAGGTGGGAAAATGCCCCGAATTGTATGATTTTACGACGCATACTGACGTTTTCTTGACGACCCGTGTGTGGGCATAATACGAGGATGACGGCACTCGTTTTCTCGCGAGCTTGACAAGTGTCAAACGCATCTCTCACGTATAGCATTACTAACGACCCGTGTGCGGAGTGCCTTAATTGCCTGTTGCCGCGAACCCACGGCTCCTGTACAAATAAACTGTAGGATGATGCTTGGAGTTTTGCCAATTTTTGCCTTAGAAGAAAGAATAAAACCTTGGTATGCTGCTAGTTGATCTGAACAAACCTTATGCCATTAGGTATAGAACTGCCCAGAATTAAATAGTGAGAGCTTTATCTAGTTTGCAATGTCCAGTTTGTAAAGCTTTCTTCCCAGTCATCTGTTCAAAACATTTCTACCACGGATTTACAGCATCGCTACCACCAGTAACCTTTCTCTCACTTCTCTAAGGTTCCACTGGCTATAAATTTTTTGAGATTCATCAGCATGCTGTTTTTCGGCACTCTAAGTATGGAATTTTCCGACCTACAAGACCGTCCACCAGTACAAGATGGTGCCAAAGTGCAAAGGCCTACGGAATCGTTCACAGCTCTACATATTTGTTCCCAGCAATCACTCCTATCTTCTCCTCACAGCTCCTATCTCTGCCTCTTATGAGTTATGGCCATATCAGGAAACGTTTCCAATACTGAATACTACTAAGTACCGGATATATACAGTGTACCAATAATGCCTTCGTTCAGCAGCTATTTATTTGAAACTCAAGTGTTTCAAATCAATAAATTGTTGCAAGAAATTTGAAAAAGTTTTAATGCAGAATTATTCTTTAAATATTTTTATTTAATTTAGAAACAAAAACTAATCCATTTAAATTATTCATTACAAAGTTATTAGCTAAAAATAAAACAAAGTCGACAATTTGCCTTCAATAATGTCTTCGTACACTTTCCAAACAGTTTATGAAAAATCTTAAAAACTGTAGATACATTTTTCCACGTCGGCGGCGGCGTAATGGTATGGGGCTGTATGACTGCCAGCGGCGTTGAAAACAGAAATAATTGAAGGAATCATGGATCATTGGGCATGTATTGAAATTCTCAAGAGAAATTTGGAGCCAATTGCTGAAATATCAGAGGATTTTTACTTTCAACAAGATAATGATCCTAAGCACATGGCTCATAATACTAGGATTGTCTTGGCGTACAAATTTCCACATTTGCTTAAAATATCACCGAAAAGTCCTGACCTCAATTCCATTGAACCCATGTGGAACTTGCTGGCAAAAAGGATCAGGACTCATCATATTAGCTCGAAACCTAAGTTGGAGCAGGCCCTTCAGTATTGATGGGCGAAAATAGAGCCAAGCTATGCAAAAAACTTGTAGAATCGATGCCACACCACCTTAAAGTCGTGATTAAAAACAAAGGCTACCAAACTAAATATTAACAAAAAATGTAATTGTAGTTTTTAAGATTTTTCATAAACTGTTTCGTAAGTGCACGAAGAAATTATTGGAGGCAAATTGTCGACTTTATTTTATTTTTAGCTAATAACTTTGTAATGAATAATTTAAATGGATTAGTTTTTGTTCCTAAATTAAATAAAAATGTTTAATGAGTAAATCTGCTTTAAAACATTTTCAAATTTCTTGCAACAATTTATTGTATTTTAACACTTGAGTTTTAAATAGCTGCTGTACGAAGATATTATTCGTAAACTGTATGTCCTGTTTCGGTATTTTGCCAAATTGATTTTGAACGACACGCAGCAGACACAAATCTTCTGCCAGCTCCTACGATGCATTCCTAACGCCACCACTCCAGTCTTGCATGAAATCGTCTCTTCTTGATTGAGAGATTCTTTTGCAACCTGTTTCTCACTAGATGTCTTGAAAAAATCAATTCAAGAAAAGTAATTCATCGTTGTCCGTCGACAAGAGCTCATTTTATTCTAGCGAGTTCCCTCAAAGCCAATTACTAATCTAATAACTAATCGAGTAATCACTATGAATATGACCCAAAGAATAACGCAGCACGGTTGCTGTTGAGTAATCCAATTTGGTATTTGATAGCATTGTCTGCAGAGATGGAATACTATCAAAGTACAGTTGTGCAGTAGTGGCTCCTAGTGTGTGGGGTACCTGGTTCGAATTCGAATCAAGATTCGGATGGGGGACCGCACACCGAGCTTTGATTTAACCTAGCTGAATTAAATCTAGAGTAAAGTGAATCGTGGAATTATTCACTCCACACTCGTATACATTGATTATATAGGTATGTGTGACTGAAGCTCTCTACCAGCTTCAAGCCGTAGATCCGCCGGAGTCGCCGTGAGATTATTTACCCTCTGTTTACACAATTTGATTATTTTTAAGTTTTTATTTTTATAACGAAATGATGCGTTTTAAAAATATATCAATGAAAAAATTAGCGTTAGTATGTCTGCAACCGTTTTTAATTGATTTCATACAGAAAAGAGTGTGTATTTAGCTCTACATTAAACGTTGAATAAAGTATCTCCAATCTTTGTTGCTCGGCTAGAAAATGAACGATACAGAGTAATTTGAAAAGCAGAATTTCAAGGCTATGCTATGAAGAAACTGAAATTATCTTTAGTTCAAGAAAATAGATCTGATGACTATTAATAAAACGAATCTTGAAAACTTTCTTTAAGCATTCCGTTTGACATTAATTAAAAGATTTAAAGATACTATCTTTTGAAAATTACCAAATTTACCCAAGATCACAGTACCATTGCTGAAATTAAAAAGTATCTAAAACTATGTTATACTGAGCTCGATGGCATTTTGAAATATTTTTTTAAAAAATGGAGAAGTAATCTAAGTCATGGGTTAAGCTATGTCATTCAAACTTGCACCAATCCATTCATAGCATATTATCGACCAAAATATCTCATAAAATTAACGCCAACTTATTACCTTAATTCTTCGATAATAGTCAGCACATGTACTTCCACTTATTAGGAATTACTAGTTTGGCGAATGCACTTGTTTACAAAGCCGATGAAAACAAAGTTTAAAGCACAACACACACGTTCCGTTGCTGATCTGAACTCTAACCCGAAAAGCTTAAAGTTGTGAATCGGTTATTGCCAGTCAAAATCCGGCCGTAAAAAAACATTTTCAAGCTTATAAAATATGTACTTCAACTTCTCAGGCACAGTAACATTCTATTGAATATGCATCAGCATAAATTATTGACGCTATTTGAATTATTCAAAATAAAAACTTTCGTATGTTTTACATCAAAACAGAATCGCGAATTTAGGCAAGTACTCGCGATTAAGCGAAGTCGGTGCAAATTCACGAGAACACTAACTTTTATCTTTGTATTGTCTTTCGTCAAGTCAAAGCTTTCGGCTCGTGTGGCTCTTATCGTCTTACGAGTTTAGATGCCAAAGTTCAATTGCAAACAAATGTTTGATAAGTTGAAAATTAGCCGGCAGTCAGTAATTCTTTTCAAAATTTTTTTTTTTGCATAACATACATGATGTATGAATTATGATTAATTCGGCTGAGTATACATCGATTACTTCTTGCTTGAAACCACGTAACAGTTCTGCCAAAGGGGTTTCGATCAATAACATAAAACTGCCATTGAAGCTCTGTAATCATTTCAATTAGCTTTTTGTAGGTTAATGTAATATGTGTTTTCGCTTATCTTAAATCGCTTTAATATTGACAATTAATTAAATGATTTGCAAACGTTGCACTTATAATTTTTCGATATCACATTATTATTTTAATGTTCTTTTTCAATAAATCTTTATAAAAATTAAATAAAAACGTTATAATTATAACAATGTATCTCAACTTAACAATATGTTTTTGCAGCAATATTTCGAAAAATCGTAGCTCAGGAAGCTTCTTCTAATGTTTTTTTAGCTCGCAAGGAGGAAAATTTATATACTTCAACACAATTTTTTTTATTAATTACATTTAATTTTAATTAATAGCACTAAGCTGTTTATATGTTAAGTATTTGATGTAATAGTTTACACATTTTGCAGAGCCGTAGTTTTTACAGTGAGAAAAATCTAAATAATATCATAAAAGTTCAATTAGGTATATCAAAGAAAAAATATGAACCTGTTCGTTTGCTATAATTGAACGAAGGAGTGAAAATCGAATTTCCAAGTGGCCTCTCATGGGAAAAATGAGCGAAGCAAGGTTTCCAAAATCGGAAAGCCGAAAAACTCAAAATATATTGACAGTAGTAGATCGCTTTTAGGAGCACTGGACTGGAGGAGGCGATCATTGATATTAAAGATGCCAAGGCTCGAGAAGACCTGTAGTCATTTAGTCACAATGTCTAAACCCGGCTACGTGTAATGTAATATGTGTAATAGCTGCTAGACAATTTGACTGATAGATATTTGGCTGATATGTTTGTGTTTTTGTGGTTGTGTGTTTGTTTTTGGGGACGTTATTTTATTTAATTGCTTGTTTATCATCATCGTGTTGTCTTCTCGTCTAGTTTCTGTATTCTTCTGAGTATTCTTCTTCAAGTTTTTGCCCCTAATACTACCAGAGGCCGAATAGGGATCAAAAATTGAAGAATAAACCAAAACGCACAAAAAATACATGAGAAGACAACACAGTGAAAATAAACAAACACACAAAAAAAATCCCCAAAATCTAACACACAGCCACGAAAACACAAAAATACTAGCCAGGCATCAATCGGTAAAATTTTCTAACGACTATGGGGGGTACGAAGTCGAGTTTTACCCAGTAAAATATCAATGAAAATAGGTATGGAAAGTCGACATCAGTATCAACGTCGCTAAAACCGATAGTCCGGTCAAGGCCTGCCCCAGAAGAGCATTCCAGATGTCTCGGTTTGACAGAGCTTGCTTAGGTGTCTCTTTCCAATAACACTGCCACCTCCGAACTGGATTCTCTTCGCTCATGCGAGGTAAGTGTCCAGGTTACCGTAGCCAATTGAGACTGACCCTATCAGTGGCCTCATGGTCAAGACATTACTCATGTCTTTTATTTTTGTATAGGCGGCGGAATCGTCCATTTTAATGTCGGGGGCCAAATATCCGTCGGAGGATCCTCTCTTCGAACGCTGATAAAAGCTAGGAACCCATGTTTCCGACAAATATATGTTGTTTGAACCAAGAGCTTCAACTTCTTCAAAAGACTTGAGCGGAACAGGTTTGATAGACTGAAGAAGGGTTCGTTGGCTGCCAACCGCCTCGTGCGGATTTCTTCGTCATAGCAGTTATCGGCTGTTATTTTTCAATCTAGAAAGTTGTTTTTTTTATAGATTTTTACCCCAACTAGTTCGAAGTTGTATTTACCTATCTTTTTCGGACGTGTGCTCTTCGGGATTTTGATTTTCGTTGCTGCGGATGTGTTGTTGATCGGTTTGATGACTTTTGGTACCGGCAATGTCACTATATATTTCATTTTTCACCAGCTATATGTGCAGCCTTATGTCCTTCGCAGTCTATTCGATTTTCATGAAGAACTCTTGGACAGCTCGTTGGTTCTGGCACATGATGTGCCAACGTCGTCAGCATAAGTCAATATATAACTGTAAATGATGTGATGTCATAGCAACCTTTTTACCCCTTCTTACCCACTATATTTAGTTTCATTGTTTTTAATCCATCCTATTTAAAACACAGAGCTTCTGTAGGTCTTTAAAAAAAATTTACATGTTTTATTGTCCACATAATGACTCATTTCCTAAAAGCATTTAACACTTTTCGTCTGTATCATCTTTTCCCATGCACCTTTTACAAAAAATAACATCTCTCATCATAACTAGAACATTTCTTAAAAAACTAAAATTGACTGTTTATCTTAGGTGATGCAACTTTTTTTTATAAAATTAACTGACTACAGCTTAGGTGAAGCAACTTCTTCTAGAATCGCTTTCATCTCTCTGAATCTATCCATCATCGATGCAGCTAGCTTGTATGCACTTGTTTTTGCGCTACCTCTGTAGGCGGTCACATTCAAATGAATCCTGCAAAAATATCAAACAAAATTAGAACCGCGTTGAAAAGCGTAATTGATTTCCCTTACTGATTCGATAAAATGCTATAGAAGACTCCATAGCCATCCATAACCATCGGAGCAACAAAGCCTACTACTGCCGTATATCCTAGAGTGCTCGTGGAAAGAACGAAATTCCCACCACCTCCACTTTTCGAATATAACGGATCAGAGTATAGTTCCGGAATTTCCCAGCCCTTTTCATAAGCACAGCTCCATAAGCCAAAAAGATGTCGATCCACACCATTTCCGTTACGCGCAGCTGTCATCATGTCTGCGTGTGTTTTGGTTGCTTTTTTAAGTGCCGCACAAATAGTGTGCGCCGATGATTTAGAATCCATAGCAATTTTCACAAATTCTGTTGCACTAACAGAACACGATCGAACCGTTTCCGTCCGTCCATTGTAGTAGTGTCTCATAAGAGCTGTTTCATAGGTAGGAACAAACCTGCACACAATGTTCAAAATGCATTAGATCTGTTTATGGGTAAGATAAAAAAACCTACTCTTCATGCAATTTATAATACGCCAATTGAAGAACTACTTGTATGAATGCATCGGGATGAATTTTGAAGTCTTTGATCAAATTTTTGCCGAAATCTTCAAAACACTCCCAGCTTACCACCACTTCACTTCTCTGCAACAATTGATTTACTTAAGATAAAATTGATCGTAAGTTAAGTTTGAATAATGTTTACCCGGCTATCACAATCAGTAAGAACTCTCTTGATTTCACTTCGAAGACTATCATCTAAATCGAACTTTTGCTCGATAGGCAGAAGAGTTGTTTTCGGAAGCATACTCCAATTAGGCTCTTCACATTCCAGTAAGCTCATCATGATGAAAAATACAAAATTTGAACTACAAGATCCATCGTAAGCCGAATGCTGATTATAGAAAGATATATTAGATTCATTGGTTTTAAATTGTCAACTTTAAAAAGATTAAAACCAGGGTGATTACAATATTTATATACAATACAATACTTATGATTTAATGGAATTTAAAATATCTTAAAGCATTTATATGGGGTAAACTCGACCTGATGCACCACAACCGGGGAATTTTACCACCAGAGGGCGAATAGGTGGTAGCAGGGGTCGAAAATTGAAGAAAAACACACGAAATTATGCAAAAAACATACTCGAGAAGACAATCAAATTAAGAAAATCAAACAAACAAAGAAAGAAAAACCCCAAAAGCAAACACACAACCACAAAAACACAAACATACTAGCGAGACATCTATTGGCAAAATTCATGTAACGGCTGTGTGGTCCATCAAGTCGAGTTTTACCGGGTAAACTGGACTTGATGTCCCACACCCGGGAAATCCTACCACCAGAGGGCGAAAAGGTGGTAGAAGGGCTGAAAAAATGAAGAAAAACAGACAAAATTATGCATAAAAATAAAAAAGAAGATAAAACAATTAAGAAGAAGAAAAAAAAGAAAGAAAAGAAGCCCCAAAAGCAAGCGCACAACCACAAAAACACAAACATATTAGCCCGACATCTATCGGCAAAATTCATGTAACAGCTGTGTGGGGCATCAAGTCCAGTTTTACCGTTTTACCTTTATATGCACTTATGCTAGATTTAATAAAAGAATAATACCAAACAGAAAGATTATTACTTCGCCAACAAAAGCTATATGGCCGTTCTGGTAGACAACCATAATGCTGGAACGATCAGCCCATTTCGATTGGAAATCACCTGTAATGGCATATTGCGAACTTTCGGAATAATCAACGGGCTCGTGATCATCGAGAAATACCGCAGTTACTGAGCTTTCAACTAATTTCAATAAGTCCTTATTGTGAGGTGATAGCTCTTGAAGACGTGTACGATTCTACGGTGAAAGTGTTAGTGAATTACTGAATTCATGAATCTCATATCACCTTAGCCCAACTGGTCCGATCATCGCATGTAAGTACTGGAACACAATCACCTGTTGTACCATCGTCAAGTGCTCCTTTGATACTGTATAGTATTTGTAGAATTGATTGCGGTGATAGAATGTTTCCATTTTCATCTAAACAATCGTATATGAAAATGCGACCGTGCCCTATAACCATCCCGTGTGTTGCACCACCACCTTCTAACTCTGTTGCACGCAGACCAAAAAAAATCGTCTAATAATTTCACGTTAACATAATTAATTTGGAGCCTACTTGTTCTGAAGTGGCTTTCGACCCGGTCCAGGGGATCGCCGGGTACTCGAGACGTAGAGAAAAATCGGCGATATAAGACCATTGAAAATTTCACCGATCCATCAACTGAGATATGTTGACGCATATTCTCTTTGTACAACAGTTCCCAGTATTCTAGTGTGTGATATATGACACGAGCTGCGTTCTATAAAAAATACTTCACAAATTGAACTTGATCATCGTAGAACTACAAACGTACCTTCAGATAATCTTTCTTCGTTTCTGTTACGCCGATTTTTTGAAGTGGTAATGTTGTAGCCATTACCGTATAGGGGTATAGCGGAACCCGTAGCATGAAGTAACCGTAATCTTCCCACCATTTTTCGACCTGAAACGCAAAAGTGAAATATATTTTGTAAAATCTTCAAAATCAAAGAAACAATGTTTAGATTTAACTCACCCAATTTCTTTCCTCTTTACTCCTTCCTTCAAGAAACTGATGTAATTTTCTACCAATTCCGTTTTTGAATTCATTGATGATTTTTTGAGAATTTGCAAGCTCCTGTTCAGTTCCGAACGGCTTCAAAGTTTTATAATAACGCTCTAAAGTATCTTCGAGCTTTGGTAGTGGTAAAGATGGTAATATATCATCATTTGCAAATGTTGATGGATCTCCATCCTTGGCCCAGAAAATATCATTACGACTTAGCATATTTTCGGCTAAGGAATAAATAATCTTTTGCAATGCAATTTGTGAATAGATTTTGAGTATTTTCTCGCATACTAAGAAAGAATAAAATGAAATAATGAAGAAATGGTTTGGAGCTATGATTAAACTAGCTTTAATTAAAACTGCTCGGGAGTTTTGAGTCCATAACGTATACTGTATAAAAAAGTTTCTCGTAAACAATGAGTTTCGTAAAAACAATTTTATAAGATAGGTGAATATCCTGTATTTTTTTCAAGTATAACCGAAAAAGACTGGGCCGAGAAAAGGATCTTGTGGTACACCTATATGTATTTCTTATTCTTGGTTGATATATAACAAAAATTTAAGTTCTGACTAATAACTCTATATTTATCAAGGTGGACTCCTAAGTAGATGAATTTATCTACATTCTCGATGTTGTAGTCTCCTAAGGTCAAGTTTTGTCTGATTGACGCCATTTTTCTTGTTTGGGTCATTAGTTTGGTTTTATCTTCGTTGACCCGTAGATTTATTTTCTTAGCTTCTGACTCCAAACTTAGGAAAGCTTCCTTTGCTTCTGGTATGATCCGTGCCATAATGTTGACGTCATCGGCGAATGCTACTATTTGCGTGGACTTGAACAGTAGTGTGCCTGTTGTATCAGCTGGTATTTTTCTGATGACGTGTTCCAGAGCAAGGTTGAATAGCATCGGGGCAAGTCCATCTCCTTGCTTTAAGCCTGCGTTAGTGTGGAAGCTGTTGGTTAGGTCACTGTTGACTTTGACCTGAGATTCGCCGTTCACCATTGTCACATTGGTCATACGGACGAGTTTTGTTGGAATTCCCAAGTCAAGCATGATTCGGTAAAGTGTATTTCTGTCTACACTATCATATGCTTGCTTGAAATCTACGAAGACCTGGTGCACGTCGACATTATACTACCAGCATTTTTCAAGCACCTGTTTGACTGAGTATATTTGATCTATCGTAGATCCTCCGGACCTGAAGCCACCTTGATACTCCCCTATGATGTTATCATAGAAGGGCTTCATTTTGTGTTCTATAATTTTGGACAACACTTTATAGGACGAGCATAATAAAGCGATGCCTCTGTAGTTTTCGCAACGTAATTTGTCTCCTTTTTTGTTAATGGGGCATATAATAGTTTTTCGCCAATCATTTGGCAACTGTTCTGCTGCCTAAATTTTTAGTATTAATTGGTGGAGAATGTTGCAAGAGTTCCACCATTTCTGAGTAATTTGGGAGGTATTCTATCTATTCCAGGAGCTTTATTTATTCGAAGGTTACGTATGGCTGCCTGAACTTCTTCGAATGTTGGTGGAGAGATGTAAATGTCCTGCTCTGCTTCTGGGATGTTTGGATCTGCTGAGTTTGTCGTCGGCGCGGGATTAACCAGCTGTTTAAAATACCATGCCCATCTTTCTTTAATCTCGACCGAGTTACTGATGATGGATCCACTTTCATCGTTGCAAAGGCTCGTTCGCGGTTTGTATCCCCACGTAGCTGTTTGATTGAGGAATACGCAGCTCGTAGATCGTTATAGGTCATGTTTTCGTTCAGTTTCTGGATCTTGACGTTGGTAAGTTGGCGTTTCTTTTGGCTACACATTTTTTTTTGCCTGTCACCGAAGGATGTTATAGTTTTCGGTTTTAGCCCGTGTTGGTCGTTGGATTAACTCTTTGTAAGCCTCATTTCTCTTTGTAAACCTCATTTCTCTTTGTAATAGCATCTTGACACTCATCATCAAAACAGTCATTCCGATGGTTTTGGCGGTTATGTCCTAAGGTCTTTTCTGCTACTGCGTAATCGTTCAAGTAATATTTCGTGGCCGATGCTTTTGAAAACCTGTAGGTCTGCAAATATAGTCGCATATCCATGCATTCTCATTAACGAAGCACAAATGCAGAAAGTCAACTCCATTAGATATTTTAGATTAACTTTATATCAGAACGTTTCTCTAATTAACTTTATTTTATTTTAATTAACTTTAAAACAGAAAATGTCCTGGCATCAGATAGCGTATAGCGCTTACGTAAGGTGTCTCGACAGAATAGCGCATTTGTTATGTTAAATATCCGGAGGAATTTTGTGGAACGAAACTGCTAAGTTAAGTATTAATTTAATTAGAAGATTAATTACAAAACCAATAAAATCGTTATTTGGAATGCGACCGTTGAATCCAACTTTGATTGCATATAGGGAATCAGACTTGCTGGATATCCTCCAAATACTGAAACTTGAGCAAGAGAAATTAATATGCAGGATCCTTAATAAGTTTATTGAAATGGTCATGTACCATAAAAAAATGTTACCAAGGTAACGAACGCATTAACAAGATCCGCAAAACTTTGATCGATTAAAAAAATGGATCCCACTCAGCAGGCTTTAGTAATTTACATTTTTAAACAAAGAAACTTTCAATCACATCTTGCTAATGCGCAAAGAAGAGTGTGACGAGAGAAGGGTGTATATTTTCTTAAATATATCTCCAGAAACAAGTCATTAAGACAAAAAAGAAGTTTATATAAATATGTTAAGCTAAGTATAATCTTAGAAATAAGTTAGCTAAATACTTTCCATTATGTAAGTTCACGACCGTCTGAGAAGTACGGTGTAATTTAACGTTTGAAAAGAATATGTTGCAAAAGGACCGTGCAATTTGATTGCGGACTGGAGAGTGTGGAAGGAAGGAACTAAAAAATGAGCCGAACTTTAATTCTTAAATCAATTTCAAGTTACAGCATCAACATTTTAGCTGATTTAGAAACAATGTTAGTATAGAAAACTAATTTTGAAAAAAACTCAGGTACATTAAAAAATTTCTGGTTGATTTCATGGTAAAAGTCAAACGAAAAGAGATTCGTCCAGAAAAAATTAGAGGTAATGTGAATAACATTAACTTATATAAAGATGCTAGTCAATTTTCGCACAAAAGAGTATGGTGTTAAGCTCTACCTGCGTCTATTTTTCATGGTTGTGCTATGGTCAGACTTCGAACAAAATTTATGAAGAGATACATAGCCACCAGTATTATATAAGTGAGATCGTTTGAAGAAACTGACTCTGGCTGAGAACTCGGTATAAAGCTCATACAACATTTTGAAATTTCTATACAGGCGAGGTTATGTAAAACACAACAAAAAACGCTCTCTATCCAAAAGATCAAGACGGTTGCGTCAAAATCCGAAACTGTAAGGAAATAGACTGACAAGATCAACGAACACTTTAACACTGTATCAGATAGGAAACATCAAGCTTACATCAAATGTATTCAAAGATACAAATGGGCTAATAATGAGATATATGAAGAAGAGTTAAGACAATGCATACATACATATTTTAGTGAAATGTATCTATGTAATATCAATGTAATATCGACAGAACATTTAAAATTGTGGAATAAATAATCTAAGAATAAAGTTGAATTTGACAATGACGACTATAGATACAGAGATGAGGAAGCATTACAAATGGAATGAATATTGGCAGTCCAGGGTTTAAATTTAACAAATACTATTTATCATCGTTAGATTTGCCAAGTTGACATTTGGGTCTTTACATTCGAATTTTTACACTCCAGGAAAAAGTACTCTCGAATAGGATATCAATTGATTTGTATAGAAATTTGAAGCGTTCATGAAACACTAGATGATACTATGCGAGACATTGAATAATAAAAAATACTGACTTCATACGGGAAGTTAAGAGGAAAACTACAAAAAACTGATAAAAATTGACTAAAAGAATTCTTTCAAGTCTTTTACAGCGTCATATAGACACCTTATCAAGCACCGATTTGTGATATAACATATACAACATATGTATGTGATATAACAAATATATACAAAATGCAGATAAAAACATCGACGTGTAGAGAATATTTATCATCTATAAGGAATAAGATGCTTCTTCTTCAGTTTTCCTTCAAACCCTTTAAATCACCTGAGCCCGTTGGGATTATTACGGCTCTGCTATAAACAGCCACAGGGAAACTCAAAACCATCCTGGCAGATATTTTTAGAGCGATTTTGAAACTCCGCTGCATACCATAATCGTAAAGACTCGCACGGGTGGTGTTCATCCCCAAGGGTGGCAACAAGCCGGTTGGCCTTCCAAAATCATAGACGCAAATCAGCCTCACATCTGTCATATTTAAGACCATAGAGAAGCTAGTCGACTTACACATACGTAGTGACCTCTTAGTGAAGATGCCACTACACTAATTTCAATCTGCCTACCAGAGGGAAAAGTCAACAATATCCCCCGAACATAAGCTGGTATAAATAATAGAAAAATCACTAATAATAGCACTATGCGCTTTCGTGGATATAGAATGTAAGACAATGGAAGACATGGCTCGCTGCACCATACATTCCAGAGCGAAGGAACCTCTCAAGATGTGGGGAAACGGGCGAGTAAAGTACTGAGGAACCGAGGCCTATTGGCGGAGCTGCAGCAACCAAAGGAAAGGGCAAACACTACGAGGGTATGTCTGCTGAAAGAAGGAAGGTATCTATCTATAAATCTTCAAACTACCAACATATTTATATTCACTAGGAATAGGGGTCTTAAAAATTAGAGGCACAGACGTGCGTCTACAAGAAGAGGTAACATATCTAGGAACTGACCTGGATAGGAAACTCAAATGGGACGATGATCTAAACGAAGCGACACTGAAGGCCACTGGCTTTGTCGTTAGGCGAGAAAACAAAGGCTTGTACGCAATTGGGGACTGTCTCTAAGACAGACACTCTGGGCATACAAACAAATGGTGAGACCTATCATCCTATATGGAGCAGCAGTGTGGTAGAAGAAAAACATACACAAAAAGTCCATAAGCTTGAAATAATGGTGGGCCTGCTAATTACAGGAGCAGAGCTACACCTCAACGGTTGAGATGGAGGCCCTTCTAAACTTTGAGCTACTGAGTTTGCCTAACAGGCAAACAGCCTCCGACAGGCCTGAGGGTACAAATCGGGGGGCCTTAAAGGCCATCTGAGTATCCTGGAGGACATCAGACCAATAATGGAAATGCTTAACTTCGACGATCAAAAAAAGACTAAGGTAACTTTCGAGGGAACGTACAAGGTCACAATATCGTCAAGAAGCAAATGGGAAAATACTTCGCTCACCAAGCAGAAAAGGGCGCGAATATGATATGCGGATAGCTCACAGATGGATTGCAAAGTGAAAGCAGGCATCCTAGGATCCAGGAGCAAAAATCACTTTCCCCTCCCTAAGGAGGCCAGTATATATAAAGGAGAATCATATGAAATATTTATAACACCAAAAAGGTCAAGATTAAGATTCTGTCGGATGCCAGACAGTTTTCCAGGCTATTAATCGCAATCAACTACACTCTGAGAGGCGAGAAAGGCACGAAATGAAATAGGGCCAAAGAAGAGCCTCGATTTGATCTGGATTTGTGGCCATAAGGGGCCCCAAGGAAACGATGAAGCTGATGCCAAGGCCAAAGAAGAGGCTAAAATGCCCCACATTGGCCCCACTCTGTACTGAGGTTTTGTTAAGGCTGATCTGGACAGACAAATTAAATCATAGACTATGAAAACGATCAAAAGCCATTGGCTTAATCTCGAAGATTTGATTTCGATGCAAAAAAAAAAAACAAAAGGAGCAATGGATTGCCGTAAAAATGGCATAAGAGCCCTATAAAGAGCTTTAGCAGGCCAACTTCCTTGCAAAAAGTACTTCCGCAGGATAGACAAGGAGCGAGACGACTGCTATAGATACTGCGGAGAAGCGAAAGAGAGTGTAGTTTATCTGTTCGCACACTGTCCAGTACTAGCGAGACGAAGATTAGAGCTGCTATTCTCTGGCCTTCGCTCTATCTTGTGACACTAGAAAATTCCCGACCGGGGACATAACTAGGTTCATAAGGAGCCTGGATATTCAATAGGACATAGCGCTGAGGAGGCATAATATCCCTGAGCTGTTGCAGTACTAAGAGCCATTCAAACTCGCTTCATTCATAATGGTTGCGGAATTGATAAACACTGAAGTAGACTGAATTATCTTCGATGTATCGGTGCTAAGAAATCGGCAAATATCCGGCTTCTAATGGATGAATACGAACCTTAAAACAGTAAAAAAACAGAAACATTAAAAAAATTTGCTTTATTTACTTGTTTCTGAATTTAATCAGGAAAGATTCGTTCGCGAAAGCTTTAATTATCCCAATTTTTTTTTAATCTATAAAAAAATCAAATCTATCATCACAAAACCGAAAATAAAAGAGCATAAAATACATAAACACGGCAAATAATTGATTAAATAAAATACGTCAAAAGAATAAATCAAGACCACGTATCTCGTACAATGCCGGGCTATTATCGTCCAAAACGTGTTGATTGTAATTTGGACCGCAGGAGCAAAGTTTCGTGGAGTCAATATTCACAAAAAAAGCAAATCAAATAAGTAAATTTTCAGTATCCAGATAACTAGCGATTCGTTGAATCATTGCATTTTGCCCAATTGAATTATTTCACGGAGAAATATTGTGGAACGGCGTAATAAAATCTGAATGTTAGATAGTGAAGGCGTATCGCTACGATACGGCTTCCGAGCAAGAAAAATGCACATAATTTTGCGGTGACAGAGAAGATAAGGAACTAGATAAGTAGTGACAATTTCGAGAAATATTTATGCAAAAGATTTGCCAATGAAATTGAATGAATTGAAATATCTACAGTGCATCTGAATTTGATTCGGTATACATCAATATTCAGATATTATTCCAGAATGTATCCAGTACTATCCTTTTTGTCAGTTGATTTATTGCGCTAAGTTAACAGTTACGAAGCTAGTTAGGACTTACCTAAATTAAGTGCTTTAAATCGAAGGCAGATAAACACAAGTTCGGATTTAGTTCGCCAAAAACACTTTCCCTTTTTGCTGACACGATTAGCCGCACACAAGCTAGTTGACTGAATAACTGCCGGTACGAAGAGCAGGAGTTTTGCTCAATAAAAATAGCAGGCGTTTTGCTCATTTGCGCAATCGAATTGACCTTTGGACAAAGCTTCCATTCAATGAACTCCGACGACAACAAAGCTGGATAGGAAGCTAAGAGGACTGGCGACTCACTACTGTCTTGAGTATTTTGTATATAAACAAATCAGAAGGCAATCGTACTAAGACGATGATATTTTGTAACTAGACTGGTATTGAAGTTTCAGCCAAGATTAATTGACTGACTCACTGCACAAATATGACACAACTCTGCGATACTCTTTGCTATACTGGCTATACTCTTCCGAGCGTTTTAATAACTTTCACAACTTGTTATGTTTAAAGTCTTACAGCTGATTGTGACAGAAAAACAGTTGCTTGGCAAATTTGGTAGTGTTGGCGGAGGCTCGTTCGGAAGTTGAGCTTTTAGCATGTTTACTGTTGATTAACAGCTTTCTAGAAATTTGGGCGCTCGTATGCTAACAATTTGTATTTTCTACTTGTGTAGTGTTTTTTTAGCTTATACACTAGCTTCAGGAAGTTAAAATGAGGCTCATATACAGCAGCAACTACTGTCTCATTTCATACTTAAAATACTGAGTACGTTATAGTAAACTTTTCGTAGTTTTTGCTAATACTTATGGTTGTTCACGCAAAACGACTTGCCAGGCGAGTATAGGAGAACCATGGAACATTAAAAGAAAGAGGTGAAAAGCACTCAAAAAGACAATTAACATTTTCTTAAAATATATTGACAATATTTTTACAAAAAGAATAATCTTAGTGATATCATAGATCTACAATTAAAACAAAGTGTCCTCGTTTCTGATATACTCTCCAATATCTGCCTGATGAAAACATACCGTCGTCAGTGGATCGGCTATTTTACATTCCTCCGTCGAACGTGCCGCTACTCCGAAACCCAAAGGCATGTCACTCATCGAATATACAACTACTCCTGCGTACTTAGGTGTATTTTCCGTTATCCTGCCTAGTCCAACTTTCGGTATATGGTTTCCGTACAGAAATTGTTGCTCATGCGACGGTTTCACCCAGATTTTATATTGTGCATAAGGCGAAAGATAATCCAGTGCGGTTATATGCAATTTGAACTTGTTGCTCTTCGTGAATTTACCGAAACAAGTACCTACGCACACCAATTGATTTTTGTTGAAACTATCGGCCATTCGCATGATTTTCTCGTTTACATAGTAGACACGATCACGCATTTCGCGAAAACAATAATTGCCATCGGGTCGATCGATGAGTTGTTTAACGTTAGCCCCGATGCTAAAATAAATGCTCGATTAGATACACGATTTTTAGTTTGCTCAAAATACTTACTATTTTGTTAGTTTCTCGAAAAATATTCTGGTTCTTTCTTCACTCAATTTTTTCATGATGCTTTTATATTATTTCAATAGGATGTAATTAAAGAGCTAGCACCGCAAATAATACAATCCAGAGCAGATAGGCGGAATAATCGCAGATGGACAGCGCGCACGACAACAAAATTATTCCACGTGCTTGTTGACAGTATATTACACTGTCAAACGAAAAGTGCCGTTTTGAACGATAGGTGGCAACATCTTCGATAAGACGAAAATTTGAAATCTTTGTATGTAAAGTGTGATTCCCCGTTTAAGGTATTTTTTAACGATTTTTGTTTCATCAATGTCTTTATATTTTTAGACTAGAAGGAGGTGCAGCAACTCTAAAAGTTAACTGAATAGTGAAACTAAACAAGGATATACTGAAGAGCAACAAAATTATCAAGCTATCATAAGCACTGAAAGTTATTTGAAATTATTACTAAGATATTAATGAATTCCATCTTTAAACCGGATAAGGTCGAGAATTTGATGTAACTTTGAAATGTACAATATGTTTCTGGTTTTACTCACTGTAAAAGTTGAATTTCACAAGACTCTGGTATGAATATTCTAAAGAACATTAATTCAAGGCTAAATACAGTGATGGAAGAAAATTGGCAAAATAATAGGTTGCCAGCAATATCTTTCGTTGGTTACTTATTTTTCTATTGTCGAATTGATAGCTCACATAGAGCGCCTCATAAGAGTATATCTGTTTATTACATAACCCGTATTTTTTATTTGATAGCTTAAAGTCTTTAATTTTATTTATATTTGTAATATTTGACGTCAAGTACAACTTTGCTGAAATATTTAACGATCTTTGACTGTGGCATAATTTAGTTAAGAAATTGGGCATTGAATTAGTAATTGGTAACATATTAAAATGAAGGAGCACCTAGCGCATAATTCATTAAGGATTTGGAAATGAAAAATTACCTTAAACATTTTTTCAATATGTTTTTAAAGCATATTTTCTCTCAGTTACATTTTTTTTTTGATAATGCAACTAGCAATCTTGACTAAATCTTACTACTATTTTTCCCACGTTTTCATTCGCAACTCATTCAAGTTTAGTTTAGTCACGTTTCATGTATCGTTCGACTTGGTCAAGAATATTTATGAGTATTAGCAAAAACTATGACGCGTAAATTGTTTTTGCACCAAATTTTTTGGAATGTCCAATTTGCATCAAAAATGAAATCTAAAGTTTTAAATAATCACTTCATGAAGCTAAAAAAAATGCATTCGAATATGAATATTTTTAGTAAGTATATTTGGGTAAACTCGACTTGATGCACCACAGCCGGGAAATTCTACCACCAGAGAGCGAATAGGTGGTAGCAGGGGTCGAAAATTGAAGAAAAACACACAAACTTACGCAAGCATTACTTATTCGGGGCTTCACCCCCCAAATAGGTGGCCCCGATTTGCCAGTTTTTGAGCAAGTCCGATGCCAAGTTCTTGAGTTTTATGCACTTCTTATCGAACCTAAGCATCAATGATTCTCGCAACAGTGACGTTATTGAAATCCCCCCTGGATAAATAAGAATGCTAGTGTTTTGAGCACAAATAATGTAAAGCTGATTGGTTTAAAATCCTTCAAATTATGTTGATTCAACTAGTCCAGTTTCGGAATAAAGATCACTCTAGCTTTTATCCATTGCTTGGGTACTACGTCGAGGTAAAGGCATAAAGTAAAATTACGCTGGCGAATGGGGATGATAGTCCTATCTGCTTTTTGAAGCATATGCGATATCTAATCTATCCCTGGAAGTAGTTCCAGGTTGGCCGACCAACCCTCTTTGACCTTCTTTGGTGCACGTTCACCCGAAGATTGTTACTTGGTCTCTGGTGTGGTGTGATGGATCCATGTCTCATCTACCGTAACGAAGCGGCACAAAAACTCGTTCTAATTGGGGCTGAACATTGCCAAATACTCCTTTCACGTGGTCACACAGTTTCGCTAATGATTGAGTTTGAGCAATCGCGGCACCCATCGCGCGGATAGCTGCTCCATGTCCAAATATTGGTGTAAAATGTGATATATCCACTCAATTGAGATGCCTATCCCTCATCAGCCACCTCATGCACTTTCATTCTCCGATCGTCGAATATCATTCCACGGATTTTACCGACAATTTCTGGCGTGACGACCTTTTTTGGGTGACCTGAATGTTTGGCGTCACTTGTGCTGGTACGACCCCAATGGTGAAATTTTCGATTTCGGTCATGGTTTTTTTACGCAAAGGATAATACTTAATTAGCACGCGGCATTCATGTTTTCCCATTTTTGTTTAAATTCACAATATTGTCTGCTTTCAATGACTGTCAAACGCAAACTAAATGGCGCAGCTTGCTCAAAGCTTTACAGTAGTCTATTAAATTTTCTCCATGGGGAATTCAAAAAGTCACTGACTTATAAACCTACCCTAGTATGTATTGTAAAAATATTGTTGCCCTCTGCCTTAGGCTTCAAAACTATACGAGTTCAGAAAATTTTAATTTACATTGCTTAGTACGTGTTGTGAAACATTAAATACTTCCTTTAAATACTAATATATTATTTTGTAAATCTGTTTTTTTATTTTTGATATTGCTTCGTTTGTGAGTAAAATTGTTTTATATTTGTAATTAGTTCGTAAAAAATATATTTAAGTTCGAATTTTAATTTTTTCATCTGAAGCTAGTTTCTTTTTCGAAGCAAAACATAAATCATGTGACCCTGATTTTAGTTCAAAAGCAACGAACATTTAATTATGGACAAGAGTTAACATGTAGATTTTCAATATGAAATTATTTCGTATAATATTCACCCATCAATGAATGTATGTATGTATATCAGTGATTAAATGAAAGAATAGCACAATTTCCTGCTTTTTGCTAAATCGAAAAAATAAATGAATGATAAAAGATGAAAAGTTGTTTCTTTCGTCGAAAACAATGTCAGCGACATCAATCCTCCTTCAGATCGAATGTCGACTTCTTTGCTTCTCAATCTACCATATTGATCGCTTGCAGCTAAAGCAACAAGAATTCCTTCAATTTCGTCTCTAGTTTACTTGTGTATAAATCTGACGGTATGCAGTCATATGCGTAACGAATTATTTCCATACTCATATGTAAAGTGTCGAAAAGATACCTGTTATAACTACTGAAATAATGACAAGCGGGGAAAACCCAATTTTCTGTCATGAACCATACAAAGTCGATGGCCGGCATTCAATAATAATTATGTTTTCCAGCCCGTGGCGACATATGATCATTTGTTAATTTTGAAACTAGTTTGACGGTAGATGCCAAATGTTGTCTCAGAACTAAATGCGAAGAAATTTGTTTAAAATGTTGATCGAAGCTAAGAATAATTAAGCGATTTGGAACGTTTGAGTTTGAAATATTTTCAAAACTTGCCTAGTCTTGCCAGTAAATAAATTAATCATATGTGAGTGTATAAATTAAGAAAGTTATACTGATGTTAACAATTTTCGCCTGTTAAGGACTACTATCTATTTACATGAGCGCACTTATTTTGTGGATACATCTTGATTTATAGTGAATGAAAATCGAACCTACTCAGGAAAGCTATGAACGTGTGCTTTAACAGCAGTTATATGTTTTCTTCCTCTGCCTGACAAAGTTTTCATATTTTAGAACTTAATTGCTTTTGCTACCTAGTGATATTGCAGTCATATGTCATATGATATTGGATGGTATTCTTATGAAAGCCAAACTTTTGCGGAAGTTTGAACTTGGCGACACCATTTGTTTACTCAGCAACAAAAACTAACCATCGATCAATACTAACTTCGTCCAAAGTTCAATAATTGTGGCACAAAATTGATGTGCACGAATTCAAGCAAATAACTTTAAATCTTTTTTGCCTTGCTAAGCATAAACGTTCTATCTGCATTTTTCTCATTTTTGAGCTAACACTGGAATCGAAAACTATATGCTCTATTACATCATTTTACAAAATTTGAAAAACCTATCTCTATTTGAAATATGTTAAAATCAATATTGAAAAATGCACTCTCCATATATCTCCAGTACAAATCAAAACACAAATCAGTGAATATTTCGATAGTATTAAAATGTACATAGAACGTTTACGCTTAGTAGGGCAGTTTTGCAGCGGGTGTTTTTTTTAGTTAATTTATACATATCCCTATGCTTCTATGAAGAAAATATGTTTGGAAGGAATAAGTAATGAAAATTAAACATATTTTAGTTGGTTATCATAATTTTTTTTTGGAAATTTTTAACTCTATGCAGGTGCTAAGTACCTAAAAGTAGGCGAAAATCAGTGATACGACTCTGGGAAAAATTAACGTATTGAAAATTTGTGAACTCCGTATCAAAATCACAACCGTATCAAACATACACTATGCTCCTATGCAAACACTACTTCATGAAATTATATATATATATATATAATATATATATATATATATATATATATATATATATATATATATATATATATGTGTATATATATATATATATATATATATATATATATATATATATATATATATATATATATGTGTATATATATATATATATATATATATATGTGTATATATATATACATATATATATATATATATATATATATATATATATATATATATATATATATATATATATATATATATATATATATATATATGTATATATATATATATATATACATCATCAAATTCAGTGACTATTTCTCGAGAAGGCACCTAAAATTTTCAAGATACATTGGTGTATAAGCAGAATAGGTCCGGGTCTTACCAAATGCTAATTTTATTTAACCCTTTGGCACCGGCGGCCATTTTAGTGATATTTTAAATATACCTATTATTCTGACAACAAACAATTTTTGCGAAAATGAGGTTTTATGAGCATGTTGGCAACCCTACAGCACTGAAAGTGCTGCAGGGTTGCCAGCACTGAAAGTGAAAACCTACAAATCATCGACTCTCTCGAAAAAGTGTCGCTTTTTATAAAAAAAAAGTATCTCATATATAAATCAAATGCTTTATCTGCAAAGCGAAAGTAAAGCTTTTGAAATTTTATATCGAGCAAGAACGGTAACCCTTCCCAATTCACCTTTATTTTTAGCATCAGAAACTTCTGTTCGCGAGAACTCACGACCGGATAATCAGATGCAACTGAAATAGAGTAATTTGATTTTGAGAAGAAGCAGCTGCGGTAGACTTTTAGTTGCAGTGCTGGTAAAGTGTTGCAAGCACTCAGTCATTTACATCATTTGTGTTACAGAAGATGCTGTTTTCCAAGTTTTATGAGATAAGCAATCGATAATAAATATTAGAAACAATTGTTTGACTTCACTTAATTTTGAAATTCATGCAAGAGGCCACTTTGGAAACCTTTCCGCCCTATTGGTTCAAATGCATTGGTGAGATCAAAGCGAGACATTGCTCTCAAAATATTGTAAAAAAATATGCACTAAAAATCTGCACGATTCATCTACTGTTCATCGAACAGTAGTGTTTCTAGCGGTTCTACTGCGCTAGAGTTTTTTTTTTAAATTTCGAATTGCGATAACTTTCCACAAAGTGACCAGATCATTGTCAAATTTAAAGGATACATTAAGGGGCACAAGAAATACGCTTGAGTGGTTTTTAGGCAACTCTGTAGCCAAGGCAGGTACGTAAACAGAAATCCTTCAAATCGTCGACCCTCTTGAAAAATTTTCGCTTATAAGAAACAAATGCAAACGATTGATAGACTTCATACTTTGTCGGCAAAGTCAAACTAAAATGTTCAAAATTCTTCATTGAGTACCTGAAATTTGTGTTCATGAGAACTCACGGCTCAATATGCAATAACGAGTCGATAAAAAATGTATTGGTCTTGAGTAGGATTAGGTCTGGTAGAAGTTTAATGAATATGCTGGCAACCCTCAGGGATCTTGGAAAGTTGCCAGCAAAATCAAAGCTTTTTCCATCAAAACTATCTATGCAATTATTAAATTAAAACGCAATTCATACTGTAACTGCACTTTATGGTAAGCCAATATGGGTAAGAATTTGTTAAAACAAAAAGATGATAAGGCTGTAAGCTGGTGATTTTCGTGATTTTTTACTAAGATATTCGAAAATTCTTTCCAACCTCGACGGATGCTGGGGTGCCGCATTGCTAGCTCGCTGCGGGTGGGGTGGGTTCTTTAAACATGGGGTTGATTAAAGGGTGCTCCGCTAATGCGGACGAGGGGCCTTCACGGCCATTTCTAGGCCACCCGGCGCTCGGGCCAATTCTTTTTTTTCGAATTTGCCTCTTGAATGGCATCAGCCATTCCACTCCTGTTGGACCTTGGCCATCTTGGTTCTGGACTTCGGTCTGGTTCTGAGTTGTGCTAAGGCCAGCACACTCCCATTATCACAGAATCGCTACAAACGCATGCAGGACCCTGTTGTAGCAGAAGCTGGAACTTCAACCCGGAGACAATGTACTTAATTGGGTATTTCTTGGACGTCAAAAATTATTAACCCGTTCTTCTTGCAAAACGACAGTGGTAGCGTTGTGACTATCACTGAAGAACGTGATCGGGCAATGCTTCAAAGTTTTGGGTAGACTCTAGCCGAAAATTGTCCGGGGGTGTGGTTTCAGCAAGATGGTGCTACTTGTCATACTACTTAAACCACAGTGGAACTTTTAATAGAGATTTCCGGAGGCCAAATTTTTAATAAGACCGGACACTAATTGGCCACCACATTCTCCAGATATAACGTCACTTGACTTCTTTGTAGGGGGTGAAAGAAAAATCGTAAACATCAAACAGTTTCACAACTAATGGACGACAAATGAGCCTAAAAAAGGAAACTAGGACCTGAAAAACTCACAGCCGTTATGGTTTAAAGATAGAGATCATTTAAAGGATATTATTTTTCGTAATTAGTAAAATAAAATTTATATACTGGGTACTGTATTATTAAATAATAAAATTTAAGAACAATAAACAAATAAAAAATATATGAACTGCTTAAGCCCCTTAGTGAGTTGACAGAAGTAATTCTCGCTAGACGGAAAGAAAGATGAATGCTGAGAATCTTTTACTCAAAATAAGTGATAAATTGTGTTTTTGCGAACTATTTCTCATTTTACGAGAAAAAAAACAGCATCCAGGCCTATGAAAGCCTACGTTTAAGGATGATTTTAATTTATTTTGCAAAAGGATTCTACGACGGTAGAAGTAGTAAAAGACTCAGGGAAAAGTGGAATCAGAAGTCTGATTTCCAAGTGTAACGGAACGTAGAAATGTAGAATCGAAGGTAAGCAATTGGCACCAGTCTTATCAGAAAAACTTTAGATTTATTTGAAATGATACATTTTCGATTTGTCGAAGGTGATTTGTCGAAGCTGGCCATATTTTTGCCTGGCGCAGAACGACACTTGGCGCAGAACGACACTTGGCGCCCTCTATTTCATGATTTTCATTTTTTTGACCCTATCTCTCACGACTGCGAACTTTTAGCAAGTTTTCACTAGCACTTGCTGGTATTTACCAGAGCGTTATTCAACATGAAATTTTAATGAAAAAATTAAACATTTGCTCATTCGAGCAATGCAGCATAACACTTTTTTCTCAAAATTTCTTCTCAAATTTTCGATATGCAGAAATATTTTTCTTTTCCAATTTTTGGCTCTGTAATGATGTAGTTTTTTCTAATATTCATAAGAAAATCAAATTATTCATTCATTCAAACAAACAAAAATAAGCTTTAAATATATATTAAAGACGTAATATATATATGTAGAAAGCTCAGATTTTTATGCGGTAATGGCAAGAGTGAAAAAATCATTCTCCGCTGTAACTGTAAAGAGTAAAGTCAACACTATTTTCAAAGGTCTTCAATATATCTACTGAAAATAAATTCAAGAATTTCATTGGGAGAGTCGTGTTCCTTAGTTAGAGTTGAACGCATGGAAATTTCTTTATAAAATTCCCACCGTTTAAATCTGAATATCCATTATGTGTCAACGCTTCTTCCAGCTTTGAGCAATGCTGAAGTGTGATTTCATTTGGGTTACTTTTAAGCTTCCGCATCTGATATACACATCTAAATATTTCATTATAGTTTATTAGTTTATTTGCTATTTTTAGTTTGATTGCTTAATCCAAAGAAATAATTCCTTAATCCAAAGCATAAAATAAAATTATAAATTAAACCTTTGTTGAGGGTCTAAAATAGACGCATCTTTTGCTTCAAATTTTAATTTTGCATCAAGTATTAGTTACGGGTTTCTTCAATTTGGATCTGCCGTAAATGTTCCCCTAAAACTGAATTGAATCTCGCAACAGCTTCTACTAACGTGAGAAAATGGCATATAATGCGTATGAGCCTCATCTAAACGCTAAAGATATCGAGGCTAGAAATTGCACGAGAATTAATAAACTTTTAAGAACATTTTTTCAGTGCTCAGTTTCCTTTGGTATTTGATTTTGTAAAAAAAACAGTCTATGGTTTTTCTTGTCCTCGATTCTAGCTCTAAGTCCCTCCATTACTTTAAACTCGTCATGTGAACTGCTCTAGTTTAATGTTCCTTGATAGTTCGAAAATGAATGACTACTTTGAGTAGTATAAAGCGGCAAAAAAAGTTCCATTAAATATAAACCAGCCATGGCCTAGAAGCTGTCTTACCATTATTCCAACAATCTTTGGTAGTGCTGTGGACTAAATTTCCTATTTTTAGTGACATCGAATCAAATAAAATCGAATATTTTAGTTTGGACGGGGCCTTTCTGTAGAATTATTGTAAATATTTTCTTTATCAGTGTGGGACATGAATAAAGATCACCAAACTCTGCTTCAATTGAAAAACTACACATGTCTCTTGACATCGAGACGGAAGATCACGGACTACAATTATTTGGAAGTCTATCATCCTGTTTCGTAGAAAGGTGTTTTCCTCCCGATTGCGTAAGGGAAGGGAAACGTTCATCTAGCAAAGCATTTAGCACGTTTGGAACACTATTCTAGATTAAATCCGCGAATTCCGTGGTTGTCACAAATTTATTTTGTCATACTGCAACAATTTTTTTTAAATTGAACTAATGATAAAGTCAACATTGACAAACGAGTGCAAAAACTATTTTTACAAAATAATTTAAGCTGAATTTTTTGAAACTCAGGTCAAAGAATTTTAGCATATAATTTAAATTCGCTACTATTCAAACAACCCATATCAAACGTACTTCAGTTAAGTTTTGAAACTGAAAGTTCCACAATTTATTTTGCTCCTTAAACTGAAAGTCTATCATTAGAAAATTCTTTCCCTAATAAAACGAAAATATAAACCGGAAGACCGATTGTAACTTGTACCACTAGCATATACATACATATATGTATATCATCATATCTACATATGAACACAGCGTAACTACTCACATGAGTTTGCTCATGCTAACGGACAAGTGTACTAAAAGCGAAGACCGAAGAAAAATCATACTTCGATATGTATTTTTTCACTGGCGCAAAAATTATTTCCGCACCGATATTGCCAAAATCAACCTGCTTATTGCCGATATCAAGTTGCTTTATCAACCCGCACACTCAGCAGCAGGTCAGTATACATTAGAATGTGAAATAAACAGAGAATGAGTTCTGCTTTGAAACTTAATAGGCTTGTAACGATCTGTGAGAACAAGAAATAAAACAAATAAGAATATAAACTGCCAATTGAATAGAATGGACTTTGAATATTTGTGTATTTCGATATTTTTGTTATTATGAACTACAGATGATCGAAATATTTGCGCCCCTTCTCACCTGTGCTCAGCGCAGCTGCTGCATTGGCCCCAGAGGAAGATCTGACCCGGTTCAGTTTTGTGTCAGTTTCCACTATATTTTATATCGTGACATAAACATTTTTATTTCTTTTTCTCCTTTCCTGTTTCACAATGAGAACGTTAGAATAATAAAAAAAACTCCTTATTTAATTTCCTCGTATATTCGATTCCATAATCCAATTAACAAATACGAATTTCAATTTTGGAGTATAAATTCAACATCCGACATCTTTCAAATTTTATAAAAGTAACGATCGATCCACAAAACTAACTAAAGGGGCAAGAACTATGTGTGTCGTGTTTAAATTAAAGTGAAAATTTCTATAAAATTAACATTATTTTTCAAACATTACATTTAATACTACTGTACACTTTTTTGAAAACCAAAATTGTATAAAAAAAAATTCTTAACATTCTACGTCAACTTCATACATCCTATGAACGATATCATAATGACATTCGGTCATGATGCCAACAAACAAGAACAGTTCAACTTAAGTAATAAAATATAGTGAAACTGAATCTAAATGATACTTGATCTCTGGTGAAATGACAAATATATCGTCGATTCTCACATAAAGTATAAATATAGCCAAGTTCTAAATAAAAGTTATGTCAAGTTCTTCTTATTAAAAAAGTATGAACAAGTTTCATCAATGAATTTTTCATGTAAATAATTTCAGTATTTGATTAAGCATTTCATTTGCTATCCCACAAAAAAATAGTTTAATACCAACATATCACTATTGAGCTCCCGACCTTGAAAACCAAATATTCACCTAGCATCCATATTTGCATTATGTCTATTTACATAAAAATCACATTAGGCACCTGCTTAGCCCGATGAAAGCACAAAAATTTTCTTTTGAATGACCCGCGACCCATAGTACAATAGGGTCAAGATCTCAAGTACATATCCATGCGTTTTAAATGATTAATTATATTTTTCCTTTTGTTAAGTACCGCCAGCTCCGAGTGTCTCCAAAACAAACAACGGATAGAAAACCCTGAATTCATGTTTGACCGACATTAAACGCATAAACGATCACATGTCCCACAGCTTCTTAATTTTCTGATAAAATTGCGCGCATTTTCTACAGATTCGGTTGACCAAAAACAAACGGTAAAATTAATGATCTGCCAAAACTTGGGAGAAATGTCATGGTTACCGTTTTGAGGACTTCTCTTATCGTTCGTTTCCATTCAGCACGATGGCATTCTTCAGAAATACATACATTAGCACTGTCTTGTGCATGGCATGTGTTGTCGCGGTTAAGTTTAGTGACAACAGCTTTTTCGTAAAGTCGATCTACAACATTAATCCGATCATTGTTCGAATGCACTCTAGGCCATGTGTGGGTTGGTCGAGTTATATGGATTACTGGACATTAATCAATTTCGATAATGTTGAAGGAAATTTTCTGGGTTACTGGACTGCAAGCAAATGCAAGTTGTTGCAATAACTGTGTTTTTCGACCTTGAAATTGATACTGGTAGTGCTTTGGCCCTGAAAGTGCATCGTGCTTAACTTCAGCCAATAACAACCCCTGTAGGTTTTCAGTTAGAACAGATGGTGAAACGTTGTCCAAACTCTCTGATATCGAATATCACCGTTCGATTCCTATTCTATTTTTAGCGTTGTGGACTACTGGTACAAACTTATTACTTAAAGCGAGGCCGCCAGAATTCAACTTTCGCATCAACCAAACATAGTCGGAAAATGAGGAAGCTAAGCACACGTTTCGCTAAGGTCATAAATCACAGAGACATTGAATCTTTCTGGATAAGGTAACAAGACCAGCAATACTTCTCAATTGCATCATACTATCAACAAAATTGAAAAATCAAATGATAATTTAATTTCCTATTTCGATACGTTTCATGTGCAGTTATAGAAATAAACAGTGTGACTTATTGTTTTCCAGATCGCCTAGACTTGATTAAATTTTTGGTGAAACCACTTTTGGTCTTGGTAGAGCCCAAAGTTTTGGTGCTTCGGAAGTGCTAATATATTTTTGGCAAATAAGTATATGGAAAATTCATTGCTATTCATAATCTTGAGGGCCTTAGAATTTGAATTTTGGCCTTGCAAAAACATGCGCGAAAAATGGCATGTGAAGGCAAAGGTTGGTCTACTGATGGGACATTGGAATGTTTACAAGCTTCTACAGAGAATTATTTATTTTTGCTCATTAATAATATTTTTTAAATTTTTAAACAAAAACAATAGCCATACATTTTCGACTCACATAATTTAAAGATGAATAACGTCTTCAGTCCATAGTCAAATCAAGCCCACAAAAATATTTCTGAGAAGTATCAACTTCAACAACGTACAGAGAAGATACCAAATGAGTGTGAACTGGCTTGGATGCCGTACGTAAACAGTAATTTAAGTGAATAATCTACCGAAAATTTCAAAGTCTCAGAGTGCTTTCATAGTTGTGGTTTTTCGAAGAATTCATGATCTTGTGAATTTAGTCGATATTTGCTTTGGAGCCTTCTGATGTCATAATGCAAATACCATTCCCAATAATATATTAAGTGCATACAAATGGACAGCAATGCCATGTGTACGAAATTCATCAATTCGCCCAAAAGATAGCAAATAATTTGATGATCGAAAACATCTTTAACTTTCGCACTCCTTTTGAGCACGAAAACTTTCCGGTTACTTAAATGTATGTGTGTGAGTATCTGGATGTACAACTAGGTACTATTTGCCTAATTAACTAAAATATGTGTATAGTGTGCTGTTTAGATTTGATATAAAGTTTGAAGTCATAGGAGACGGCAGTGTTTTGGGGTCGCATGTTTTCAAAGGTAAATTCTAACATATAAATTCTATATTATTTTTTTTCTATGATAATGCCACAGCTCAGCGAATGCTTAGCTATGGCGGAAAGGAGAGACATATGGGAGAAGCCAATTACAATTAATTACGTTATTCTTTAAGTTCCACACTTTATTCTTGGGAAGTGCTGGTGCTATGCCCAGCCACCGCTAAAGCTGTGATGTGACACTGAATGAGTGGAGTGTTGGTATTATGCCCATTCGCTGGCTATTAAGACAACACAAGTGCACAAATGCAGCCGTGATCATACGGCGGGATTCGAATCCGCGGCCAGCAAGTCACTGCTTTGGACAAGCGCCTTAGCGAACAGAGCTATCGACCTCCGAAATTCGTAGGACAAAAGTGCTGCAATTATGTAATCTTGGCCTATTTTTAAGTGCAATCTTAAATCTAAAGGTTAGATTATTAAAATCTACTAGCTTACATGATTTTTTCGTTGTATTCAATGTGGGACATATTTTTCACGCTAAAAATATTACTAGCCTGTAAAATGAATGAAGCCTTCTTGAATACATTTAACCTAAGAAATATCTCAATCTACTTAGAACCCTTGGTCAAACTTCTGACTTATTATAATATAGTAGAATGAGTGAGAGTGGGCTGTGAGACAGGCGCTTGACATCTCTAAGCACTTAGGCCAAATTGGCCAATTTTACTCAAATCCTAAGCATACTAGAGTTTCCCGGATCTACAAACTAAGGATCAATTATAGGAATAAGAGGCTGTCCTCTGCACACCTGCAATATCCCAGCCGAAGAATTGATATCTGATACGCGCATGCGCTGGCTATTCGCAAAGGAATACTCAACAGAGTCAGCCTCTTCTAAGCAGGTTGGGTAAATATCAATCTGTACAATACTTATGCGGTAATTATGTGCTCTACAATACTTCCTAGCTCAACAATATTCCCTATTCTTGTTTAAGAGAAATTCTGCTATCTAATGGTTAGGTTCTGAAGAAAATATTCGTAGGCCGTCCGTAAAGAACACCTCAGAGTATCCAATCGTGCAGATATCTGAATAACACTTAGATCACCATAGAAATCTATGCAAACAGTCCTTTCTAGCGTGAAAAACTTTTTGCAAGCACCAAAGGTACGTACATACGACGGCCTGATGATTGTTATATAAATGTTCAAACCCCATGTGGTAGCAAAGGCTCTATTACATTGCTCGAAACCATTAAGAACTCGCGTAAGCTTCTCTTCCTCATGAAGTGAAGTAGAGGAATTTTTTGTCCAAGACTGCTCCTGGATATTTGACTTCATCTGAGTATTGAAGAGTTTTACCCTTCATTATTGATTGCATTTGTCATTTGTCGTTTCAGTTTTCTTTTCGCGGTAAGTAAAACAAGTTTAGTTTTACCAGGATTCACTGTCAGGCAATTTTTCGAGTACCAACTGTCACGTTCAGATCCTTTTTGGCTGCTTTTTGACTCACGTCATCATCATAAGCTTATACGTGAAGCCGTTTTTATTGCAGTTCGTTTAGCAGGGAGCCAATTTGCATATTCCAAAAGAACGGCTAAAAAAGACAACTCCTTTTAGAAAGCTAGTTGTCACAACCGTTTTCAAGTAACAGAATGCTCCAGCTTTCGACAGCAATCACCTCTGCACCAGAATGGTATGTATTCATTTAACTAGAACATTGTCCACACCATTGATAAGCAGTCAAAGGTACCTTCAATTTACACAAATACCCCGGTCGCAAACTTACTATTGGATATCGCTCCCTTAGCTCTGGGAATCAGAAAATGAGCTGGCGTACAAATTAGAGGATAACCGTGTCTTATACTTAAACACTATAGTGCGTATGTGCCGTTTAATAAGCCTCTACAGGCATTTCAAAATGAATTATGTTTGGTTGATCGGTCTAACTTCCCCAAACACCTCAATATGTTGCTAATGCGACGTAATATATCACAGGGCTAGACATGCAACGTTTTCCTTTATGTCTGCATTTAGATGGTCAAAACAATCTCTTAGCATAGACGGATAGATGCCATCCAAGCCCTGCGAATTTAAATGCTCAAAGATACTGCGCCCCTCACGTTTTTACTGGTGGCCACATATTTAGCTGTATGCCAGCATTTTCTACTACTTAGGTCTTCTCCTCCAGCCCTGAAAGTAATTCCCATGTAAAGTCTGTATCGACTCCATTTTGGGCTTGGTAAATCGCAAAACGATTTAAATGATTGTCTCCTGGATGCCATTAGCTAATTTTTATTTTCTTTGTGAGACTCTGTAGCCGACTTAGTCATCATCTGTTTTAGTTTTAAATCCTTGTTTGAGGGTTTTCTGATATCTTCCTTGAGCTTCTGGAGTTCCCCACTCCACCGAAGAATCGTCTTGCTGGATCTGTTGATCGTGCAGACCTCAGGATAGCTACATAATATTGCTCTATTCAGAGGGTTGAATCAAGTTTTTATCGACTCCAGTAATTTTATTCCACCACTAAGACACGCTTTGTCTACAAGGATTCCTCTTTCTACTACGGGCATTGAATCCGTAACCACGTAGAACGCCAAATAGTGGAGATACGAAGTCGTAAAATTAAATAGATAAGAAGTTGTAAAATTAAATAGTCGTTCTCCTCTGTTGCTGCGTTTGTTGCTCATCAAATTCGTGTGTTGGGAATTAGTAACACCACTTCCCACGAGTGGTATTCTCTTCAATTCAGCGTGCTGAACCTTGTATTTTTTTCGCATTTTAGTCTAACTTCATCCCATTGACCTTTCACAATATAAGATTTTTGCCCTTTTGAATGAGCTGGTTCACAGATCCTGCTGCCTGGAACCCCGAGCCCCTGCACAAGTAGAATTCAGAGAAAGCTAGCAGTTTGGTAAATTTTTTATTTACAAGAAAGGACGAAGCCTTGGCAGGTTCAAGTGGATCTGAACAAATTTTATACCTTCAGACATCAGAATTAATGTTTAAAGGCCCCTTTGTAGGGACCCTTAAAAATCTCAGTGAAAGTTACTGTATAGGAGAGAAGTTCTACTAGGTCTTCGAGTTTTGCTCCGGAAATACATATATTGATGGAAAGTCACAGGAGTAGATGCTTTACATCTTATTGATTTCGTTGAAGCACCAGATAGCTTTTCTTGTTGTTTGTTGAAACCACCAATGTTAAATAATATATGAAACAATTCTAACTACACTTTAAAAGAAACCTAAGAACTAGGTTTAGAATAGTACAACTTCTATTATCTTTCTTATTTTATTTTAGTTGGGTGTGAAAATGACGCTGATACATATGTCGCTCAGCAGCTTTATCATAGCTTTTGCACTGTCTATCTGTCCACAACATTTTAGCCGTCGATCTGTCCACCGAATCATGTTTCATTATTGCGTACTGTATTGTGGAAACATTTTCACAATACTATTTTAAAGTTATTTCAAACCCTCAACCACTTAAAAGTCCTCAATTTCGATAGCCAGCAGTGCCGATTTTCAGAGCCAACACTAAGGTAACACGTTGACGAGCTTACAGTAGTCCAAAGTTAAGTTCATTCATATTTTATTGAACGATTTCCATTTATTCTCTTACAAAGGACTGGAGGAATCGTACAGAAGCTATTTGCCTCAACTCTTTTGGCTAAGTTTTGCATAAGAACCATTTTACCCACTTTTCATCAGTATTTCGTTCGAGTACAGTTACAGCCATTTGGCAGCTAATGTATTTATCAGGCAGAATATTTATAGGCAGCTGCGTTGAAAACTTACTGTAAAATTTACCAACCATTTCTGAAGTGATTTTACTGCCACTACTGATACCCAAGACGAATGAATTGCGCATCAGTTGATGTTTCCATTGCCCACATTGACCCTCAAAATTGTCTGTCCTAAATAACCAACTTAATCAAGTAGTGGAGAATACACCCACAAACCGTGCTGTGGCCGTGTGAAGAGGATGTGTTTGGCAGTGAATGGCGACAATTTTGATTTTTCTCCTTTTTTCATGTTTTTTTTTCAATCGAAAATTGAAAAAATATCGGTAAATTTCGTCGTGAAAATTGGTGAACGTATAAATGCAATAGATGCACACGAGCTTGTAGATTCATATGTATGTGAATTGCACGAGATTTACTCCATATTCAAAATAATGCTTTCCGCTTGCGTGAATAATAAAATACAATAAAATTCAAACTCAAATAAAAACCAGTTGTGTAAGAACAAGTCGATATTACGCAATTCCCAACGTGTAACATAAGACCGACCTTGAAATGCACTTTCAATCTCACATTGCATTTCCTTTCACATTCATCTCCATTTAATTGCACCATTGAAACCAGATACATATCTTTTCAGGACCAAGAGAATGCACAATTCTATTCATAATTATACAGATGCATGCACATGCATATGAACTCATTATGTGTATTTGGCTTTGCATAAATCTAGAACGAATACACGTGAAACCAAACTAAACCGGATCAACAAAAGGGTCGGTACAATGCAGAAACTCTTTTGCCATGCGAATATTATGGATATTTATACAATAAAAAAATCTAAGAACAAAAAAGCAATACTCTTTCCTGGGACATTCGTTATCGGGGACTTATTGCGTAGTTGCTTCCATCACTTTGGCCTTGACATATCCAAAGAGATCAGATGCGTTGCAAAAAATTACATTCCTCTACATGGAAATTGGATGGCATGATTGAGCGATCCTGAAGAAGAGCGAGCAGCTTATGTTTGACGGTCAAGTGGTTAGATTTTATGCCGACTAGCACCAAATATGCTAACTGATTCTTGGATTAAGTTTGATCTGAAGTATGAATACTAAACTAAGCCGAAATCCGGCTTCTGCTGAAATGAGCTTAAAATAAAAAATATTCAGGAAAACCCAGAGGTAAGGTCGATATTCAAGAGGGAGAACAAAAGCCAGACATGAAATTTAAACTTAAACATTTAAACATATTTAAACATTTCAGAAGTTTATCAATTTATTAATATTTCTCGGTTCGGTTTAATAAACTAAGTTTGACAAATTTTAATATATTAAAAAACTTGACCTGAAGTCTCTAGAAATGCATGCACAAACTTTCAAAGCAGATGAGCCATTTGTTGTGGCTTTCGCTTTGAGTGACTGTTGACATTGTTAGCATAAATAATAATGAATACAATTTCAAATAAAAAATGTACAATCGAATGTGCCACCTTAACCAAACACGCTTTAGCCACGTGCCAATTTTTCACAGGCAGTTTGAAGAATGCAAAAGTTGAATAAAATTGTTTCTAATTAATAGTTAGGCATGGATCACGTATCACAATAAACATAATTATTTAATTAAGAACACAAATATCCCCAATCAAATAGTGATTCATGTCAACGCAAGATACATATTTGCATAAATGTACCTAGTATCTCTCGATAAAATAATCAGTCCCAGTCTGTTTGGAACCAAAACCAAACCAAAAATCAAGTGCCGATACTTGAGATGAAATTCAACCTTCTTGAAAAACATGTACATGACACGTTTGCCGGCCGTAAAATCATAACATCCGTGCAAAAAAAAAGAGTTATCTTTTCGCCGGGTCAAATTAACATTCAAGCAAAAGTGCTTTGGTACGAACGCCAGAAATATAAATAAAATAATTGAACTGAAAAAATTCGGTCTCTTCCTACTTGAAAAAATTCCATTCATTGAAGCGATGTCGTATTGAGTTAGATTCTGTGTACGATCACCTCTATCTGTGTAGAGAGCACGAATGAAGTATTCATAACTCATTATTAGATTTAGATGCAAATGGTACTGGTTTTGTTTTATTTATTTTGGTAAGTTAAGACAGTTTTGTGACTTTGAAGATAAATTAGTAGAGTGGTACTATAGTTTTTTTTTGGGGAAAACCCAAGTGTTGGTTATGCATTGCGATGCTTCTCCCACTTTTCAATGGTTGGCTAAAACTTCGGGATCAGATTGAGGTGATGAATGTTGAATGTTTTGCTCATATGTAGTTGAATGTTTTGCTGATTTATCTAGATAGGAATGTTTATATTTTTGTTCATTAGCCTGCATAGATGCATACATACATACACTCGGCAGAAAAAGTCTGCGTACACACTCAACACATCAAACATATCTATAAAAAACATCGTTTCTAACATATTATTCCGAAAATATTTTTTTTCCCTATTTTTCATTACTTCATTATCAACATAAAACAAAACAAAAATGAGAATTACTGCACTTTTAAACAACGATAAAATTCGGAAACCAAAAATAGTCTGAAATTCCAGGAATAAAAAGTCTGCGTACAAAGCGAATAAAGAGAAGTCAAAATCACTGAGTTGCAGTTAAATCAATAATAACAATAAAGTTTGTGTAGAAAAGTTGATTTACGTGTTTTAATCTAAGGTTTGCGTTAAAAATAATTTCTACAAAACTTTAAGTAAGAAATGTCTAATAAAGGAAAGGAAATTGACTTTGGGGAAAGGGAAATTATCGTGGATTTGTGGAAAAAAGGTACGTCATATCGTGAAATAGGTGCAATAGTCAGCAGAAGTCATTCAACTGTCCAACGAGTCGTAAAAAACTTCAAAAACACAGGAGTTTTGGTTTCAAAACCCAGATCTGGCCGTCCTCCAAAGTTGAGCCCTCATGAAACTCGAAGTTTGCTCCGAACGATAAAGGCTAATCCTAGATTAACTGCAGCTAATATGGCAAAGGACATCAAAGCAAAGTACCGCAAGTCTATTTCTGATGATGGTGTTCGTAAAATTCTTAGGAAATATGGGTATCACGGACGCGTTGCCCGCAGAAAGCCATTTATAACAACAGTCAACAGACTCAAGCGGCTGGCGTTGGCTAAGGAACACATAAATAAGCCCAAAGAATTTTGGAAACAAGTTATTTTCTCAGATGAAAGTAAATTTTGTATTTTTGGAATCAAAGGTCGGAAGATTGTATGGAGAAAAACTGGCGCGGCCTTCGACGTAAAAAATCTCTGTCCAACAGTAAAGCACGGTGGTGGCGGTGTTATGATATGGGGGTGTATGGCTAGTGGAGGAGTAGGAAAAATGGAGTTTATTGAAAGTATTATGAATAAAATAGACTACCTTAATATTCTCAAGCGCAATTTGAAGAAAAGTGCAGAGCATTTGGGCTTAAGCGACAACTTTTACTTGCAACACGACAACGACCCTAAGCACACTGCGGAGGTAGTAAGACTCTGGTTGCTGTATAATGCCCAAAATCAGCTTCGTACACCGCCCCAATCTCCTGACCTTAATCCAATAGAGCATTTGTGGCATCACTTGGAACAAAGGATTCGAGCGCACACAATAACGTCGAAGGTAATGCTCAAGGAAGTCCTGATCCAGGAGTGGAATTCAATAACCCCAGAGTTCACTAAGAAGCTGGTAGATTCCATGCAAAAACGGTTGTGGGAAGTAATAAGGAGACGAGGATATCCCACAAGCTATTAACGAGGAAAAACAATTGTTTTATTTTCAAAAGAAATATTTGTACGCAGACTTTTTATTGCTACAATTCAGGATTTGTCTTCGTTTTTTAATTTTAATATTTTTATGGAGTACAATAATCATCATTTTTGTTTTGTTTTATGTTTGTAATAAAGCCATAAAAATAAAGAAAAAAAACTATTATGAAATAAATTACTGAAAACGATGTTTTTTATAGATATGTTGGATGTGTTGCGTGTGTACGCAGACTTTTTCTGCCAAGTGTATATGTAATTTTGAATTTGGTATGCAGCACTTAGACTCATACTTCAGTCGAAGCTTGTTCCCTTGTCGAAAAAAGAAAGTGCAAAACTTGTTCTGAAAGAATGTCTGGAAAATTGGCTGTTAAAAGCGGTTCCAATTCGTGGCATTATGGGTGCAATTACACTTTAGTGGATATCAGTGTTGTGATGTCTTGGGAATTTTCCCACTTTGAGGGAATTTTCGACTCCTAAAACTTGACAAAGGGAAAAGGGAATAAATGTTGCTCGTGGAACAAAATCCTAAAATTTAAATAGAAATGTAAAGAGTTTTACGTTACGACATTTAAAGGGCTTCAAAGGGAGATTTTAATTTGATGACGTTATTTTTACAGAAATTGCTTTTTTAAGTCCACAAATAGCTCTTAATAGTTGAAAACGAACGAGTTCGCTGCAGTTGAAAATTTTGGCAAAAAAAGTTGGCTGTGAAGAATCTATTGTAAATATTGAATGAAGAGATCTTGCAGTAACTTTTTCAAGTGATGAAAAGCAGAGATTATTGCAGCTAACAGTAGAGGAATTTTGGAAAGAAATAGAAAGAGCAAAAAATTTTCGGAATGCATACATGTTTTCTCATTTAAGGGGGGAAATACATGTAAAATGGAAAAGAAATTGCTAATTTCAGATTGACTTAAAATATATATATTGTTTATTCAGAAAATTTTTAATATTAAATCCTCAAAGTACATATCTTATAGTAAATGAAAATATTTTTTTAATAACTTTTTAACACAAAATGGAGGCGATGCGAGCAAATGAAAAAAACACATCAAAAACAGCCTCGTACAACTTAACGCCTTTTCCGAGAAACTTGCAGCGTTCAGAGAAAAAAAATATGCTAATGAGATCTATAATTCATAGGTGAACCAATAAAATTTCGAAAAAAAAATCAAATTTTTACATTAATATTAGATTAAAAAAAAAATCGATTTTTTTTCAAAAAAATCACGTTTTAAACATTGGTAAACTAATTATTTTTCCGAAATTACAAGAAAATGTAGGTTCAACGATGAGATAATACTCTTTTGTACATGTGATATAAATTTGAGCCGAATAGGTTCAATATTTTTTGAGATATCTTGTACGGAAATTGAATAAGTACTACTTTGAGAAAAACGCGTTTAAAGTTCTAAAGCTCCACCGACCTGGGGAACGCCGCGCTGTCTATAACCGGCTATAACTCGAGAACTAATACGAATATCGCTTCAAAACTTCTTTTGGTATATTTTAAGAGTATTTCGAACACTTTGATGCAATAGAAAAAAATCGTTTTTGTTTTAGCAGTTACATGTATCTTCCCCCTTAACTAAGATTTCAAAGTATGCTTTAGTTTCGCCACATTCAAATGATGAGTCGGAAAGAATATTCTCCATTGTAACCGACGTCAAAACTTTAAAGCGAAACATAATAGGTGAAGGTGAACTCATTCGTTCAAATTTTCAGTCTAGAACTGTTACCTGAATTGATTTCGATCCTTCTGATTAACATTTAAATAATCAATTTATTTCCCCTGAAATACATAATTTTTTTTTCTTCGCTGTAGTAAATCATATATATATATATATATATATATATATATATATATATATATATATATATATATATATATATATATATATATATATACAATTTTTTACAAGAAGATACGACAGTCGAGTAAACATTGGCGTTTGTTTCTTGGAATTGTCTCCATGCATGTGTTTAAAACTAGTTTTCATTTCAATTCAGTATTGTGAACAGTTTTGCGTGTACGAAATTTGTTTTGATAGACAGCAATTTCAACCTGATTGTTCAGCAGTTTTAATTTACTTTGAGGTAAATGCTAATGTTGTTCGTATAATTTAACATTTTTCTCTCGATTGAACTTAAAGTTTTCTCGTTTTTATAGAATTTGAAAAATGACTAAAAAAAATTAGTGTCGCTTTGCGAAAATCGATCGCTAGTGATATTGAAGTGATATTTGATGAGGGCGATCGCTACCAACCGCTGTGTTGACTCCAGCCATTGGAGTCAACACAGCGGTTGACCAGTGAACTGAATATAAATAAGCCACTCCAGACTTGTTGCTAAAATAAAAAAAGAATTAAAAATTGACATGGCAAGTTCGAAAGGTGGGCGCCCGAAATTGTTATCCCCCGAATCCGAGCGATATTTACGTCGAATGGTTGTTACTGGTGCCGTGTAAAATGCCGTAGAAGCCAATGCAGAACTCCGAAGTGCACGTGGTGTCAGTGTATCCAATGATACAGTTCGTCGATGTCTTAAAAGTGCAGGGTTAAAAGACAAAACAAAAGCCAAGAAGCCACTTTTACGAGAACACAATAAAAAAGCACAATTGGCGTTTGCCAAACAGCACCGATATTGGACTGTTGCTCATTGGAAGACTCGACTAGGATCTGATGGGAGGACTTGGACTTGGGTGGACCCAACATTAGGGCTACGTGATCACAATGTAATGAAGACTTTGAAATTTGGTGGAGGCTCCTTGATGATTTGGGGCTGTTTTAAAGGCAACAAGTTGGGAAAATTACGCCGAGTCAACGGAATAATGCGCGCTGTGGACTATATAAACATCCTGGTTGATTCTCTGCTTCCGAGTATCAACGTTTTCGGTTGCGAAACTGAAGACGTGATTTTCATGCACGATAATGATCCAAAACACACTGCTAATAACAAAGGAATGGCTGCAGAATGAAAATATAAGGACACTAAAATGGCCTGCTCAATCACCAGAAAGGCTCCAGAAAGTGTTGATGAGCTTTGGGAAAAAGTTCAAAATGAATGGGACAAAATTTCTTCCGAACTGCTAGATAAGTTACTCATAAAGGTTATTGATTTGTGATCACGGTTCCCTTCTTGTCTACAATCGCATAGACAACGTATATCGTCTCTAAAGCTTATCAAAGCAGAGAATAATTGATACGAGAAACTCGATCGTTTTGCGGAATAAGCCTCCGAAAGCAGAATCAAATTGGAATTGTTTTTGCGGGATGATTAAATTTGAAAAATTTTATTTTTAACTTGAAAATTTTATTTGACAAAGTGGTTTCGAAAGCATGCACTGATTCTCATCAGACACCAGCACACAGTGCATACTTGACTGGTGTGACCACTTGCAGTTGGAAATCATTAATTGTTATTTACGCTGGTTGTGACAAATTTTAACATCTCCGACTTATATCCATGGAAATAATTTACTCATAAAGGTTATTGATTTGTGATCACGGTTCCCTTCTTGTCTACAATCGCATAGACAACGTATATCGTCTCTAAAGCTTATCAAAGCAGAGAATAATTGATACGAGAAACTCGATCGTTTTGCGGAATAAGCCTCCGAAAGCAGAATCAAATTGGAATTGTTTTTGCGGGATGATTAAATTTGAAAAATTTTATTTTTAACTTGAAAATTTTATTTGACAAAGTGGTTTCGAAAGCATGCACTGATTCTCATCAGACACCAGCACACAGTGCATACTTGACTGGTGTGACCACTTGCAGTTGGAAATCATTAATTGTTATTTACGCTGGTTGTGACAAATTTTAACATCTCCGACTTATATCCATGGAAATAATTTACTCATAAAGGTTATTGATTTGTGATCACGGTTCCCTTCTTGTCTACAATCGCATAGACAACGTATATCGTCTCTAAAGCTTATCAAAGCAGAGAATAATTGATACGAGAAACTCGATCGTTTTGCGGAATAAGCCTCCGAAAGCAGAATCAAATTGGAATTGTTTTTGCGGGATGATTAAATTTGAAAAATTTTATTTTTAACTTGAAAATTTTATTTGACAAAGTGGTTTCGAAAGCATGCACTGATTCTCATCAGACACCAGCACACAGTGCATACTTGACTGGTGTGACCACTTGCAGTTGGAAATCATTAATTGTTATTTACGCTGGTTGTGACAAATTTTAACATCTCCGACTTATATCCATGGAAATAATTTACTCATAAAGGTTATTGATTTGTGATCACGGTTCCCTTCTTGTCTACAATCGCATAGACAACGTATATCGTCTCTAAAGCTTATCAAAGCAGAGAATAATTGATACGAGAAACTCGATCGTTTTGCGGAATAAGCCTCCGAAAGCAGAATCAAATTGGAATTGTTTTTGCGGGATGATTAAATTTGAAAAATTTTATTTTTAACTTGAAAATTTTATTTGACAAAGTGGTTTCGAAAGCATGCACTGATTCTCATCAGACACCAGCACACAGTGCATACTTGACTGGTGTGACCACTTGCAGTTGGAAATCATTAATTGTTATTTACGCTGGTTGTGACAAATTTTAACATCTCCGACTTATATCCATGGAAATAATTTACTCATAAAGGTTATTGATTTGTGATCACGGTTCCCTTCTTGTCTACAATCGCATAGACAACGTATATCGTCTCTAAAGCTTATCAAAGCAGAGAATAATTGATACGAGAAACTCGATCGTTTTGCGGAATAAGCCTCCGAAAGCAGAATCAAATTGGAATTGTTTTTGCGGGATGATTAAATTTGAAAAATTTTATTTTTAACTTGAAAATTTTATTTGACAAAGTGGTTTCGAAAGCATGCACTGATTCTCATCAGACACCAGCACACAGTGCATACTTGACTGGTGTGACCACTTGCAGTTGGAAATCATTAATTGTTATTTACGCTGGTTGTGACAAATTTTAACATCTCCGACTTATATCCATGGAAATAATTTACTCATAAAGGTTATTGATTTGTGATCACGGTTCCCTTCTTGTCTACAATCGCATAGACAACGTATATCGTCTCTAAAGCTTATCAAAGCAGAGAATAATTGATACGAGAAACTCGATCGTTTTGCGGAATAAGCCTCCGAAAGCAGAATCAAATTGGAATTGTTTTTGCGGGATGATTAAATTTGAAAAATTTTATTTTTAACTTGAAAATTTTATTTGACAAAGTGGTTTCGAAAGCATGCACTGATTCTCATCAGACACCAGCACACAGTGCATACTTGACTGGTGTGACCACTTGCAGTTGGAAATCATTAATTGTTATTTACGCTGGTTGTGACAAATTTTAACATCTCCGACTTATATCCATGGAAATAATTTACTCATAAAGGTTATTGATTTGTGATCACGGTTCCCTTCTTGTCTACAATCGCATAGACAACGTATATAAAATTTTTCAAATTTAATCATCCCGCAAAAACAATTCCAATTTGATTCTGCTTTCGGAGGCTTATTCCGCAAAACGATCGAGTTTCTCGTATCAATTATTCTCTGCTTTGATAAGCTTTAGAGACGATATACGTTGTCTATGCGATTGTAGACAAGAAGGGAACCGTGATCACAAATCAATAACCTTTATGAGTAAATTATTTCCATGGATATAAGTCGGAGATGTTAAAATTTGTCACAACCAGCGTAAATAACAATTAATGATTTCCAACTGCAAGTGGTCACACCAGTCAAGTATGCACTGTGTGCTGGTGTCTGATGAGAATCAGTGCATGCTTTCGAAACCACTTTGTCAAATAAAATTTTCAAGTTAAAAATAAAATTTTTCAAATTTAATCATCCCGCAAAAACAATTCCAATTTGATTCTGCTTTCGGAGGCTTATTCCGCAAAACGATCGAGTTTCTCGTATCAATTATTCTCTGCTTTGATAAGCTTTAGAGACGATATACGTTGTCTATGCGATTGTAGACAAGAAGGGAACCGTGATCACAAATCAATAACCTTTATGAGTAAATTATTTCCATGGATATAAGTCGGAGATGTTAAAATTTGTCACAACCAGCGTAAATAACAATTAATGATTTCCAACTGCAAGTGGTCACACCAGTCAAGTATGCACTGTGTGCTGGTGTCTGATGAGAATCAGTGCATGCTTTCGAAACCACTTTGTCAAATAAAATTTTCAAGTTAAAAATAAAATTTTTCAAATTTAATCATCCCGCAAAAACAATTCCAATTTGATTCTGCTTTCGGAGGCTTATTCCGCAAAACGATCGAGTTTCTCGTATCAATTATTCTCTGCTTTGATAAGCTTTAGAGACGATATACGTTGTCTATGCGATTGTAGACAAGAAGGGAACCGTGATCACAAATCAATAACCTTTATGAGTAAATTATTTCCATGGATATAAGTCGGAGATGTTAAAATTTGTCACAACCAGCGTAAATAACAATTAATGATTTCCAACTGCAAGTGGTCACACCAGTCAAGTATGCACTGTGTGCTGGTGTCTGATGAGAATCAGTGCATGCTTTCGAAACCACTTTGTCAAATAAAATTTTCAAGTTAAAAATAAAATTTTTCAAATTTAATCATCCCGCAAAAACAATTCCAATTTGATTCTGCTTTCGGAGGCTTATTCCGCAAAACGATCGAGTTTCTCGTATCAATTATTCTCTGCTTTGATAAGCTTTAGAGACGATATACGTTGTCTATGCGATTGTAGACAAGAAGGGAACCGTGATCACAAATCAATAACCTTTATGAGTAAATTATTTCCATGGATATAAGTCGGAGATGTTAAAATTTGTCACAACCAGCGTAAATAACAATTAATGATTTCCAACTGCAAGTGGTCACACCAGTCAAGTATGCACTGTGTGCTGGTGTCTGATGAGAATCAGTGCATGCTTTCGAAACCACTTTGTCAAATAAAATTTTCAAGTTAAAAATAAAATTTTTCAAATTTAATCATCCCGCAAAAACAATTCCAATTTGCTAGATAAGCTTATCAAAAGCATGCCAAAACGAATTGAAGCAGTTTTTAAGGCCAAAGGAGGCTATACAAAATATTAAAAATGACAATGTGAGCCACACGCAAAAGTGTTCACAAAACTCAGCAATATATTATAATTTTTACGGTGTATTATAAAGAATTACCATTGTTTTTTCGTTTTTTTTTTTTGAAAAAGAATAAAATATTTGCTGATGTTTTTGATTTCACTCTTCTTATTCAACAACGGCAAAATTATCAAACGTACTAAATTAATTAATTTCGTGAACAGTTTTGCATGTCACTGTATATATGTATAGATATATATATATATATATATATATATATATATATATATATATATATATATATATATATATATATATATATATATATATATATATATATATATATATAATATGTGAAACTATTGTTTTTTTTTCTTAGAAATATTGGTATTAGCGCGATTTATCCTTTGTTATTTGCTAATGCATAATGGATTATTAAATATACTTCGTGTCTGTGAGTACGTATGAGTTAGTACCACATGCATATAATGTGAATGGTACATACGTATGAATTACACATTAATTACCCATGACCGCTAAGAAACGAACGTTTGTATGAATTATACGGGAATAGAATAGAAATACTTAGAAATACAAGACTATTTTCTAGTTTAGAAGCTAAATATGTTTCAGCTTCCTAACAATTATTTTGAGGGTAAAATATTTAAACAAGTAAAAATTGAAGAAGAGGATAGGCTACTTTCAAAATATCGATATCTTTGAAGAAATTGAAATGAATTTAGCTTATAAGGGAGACATCGACCGTGTGCTTAAAATTGTTGTTTAAAAACCTAGAAAAAACATAAATAATTTCCAAGATGAATAGTGCTACAACACACTCCTTTCGAGCCATTGGATTCGCAGAGATATCTCTTTAGTCTAAACTGCGTGTCCGAGACTAGATGAAATGGCAAAACCTTTCAAACTGGTGCTCTCTGCTGTTTTTTGATTTCTTGTTCCTCTGGGAAATGTAAGATCCAGACATTGCTCCTCTGATTTAATTTTTGATTTAATTTTTTCCCAAACTACAGAAAAGTTTTCTAGTGTAGTGTTTTAGTAGTAATATTAACATGTTCCTTGTAGAAAGAACATAGTGAAAGATGAAAAGATTTACTGTAAACTTAGGATTACTGATTGAATGAAAGATCCCCAATGCATAAACTGAGTTTTTTTATTTCCCTTCATTTATTTTTCTGAAGCCTCTCTTATAGCTCTATAGGTGTCGGTCACACATTCGCAATTGTGAAATCTCATTGACCAAATTCTATGGAAAATTTCGAATTGTGATAACTTTACACTGAGTCATCAGACCATCACGAAATTCACAGGACACATCAATGGGCTTAAGAAATTGTGGTTTTTAAATAATATCTGGGAAACCTTGTAGCTACCATAAGTACGTAAACACAAATGTTTCACGTCATTGACCCTCTGGTGTTTATATCGATTTTTAGAATATTTTTATATATTTACATATTTTAATATATTTCATGCAGTCGAATCAAAATTTTCAAAATTTCCAATCGCACAAAAACGGTAACCCTCCACCGAATTGTTTATATTTTTAGCACATGAAAATTGCGCAAATCAATATTAAATTCACAGGATGTAATTGGTCTTGAGTAGTTTAATGAATATGATAAGAACCATGTGGCGGTTGTGTTACCATGAAAAAACCATTGGTGAAATTGAAAAGCTATGCCTTTTAACTTCCGATGCAGTTATCAAATTATGATGAAATTCACATAGTAGATGAACCTTAGTGTAAGCCAAGTAGGTCAGAGTTTTGGTTGTAATGTTAGGTCCGGGCAGCCAGCATCAACGATTTTATTCATTTTTGTCCTGGAAACTGCTACTATTAAATTTTCAAACAATAAAGATTTCGTAGTGAAAATAAGCCAAAAATATTTTAATTTAAAAATTGTAACACATTCGCGGAAGGTAGCCCCTAAACCCTTTTTTTTTATAACTTCCAACGCTGTCAACGGATCAAAACGAAAGTTACAGGGTAAGTTATTTTAACGGGATGCAAATTTGGTATACTCTTGGTTGTGGTGGTGCCAAAAAAGTTTACAACAGCTTACCGAGCTATTCAGTATGGACGTTTTGACTCAAACCTAATAAGTACACTTTATCCAATGCAAAAGTCAAAGAAACGTGCTCTCAAATATGGAATTAGTATGTGTGATTTGCTTAATGTTAGGTATGAATGTACTAGTTGTATATGATCCCATCAAGAAAGAGTAACCGCAGCGAAAATTGCTCGCAATAAACAACATTGTCTTGAATGGATAGCATAAAAGTGGCGGAGATACCAATTTTATTTTCCAAATGACTTCGAAAATTGTATTCTACGTTAATTATCTTATTGACTACCATTTTAATACTCAGAGTATGTTTTGTGAAAAACATAATTGCATAAAACGCCAGTTTAAAAAAGTGTTCTTATCTAAACACATATATGCATGTATATTGCCTAGTAGGAACGAACACATAGTCTTAATAAAACAGGAATGATTCTTAACGAACAACTTGTCGAAACTGAATATCGCCGTCCATTTCTCGAGATTAGTCCCATAACATCGTAATTAATACCGCAGATAACACAGTTTCTATGTTATAAGTAGTGTGTATGCTTTGGTATAGGCTTACATTACTGCACTACACAAATCTTACTGTAGCCAGAATAACCAAATAGGCGAAAACTCAAGTGTCTACTGTAGGAAATAATTATTATTCTGGGAGGGGCCAGTCTGGGGGAGTAGGGATAATAGCAAATGAAAGAAAAATTGAAAAAATAATGAACAATTTAATTGAATACACAGGCCTAAGTATTGAACTTGAGCTTAAAAATACATTTTTTTCAGGGTCTGTACAGACTGGCTCGCTAAAGGTTGTAAACAGTGAGATTTTTCACTAACTTGGAGCTGGATTTATAGGCTGTAGGTATGTGCTTTCTTTCGTCGTCCACCTTTCCAATGGAGGCTGCATATTCCTTTTTGTTTTTTTTTTGTTGAGTTTTTTAGGTCCCATTTTAGATTTGGTTGAGTCTGCTCAACTTCCCTTTTCTTCTATTGTAGAATATTGAAAATTACATTGTTTGTTTTTGACACTTGCAATAAGCAGTGTTTTTTTTTTTTTAGCTTCGAGATAGATTCCAGCCGCATAGAACTAACAGAGCAGCACACTAGCATCCACCGAATGTAGACCAAACGACGCTTTGCTTATGAAGACGAAAGTACCTTCGCTTCAGAGGCAATACTCGTTTGCTTCTTGGACGGCTATCGATCACGACAAGCAAATCGAGAGAATTATTACCTCAAATGTTTTCTTTGGTTTCTCCGATACCAGTGAGGTAGTAGAAATGGAGTGGACATGCCCATAAGATTTACATTGAAGGGGATGGTAGTAATTTTTTAGCTACTCATTGTCAAATCTGGTCAAATTCAAGTAGTTCCCTTCCAATTTGACAATTAGGTCGAAATGGCAGAAAGGCAACTTTAACATGCTTTGTGCGTGAGAGGATTGAAGGGGCTGATGGTGGAAAGTTATACCGTCCGTGTCCAGGGGCTATCCGATACCTAAGTTCTACGAGCTTTTGGCTGTAACTTGTCAAATCCGCGTACACATGGCCTGCTATCTCTATCTTCCTGTTTGCGGAGATGTCTATCAAATTTGCCCATAGTCCCATAGTTTTACTTCACTACTACTAACACTCAAACTCAGGCAAATTGCTTCAATTGTCACTGCTGTTTTCATTTCCTTACCTTATATCTCTGTCTTCTGAGCTTTCAGCCAAATGAGCCGAATTGCGGTAGTAAGTTGAGAAGGAGGAGGAAGCTTAGAAGGTCTCTAAGAACTCCAGGAGGAGCGCTCTGAATGACAGTAACACTTGATTTCAAAAGTTTAATCTGCCGCCGTTTAGTAAAGGCTACAGTCTGATGAGATGTTAAGGAGTTGCCATTAAACGTAATAGCATCTTTCGCGAGGTTTGCATATGCAAGACTGACTCTATACACCTTATGCCGGATTTATACATTGGAACGAGCGTCTCGTGTACAAGAGTAAACAAGACTGAACAAGACATTGGACGAGACTCAACAAGACAAAGGGTGAATTGTTTATTTAGGATATTGCACCACGCAACACGGACCATGCACTCTGCACCTTTCATAGGGTGAATTGTTTACTTAGGATATTGCACCATGCATCTTTCGACAGTTGTGAGCTGTTTTGTTCAGTTCAGTGAACGATGGCTGAGGTACAGGCTGTGGCTATTGCAACTGCCTGGTGTGCGTTGAGTGATTTCAATCTGGGACACGCAAAGACATGTTTGAAGTCCCAGCGAAAAATTCGAAAATGTGAATGAGCACATGCTACCCTCTCGAATCCCTTTGACTCGGTACATAAAACCGACTTCGCTTTGAGCGGCTTCGAACTAGGACGAGACGGTCATAAACAGTCAGGCACAGCAATAAAAGGATCATTATCCCTTCGTAAAACAAACAAGAGCCGACGAGCAAACCATTTACACACGCGTGCTTGCCATGAAAAAAACAGCCGAGAATAGACAAGGAGACCATTTACACACAGACCTTGTCTTCATTTGGCATTCCTCGGCGAGAATGTAAATCCGGCTTTAGACTGCACGTTTAGAGTCTTTGGACGTTGATATTTTAACACAGTGATAGCGCAACGCGTCTTAACTGTGATCTTATTGATTATGTCTTTGCCTATGGAAAAGTTCTCAGAAATAAGAGTCACTAAAGTTTTCCGTTGTAATATATTAACCCTCCCCAGACACACTACAATTCGAGCACCTCCCTAGACACACCTGGGTCTATGGAGTCCTGCCGTTTTTTTACCACACTTCGAATCGTTTTAAAATCTGAAAAAATTCATGAAGGTAGATCGATATCTATAGAAAAAGAGCGTGCATTAGGTGATGGATATATATGAATTTTTATTATTGTTATTTAATGGAAATCGACACAAAACACGAGAAATACACGTATACACTTAAAACATCATAGCTTTTTATTAAATAAGTTTAAGAAAATTATACTGAACGAAATGTTTCTTGACATATAGTAGATGAAAGAAAAAAAGAAGCCATAATGAAACTTCGAAAAAAGTATAATTATTATGACAACAGAAAAAGTACAATTTTTTGGAGTCGAAAGTTCGCTTGAAATCACAATTTTTGGTTTGAAAATAATGTAACTCAAAGTTTTATACGTTTTTGTGTTATTTATTATTGTTTACACTTATTCTTATTAAAATAAATAAAGTAATTGAACAAAATTATAAAATGCATTCATTGCAAATATGAAGCTTGTGATCTTCGCAAATTGCTTTTTTACACTTACAGCAGCAAAATGTAGATTTCCTGTCCTTATCGCTGGGGCAAAAATGACACCTTTTTCTTTTCTCCAATCGGTCGGTTAAGTCATGACAATAACCTGTATCATCGATATTCAAAATGGAGCATATTGATGAGCGTATATTTTTCCGCAAGGATGGTTTTTCCAATCTCCTTTTCATTTCTTCGCTCGTTAAACTAAGTGCTAACGTTTCAATAAATTTATATCTTCCCAAGGCAGTGTTCGCTTCATTAAAATTGTACAAAATGTTACAATTAACTACCGCTTGATCTAATATACCGAAGAAGAGCCTCATTGGCCAGCGATGTGTCGCTCTACACGTAGTGTAGTATTTACACAAAAAATCAAATGTGTCGGTTCCACCTTTTGTACGATTATAATACGCCACAATGTCCGGTTTTTGCGTTTCCTCATCAACGCCACCTTTTCCTTTGTGGAAGCTACTAACCAGACAGACCACTTTGTTAGTTTTCGGCGTGTAAGACACTAGCAAACAATCATTGGAATATGCATAACGTGCACTACCTACTGACGCTGACCGACGAAATGACATTGATATTTGTCTTTTATTTTTCCTTATGGTACCTACAAATGTTAACGATTTGGTCGATAATATGTTGACCAATTCTATCGAGGAAAACCAATTATCACATGTTACATTCCTTTCGGTGCCATAAATAGGTTCCGCTAATTTGCGTACATAATAGGTGGGAACACTTTCTAATCTCGAATGTGCAACTTTGCCTATATACGGTATTGCATTCAACATATAAAATGTTTTTGAATCGTTTAAACACATGATTTTTAAACCGTACTTATCCGGTTTGCTCGGAATGTAAATACGCGCAAAGAATTTCCCTCGAAAACCGAGCAACAGCTCATCAATTGTGCAATTTGAGGACGGGTTATAATATTTTTTAGAATTTGCAATAAACGTGTCCCATATTTCGCGAATTGCTGCTAGCCGGTCGTTGTTTTGCCTTTCAGGCCTTGTTTGCTTGTCATCAAACCGAATACATGTCGAAAGAAACACAAATCTATTCCGAGACATCACCGCTTTATATAAACCACATGAATGTTGCGCCCACATATTTTCTGTGTGTTTGTGCTGATCTTTTTGCGCACCGCTGTAATATAATAAGCCCAGAAACGCTTTCATTTCAATCAAATCGGTATGATTGTGGTATGTTTGCGGATGTTCCAATAACGCTAGCACTTTTGTTTCAATTTCTTCATTCGTATGAAGCACTATCACATTTAACAGTTCGTCCGGTAAAAGTAAGCTCCAAGATTCAAGCGGTGTGCTGACGAATTTCGCTTCATCTTTTCCTTCGGCTAGGTGAACTCGAAGAGATCTTCTTCCTCTGCTCTCGGGAGCATTTATCGACCACTTGTAACCGTCTTTTCCTTCAAGACTTCTTCTCGGTCTTCCTGATCTTGATGAACGTGATGCGGCATTAACATCCCTGCCAGTGGAGCATGTCCCTTCATCTTCCAAGCTCTCTTCCTCACTTTCCGATTCGCTTTGAGAAATTACGTAGTCCTCCTCATTTTCTGAGCAAGCACCATACAAATTCTCTTCAAGTTCTTCTTGTATCATTTGGCGTCTGACCAACTCGGTTCTATCCATCACTTCTCTATTTTAAGAATTTGAAAAACATTTATTTTTAACAATTTTTTCATGTTTAGTTTTAAATGTATATGTAAAATTTAATGCACAACATTTTTATCAAAAGTTTACATATAAAATTTTATGATTTATATAGAATGTATATACAGTACAGACTCGATATTAGGCAAACGAAAAGTGTTTTTGCGCAAACTAGAATAACTGAGTTCTTCAGAAAATAAGAATTACGAATTTTTATATATTTTAATTCTAAAATTAAGTTGTTTGTTTTGCTTTGCCACAAATAAATAATGTACATAGCTTTGTTGTTTTTTGTAAGACTTTGCCTTTAAACCAATGGAAAAATGGACGATATCAGTAATCCGAATTTCGCGATATTCCGATTCGGCCCTATGTTAATTAGTCCGAATTAACGAGTCTCTACTATATATATATTTTATGCATAATTTTTTTATTTTATGTCTACTATATAAATAAAACGTGTACTTACTTTTTGACTTCAAAATATAGATACGTGGACGAAAGTTTTCACTTTTTACACACAAGGCTCGTGAAATTGACGAAAAGGACTTTTTTTGAACAAGAAAAGGAACACAATTTATTTCTTCGCACGGAAACAGCATTCGAAAAACTGAGGGTAATACTAACATTTGAACGGACTTAAATACTATTTCATAACTAGGTATACAAACATCTGTTGCTGAAGCGACAGTGGTCATAAAAATCCTTTTGCACAGATCAATCATAAATCGCATCTGTGAGGCGACAGTGGTCATAAAATATGTCAGCTTAGTTTAAATATCTTTTACTGAGGCGCGACAGTGATCATAAATAATACTAGTGCACCGATCAATCATAAATCGCATCTGTGAGGCGACAATGGTCATAAAACATCTCAACTAAGTATAAACATCTTTTGCTGAGGCGACAGTGATCATAAAAAATGCTAATGCCAAGATTGATCATAAATCGGATCTGTGTGGCGACAGTGGTCATAAAATGTATTAGGGTACACATGATAATGTAACTATAATACATTTTTTGAAAAAAAAAAAAAATCACACTTTTATGCTTCCGTAGACACACATGGGTCTTTGGTGTCCGCAGCCAACTTTGACAGCTCAGCAATTCACGAAGAACGGAGGACTGAGCGCGACGTTCACTACGCCAGTTCCCGATCCAGGTACAATTTTTTAAGTGGAGGTTAGAACCCGAAATATTGACGTACCTGTGAGCCCTGACGATTTTCAAAAACGGCCGGACACCAAAGACCCAGGTGTGTCTAGCGGGGGTTAAAAGCCAAAATACTTGTAAACATTCGAATTCAAATAGCTGACTTAATTTTATTATTTTGAAATAAATTATGACGCACTTAACAATTGTTCGGACGAAAAGCATCCGCTAAAGTATATTCAACACGAAAAAATGGCCACATATCTCCCTAATTTTTGCAAAATTTGAATCAGGTGATCAATTTTCCTGCCTAAATAAGTATTTAGCCTCCTTATATTTGAATATGTTTGCTACTATCATTGACTTCACTCAAGAAAAAGTTCGCTTTACATCTATGGATGAAAAACAGACAATAATCCGCGAGAAGAAGATTCATTGTAAAAATATACAATAAAACACTTCCGCTTCACTTGAAATTCTAAAATCACACTTGTGCAAATTTACGGTCATCGTGTATAGTAAATCATATGATACATATTTACTGCAGCTGGGGTGATGCTTCCTTCCATACAATATTGCCAGCAAGGTCAATTAATTTAAAGCCATTTCTAAAGAAATGAATGAAAAAATGCCCTCGAAAATACCGGGGGATTCCTTTTGTCTATTTGTACATGCAACAATCCAGTTTTCCTCAATGGAAATTGAATCATAAAATTTTCTACGACTCGGTTTAGTTTTGTAGTCGTAATACGTTTGCCATTCAAAAACCAGTTAACATGTGTATCAAAGATCAGTGAATTGAATACGATTCAAGGGAATTTTCGTTTTCTTTGAAACCGAGTGGTTTGCCTTTACAAACGTTGTGAATGAATCCATTCAAATGTGTTAAAAAGCATAGTACAGTGCAGCTGTTTCATAAATTAACATAACAATTCCGGTCGAGATTCTCGAAAGCACTAGAATTGTTTTGAAAAATTTATTTTTTATGTAATACTGGGATCAAAATTGATGGTGAATTTTGTTCCAAAGTGGCTAATTTTTATTTATTCTTCTATATCTATTTAATTCAGACACAATATGCTGATGCGAACATTTTTTCCGATCCTTGAACCAGTTGTGAAAGTTAGCTTCCGGAATGGACCTCAAAGCAAGCAGCGATTCGACTTTTATCTTCTTATCGAGTCAAAACGGTGTGCCTGGAGCGATCTTTTGAGGAATAGCCGGGAAGTTGCACAGTGCTAAATCAGGTGAATGCGGTGGTCGTGGAACGCTATGAGTTGCATTTTTGACGAAATGGTCTCCAAGAACCAATGCAGAGTGAGATGATGGAAGAAGAAATGATCGTGGTGTTAAAACGAAAAGCTGTCTGTCTCCTAAGTATAAACGCTCTGACATTTTTTTTATTTTTGAGTTAACATCGAATTCGAAAACTACATACTAAATTACATCATTCTACGAAATATGAAAAACCTATCTTTTGTGGAATATATCTGCATGATGCAGAACAACACAAATCATTGAATATCTCCGAAGTTACTAAAATGTAGATAGAGCGTTTATGCGTAGTACAGCAACATAATTCTGGCCTCTTTTTAGTTTTACGCAAAGGACACATAACGCATAAAAAATATTCTTTGTCAACAGTTTGGCAAAGCGCAAGTGATTCATAATTGTGCACAAAAAATCGAAGCTATATGAGCTTGATTTTTGTGTGACTTTGGTGGAATTTTTCGGCCTAGCTTCACTTTTGGCACGATATTCACTAGATTTTTCAGTTATTTTCGAATCGGAGGCATAGAACCAAGTCTCATCAGCTGTAATGATGCATTTTATGATGTGCCGGTCGTTAGAAATCAATCCTTTGCAGACATTAACACGACGTTATTTTTCAAAAAAAAAATTGTGTTTTTAGAGCTAAACGAAATAATCTTTGAAAATAGTCCGAATTGATCCGAATTGATCCATAATTGTCAATGGACGATTTTTAAGCACCAGAAAATGCATTTTGCAAAAAAAAACTGCAACTTGCGCGCTCAATTATGCTAAATAAAATAATATTACCAAATTCACTTTCTGTTGCTAAAAAAATACAAGCAAATATTTTTCACAGAAGAGGATCGCCATGAAATTTGACGCAGATATCAACGACAGTACTACCAACATAAAATAAAAATGATTAATCAGTATTGATATATGTAGGTACCTGCGATAGTGATGGGCGATTGCGAGATATTTTAACAATCGAGATAATCGCTATCGGCGCCACAAAACAATCGAGATAATCGAAATCGAGAGAATCGCAATCGATGCGCCAAAACAATCGAGAGAACAATCGAGACAATCGAGATAATCGAGACAATCGAGCGATTCGAGATAATCGAGCGATTCGAGATAATCGAGACAATCGAGTGATTCGAGATAATCGAGACAATCGAGCGATTCAAGATAATCGAGACAATCGAGCGATTCGAGATAATCGAGACAATGGAGCGATTCGAGATAATCGAGCGATTCGAGACAATCGAGGCAATCGAGACAATCGAACATCTCGCAATCGATCATTCGGTCGGTCAAGTCATCGACAATCGGTACACGGCAATTGAGTGAGCCATAAAGCACGTTTCGTTGGCGCAGCCAATAAAAAAATGTTCAAATATTTCAGCAAAAATATTAAGTGCTATTATTTGATCAAACTGCAATTTTTCGGGAAATATTGATGTATAAAAGGATATGTTTATCTTAAGTTAAAATTAAGATATCTTTAACTCTTTGGTGGCGGTGGGCATGTTAGTGTATAAGCACACGAGTATACACAGTACGCTTGTAGAACCGCTTGTGAAGAATAGATTTGAATGGATTGGATATACTATTTAGTAGATTTTTTTACGTGTGCATACATATGGAATGTAATCATCAGATATGCATGGAAATTTGTATGGCTAGCATTTATCATGTATAAATGGCTGGTAGTTTTGCTAAAACTATTAAGTCTGATCAAAGTGTATAAAATTGAGTTTTGTCATGCTGTTAAGTATGTTAAAATAAAATCTGCTTTTATATAGTGCAGTTTGAAAGCATATCACGTATCGAGTATTTTCGTACTTGCGAGTATTTTATTCAAATATTCAAAAAGTTTTTAGGGCAAAAGTAGCTGAAATCGGCCAATTTTGGGTTAGAGTGGTTTCGGACATAACGAGCCAAGACCTATTGCTGTGATACAAACATTTCGGTTTTGTAGGGGAGTAAGGGGTTTTTTGGCCATAGTTTGGCAAAAACTGCCTTTACCGCGCTTTCAATGATTGAAAGTGGTCGGGGAGTACAATAGTGATATTTTAAGGATGAAAAAAATTTTTATGGGGAAAATTGGGCAAAAACGTCGAGTTTTCCCAAATTTTTTTTTTGTGTAGCTTGAATTTGGGGACCTTTTTGAGCTGTTTCGGGCGAAATGTCCATACAAATCTGAGAAAAAGTGGCCTAGTTTCGAAGATATGGCAAAACGAAATTCGCTGGAAAACCGACCGGAAAAACTGAAAGTAGCACTAAAAGCGCTAAATAAGAGAAGGTTGAGATCCTTTTTGGCTCGATGATTGGCTTCTCTGGCTGTGCATTATGCCGTGTCTTCGAAACTAGGCCGCTTTTTCCCAGACTTGTATGGAAATTTCGCCCGAAGCAACTCAGAATGGTCCCCAAATTCAGGCTAGGCAAAAAAAAATTTGGGAAATTTGGACGTTTTTGCCCAATATTCCCTATAAAAAAAATTTTTCTTACTTAAAATATCACTATTGTACACCCGACTACTTTTAATCATCGAAAGCGCGGTAAAGGCAGTTTTTGTCAAACTATGGCCAAAAAACCCCTTACTCCCCTACAAAACCGAAGTGTTTGTATCACAGCAATAGGTCTTGGCCCGTTGTGTCCGAAACCACTCTAACCCAAAATTGGGGAATTCAGCTACTTTTGCCCTAAAAACTTTTTGAATATTTGAATAAAATACTCGCAAGTACGAAAATACTCGATACGTGATATGCTTTCAAACTGCACTATATAAAAGCAGATTTTATTTTAACATACTTAACAGCATGACAAAACTCAATTTCATACACTTTGATCAGACTTAATAGTTTTAGCAATAGTTTTAAAAAAAATAAATAGTTTTTACTACATGATAAATGCTAGCCATACAAATTTCCATGCATATCTGATGATTACATTCCATATGTATGCACACGTAAAAAAATCTACTAAATAGTATATCCAATCCATTCAAATCTATTCTTCACAAGCGGTTCTACAAGCGTACTGTGTATACTCGTGTGCTTATACACTAACATGCCCACCGCCACCAAAGAGTTAAAGATATCTTAATTTTAACTTAAGATAAACATATCCTTTTATACATCAATATTTCCCAAAAAATTGCAGTTTGATCAAATAATAGCACTTAATATTTTTGCTGAAATATTTGAACATTTTTTTATTGGCTGCGCCAACGAAACGTGCTTTATGGCTCACTCAATTGCCGTCACCCGATTGTCGATGACTTGACCGACCGAATGATCGATTGCGAGATGTTTGATTGTCTCGATTGCCTCGATTGTCTCGAATCGCTCGATTATCTCGAATCGCTCCATTGTCTCGATTATCTCGAATCGCTCGATTGTCTCGATTATCTCGAATCGCTCGATTGTCTCGATTATCTCGATTGTCTCGATTATCTCGATTGCAACAATCGAGTCCAACTTAAATAATCGAGATGTTTCGAGATATTTGAACAATCGAAACAATCGAGTTTAATATCTCGCAATCGCGCATCACTAACCTGCGATATTCAAATTGACAACTCACATTTTAATCACAGTGGCAAATCTTGCATTAAATGCAATAAATTAGATTAGTTCGCTTTCAAATAGCTTCAAATTAGGATAACAGTATATTAGAATAAGTAATTAACAACTAACAGATACAGTGCGGTTACATCAGGAGTGCGAAATCGGATTGATGATTTAGCTCAAATTTTCAGAAGGATTGACATATATAAGCGACAAGTCTGTGTCAAGTTAAAATTCAGATAACTTTAATCCTTTGATGGCAGCGGAGGCTTTTAAAGAATATTCAGGTACCTCTATATTTCTATAGAAAAAAGAAATTTAAAAAAAAGGCTCGGCGTTAAAATTGATAATGTTTAAGCTTGGTTTGATAACGTTTTGTAAATGTAAGTCCTAAGTGGGTTAAAATTAAAAATGATCAAAATATCTGGGCCGTTGGACATGAAAAAGAGCTATAGTTGAGGGAGATCTAATGTCGGTATAATTACCAAGAATAAACGACCAAGAATGGATCCTTGCGCAAGGAAGTTGAAGAACATGAATCGACAGTTACTACACATATGCGGTCATTAGAGGAAAACCACGAAAGAAGCGCATTCGAAAACTCATACCCTCCCAGCTTTAGAAACAGTAGTGTATGATCAACGAAGTCAAAAGCTTTGGAAAAATCAGTACATAGGATAGTTACTTGTCTTTGTTGGTCCATAGCACAAGCAGCAGTGCTTATGAGAGACAAAAAGTTTGCAAGAGTGGACTTTTCTTTAACAAAACCATGTTGCTATTGTGCTAGGATGGGCTGGGAAAAGGAATATAGTTTGTTATACGCAATGTGCTCGAGAAGTTTGCTGAAACACAGATAAAGGAAAGGTAGTTCAATATGCTAGTATGGTCACCGGACTTGCGTATTGGGACAATACGGCCGACATTTTGCAGCAGCTAGACTATACTTAAAAAGTATGGATATGGACAGAGGAACACATAAAGAGTAGGAAAGTGATTTCGCCAATACATTGGGAATGCCATCACAGCCAAATCCAGTGCTTTGTTCAAGGCGATTCATCAATGGTTCGACTTCTGGAGGATCGGTACGAAGGAAAGACAAGTTACAAGGAAGTGAACAAGGTACATTATGTGAGATAAACGTAGAGAACTGAAGGTGCAGAAATATTTTGCAAAGAGCGCACAAACGGGCGTTCGAAGCGAAAACGTTGAGATGTATAGTTAATATTTAAGGGAGTTCACGCAACGGTAGACGGATTTTTGATTATTGGAGTGGATAGACGACTCAATACTATCGAAGAAATCTCTTAAATTCAATTAGATTGACCATAGAAATGTACATGATGCGTGCTGAATCCTTTGACTTAGAAGCTGCGTCAATTTCCATGCTGAACCACGGGACATCTTTCGATTTATTAGTATGATAAGTCGATGTGAAGCGAGTGACTTTATAAGACAGGAAAAAATAAAATTTTTCGATAGCACTGTGAGTAATGTGACCGCAAAAGAAGGAAAACCGATTTATGCTTTTCATATCCGAGGCCATGCCAGTGAAATCTGCTTTAAGGAAGTTAAAACGGGCATGGCAGCGTCTATTGTAACAAGCATAGGGCAACGGAAGATAAGCTGCAAAATAATTTCAAAGTGGAGGATGATCCGAATTAAAGATTACGTAAAACGACTCATTTGAAATGATAAAGCAAGGGAGGTTGGGTAGAACAAGGTCCAATATTTTATTGCTCAAATTGAATACATTATTATATAGATAAAGGGAGCATAAGGATATGAAGGGCTATAAAAGGGACAAAATACTATTTTTTAACATTATTGTCGAAAAGTTAGAGTTCCATTTCACGTTACTCGTGGTTAAGTCCCCACATGCAAAAAATAGCGCGGTTGGAAAGTGGCTATAAAAATAAATAGAGAACTCAGAACAGAAACATTCCTTCACTAAAGTGGGACAGTTTCATGCCGATCAAGACCCCTTCTCCATCGGATTTGCCATCTCGATCTCTATGGAATCTAGTATGCAGAGGCAAATTTTCATTATCTAGAACATCCTCTGTAAGCCAAATGTCTGTTAGGCAAACTATATCATTTCGCACCAAAGAAGATGACAACCTAATATCATTAGTCTTGCTCTTTAGACCGCGTACATTTTGATAACAAATACTAAGATTATTATTTAAGGTTGACACTATCGCGTACTTAGAAGACATTGGTTTTTACCGTTATAGAAGACAACCAAAATTCCTTGAACAAGGTAACCAAGATTAAAAAATTAATCATTACGAAATTATCACAAATAAACCTGTGATTTTTGAAAAATCTTTCAAATTATCGTCTCGTTAAAAATTTTCGTTTTTCAGGAAAAATGCGAACGAGTGAGAACTTCAATGCTTTGTCTACACAGTCGGTTTATTACCTATTTTTTAACCACCAGAAAATTTATGTTCGTGAGAACTCATGATCGGATTATCAGATCAAACTGAAATGAAAAGGATATATAGATCTGAAGTCACACCCTTGAAGTTATTACTAGGATTTCCGGAAGTTATTTATAAATGATGGCTACCATTTGGCTGTGGTGCCATCTTAAAATATTGTTAATCGAAAAAACTTTTTCGTCCCTTATTACTTCCGATATCGTCATCATTTTACCATAAAACGTAAAGTAAATTTGGCAGATTTTGTTTGAAAAATTAGGATAAAGTTGCTAGTCATAGTACAGTGATTAAGGAAAGCTGCCAGTAAAGTTTCAAGTTGTAATCAATCTGCAATAAACATAAGCAAATTATTTACAAAATTTTTAATTTAAAGCTGGTGGCAGCCCAAAATATTTCACCACACCTAAAAAAACTTCTGATGAAATCATTGGATTGAAATGAAATTCAAAGAGTGATTTGATCTCAGCCACAGGCTAATTCGATGTATTTTTGGTTGCGGTACTGGCAAAAAGTTGTTAGCACGAAGCATTTTTTTTATCTATATACCAAAAGATGCTAGAAATAATTTTTTTATATGATCTACATCTTACGATAGAAATAAGCTACAGAGGTTCATTTTTTCGAAATTCAAATCAAAACGAATTCCAAAGAGTTAGTTGGTCTGAACGTGAAGCTGAATTTAGTTTTTTATTCGAAGCTGTGTTGATATCTATTTAAATTGAGTGTGTATACTTTTTGCAATGTTTATGTTTTTTTTTTTCAAATTAATTACAAATGTTAAAATTTCTTCAAGATCCTGGTTACTGATCTAATATTTTCAGCTACTGAAATAGCTATGTTTAAATCAGATCAAATATTCTCGACATGTTGACCTTTTACGAACAACATTAAATGCAACTGTCATCCAATTCACTTGAATGTCTCACATCACCTTGTAAAACACTTTAATATCAGTTAATGAGCATTTCTTGCGAATTTTAAATCAAAACATTCAGCAAAGAGAAAAACAAAATGCTGGCATACTTCAGAGCGGAATATTCCATTCTTGATGGTTAAGTCATTTGGTGGTTTGCAAGTGGTTTTCCCCTCACAAGAATATTGAACAAGTTGATGGAAAGGCTATAAATAAGTCGTATCTTTGACGACAATTAGTGAACTGACTCCATTTCTATAAGGGGAAAAACGTTTAAGCATTTAACATAAGCCTCGTTTATAACGTGGTTTCAAACCGGCTTAGGATTGGTCAAACCACGTTGTATACGCGCAGTGGATTGATTTGAGTTAATTCGATCCCATCACAAAATTTTACTGGATTGGATCGACTTGGGCGTTACAAGACGCGGATCGAGCGATTGAGGATTGAAAAATTAGAAGCTCACTTGAGTTCTATTCATATATGTGACGTTACGATGCGATATACTTCACTTTAGTAGAACTAGCTGCATTTTATTCGGTTAATCCACTTTAATCCAGTCACACCAAAAACCTACTTTGAAGTTTCATTTCAATCCGTTCCAATCCAAGTCACTCCAAGTCGATTCTGGTAATATACAAGGCTATAGATAGATTTGGTTATATGGTGATATGTATGTTCTAGATGTTACAGTTTTATCGAAGAAGAATGGAAAGAATCAGTGAGTAAAGATTTTTTCGGCTCACTCCAAGAAAATATTTCCTTCGTGCAGTTCTTGTTTCTATACAAATGAAGCTAACTTCTGTTGCCAGTGTTTAACCTTTTGAGCTATGAGACCATTACATGTTAAAAGTACTACATTGCTACCCTGGCGATATTTATGACTCAAAATTCGAATTCCAAAACATTATACGACCAAACCAAACAAAACCAAAACCACCAAAACATTATACGACCTGAGTATAAACTTCAATCTTGAGCAAATATTTGCTTTCCACTCATCCAACAAAATTTAACACTCTTTGCATCAAATAGCATCAAACTATTTTTGAAAAAGTAAAAACACCAATCCGATCATTCCAATCGTTCACGACGTCTCAGAACTCGATTTACATATCCGACTTAACCTTTTCAAACGAAAACCCTATTGGTAAAGAATGATTCTCGATTTCGAAATCCCATTTATCTACTGGACTTTGCATCCCGACAATTTACTCAAAAACTATTAAACGCCAATTCGAGTGGATACGTCAAGACCAAAACCCAAACCGCAAAAAATACTCTAAACATCAACAAATCGCAATCAAGAAGTAGGAAAAATTCGCAGCTGCTGACTAGTTTTCTCTACTTGCAAATCACTGTTGTAGCGAAAAAAAATCTGATCTGGAAAATTTCTGCGCGAAAAAATCTCAATAATCTTGACGTCAGCCATCACCTCAACAACCTTGAAGGTGTTCCAGCGGCAGCCGCATTTACCTTGCGGCCACTACATTTTATCGTTCTGACTAGTGAATTCCTAGACTTCTAGACTAGTGAAATCCTAGACTTCTGGAACAGCTTAATTGGTGTCAATGGTCGTATTTGGAATATCGATATTCGTGTCTTTCATACATATGTATAAGTCTCTAGGTGTTTTGATTAAATTTCGAATTTGTCAATTTGTTGTATCGCTGGATAGTAGAATGTTTAGATGTGACGATTGAAATCGGTTCAGCACATTTCTAGAATGCCCGCAGGTGGTACTGAAGATTGGCAATAAATATTCAAATTTAGCATAATAAAGTGGTGATATGTTTGTGGGTGATGGACGCGGAAAATTTATGGGGAAATCCGCTGAAGTTGAATTCCAAATTTTAGTAACAGTACAAATTTTAGTACAGCAGCCTTTTGATTATAAGGAAACAGCGAATATATTAAAAGCATACGTAAATTGTCGTTTGTTTTACATCAGACTAGTCGGCTATTAATTATTCTAAAATGATTAAGTGAAATATAAGGTGTCCTTGAAACTAGATTAGTCTGCGGTTAGCGTTGCTCACGTCAATATGTACAACTATAATAATATTCCGAATTCCCAAACAAAAAATGCATGGAATATTTAATATATAGAAGCAAATCGAATACTAAAAAGTAAAGTAATCCCACGACAACCTTCGTACGGGTCGAAGGGTTAAAGCTGGTAGAGAGCTTCATTCACAAATTTACAATCAAGTGAAGTGATTAGTTCCACAACTCACTTTACCCCTGTTTAGTTCAAGTACCTATTTTAAAGTTCGTTGCGCGGTCCCTCGTCTGAACCTGGATTCGAACCAAAGACCCCATACACAAGAAGTCAGTGTCCACTAGCTGCTCAAGCTTAAGTATTAAAAATTAGTCTAAAAAAAGCATTGCTGAAAGAAAGATAGGCTTCATATTGTAACATATATGCAAAAAAAAAAGCAAGAGCTTGCAAATTTACTCATCAAACGTGTCTGCATACTTGTGAATATAAATTGTAAATTTATATAAGTACGTACATACAAATACGTGAGTTAATTAATGAAAAGAAATATTCCGTTACGACTCTTAAATATAACTTTTAATTTATTTGATTTAAGCTTACTCAAGTTGAAAAAACAACAACTAAAAATGACAACATCCCCGTATCAATAGTTCCCACTTAAAGTTCAAACTTTGGAGCAGATATATGCTTTCTATTAAATTGTAGGCAGTATGGAAGAAAGCTAATTGCAATTTAGCAGACTTCGATGGAAAATTTTCCCGGAATAAAATTCGCAGATGGAAAAAATTATCGCGACTAAGTAGGTTAGGTAAGGTTAGTAAAGAGGGTTGCCGGGTACGCGGCTAGCATTAGACCGCCTGTTTTGGCCCATTTGTCACTCTCTGCTGGCCAAACTGAACCAGCTGACTCAACTTGGTGGTACTAGCCACCTCTGCTAGCTCTTGACAGTGGTATGGTTTATTATTTAGGGCCGGGCAATAGCAGAGAGTGTGTTCGATAGTGTCCTCTTCCATCTCTCACCTCTTGCATAAATTGCTGGATGTCAGTCCCATTTCGTTCGCAAGAGATGCGGTAGGGCAGTGCCCTGTGAGTAAGCCGACCGTCGCTCTTAAGAAGTTTCTGCTCAGCTTGAGCAGTTTCCTGTTTAAGCTTAGATCAGGTGAGGGCCATAATGTCCTGGCCACCCTGCAGTCCATACTGTTTTCCCATTCGGGCTTTAGTTTGGTCTATATGGCGGCATCTAGTTTGCTTGTGGTGATTGACCGTGATACAGTGATGCAGGGGCTATTACTAGATCCTGAACTTTTCCTCGCCAATTCATCGGCTTTTTCATTGCCTTTGACCACACTATGCCCTGGCCCCCACATTATCCGCATAGGAACATGCCTTGCCTTTTCATTGAGAACCACTCTGCAAGTGTTAGCAGTTTTTGAAGAACATTTGTAAGACGCAAGAGCGAGAATGGCTACCCTGCTGGCTGATGTTCCGCTAATTGACTCAATTGCCATGCGTATAGCATATACTTCAGACTGAAAGACAGTAGCGTGGTCGACAGTCTACACCACAGGCTAAGGCTCAAATCCGTAGAAAACACACCTGAGCCAACTCCTGTGTCCGTCTTTGACCCGTCCGTGTAAATCCAGACGCCACCATCGGTGGTAGTTCCCTTTTTCTTCCAGTCTGTTCGTGTGGGTATCTTGACCTGGAAATCCCTGCCAATATATATTATTTTGCTCATGTGGTCCATGTCTTCTGCAACGAGCCCGAATCTTTTACGGTATTCTGTAAGAATACCGCTGGGGCCTCACTGATTTGAGTCGTTCCACATGCCGGAACTTCTGGCGCGTATTGCCGCTAAGCTTGCGCTTCAAAAGATGAATCGATCCAGGAACATAAGTCCTAGAATCATTTGCAATCCAGCCGTTGGGGCGGTTCTTAAAGCGCCCTAAAACATATGCAAACTAATCTTTGCAGTCTTTATAGTTCCTTGATATTGGTTTTACTTTCCACTGCGTTACATCACAGGATCGCTCTATACACCAAAATTGGCCTCACTACACATGTAAATATGTAGTAAACTGCCCATGCAAAAAGTACCTATTCTGTGCTTCACGTTAGCCCCCAGTTCACTTTCCTGTCTAGTTTAAGGCCCAAATATTTAACACTATCAACAAGTTCCAATGTTATTCCTTTGAGGTTAGGCGTGGCAATAGCCGGCACCCTGTGTTTCTTTGTAAAAAGTACAAGTTCGGTTTTTGTCGGGTTTACCCTAACACCGGCTTTTTTGGCCCAGATTTGGATATGGTCCAGCGCCGATAGTATAAGCTCCGACCGAATTTGTGGGAACACACTCTTCACAAGTACGACAATGTCATCGACATACGCCAACAGCTCAAAGCCACTGGCCCTTAAATTCTCCAGTATTTCGTTGACTGCCAGAATCCAGAGAAGGGGAGATATAATCCCTCCTTGTGATGTTCCGGTTTTATCAACTCCCTATTGAACCAAGGCATCGATGATACTTGCAACAGTAACATTATTGAATGCCCCCTCAATATCTAAGAATGCTGCCAACGGGAATTCCTTTTGCTTTTCCTTAGGATTTTTCTATTGTACCGACAACTTTGTGTAATGCCGTTTCTACTGATCTGCCCGCTAGATACGTGTGTTTATCAACACAGAGTCTCACGACATAAATCGAGCTCTTGATGTGCAGATCAACAAGCCTCTCTAGTTTTTGAGCAGAAACGATGTTAAGCTAATTGGTCTACAATCCTTCACGTAATGATGATTAAACCTACCAGGTTTCGGAATGAAGACCATCCTAGCTTTTGTCCATGGCTCGGGTACTACTTCAATGCGAAGGCATGGGGTAAAAATACGCTGCAGGATGGGGATGATAATCCTGTCTGCTTTTTGAAGCATGATGGGTGATATATCATCAATCCCTGTAGCGACTAAGTAAATAACCATCGATAATTGCCTACTTGCCAAGTCTACTTAGCTGAGCTGATGAGCTGATATATTATAAGAAAATGGTGCATGTCTTCAAACCACAACTTATTAAATTCAATTTTCGAATAATACCACAAACAAAACACAACATGTCACACAAAATATTTTTATATAGTGCTAAAAATCAGAAGATCTAACTAAAATGTTCGCGGGCTGTTAACATCTCCTGTAAAAACTGCGGTGAAGAATGAGCGAAGAAATCATCCGAGCAGTGAAGGTCTTGTTTGGGAGCCACTGTTGAAAATATAGTTTAAATACGATAGTAGAGCTAAGCAAGAATTAAGTACAGTGAAAGTTCCAACTGTTGTACGCGATTGTATTTGAGTATTTTATTTGAAAAGTGTGAAATATTACGATATTTCGAGTATAAAATAATTACGATATTTCGAGTATAAAATTGAATATTTAAAGTTATCGTGAAAAACTAAAGTCGCGAAAAAGTTATAGTTGTAAGAGCATTTAAATTTGTCACTAACTTAAATTTTCAAGGAAAGCTAGTGAGAAAATAAAGTGGTTTGAATTGGGCTGAAAAATATAATAACGATCCTCAATCAATTTTTTAGCAAATAAAATGTTTATGCAATTTCAATTATTTATTTATTTATTGATTCTCCAAACAAGGTACATATTACACAAACAAAACCAAACGAAATTGAGAAGTAAAGCTATAAAATCATTAAATAAGCAACGAATAAATAAATAAATAGCAATAAATAGCAAATAAATAACACGTTTACAACATCAAAAAGGCAGGATTAGAAGGAATACAGATTGCATATGCTGTTGAATATCTTACAGCATCTATTTGTCGGCTGCATGTGTAGCAAGCGATTGGACATGGTGTTCCTTACAGGGATATTAATCACCATTTTACTATTGAACTCTAGTAGCGGCTCTAATGACGTCGAATGTGAAACAAGCCGCTATCACCATTCTTCTGGATACAAGTATTGATCAGTTTAAATGACCCAGTCAAAACTCATAAGGGGGTAGGCTACTAAAATCGTAACGGTTGTATAAATATCTCAAAACGAAAAGTAAAAGTTGCTTTTGTATGAACTCGATTCTGTTACTGTGGGTTTTAAAAGCAGGATTCCAGCTAATGCAAGCGTATTCAACAATAGGGCGTACAAGTGAAGTGTATAAGCATCTTGTGACCCACAGGTAACGAGATTCCTTGGAACGTCTTGTGATGTGTTTGTTTGATAGGCCGGAAATAAATATATCAAAAAAAAATTGGGCCCAGATGGGTACCTGGTGGTACATCAGAGGTAGAAGAAATATTTTTTCGATAAAAGTCCTTAAAATTTTATAAATTGTGTTCGATTGCGAAGGTAGGAAGTCAGCCAGCTAAGTAAAGATTTGGCAAGACCGAATCTGATAAGCTTCAGAATTAAAGTAGAATTGCTAGCTCTGTCAAACGCTTTACTAACGTCAGTGTAGACTGCGTCAATTTGGTATCCTTTCTCCATTTGACAAAGAACGTCTGAGATTAGGACAAATTCGTGGCAAATGAGCGACCTTTTCTAAAGACATGTTGTTGCTCCTTCAGACGGGAGTTAACGAGCGGAGAATGTTTATCAAAAAATTTCGGCATCGAAGATAAAATGGCAATGCCCCTATAATTTCCGATACAGCATCTATCACCATTCTTGAATATGGGGGTGATATACGGAAGCTTCCAACAAGATGGGAAAACTCCAGACGAAAGTGATCTATTAAAAAATATATGCAGGGGAGTTATAAGCTGCTCTGCACAGTTGCGCAAGAAAGTCGAAGGAAGAAGAAACCATCTTGCCAATTTTCGCAATAAAAGTTAAATAAAAGTTAATAGGTTGTCCGTAGCAACCAAATGGTTAAACAAATTTTGGATGTGCTGATGATTGGCAGCTTGATTCTATAAATCTTGTCTTAAATAAATATATTTACTCAAAATATGAGGAAAAATGTAGACTCATGAGTTCATATTTTTAGACTTTTATTGGAGCCATTAGACTAAATATTTGGAAAATGTATACTTCATGAAGCCAAAAACTTAAGTCCCGTTCATCTCTTTGCAAGATAATTAATTTTTAAATAAATTTTCGACAGTTGGTATATATAGGTAAATTGAGGCCTCACTTCAATTCAAGCTTGTAATTCAACTCAAATAATTTTCATGTTTACGGCGTCTTGTCGTCCGGTTCAAAAGTTTTGCATCATTTCAGTGTCGTCTATATTTAGTAAACTCAAGTCAACTATCTTTAAAAAATTGAAAGTCAAGTTAATCAAACACTACTTATTTGCATAATTAAAACAATATTCCACCTGTTTTTATCGTCAATTCTATTCACGGTTCGATAGGTGAACGATCGAATATAAACAACTCAAGTGTCTAAAAATATTCCAAATAATTCACTCTAAAATTGCATGGTCGATCAGTGGGAGGCTTCAAGTTTGACTATGCTTTTCCCGAACCTTAGCATTTTTCTTGTCAAGTTGATGCAAATCTAACGTCTTGTTGTGTTTCTCGCATACAGCACATCGCTTCAAAGGTAAACTCAGCGAAGCATAAGACAGTTAAACTAGCCTCTAGTATCTGAGGTCACAAAACAGTACGAATTGTAACGAGCAGATATCAAGTCGAAAGCTTTTTTTTGCGTCATCATAACTAATTTGACAGACTGAGGCGTCAAACAGTCCAGGCCGTAGCACATAACTGGTTTTAGCGGTATACTATGAAAAAACCTGCTCGTCGCTCTAATGGTCGTGTGCCATAAGTATGACGATATAACTTTTCTACCATGAGATCTGAACTTTGCTCACAACAAGATACGGTACTGTAATAAACGTGTGTATACTCTTGATTTGTGAGCTTAGCTGAGCGCAGTCTACAGGTAAGCTCAGGTGAGATATTGAAATCCAGTTGGTGGAAGCGCAATATCAACGTCTGCTGCTGATCGGAAAATGTGATCGTGAACGTCATAGTACATATGATAATAAATGACAGTGGTGACAATTATTTTTTGATCAATTTTAAAATGTGGTCGATATATTGAAATCATATTGCTTGTGAAAAATACAGAATAGAAAAAAGTAAAAGTCATGATGATGCCACCAGACTTTTTGGCATATTTGTAACTGATTTTTTCGAGAACGATAAGAATATCATAAACTTATGCAATCGAAAAAGAATTCCTATGCAAAAAATATTCTCAATGTGTGCAAACTTAACACCCTTTTTTAAGCTATAACAAATTCGAACTACATAATGTTTTCCAGAGAAAAATCTCAAATGGCATATGCTTTCTCCGTCTAAAACAGTAATAGTTAGAAACAAAAAAAAACAAAATAACGAAACACAATAATAACAAACAAAACACAAATAAAAAGCCTTAGTTCGCCGTTAATTATTTTGCACTTGAGAAAGTCATTTTCAATTTTTCTTGCCTTTTTTAACTGACCAATTTTGAATATCTATTTTTGATGGTTTTCCGCATAGAATTTTCCGCATTGAATTTTCTTAGATCATAGAATTTGACAATGACCTTGAAATAGTTCTTCTCTAAATGAGAAATCATCAAGCCTAACCAAGCATAACATTTATCTCGAGCTGTGCAGTTAGCTCGTCTTAGTTCAGGGATCTCAATAAAGCTGAAGCTATCATCGATAACCCACCCATTATGGATCGATGAAAAAGTGGGTCGAACGACCAAGCGATTTTAATAGTCTTTTTTCAGGCCCATTTATCTTTTCATAAAATATTAGTGTGAGGGCCACAACAAAGCAGTATTTAAAAGACTACAATGATCCCGCAAAAAATAAGCGCGTGCCTTCACCGTGTTGACGGATAATAAGAAGTAACAATTTTCATTACAAATTTTTATTTAAACATTTTTTTGGAAATTGCATGCCCGAAAGTATGATGTAGTCACACTACCGATTGAATTTCTAGCTGTTTGGCACTTGAAATATATAGTTTCTATGAACATCCTTCCCGAGCCGATACATTTTTACCACACCATTGCCTTCATGTCACACAGAAGCTGTATATGCTAGCTTCCGTAGCGTAAGTATGTGTTTAGCCTTTGTTAGTGCTTTTTAAGGCCATTGAAGGATAAATCCGCTTGTTTGCAGGTAAAATCTCTTTTTATAAAATGAAAATATCAAAACTTTGGGAAATATCCTTCTATGCATATGCACAGCTATGGCAGTAAAAAGAGACGCCTAGGATTCAGTCCTCCTATATTTCTATGTTATATTCTATACATTATCTATATTTTATATAATCAACATTTAGGTTCATCGGGCGCCAGTTTTTCATACCTCCCTATGTTTTTAAAATGCCTCGGCACCATGGATAATGTTAGTTTGGTCAACAAAACCTACCAAGTGATTTAAACAGTTGTACTTTAGCTTAAATTTTATTGCATTCGAGGTAAGTACCTTCGTTGAAGCTTGGTAGTTTGATTGAACGTATACGTATGAATCCAATAATCGCTCTAAATTCGCACAGGTTTTCATGGCCCCAGAGCCTCTAACACAACATAGCTTGCCACAACAACGGTTGATCTCAACAGAGAATAATCTATCTAATATTGGTAGAACTATTGTGGATACATAGTGTCAAAATATTAGATTGACAACTATCGAAGTGTACCCATTGGATTCTAGCTAAAATATGCAGCAACATACGAGAGTTGACCAAAAAGTAATGATAATCGGTTATATACTCACTAAGTCAGTGCAAAAAAAACATATAAATAGGCCATGATTTCAGGGAGGTATATTCATTTGAATACGAACAGTCGAAGAGAGGACATCAAAACGGAGAAAAACGAAATCAGAGATGTCATTAGGCTCCTCTGTTTGGAAAAATTGTCTACCAGAGACATACTGTGCCTCCCTATTCCACCGTTGCACACTGAGCCAAAGAGTTTAAGCTGGGAAGAACATCCAAAGAAGGCGAACACCGCAAAGCACGTCCAACCACGTCCCTCACTGAAGACAATGTGAAAAAAATCAGGCAAGTAGCAGAGGTCACAGTGATCTCGAATGGTAGTGTTGAAATAATCATTGCCCACGAATTACATATGAAGAAGATCTTTGCGCGTTGGGGGCCGAGAATGTTAACCGATTGGCAAAAGAAGAAACGATTCGATATTTCGAGAGTGAATCTCGAAAAGTTCCAGGCAGATCAGGAGATTTTTTTGTCACGTTTCGTGATCATGGATGAGATTTGAATCTACCATTTTGATCCAGAAACCAAACAGCAATCGATGACGTGGAAGCAACCCTCTTCACTAACGCCGAAAGAATTCTAAGTATCGAGCTCGGCGGGGAATATTATGCATGAGTTTTCTGGGACGCTGAAGGAACTATCATAGTGGAATATTTGGAAAAAGGAGCCACAATATCAGACTCTTACTACGCAGACCAAATAAGAGGATTACGAGAGGCAATGAAGGAATAAAGACGCAGCAAACTGCGAGCCGGAGTTCTGTTTCATCAAGATAACGCACCGGCTCACAAGGCTGCAGTTTCGATGGCTGCGATTTAAAAACCAGGATTCAAAGTTTCACATCTTTCATCGGAAAACTTTTTCAACGTCATCCAGTGGCTTTTACATCTTTCCTCGGCTCAAGGAACACCTTCGGGGTACGAAATTTGAAGATGATAGCACAGTGATGTCCGCTGTTGAGGCAATTTGGGAGAGTCAAGATAAAGAATTTTTTTCTAAGGATATCCCGGGTTTGGAAAAAAGATGGACTAAATTTATTAACTTGTTAGGAGACTATGTTGAAAAATAAATATATCTTTTAAGTTTAGTCACCTTGGTTTATATTCATTATCTTTACTTATTGATCAACCCTCGTAAGCACAGAAAATTCTTACAAAAACAGAGGAGTTATAATGAAAACTACTAAAAAATTAACGAACTGACAAAATATTATATCAAATAAGCTTGCTATTGTCATCGGCGCTTAAAAGGCATACTGAAGTACAGTTTGAAAACACACTTGAAAAACATTCAGTAGCACAAAAAGAGCCATAAGCTGAAATTTTTCAACGAAATTTCTTCAAAGATCTATTTACTTAGTAGATACTGTTTAAAATCGATTTTTATCAACCAGCACTATGAGCTAAGTGTTTAATTTGTACATGGATGATTCTTAACTATCCTACAGACCTGATCTGGTTTTTGATTATTTTTCATTGAAGTGTTGGATGTAAATCTTCCATGAGATATTTGACGAGAGGATAATGTGTGCAATTTTGCAGTTTAGTATTTTATGTGTTTCATATAAATTTTAGCAACGGCCTTTGAAATATACCACTAGTAATAGTACTACGTATGTTCATACTTTGGTGCGCTGTAGGAAAGGCTCCTAGCAACCATTCGTAATCGATAATGATGTGAACCAAATTCACCATAATATTTCAAACTAAAATTTTATGTTACTAAATTTATTATAGACACACTATATGCCCAGTTCTATGGAACAAACTACTATTGAGCTTCTAAGATCTATTTCCTCATCTTTTCACATAATGACCTAACTTTATAGCTTAAGAGATATTCCTCCATGTTCAATTTAAGTTGGTATCTTATTTTCAAGTAAATATTTCAAGTAATTACATATTTCAAGTAATTACAAATTCCACATTTGTATTAACCTATAATCGTCTCACTTTTCAAATTACAGAGCATTTACGCGTATAGCGTCAGGTTTCTTTCTTTCTTAAGGTCAAGGCTTGGCATGTTCCGCGTGCCAAACCCGCTACCTAGTTCAGCCTGGCGTTGGCTTTAGGACGGTGGTGACCTTTGTGCTATGGGCACAATCATAAAAATAACTCTAAAACACGCACAACACACTAATTTATGACAGCTTGACCAGAATATAACTGTATAAAGCCATGATACAATTCGGTATTCCCAATAAACTGGCATGATTGTGTAGGTTGTCCATGACCAACGCAAAAAGTCAAGTAAATATAGTTGGATTGCCACTCAGACCGTTCAACATGGGCTTCGGCAAGGGTATGGTCTGGTCTGCCTACGTTTAAGCCTGGCTTTGGAGAAAGTGATCCGAGACTTAAGCATGCCAACGAGAGGAACTATCCTCGCCAATTGAAATCATTGGAAGATCCGAACCAGCTGCACAATAATCTTTAATCCTGATCGAGCGGCGGCCCAATAACTTGGGATGCACATAAATGAAGGGAATACAAATTACATGATAGTATAATCTGTATAGGAAGAACACATAGAGTTGGTCAAACCATCACGGTAATGGAGCTTGAATTTAAAGTAGTGCAATCCTTCAACTAGGTCGGGTTAGCCGATAGCAATATGGAAGATGAAATGCGCGAGCGGCTGCTCAAATCGAAAAAAAGGCTATTAAAGACATTCAATTTTATCAGAACAGCAAAGTTTCTGCTGTACAAGACCCTGGTCTAATATGGATCCGATGCCTGCGTGCCCAGTAAAAAAAACTCGGAAGAGGGCTTTGTCGAACACGCTGCAATCATCAGTTATACGCTATCTAGATATAATAGACTCCGGTGGGCAGGACAACTAGCTCGTATGAGCGAAAATAATACTGCTCGAAACACTCTTCGCGGGAGATTTCACGGCAGACGACGGGCGACCTTGGAGAAATAGCGTTGACCAGGTTGCTAGGAGCGCAGAGGTGCCTAATTAGATGACTTCGATTCGTGGAATCGAAGGAAAAAATTTTTTGTTTAAGGCTTAGACTGGACTCCAGTTATAGTACCAATGATGATGATGTAGAGAATAAGACATTGATGATAATTCAGCCTTTAAAACTTGTTAAAAAATATATCAATAAAATAATTTACACCTACATTTTTTTTTGGCAATATGTATATGGATTTCAAACAAATAAACTGTGCTATGGCATTTTCAAATGCAATGCCGGTCTTGATCGTTCTTTGCTTGGTTATGGAGCAACTCAAAGCACAACTCATCTAGGTCTGGATTTGATGAATCGCTAAAATATGTACGAATTGCTTCTTCGTTTCGGGTTTGAAATTCAAACCCACTACGTGATAGAGCAATGTACTTAGAGGAGACAGAATGTTCAATAGTCAATGTTTATTTTGCTCAACGTTCGCAATATAATGGTATTCCGTGGTTTCATTGGTATATAATAAAGTTTTTAAATCCGTGTAGTCTATGAACTGTTGTATTCGCACGGGGCTATAAATTGCCCGGAAAAGATTTAAATTTGATGGTAAGATGTCAGGAGAATATGGTAGACGAGACAAAGTTTTACAGCCAATTTCATTTAGGATGCTCCTAGTGAGAGTCACTACACTTCGTTGTGCGTTGTCGTTTAGGAACAGAACTCCCTTCCTATTCGCGAGCGCTGCTTTCTTACGTCGTAATTCCCGATGAAATTCTCGTAGCTGCTGAGAATACACTTTAGCCGTAATAGTTCGGCTGGATTCCAGCATTTGTAACCAAACGATGCCAGTGTAATTCCACCATACATACAACAGGATCTGTCGTTGGTGAACGCTTGGTTTCGGTGGAGTTCCGAGTGATAGCCACTGCTACGTGCATCGGCTATTGTCGAACATAATCTATTTTTCATCCCAAGCAACCACTAGATTCAAAAACGTCTTCCGCTCGTTGCGCAATAACAGCGAAGTACAGTGAAGTACACGCTGAATTTTGATGATTTCGGTGAGTCTCTAAAGAACTCACTGATAAAGTTATCGTTTCTTCTCCAGATGTCGAAGATGGCGACTAATACTGATCTTGTCAATCTAGAGCTTCCTACTTAAATCGTGCAAAGTTTGACGGGGATCGTCTTTTATGTCGGTAAGAACGATCTAGGATGGACTCCATCTTCAAGGCCGTCGAGCCCATTGTAGAATAGGAAAAATCATCATTGAGCTGTATGTCCAAAACCGTCACATATACTGCGGGCAGCCGTTGCTCTAATAGTCCCTAATTTTAACTCGTAGTAAAGAGCACATTTTCCTTTCACAGTTTTACTGACCATCTTTACACTCCTAACAAGAATAAGCGCATTTAAAAGAAATGACTTTATTTGTATCCCTTCAGAAAAGTACACGGTTTGTAGAAAAATAAAATGATTTTCTGAAGTAAATCTCCATTTGAATCTTTCTGTCAGAATATCCATTATTTTTAGTTTTATTATTTTTTACTGAATACGTAATCTGAATATCATTCGATGATGATATCGCCGTGTGATAGCTTCAATTATATAATAACCGCTTGAGACTTTAATTTCACTTCTTCGTTTTTTAAACACAATAGAAATGGTTTATACGGGTAATCACGGTAACGAATTATTCACAAAATTTAAGCATATTCCAAAGAAGCTGCATATTTTCCTTTTCTTTTTACCGGCGCTGCAGGAGTTCCGTCCAATGGAATGTCCAAACAAATGAACGTTCAAAGAATCACTAGCAATTCCGATTCATTTTATAAAATCAAACTGCAGTAACAACACAATTTCCCCCAGATCCAACCCAACACGAGCAAATTCTTCAACTCACTTTGCTTGAGAAGTCAGTCGTCTACGCAGATGACTGACAACAAAAATTCCTGCAGCATCAATCGTCTCCGCAGATGGCTGACTTTCTACTGCGTTCACACAGTAGCCTGGAGCCAGCCAGCTTGTGCCGTAATCGAAAGAATTCTGTTCTCAGAAGAGAGAGATATAAGGAAATAAAACAGCAGTGAGAAGTGAACCAATTTGTCTGAATCTGAGCGTTAATAAAAGTGAAGGAAAACTATTGGACCATGGGAACATTTGACAGACTTTTGCTCCGCGAACAGAGTTGGCTATGTGTACGATAGAAATAATAGGCCGTTTGAGCCGTTATAAAGAAAAGCTCGTAGATCTTAGATATCGGAGACACCAAAGGGAATACCTGACGTAGTAATTCTCTTGATTTTGTCTAATTATAGATTTTGCCTTTGTAGTAAAATTGCTTCACTAAATTTCACCGATTTTTTCAAGTTTGTTTCAGTTCAACATCTTCAAATTTATTTAAGGCTTTCTCGCTTTCTTTCTCAGTTACATTAAAATCATCATTTTTGAAATCGCGAAACCATTCTTTATGGGTTGTACTTGATTCATTGTCACCATATACATTTACAAGCGAAAGAAGTGTTTCAGTAGCACTTCTGTCTTGTAAGAAAGGAGTGCAGCAGAGCCCTACCGCAAATACGACTTTATTGGAATGAAAATTGACATGTTTGACACACAACATGAAAAATACGGATAAGACCATAATGTCAGCTTTTAGAAAATAGAAAATAGAGTAGCACTTAATTGAATCAGTTTTAGCAAAATTTGACTATTTTAGGAAATAAAAATGCAAATACTATATGTGTTATCGCATTTCTACCATTTTCATGATTAAAAAATATTGTCATTAACGATCCATATTTTCAGATGCCTTTTAGTTCCTTTTGAAATACAGATTGAACTTTCTCTACTTTGCCCTTAATCAGATGTTTCTAGTGAGGATTTCGATTAAAAGGGCAAATAAAATCATAAGCTCATTTAGATTTTTCTCGAAAACCGTACTTTTCAAATATAACTTATAAACTTAGTATCTCCCGGCAAATTATGTGTGAAAAGTCAGTCATTTTTTACTTGTTATTATTTTTAAGTGGTTTTTTCTTGTGGGACTTGCACATCGGACTATCAAATTTTGCTTTAATCATCAAAAAGAAAATGATCCAATTCGGATCTAAACATTTCAAATCTGATTGCAATAATAACTTCAACATAAGAGAGCTGACAGGAACTTTTCAGACGTAAAACTAGTAGGTATCATTTGCTTGACACAATTGAGCGTTACTGCACTTTGTCACAAAATGGCACAGTATTTTCTCTGTTGAACACTCTTCTGCTGGCGTCTTACCCCAGCTGAATTTCATGCAAAACTCATAGTCTATGATGTCAGTTCCCAACTCAGTAATGCAAACAAAACCTCACCGTTACAATTGTTAGTCAGTGTTCGAATAATTGAATGAGTCACTCACTCATGAATTTTATTGATTTTCATCGCGCTTTTCACCGGTACGATTTGCATGCCGTTTCTGCAAAGGTGCTATACTACAGCTACTGTTGGTGTTCGTTGTTGGTGATCTAAGCTTGGCTTACATTTATAAAGTGCATGAAAACGTCTAAAAATGCGCAACGAAAACGAAAGCTTATTCAGTTTGAGTCTTTCGCGCATTATAAACAGTCGATATAATTCGAGCTAGGTACCGTAAATCATTTCGAATCGAACTCAAAGTGTTTACCCCTTTACGTACATCTAAATATTGTGTTTATATATCTTCCGAAGACCAAGTGATCTTCTGCATAAAACTGACTGCAGGTACCTATTAGTGAAGTTCGTTTAGTGACTGTATAATCCGAAGGGTGCCAAACATTCGTATTGCAATTTATTGTGCTCGCTATCGATTCAGGTTCCGAATAAAACATCTGAATTTTTATGATTTATATACATCTTTGAAGTGGAGTGAAAAGTGTCTGCAATTTATATTAGATTTTCATTGAACCTTTTTTGTGAAAAGAGTGAATTAAATGTGCTTTTTGTATTGCGGATAACGTGAATTTTAATTTTATTTTGGGCTGGTCAGTGTTAATGAACTAGATTGTTCAATTATATAATTATTTCCTGTGTCTGCTAAACAATTGTCGGTGTGATAGATTGCGGCTCTGTCAGGAATACTTTGACTGCAAAGTATCATCTGGATTAAACAGGTAAATTGCTATTTCCTTTTTTTACTGTAAAGGACGGATTTTTCTCGTTACGGTATTCCATTGTGTGAAATCTAAAAATCCAAAATGCATTATTTTGATAAAGATTTAGTAACTTAAATGGTAATAGTCCTGTTCATAACCGTTTTTAAGATTTTTTTTTAGTAAGATAAAGTGTAAAATCTATGTGAAAAATTGGTGTTGTGCAAAATTACTTCACACAATTTTTCCATCCATAGACAGACCGACGCTGTGTTAAAAAAACTTTCATTTATTTTAACCATCAGAAGAATTAAGAGTCGCGACAATTTTCAAACTTTATATGTACAAATGTAAGTTGCGTCTTATGCCCAACTGAACACAAAAAGTGGTTTACTTTAAATTTCAATGATTGTTTTAATTTTCCATACATATCACTGTTAACATTTTATGGACAGTCCAAATATGCAAAGAATTCAGCCTCGTACCCGTTCGAAATGGAAACAATAATAATAACTCCACTGATAGTGATACATATGCATACATTTGTGCTGATTTGCAATTCAAAAGATTTCATTTTTCCTATGATTAAAGTTGATGCATCCGCTTTTGGATATTCATCTGGCGATTAGTGCTAGCAGAAATTGCGAAAGGAAAATTTTTTGAATGAAGAAGGTATTTCTATTTCGAATTTGAATTCGTTTAAATATCGGTTACAAATATCACATGGCTATCGTATCGATTGTATGAATGAGTTGGTATTTTTATAGAGGTTTGAATTTTGAAAAGAAATTGCTCTATATTTACTGCAGGAGTTTTTTTTTTTTTGCTATATATGGTTATAATTTTGACATTTTTGAGCTTTTAAATATAACTTAAAACATAATCTTATTAGAGGAAAAGTCTGAATCATTTGTAGATTAGTTTTGATTTTAGCCGTTCCGTGGCGCATATAAGTGGAAAAATAAAACGGTCTGGGGAAGTTTCATCTTGTAAATATTTGCACAAGTATAGCATCCTGGGCAGACGAATTACTGGGAGCATGATTTGCTTGTAAATGAGCAGTTCGTTATCCGCCGACAGGTTAGATTTCGTACTTATACGATGGTAATTCGAAAAAATATACTTCAATATTTTAGATTTATTTCCTTCTGTGTTTAATGGAAAGTACTTGTTTTATGCAAGCTGAAGACTGTTAACTATGGAATGTGGATTAAAGCCGCTAGAAAATACGGCGGTGTCATCAGCATACATGGCAATATTGTAGTGGGGAAATTTGTTCAGATCAAATATCAATATGTTGAAGAGTATATGATTTAGGACTGACCTCTGTGGAACTCCAGGCGTAATTTCGTACTATTTCGACAAAGATTGCAACTTGACAAAGTGCTATCATGCAAATCATCATGAAAAAGCGTATAAGGTAGACAGGAATTAAGTTTTTGATTAGCCTATCGTGCCAGACCCTGTCGAACGCCTTTTTAATGTCTAAAGATTCTTTTCGGATTTCAACATGGAAATAATAGTAGGATTTTTCCACTCAGAGGGGAAATATCCGAGCTTCAAGCAGCATTTGGTAGATTTTAGGTAGACCATCGATTTCAGCAGATAACTTTACTTATCAAGCCTTTAAGAAGACATCATAGCTCACAGTAGGGAAGCAAAACAAATGAGGTTGAAATTTCTATGCTTAGAAGTTGCATCGGTAACTGCTTTGCTAGTCACAAGGTTATTCATGTATAGAGTAAGTGTTTGTTTTTCTCTCCACAAAAATATTAAACATATCGTCACTAGTTTGCAAAATAGGTATTTATGTAAATTTTTCAGAATTTTCGACAGTCTTTCTTTTGTTCGGACGGAATGGTAATCTAGCGAGCACTGTGAATGTTGAAGAATACTATACGTATGTGAACATTAAATTCATTTTGGTGAGCCTTTAATGCTGGGTTTCATGTTCGTTGCTATTGTCTGCGAATTTTAATACGGTGTTTAATAAGCGCAATAGTGGCAACATCAAGTTTAGGTGCAGGAAAGGAATGATATGTGTCAGGAGTAGCTTTTTTTTGGGCTGCGCGAATATCTCTCTACTGATTGGATAAGAGATTGACAATTTGACCTATGGCGGTAATGCCCTGAAGGTGAAGGTTTTGAATGCTTAGCGCTGGATTTAAATAAACACGATATTTATCACAAGATGTTTTTCTATATCTGTAGAACATATCTATAGGTTAGAAATATATGTTCGTTTATTTGAAATATAAGTGGCAAGTGAATGGATGAGAGGTCATTAATAACGATAGACGAGGGTAAAGCGATTAGGCCGTTGGTTACAACAATATCCAGCGTTGATAGGTTACTTAATAATGCACCTAACATGTTACCTTGCAAGTCTGCTTCCTTTGGCGTATTTTAGTACATTTACCGATAGCAGGCATATATTCGCCTGCACATCACTTAAAAACTAACTTCAGTTAACTAACTAAATTTAGCTTATGTTTAACTAAAAACAACTTAGCCTAACTAGACCTAAACTTAGCTTCATTCCCTTTGATTTATCACGAAGTCAATATAAGTAAACAACATGCTCATGAGCACCTGTTGTCTTGCTATGGCCGCTGGGCATCCAATTTGTCGAATTGGTCAGTTTCCATGCAGGCCTATTTATGCGTGAGATCTTATCAGTTCTACTCCCGAGCGGCTCAAGTCTTGTCTTCTAATATAAGAGAGATTTACTCGTCCACCTTTTAGTTACCAGTTGATAGAAACTGCCAGTGCAGAAGCGCAGAATTCTTCATTCGAATATTTGCTCTTCTGCCATGGCAGAATTGGAACAGGTAATCTCAGGATGGTGATGCACATAAGGATGACAAAATGAGTGTCTTGTAGCAAATGGATTTAGCTTTTGTAACCATGCAAAAATATATATACCTAATGTCGAGCCAGCAGTAATTCCAAAAATTCCAAATAAGGCAGCGTTTTTTGGCCTTGTTGGAAGAGTTAATGAACGCACAGCTGTGATTCGCTATTACCAAGTTTGATAAAAATAATAGAAAAGCGTGACATCTGCATATTACAGGACTTTAACTTGAGGATAATACATAGAAAAAGGGAGGTCAACAGTGACTATAGTATATAAAACAGGTCTAGTGATAGAAACTTGTAGTAATCTTGATGTCGCAGGTCCTTGAAGTAAATTTCCTCGTTTAATGCTCACATAAAACTCTCTCTTGCTAAAGAAGGCTGCGTTGAGTCGTATTAATTCTTCGGGAAATCCAAGCTTGATCAGCTTGTATATAACACCTTTGAGCCATACGCTTTCGTCGTCAAAAAGGAAAGAACTGTTTAGAAACACTCTTGATTTGTGAATTGTGCCAGAACACGCACAAAGTGGTCTCTCAACAAAATTTCAAAGATTTATTGATTGTACTTTCGGATGAATATTACAACAATACCTTTTACTAGATATTCTAAATTTTTAAACGGCTTAAAAACCCTCTCATTTATATAATGTAAAATTTATAAGCTTTCTAAAGACAGAATAAGCCATTTACGAGTATATGAAAAGAGAGTATAGGACCAAATTAAATTTTCTGAACAACGCTTAACTAAAACGAGCAGCTTCTAAAGGTGTTATGACACTACATTAATAATGCCATTAATAATCCGAGTAGAGAGAGACAATGAATAAACATGGATATGAGCATTTTGTATGAGCGAATAGGCCTCACTAGCCAATAATGTTAAACTGTTAAATATTAATGCCATAATTAATGTGGTGTGCTATAATAATGCGGCCGGCTTCGCATTATTCAGCTGCTAGCAGCTGAAATTTTGACAAGTCGGAAATTGAATGTGTCATATTAGAATATTTGACACATTTTAGCCTTGATTCCAGCAAACCTTCGACATTTCGATTAACAGTTAATCGTCACTGTCAAAACGAACAGTTGTTTTGACTGCACTCACTTACTTGTCTCTTTCACACTAAATATTTCGATCTCTTTTCTTTTCGGATTAATAATGAGATGATTAATGCGCAAAATAATGTAGTGTCATAACACCTTTAATAAGTAAAAAAATTTAATTGAATATACAGTGGATCAAAGCTTATTTCTACCAGCACTTAAAAAAAGCTTTAACTGCCTATAAAAACTAAACTAAACAAGATATCAACATTATTTAAACGCAGATTATTAGTCTAATATTTGAACTACTCAAATGTGACTTTATTTATTTTTCTTTAATTTTAAAATATTCAAAAGCAATTAAAAATGAAAAACAACCAAAAACAATGCCGCAGCTTATTTCGACCAAATACTTTGCAGTGACAATGCAGCGGTTATCTATTTTTCTACTTTTTAGTCATTATATTTGTAATGTGTCCAAGTTAAGTTTTGCTGGATTCTTTAAGAGGATGTGCAGAAAAATTAGTAATGTGAAATGGGGCCACATACAATTCTTTCAAAATTAAAAAAAAACTTGTTCTCAGTAATTTTAAATTTAATTTTAAAAGTGACCATTCGCGTAAGAAAATTGGTGGGATGGTTGGAGTAAGTGATTCTACAGTGCAAAGCATCATATACCGATTTGTTCGCGAAAATAGCATGCACGATAAAGGGAGAAATGCCCCTAACAAAATTTTGGATGTAAGCATCCGAAAACGGAAAATATTTAACAAAAGCGATCTGCATTGGTTTGAAGAATGGGCCAAACTTGCCCCAGAAGTGACACACAAGCTGGTCGATTCAATGCCTAAGAGGCTAAAAATGGTTGTTGAACAGGGTGGTCATACTAAAGATTGATTTTTTTTGTGCCTTTCAACTTAATTCAAACATTGAATCTGTTACTTGGTTGAAATAAGCTGTGACTGTTATGAAATATTGGCATATAAAAAAAAAACAATAAAATGAATAAATGATAATTTTGAACACTAGACTAATAATTTGCGCTAAAATAATTTTTTTTTAGTTTATTTATTATTGGTAGTTAAAGTTTTTGATAGGTGCCGGTATGTATTTACACTTGGCAGAAAAAGTCTGCGTACACACTCAACACATCCAACATATCTATAAAAAACACCGTTTTAAGTAATTTATTTCATAATAGTTTTTTTTCTTTATTTTTATGGCTTTATTACAAACATAAAACAAAACAAAAATGATGATTATTGTACTCCATAAAAATATTAAAATTAAAAAACGAAGACAAATCCTGAATTGTAGCAATAAAAAGTCTGCGTACAAATATTTCTTTTGAAAATAAAACAATTGTTTTTCCTCGTTAATAGCTTGTGGGATATCCTCGTCTCGTTATTACTTCCCACAACCGTTTTTGCATGGAATCTACCAGCTTCTTAGTGAACTCTGGGGTTATTGAATTCCACTCCTGGATCAGGACTTCCTTGAGCATTACCTTCGACGTTATTGTGTGCGCTCGAATCCTTTGTTCCAAGTGATGCCCCAAATGCTCTATTGGATTAAGGTCACGAGATTGGGGCGGTGTACGAAGCTGATTTTGGGCATTATACAGCAACCAGAGTCTTACTACCTCCAACAGTGTGCTTAGGGTCGTTGTCGTGTTGGAAGTAAAAGTTGTCGCTTAAGCCCAAATGCTCTGTACTTTTCTTCAAATTGCGCTTGAGAATATTAAGGTAGTCTATTTTATTCATAATACTTTCAATAAACTCCATTTTTCCTACTCCTCCACTAGCCATACACCCCCATATCATAACACCGCCACCACCGTGCTTTACTGTTGGACAGAGATTTTTTACGTCGAAGACCGCGCCAGTTTTTCTCCATACAATCTTCCGACCTTTGATTCCAAAAATACAAAATTTACTTTCATCTGAGAAAATAACTTGTTACCAAAATTCTTCGGGCTTATTTATGTGTTCCTTAGCAAACGCCAGCCGCTTGAGTCTGTTGACTGTTGTTATAAATAGCTTTCTACGGGCAACGCGTCCGTGATACCCATATTTTGTTGGCAGATAAAATCACGTTGTTGCCGTTTCGAAGGTTTATTGCGGACTGACTTATAACTAGAGAAACAAATATGAAGTTTGCATTTTAGCGAGTTATATTACAGAGAGTAATAGGGCGAGTGTTGCCATATGAAAAGGTTTTTATACTTTCAACACTCCTCCTCAACACGAGTATTATATAAAATTACGTAAAAAATTACAGTGACTCTGTATACAAATGGTTTAATTTATGGTTTAATACCTAGTTCATCAACAAATTTAGTATGTTTCGTCTTTGATAAATTTTTAGTTAATATATCGGCTTTCATAGAGTCACTTGGTACGTACATTAATTCAATTTCTTTTGTATTTAAAACTTCTCTAATAAAGTGGTATTTAATAGAAATATGCTTTGATCGTGCATGGTACATTGAATTTTTGGCTAATTGTTGTGAGCTTACATTATCACTATATATTTTGATAGGCTTATCATCAATGTTAAATCCGATTTCTGTTAACAATCTGCGTAAATATATTGCTTCTTTAGCTGCTGAACATAAGGCCATGTATTCAGCTTCTGTCGTACTTAACGCCACACAATTCTGTTTCCTCGATTCCCAAGAGAAACCACATCCTGCCAGGTAGAATACGTATCCAGTATACGACTTACGGTCAATGCTATTGCCGGCCCAGTCTGCATCTACGTATCCTTCAAGTGGTTTTCCAGTTGCAAAGAATTTGAGCCTTTTGTTCATCGTTGAAGCCAGGTAACGTAGTATGTGCTTCAGTCCTGCTTCGTGCTCTGCATGGGGATCTGCGTTGCGTTGCGCCAGTTTTGCAATGGAGTGCAATATATCAGGCCGAGTGTGAATGGCCAGATACATCAGCTCTCCGACCAACGATTGATATGACGTTGCGTCAACCCTTCTGCAGTCGCTGTTGTCACAACCGATCTGGAAGCCAGCATCCAAAGGAGTTGATGCTGATCTACACTTCTCCATACCATGACGACTTAAGACATCCTTGATATACTGGGTCTGGTCGATTGTAATTGCACCCAGTTCGCCTTCACGCTGCACACGAATGCCCAAGTATAGTTGTAATGGACCCTTGTCAACGCAATCGAAAGCGTTGGATAACAACGTCTTTATTTGGATGAGATCGTCTTTTGACTGACAACCTATAATAATATCATCAACATATATGGCGATCAAAGATATATTACCATTATAAATCTGCTTATAGAGGCACGGCTCATTGTTGCACGGTGTAAAACCCGCATCTCTCAACACCTGGTCTACCTTTTTGTTCCATTCTTTTCCCGACTGCTTGAGTCCATACAGCGCTTTATTGAGCTTCAACACTTTGTTTGGATGTGTTGTTGACTCAAAACCTACTGGCTGCTTCATGAAGACTTCTTCGCTGAGATTGCTGTTCAAGTACGCTGTGCATACGTCCATTTGGTGCAGATACAGTTTCATCTCGACTGCGACGGCCAACAACATCCGAATGGTTGCAGCTCGAACAACTGGTGCATATGTGTCCTTGTAGTTGACACCATAAACTTGGCTACAGCCCTTTGCCACTAATCGCGCTTTAAACCGGTCAATGCTTCCGTCTTCATTCTTTTTTACATTAAAAACCCACTTGCACCCGATTATTTTTGAGTTGTTCGGTGGATTGATCAGCGTCCATGTATTATTCTTGATTAAGGCCTCATACTCGTCGTTCATTGCCCTTTTCCAGCTTTCTGCATTTGTTCCAGACAATGCTTCCTGTACAGTTTCCGGTATTACAACATTATTTCCATCAGTTTCTATTGCGCTCAGCATATTATATTGCTTTTTTGGTCGTCCTCTTGTGCCACTTCGAATAAGTTGAGGTCTACCTCTGCCTCTGACAGGAATTAATTGCTGTTGGCTTATTTCTGAAGGTATTTGCTGTTGCTCCTCCTTGCTTGTTGCCCCATCTGTTTCAGCTGGATCAAGATTTTCATTTGCTGCCTCTACTATTCCATCATCTGCGTCGTTATTTTCACCTTCTTCTGCACTGTCACTTACATAAGTAGCTTGGAACGGAGTTGACTTGCTATCATGGATATTTACGCATACATTCTCGTCGAAAAACACATCCCTGCGTTCAATCACACATCTGCCGCTAGGGTCGTACAATCTGTAAGCTTTTGAGGTGCACGAGTAGCCTACCATCACATATTGCTTGCCTTTGGCTGTGAATTTATTTTTTGGTCCTTTGTTTAATGATATAGCCACTGAGCCAAAAACTTTCAGGTGTTTCACCACTGGTTTTTTACCTGTCCACACTTCGTAAGGCGTAGTAGCATTATTCAAGGCTTTACTCGGTGACCTATTGCGTATGTAGACAGCTGTCGCAACTGCTTCCGCCCATAAGAACTCTTGACACTCTGCTTGCGTTAACATGCTTCTAGCCATTTCAACTATTGTTCTGTTGCACCGTTCTGCAACGCCATTCTGCTGAGGTGTTCGTGGCACAGTCAGCTGACGAGTAATTCCATTATTTTTTAAATATAGATCAAATTCTTCGTTTATGAATTCGCCGCCGTTGTCTGATCGAAGAACTTTTATTTTTCTTTCGGTTTGTCTTTCTACCATTTTATGAAATTCTTTAAATTTCTCCAAAACTTCAGACTTTTTCTTCAAAAAATAAACAAAGACTTTGCGCGACTTGTCGTCTATAAATGTTAAAAAATACTTGGAACCTCCAACTGACAAGGTTTTAAATGGACCACATACATCTGAATGAATCAGATCAAGTATGTTCTTTGCTCTGCTTTCTGTTTGCTTCGGAAATGTCAAACCGTGAATTTTGCTCTTCATGCATGTTATGCACTTGAATTCGTTATCTAAATTGAATTCATTAATTCCTTTTGCCAATTGTTTTTCGACAATGAGCTTCATGCTCTGAAAATTCAGATGGCCATATCTGCAATGCCATTTATAAGCATCACTTTGATTAGCTAACAGACATTTGTTTCGATTTTCTTTAAAGAAATATAGGTTACCAACCTTTTGTGCGACTAACACTTCTTTAGCTTGTGGTTCTATTATGCGGGCACAATTTTTATTAAATATTACATTTAAGCCACTATCTGCTGCTTTGCTCACACTCATAAAGTTTGCCTTCAAGTCAGGAATATATAAAACATTTTTCAGTGTGATGCATTCTGTTTCAGTTTGTATCTTAACATTGCCGATGCCTTTGGCTTCGATGTATTTGTTTCCCGCCAAGCCAACGCTCTCTGTGTGCTCAGTAAATTTGCAAAATAAAGATTTGTTGTAGCACATATGAGTTGTGGCACCGCTGTCAAAACACCAACTATCTCTTTCAAGTGGAGAAGCTGTTGCCGCTAAAAGGGTGTATGACCGATGTTGCTGTTGTTTTTTATCAGCGTTTCCTTTTGTTCTGCATTTCGCAGCATAATGCCCTCGCTGTCCGCAATTGAAGCATTTTCCTTGTTGCTTGTCAACATTTTGCCTTTCTTTGTTGTTGTTTGTGTTGCGATATTTTTCTGGCTGCAGCATTCGCTTGGGTTTCGCTTGTGCGAAATATGCTTCGTTGTGTTCGGGACTTGCATCTGTGCCTTGCCGTCTCGCTCCTTCTTCTAGCAGCTTTACCTTTAATGCTGAAAGAGATGGCAATTGATCACGCGCTTCAATCGCAACGACAAAGTTCTCGAAACTTTTTGGCAAGCTAGATAGCAATATTATTACGAGTAATTCGTCGGGCACATTTATGTCTGCCGAAAACAATTGCTCGCATATATCTGTAAATGTATCTAAATGCTGTGATACATCTCCCCCTTCCGACCAACGGAGATACATAAGCCTTTTAAACAGGCTGACCTTTCTTGCAGGCCCTTGTGGCTGAAAAATTTCCTCCAATTTTTTCCACGCAGCGCTTGATGTCGTACAATGTTTTACATGATTTAACATGTTTGGTTTCATGCACAAAATTATGCTGGCCAAGGCTTTATCGTCTTTGGCGTCGAAAACTGCCGCTTGCTCACGCGTAAAATTCTCTGCCTTTACGGCCTCACCGCACACAATTTGCCATAGCTCAGAATGCACGAGCACACTTCGCATTTGGATGGCCCACGATGAGTAATTGGACCCATCCAATTTGTCTATTTGAAAACTAGGCACACTCATTTTTTTATTTTTATTTAATTATCTACGACACACGATATAACCGCAGGCGACGCACGACCTGGGCCCATAACCTGTTGGCAGATAAAATCACGTTGTTGCCGTTTCGAAGGTTTATTGCGGACTGACTTATAACTAGAGAAACAAATATGAAGTTTGCATTTTAGCGAGTTATATTGCAGAGAGTAATAGGGCGAGTGTTGCCATATGAAAAGGTTTTTATACTTTCAACATATTTCCTAAGGATTTTACGAACACCATCATCAGAAATAGACTTGCGGTACTTTGCTTTGATGTCCTTTCCCATATCAGCTGCAGTTAATCTAGAATTAGTCTTTATCGTTCGGAGCAAACTTCGAGTTTCATGAGGGCTCAACTTTGGAGGACGGCCAGATCTGGGTTTTGAAACCAAAACTCCTGTGTTTTTGAAGTTTTTTACGACTCGTTGGACAGTTGAATGACTTCTGCTGACTATTGCACCTATTTCACGATATGACGTACCTTTTTTCCACAAATCCACGATAATTTCCCTTTCCCCAAAGTCAATTTCCTTTCCTTTATTAGACATCTCTTACTTAAAGTTTTTTAGAAATTATTTTTAACGCAAACCTTAGATAAAAACACGTAAATCAATTTTTCGACACAAACTTTATTGTTATTATTGATTTAACTGCAACTCAGTGACTTTGACTTCTCTTTATACGCTTTGTACGCAGACTTTTTATTCCTGGAATTTCAGACTATTTTTGGTTTCCGAATTTTATCGTTGTTCAAGAGTGCAGTAATTCTCATTTTTGTTTTGTTTTATGTTGATAATGAAGTAATGAAAAATAGGGGAAAAAAATATTTTCGGAATAATATGTTAGAAACGATGTTTTTTATAGATATGTTTGATGTGTTGAGTGTGTACGCAGACTTTTTCTGCCGAGTGTATATACATATGTACGTAACTTTTTATGCAATTTGCGTCTTATTTTTTATCTTCCATAATAAACCATAATATTCGCTTTGAGAATTTGCCACGATTGATAAATTCTTTACTCTTTGATTGTTGTATGTTGTCTCCGTGTAGAAAAAGCAATGTAAATTCTTCCGGATTTCAGGTCTTTTCTGTTTCACAAGTTCGCAAAGGGTGGTAAAAAACCTGTTCAAGCTAAACTTGATTGATAATTTGACAAACAGGCATTCGGTCAGCATAAACAAATTCATGAACGTCAAATAAACAGGATCATTATTTCTTTAAATTTCCATTTGCTCACTGCTGATGGGCTGAAAGATTTTTAGTGCAAACTTTGTACGCACTTTGCTCATGTAAAATTTCTCGAATAGTTTCACTGTTGACATTTGTTGAAAAATTTCAACAGTGTTATCTTGTAAGTGTTATGTTGTCAACAGTGGTATGCTGTTGTAGAAGCTCACTGTTATAGTGCATTTAGACTTTCTGCGAGACATGACAAGCATTGCCGAGTACGAGAGTGTAAACGGTTTGCTCGCCTATTCTAGAGTTTTTTCTCCATTCAAACACATGCCAAGACGTGACCAGCACGAGAGTGTGAATGGTTTTTTCCCTGGCGCATACCTGTTTTTTTGAGAGTTTATGAGGGTCCCGTCTTGGTTGGAGGCCGCTCGAAATGTTGTTGGTTTTAGTCATCGAGTCAAAGGGACTTGAAAAAAGTCTCGTGCTGTGTTCGTCATATGTGTAAAGGCGGCATTAGACAAATCGAAAGTCAAAGTAGATGATATCGAAATTCTGTGCCAATATAGAGCCGGTTTAGACGAGCGGTTTTTTGCTGGATCCAGCACGAGCTTTTAGGAAAGAGAAGTGAAGGACGGAACTGAACAGCGAGCACGAGCGATATAGTTGGCCATCGAGCACGGCAGCGATTTTCTGACATTTTCTTAGAAATAATTTGAGGCTCAGGCATTGCTACGAACATAAAAAACTGTGTGCTAGCACAGTAAGAAATCGCTCGTCAAAACTTGCAAAACGCATCGGCCAGCAAACTCTGTGCTGGCAAATCACAACATCGCTCGTCTAAACCGGCTCATACTTTTCTGACACTTATGAAACCATTTTATGAAACCAGAACAAATAATTACTTGTATTTGAAATGACTGCGGCCAGTAATGATCAAATTCCACATCATTTACCTATCATTCAAGTGGACAATGCAGATCAATACAGCATAAGAAGCGTTTCTGGCCCTACTTCGGGGTTCAATACTTTTAAGTCTAATTGCAGTAAACAAACAACCTTAACTACAATCGAATCTCATTTCGCGAATCTCAAATGAAATTTCCTATGTTTGATACAAGAATAAAAGCTCAACGAGATTAATGAAAGCAGATTCGATATCTGTCTCCAGCATAACGAGATCCACGAAACGAGATCCGATTGTAGTTTGTCTCCAGTATAAATTTATATTTTGCCTCCAACTCCATATTCTGAAAATATGATGTGGATGAAAATGTCGTGCACAATGTCAAAGAGTCCTTTTGTATAATATGACTCTTTATTGTTATTTTTTCAAAATTGTAAGAAGTGATGACTTCTGAATAAACCAAGTAAAACGAAGAAAAAGAGAATGAAAAGAAGAAGAATCAGTTTTTAAATCAAATCAAAGAATCAAATTTGAAAAAGTTTTAAAAGAAGAAGTTGATAATATTGGAAAGATTAATTAATGAAACGAAATCGAGTCTCAATTTTAAAAAAAATATTTGGAAAAAGAAGGCAAGTAAAAAATATGCATGTAGCATGTACACTGAAAAAACACATGGCGCCTGACGCCATAACTTATGGACTTCTGGCGCCATGTACATAGTCGATTTGGGGATTGTGATAAAATATAGCGCCACACGCCATAGTACATATCGAAAAGTACATAGGAGCAGAGGCTATGCTTATAGCCCTCCACGCCATGTACTGTAGTCCCCCACGCCATGAGCTATAGTAGTACATGGCGTGGAGGACTATAGTGCATGGCGTGGAGGACTATAGTACATGGCGTGGAGGACTATATTACATGGCGTGGAGGACAATATTACATGGCGTGGAGGACTATATTACATGGCGTGGGGGACTATATTACATGGCGTGGGGGACTTTAGTCAAATATGTTAAACGATTCTGAATCCGCTTGTAAAGTTGAATTTATCAGTTAAATCTATCATTCGGACAATTGTCATTACGTTCAAAAATCAATAGCAGGTAGCAAAATTATAGTGAATATCAATACGATTTCATGAGATCATTAATATACATTGTCATGTATGAATATACTCAAACGCGACTTGCTTGCATTTATACATCCGCTCACACAGTATGGCTGCGAGTTATAATTGCAGTAACAACTGAAGCCATATTACATGGCTCATGGTACTATGTAATATAGCGTGTGGGGCCATAATCTCTGCGCCATGTAATTATGGCGCTGGGAGCTATACTGCATGGCTCAGGGTACTATGTACATAGCGTGTGGGACCATAAATGCTGCGCCATGTTACATGGGACCACGCGCTATGTAGATTCTGACATTATGGCGCTGGGAGCCATATTGCATGGCTCAGAGTACTATGTACATGGCGTATGGGACCATCAATAATGCACTACGTTACATGGCTCTGGGCGCCATGTGGATTTTTTTCAGTGTATCGTCATGAATTAAGTAGTAATAAGAAGCTATGGTGATATGTGGCGAGGCGGGCGAAGTGAATGACAACTGCGAGGGGCTTTCAAATATAAACGAGCCTTTTACTTTTGAGGACTTAGAAAGCGCGACATAGATAGACGGAGCGTTGGGAAAATTTGGAGGGGAACCCGTCTAAATGACTCAAGGCCAAGCCAGCCGTCCGACCGGTTTGTTAAGTTGCCCTCACAATTAGCGAAAGAGAGAGTCGTCCTTCAGTTGCGAAACGCTTTATAATAAAGTTTTTAACAATCGTAGGCGTTAAACCAGCCAAAATTCGAAACCGAGTGCGTGCACAGTTCGGCGCGAATGCACTTTCATGACCACGAGTGAACCATGTTGTGCCGAGTTCAAAGAAGGGCGTGAAAAAGTAGAAAATATGAGTCACCATCATCCGAGACCACCTTGAATTCGGAAAAATCTCGGCGTGGCGGGTTCCACGTTTGCTTACCCAAGACAGCCAAAATGCGAGAGTTGAAGGTTATCAAACTCTTCTTGCTCGTGTTCAAAATGAAGGAGAGGCTTTTTTTGCAACGCATTGTGTCGTGCGTTGAAACTTGGGTTCACCAATACACTTCCGAGTCAAAAAGGGCATCAATGTAGTGGAGAAAAGAAGGGGAGTCAGGACCATGAACAATCAAAACTCGCTTGTTAACCGGTAAGGTCAAGTTAACGGTTTTTGGGAACTCTCAAGGAGTTTTACTCGTTGATTTCCTTCACGATCGTCGCAAAATAATCACTGCTGACCTTCGCCCTTGCGATTTCCTTATGTTTGGGCCTCTCAAGGAAGCACTTGGAGGAGAGCGTTTTGCAAACGAGAAACAGTTTGAACAGTTTCTGCGCAACTGGTTGGATACCCGCCCGAAGTCATTCTTCGAAAACGGCATGAACCAACTACCTGTTCAATGGAAAAATGCATTACTAAGGAGAGTAACTATGTTGTTGTTGCTTTTGCGACAGTAGTGCCAACTCACTAAACAAGTGGCGTGTTACAATATTGAAGCACAAACGTGTGACAATATTCTAAAAATATATTACAATCACTAGTGATATTATGAAGCTGCTAATTTCAATCAATTTTTGTTTGCACAGTGCTTGGCAAAAATTAATTTCTACTGAAAATGACAAACGCATACTGAGCCCTAATGTATACAATTCGTCAAGATCTCTATGTAAACGATTATACCACAAATCGAGCGCAAGGGCCATAGCATCAACGAGGAGAAATATTCATTGCTGCAATCTTAGGCAAAGCGTCTTCTTATCTGACTCCTAATAAATTGTCGGTTTTGAAATCTACCAATAGCATTTGTTCATTATCACAATTTTACAAGAAATGTATGTATTGAATTTTCTCGCAGTAAAAATATATACTAAAACACACGTCCAATGAATCAATTAGTAATGAGTTCATTTCGAATGCGCACTGACTGCTCAGTAATTTCCACCGATCTGGAAAATATTTGTACATATGAATTTCAAAGCATTTTATCGAGCTCTGATCTCACAAATGCATCAACCTTATCGAATTGTATCATAATGTGCCATTTTATACATATTTACAAAACCACTCAGTTTTACTGTCATCGACGTGCCAAGTTCACGGTTCAATTTCTTTGCAATGTGCATACCTACACAGTTTGATGTGATAGCGCGAACGCTAAATCGCACGTTCCAGTCAAGGTAGACTAGTCAATTTCGCGTACAAGTGCTACTTCAGATATCGCTGAATACCTACTACTGACTTTTATTCGAAAGTCGTTTGAAAACTTTTAACAGATACGACGATGCTTCTGAGATCTCAAAATGAACACTAAACACAAAAGCACGCAAGTTTCTTTGAAGAAGCTGCTTAGCGGTTCAAAGACTTTGCGTTTAGATCCAAGCAAATTATCACCTGCGGCAAAGAGAGTGTTCAATGAAAGAATTTCTTTTGGGAATTGTTCTGTGGAGTAAGTAAGGTCAAGAGTTCGATGTATTTCGAATTGCTGGAGCTTTGTTGATTTGCTTATTCTTAACCTTCATTTACTTTACAGTAGCGATAAATAAACAGACTTGACTTCAGTTTCCTAAAGCGAAATTTCTTAAGATTAGACTTCAGATAAATATTAATTTTACTAGTTCTTTTGCAATTCAAATGATAAAACAGTGAACCTCTAACAACGTTTTGCGGCTACAAATTGATGTGGACGTTGAAGTCAGTACGTTTGAAATATATCTGAAATAATAATAACTTAAAATATATCTGATAATACTTCAGGATTGTTCGAAAAAGTAGATTTCTTACTCTTGGTTGTTTCAATTTTTTCATGCCAACAATTACTTGACATCGATACATTTTAAGTACATGTATCAACTACAGAGAATTGTCATCATACTCACTTGACGTAACAATTCCAAATGATGGCCAAGATTACTGCTGACAATTACCAACAATCTCAATCAAAATACGATCTCCATTCTTCGAAATCATTTTGCAGATCATCATATCACATGAATCATAAAAGAATTTTCATATTTAAATAAAATTTAGACAGAAAAGTTTGGCATTATATTTCGAAATTAAAGCTGACTTTAGTGGTTCATTTGTACATCATTATACCACATAATAGCCATAAAACATTTCGAACTTATATACCATGAAATTGTTGTCATTATTATAATCAACGACATAATATAATGGCGAGTACCACCTGGTGTCAGTAGCGTTGTGAATATGTCATGGTATTAAATTTGCATTTCGAATAGGAAAATTGTTGGGATTTTCGCATAAAGGTACATTAAATGAAGCTCAAATGGGATTTAAATTCGCTAAATTTAGTGAAAAGTCAAATCATCCGAGCTAATTTAGTGAGTCACGGATATTTACAAATAATATTTGCATAATTTCTATAAAATAGTGTAATATTATTTGGATAAATTTCTAAGCACTAAGATTTTCCTAGTCAAACATAATAAACACAAAATTTCGGTTTTTTCGGTCCGGTGGCAATTTTCTTATCCACATTCAATCACAGGCTTAGGATTAATTGATTAGTCATTCAAATGCCTAGTTTTAGCGGAATGAATGCTCCTTATTTTGCTTTGCCTGTGAGCGACTAAATTAAAACATAGGTTAGTCAAACTGGATCTCCAATGGCTAACTCCAGGCTCCAAAAAGTGGCAAACTCGAATGACTGATAGCTGATGTATCAGAAATTATAGGCACATCGTCAAATTGAGCGTTTTTGTGAATTTTTTTTTCCGTGTTTTAAGCGCTATTTAAAATACAAATTTGTTTAATACAACTTTAAACAATTCTGCATGTTCCCTGACGTATGCTTTGGTGATTTTTTTATGATCAATGAATCTGTCATCATTTCAAAAGTGCTCGATTTCAAATAAAAAGAAAACAATGAGCGCATAATAGGGCCCATGTGCACTCAGGATACACCTGATTGTAGAAGCACCTCAGCGAGCAGAGCCACTGACATAGTTTTCATTCTCTGAATTAAATTCATTTTCTGAATTTAAAATTATAATTTAGCAGCTATTCTATTTTAGTCTGCTGGCTCTTCTTGCACTGATAATTTTCTAACTGAGCCATGCAAAATGTTACCCAGATTGTACAGCACTTGAGGTTCACTTATCTAAGTATTTCTTAAATGCTATGCTAATTTACTAACAATAATTTAGCCTAATTGGACCAAACTTAACGTATATCTTATCTCTATTCTCACCAGCTCGTTAGGAGGCCTACAAAACTAAACAGCATGTCTATGAGTTACTATTGTCCTGCTATAGTCGCTAAATGCATAAATCGCGGTTCTTTTATAGAAACACTACCGACGAAGTCTTAGCTTGCATTAAAACTAAGCTCCGATATACTCTCTCGTTGCTAATGTGCAGGAAACTCACTCGTGATCACCTCGATCATCAGTAGATCTCATTCTGCATCACTGCCATATTTGAAACCTCTTATTTGTTGAAGAAGCTTTTTTGGCCTCCTGGTGTTTTTGTAAGATAATTTGTAAAGACATCTTCTACAAATTTTCAACTCGGGCCGGTGAAGAGAAAGCATGCTTAGAACGTAGGAAGTGTCTCAAAGTTTCTTATCAAAACGTTTGGGAGCTGAGGACCAAAACCCATGAACTTAAAATTTCCTCAACTAACACAACTGACGACATAATATGCCTAGGTGAAACCTAGCTGACTAAATTTTACTTCTCTTTACTATCTTCCGCAAAGATCATGATCGCCATCTGACAGTGGCGGTGTTTTAATTGCTGTTCGCAATACACTTAGCTTAACCTCCTGTACCGACTTCGTTTCTTATCACCCACCACCCCTCTTCTTTTGTTCTTTTATATATATAAATTTTATAAATTATTTTAATATTCCCAGCTTAGACTGGGTTGCAAGCTTCACTAAAATTTTATCAAGGAGCCATATTTCCTTAGCAACGTCTTCCTTTTTCACCCTTTGCTCCTTTTTTCAGTTGAATAATGTGCTTAATGTTAATAACCTCTTAAAATTCTCTGACAATATTTCCTCATCTTTCATCTTTCTCTGACAATATTCCCTCTTAAGATATAAATAGTTTTTTTTTTAACGAACCTGTTGAAGATCGAAGGTTTGCTTGCTTACCCAGATAGTAACGCCAGCTGTGGTCCAGTCAAGTATGCACTGTGAGCTGGTGTCTGATGAAAACCAGTGCATACTTTCGAAACCACTATGTCAAATAAAAAATTTCAATGTAAATAAAAATTTTTCAATTTTAATCATCCCGCAAAAACAATTCCAATTTGATTCTGCTTCGGAGGCTTATTCCGCCAAACGATCGAGTTTCCCGTATCAATTATTCTCTGCTTTGATAAGCTTTAGAGACGATATACGTTGTCTATGCTGATTTATAGACAAGAAGGGAACCATGATCACAATTCAAATACCTTTACCTAATATCTTTGCAAAGTCACTTTCATCATCATTGTGTGTTCCTTTATCTGACTTCTTTAACCTTAGTCTTTATTCCTGTACGTTTCCTTCTTCCTGGAAATCCGCAAATATTTTCCCCATCTTTAAAGCCGTAGATTCGTCCTGCGTCTCCAATTATCGCCCCATATCCCTTCTATCTTACTTCAGTAAACTTCTCGGAAAAGTTGTTTACAATAGAGTATACCCAATAATTGAACCTCTTCTCGCTTCTGCCCAACATAGTTTTGTCAAAGGTTAGTCCAAAGTTTCCAACTTACTTTCGTTCAGTAATACAGTTGCGCAAAAGTAAGTGGGTGTATTATATACCGACTTTACCAAGGCTTTTTGACTCTGTGAACCATAACATCCTCCTCTCAAAGCTCGATGGTTTCAATATTTTGGGTCGATTTCGTTGCTGGTTTTCATCATACCTTCGTCGTGGTGCTTATTTCGTAACGGTTCACTCTTGTTCTTCTTCCCCTTTTTATCGTAGGTCTGGTGTTCTACAAGGCAAGATTCTTGGTCGTCTGCTTTTCTTCCTATTTATAAATGATCTTCCTTCCCTCTTGAATTCCCCGTGTCTTTTTATAATCTGAAAATATTCAGGTTGATTGAGTCAGTGGGTGGCTGCTCCTAGCTACAGGATGACTTGTCTGCTCTGGGCAACTGGTACTCTGTCAATTATATTAACTTTCATTTTGCTAAATGATGTCCTTTACATGTAAATTATCGAGCATCACGTTTTCCATTCTTCATTCCTTCCTCTGTCCTATTGATAATTTCTTGGACCTTGATGTTTGACACTGAACTAAAATTTGATGTCCACATCTTGGGTGTTACATCGAAGGCCTCACGTTTGTGAGGGCTCATTCTTCGAGCGTCCACACTTTTTGCAGATATTTCCTCGCCTGTGAACCTCCTTCGTGCGTACTATCATCGAACATAGTTGCCAAATATCTCGCTTCCTAAATGATGTTGTTGAGTATGTAAAACGCATATTTACTCGCTCGCTATTCCCCAAGTTTCGTATTCACTACTGTGAATATAGTATGCGTTTTTCCATCCTTGGAAACCCTACCTTCCTGTCACGCAGAGTGTATTTAGACGAATGTCTCCTGTACAAAATTGTTAATGGTTCTGTTAAATATATAACCTGTGTGCAGTTTTCTGTTCGTGACCCCGTACGTTTTACTAGGTCTTCATTGACCCTCAACGTACCGTTTGCTCGTACTCAGACATTTTTTTTATTCTCCTTTTTTACGCTTGCAACATAATTTAGATAACAGCCAGTAGAATAGGTAGCATAATTGCTTGAATATTAGTTCTCTTGCGCCTTTGTTACGCACTTTAAAAAATTAATAGCAAGTACATCTTGCGAAATGAATTAATTAAATTGCTGAATATCCAGTTTCATATCTGTGTTAAATTATGATTCTATTTCATTTACCGGTACCGGATATTCTGTTGATTTAGACAATAATAAGTGCGTTTTTTTGCTCCAGTGCAGAACAGAATAGAACCATTCAGTACAGAACAGCTGGTGCATTCGCTAAAATTGCTATAGATTGCTGTATTCGCTGTGGTAGCGCAAAACAGTTGAAAATAAAGGGAGAAAATAACGAGTATAAACTATAGTGTTTCTCGGTCACTTCTTAGCTACTGGGTTGTAAATCCTACCAGTGCATAGGTGGAAGAATTGCCGTTTGATTGTCTCAACTTCCGCCATGTAGTATTTTTAGGATAACACTTATATTTCTGATTTTTTCTGTAAACATCTGATCTTTTATTCTTCTAACATCTGGTTCTTTAGTGCCAATTGAAAGTACGCCGCATTATTGTAATTCTAACAAAGTCACAGCATTATCTCTTATTTTATTGAAGATTTTATAGATTTTGAATTTGAAATTTTCGCAACTGTCAGTAAACATACATTATTTTGATGACAACATATTAAATAATATAAATGCTATCAAATAGCATATGTAAAAATATATTTATCCACATAAAAGAATTATTTCATTGTTGACTAGGTATATTAAGTTTATGTTGACTATCCACTTGCATGTTGCCCTGATGTTGCCTAACCTACTCGAAGCTGTTCCAAATGTTTACTTCGGTTACAAACCATAAGTATATTCCAAAATTAAATTGAAAAATCATACGATTTCGTATCCACTACAATTCTCTCCTAATCGTATCTCTATCGTCCAACGTAAAATGCACTAGTCTTGTAGGAAAATCTAGCAGATGCAATCACGCCATGCACAGAACGATGAAATATTAGGTCTGTTCCCGTACTACGATTAATTGCAATTAATTGCAATGAAACGTACTAAAACGGACTAAAAAACTCTGTTTTAGTACGCTTCATTGCAATTAATTGCAATTAATCGTAGTAAGGGAACAGACCTATTGTCTGCATTGCATAACACGCCAATTGATCAATGGCGCAGAACATGATCGAAATTTTATTTAAACTAGTAATTAGAGCCTGATCAACATGCAATCATTTCATTCGATGCAATATGAGTAATAATGATCTTTTGTGCCAAGCTTATTCTTGTTTACATATTATTTTCACAATAATTTTTACATCATTCGTTGAAGTTGACAATCAGTTTAATAAATTTTTTCACAATATTTAATGATCATGAAAATTGAAATGCCAATATTTGTAAAGAATCGGATTTTATTTGTTCGTCGTGAGTTGTTTCGGATCTGGTGTTGGTTTATCTACAAGTGTTTAAAACATCGATTGAATATTTACAAATTTTTTTGGTATTGCATTTGCTTTATTGATTTGATGTGATGGAAGTGCGATTTCGTAAGGCTTCAAGCCAAGGTTTGATACTGAAGTACTATTTGTAATTGTCACTAAAGTACTTAGTGATAAGATAAAGATTTTGGCAAACAAGTAAAACAATTGCCCTGCAAATCTAACAATTGATTTTTCAACCAAAATATCAATATTTTTATTGTAATTTTTCCTGCTTGTTCATAGCTGGTGGGAGGGCTAATTTTTTATATATACAGTGAAACCTGTGAAGTTGACCACCTCCACAAGCTGACTACCTGGCTAATTTAACCAGTTTTTCCTAGGCCAATTCGTTCCCAATACAAATACACCCTTACAAGCTGACCACCTGTCTAACTTGTAACTTAACCGTAAGTCTGTAAAACGTCACATTACATTCCACCTTTCTAAGCTGACCACTTTGGTTTTTCTATGAAAAATCTGTCTGGCTACTGAAATGAAAATGAAAATAATGAATATATATAATTTCACCACTGTGACATAGTGAAAATTGACTTTTTTTTTAAGTTTGGCTTTGGCTTTCTAGGTTGGAAGAAAATTATTTGTAGTGAAATGTATTTATGTTTAAGATTTTTTTTCTAGGCGGAAAATGGCACAAAAAAAGACAAGTGTAGAAATAAATTTGCTTACGAAGAGGGAAATTTGAGATGAAGTCGACGCGAGAAAAACCCAGCGATTTTTAGCGGAAAAATATAAAATAGTGAAATCTACAGTTGTTAGCATTATCAAGAATAAAGAATGGATTTTAACAGCATTTAACCAAAATGTTAATCTAGAAAGAAAATGGAAATTGAAGAAGACGCAGCTTGAGCCCGTCAAGTTCTAGAATTTTTTAAGAAGTGCCGATCAAAAAATATCCCAGTGACTGGCCCATTACTTCAAGTGAAAGAATTGGTTGCGAAATAATATCCACTTTAGAGCATTATCCGGTGAAAGTGCAAATGTTTACTATGAAGCAGCGGCGCATTGTTTCAGTTTAATGTGGACGAAACTGGTTTGTTTAATAGGCAGCTACCAACCAAAAGCCTTGTGACAAAAGACGAAAAGTGTAAAGGGAGCAAGATGGCCAAGGCAAGACAGAGCATTTTGCTATGCTGTAGTGCAACAGGGGAGAAGCTAAAACCGCACGGATTTTTAAAACAAATTCCAGTAAGGTACAAGATCTGCCCGTACTTTAAAAATCGAACAAAAAATCATAGTTGACAACCGCAATTTTTGAGGAAATAGATAAAGAAATACAAAAACAAGGGGGGGTGTTAGAATAATTTTATTGGATAATGCTACAAGTCATTAACTTGACACCTCTTTTTCGAATGTACAAATAAAATTCTTGTCTCCAAATTTGACACCTGAGCTCCAGCCTTTGTCCCAAGGCATTATCCAATATTATCGGATCATACATTATCGGAAAAATCTTTTGCTTTACTTAATTTCCATGATAGATACTGACTCCGGCTCAACCTATGAAATGGTGAGAAAAGTAACTGCTTTAGATGCGATCAGGTGGATTCATTCAGGTGACAGAAGATACAATAAGGAAATGTTTTCATCGGGCGGGTTTCAACTTAACGCCACCATTGTATGATGCGGACGAAGTAAATTTGCAGCCAATTATTTCAGTCTTGCCTCAAACCATTCTGGATTATTTATAAGCTTCAAATGAATTTAATTCTTTCGCTGGCAATCGTAAGGAAAAAATTTTAGAAGATGCTATGAGCATTCGAAGCGACAAAGAAGAGGAAACTGCCGATCTTCAAATAGTTAGTTCGGTGATACCAGTCCCTACCGCTAAGCTGGCCATTAAATTGACTAACTACGCCTAAGATACGCCGCAGCTCATCAGCCAAGTTTAATTGAAACAGTGTTTGAGCTAACAAATAAAATAGAAGCTAATGCACTTTATACGAAGGCAAAGCAAATAAATTAAGTATATGACTTATAATATAATTCTTTAGGCGGATTATTTTGTTTCTTTTCATAAATCTCCAAGCTATTTTTATTGTTATGCAAATGCTCTATGAAACGACAATAGTGTTTAATGAAAAACAAGCACCCCTCTTTAAACTGACCACCTGCGTATCTTGACCGACATCAACCCGCACCGTAGGTGGTCAACATAGAGAGGTTTCACTGTACATAAGTAAGTGCAAGTACATGAATATATGCATTATCAAATTTCAGAATGTTCTTAACAAAACCCTGAATATTTTTTCCCCTGTTTGTCCCCTAAAGTAAAGCAATCCCACGACAATCCTCGTACGGGTCTAGGGGTTGAAGCTGGTAGAGAGATTCATTACAATTTTTTAATCATTGTGGATACGAGTGTGGAGTGATTAGTTCTACGACTCACTTTACCCCTGATTTAAATCAGGTACCTAATCAGAGCTAGGTGAACTCAAAGCTTGGTGCGCGGACCCTCGTCTGAACTTGGATTCGAACCAGGGACCAAACACGCAAGAAGCCAGTGCTCTACCTACTAGGCTACTCAAAGTTTTTAAAATACCCCTAAATCTACGGTTGAATTCCCTAATATGGCAGCACTGGTTCAGGTATCTCTTTAATTCCGTGGAAAAAACAAATATGCTCAATGAAAATTGATGTGTCGATTAGGGTTATGATAACGTTTAGGCAATTTTTTATCGGAGGCGGTCGCTAAAAGTCTGAAAATAGGCGAAGAAAATTCGAACAATTCCAAGTTGTGACAACTTCTGACAGAGTCATCAAATCATTAGGAAATTCACGGGACGCATTAGTACTTATAAGAAATAGGTCCGTATGATTTATGATGAAGGTGTGAGAACACAATTGTCAGTGATGCCAAATTTCATTGAATAAATGGGAACTTGAACCTCCACAGATAGCTACAAGAGACTGAGGGAAGTTACTAAAAAGATAACTAAATAGATCACTAAAGAAACACTCAGAAGTGGAATTACAAGGAATATATATTACAAGGAATATATTACAAGGAATATATATAGAAATAAGCAGTAGGTAGAAGTCCTACGAAAGAGAAACTTGGACCCCTCAACATTCAAAAGGAAAGGGTGCCATCATCTGATGATTGGGTTTAGGCGCTATCGCAGTTACTCCTTAAGACATAGTGCAGAGGTAGAATTTTCTCACTGAAAATATCAGCAGACAGCCGAATTTCCGTTATACAGATGAAGCTATCAGAGAAAGTTTAGATTGTTCCATTTTGGTGTTAAGTCCGCGACCATTCGGATAAAATAGGTTATCATTTATATGCAACTTATTGTCAGTATGATTGCAGACTGCAGCTTGAGGCTGATCTACCCGAAAATTTGCAAGACGCCGATGATGTTCAAAGGTCTTGAATAGAACGCCCATGGGACAAAAGTCAAGTCTCTGTAGACTCAAAATAAGAACAACAGTAATGGAGGCGCAGCAGCTCTTATAATACCATCCGCATTCAAATCATTTTCATGAATAGGATTAGATGGTTGCAGAGTTGGATTGATTGTATTATTTGGCCAAGGAAAAATCTGACACTGAAGAAATCATTGTCTTGATCAGACAAAGGCAAACTTGGTTGCAATGGAGTCTCCAGATATGGCTATTGTGGTTCAAGATGAAGTTGTTGAGCCTGTAGGTGTAGGTGATAGTGTTGCAGAATATATTAAGGTTGAAGATGTCGCTGTGTTCGTTCATTTTCCTGTGCTCCTGAACCATTAAAATTTTTTATTTTTCTGTGTTTTCTATCCCCAATGTGCAATTTCATATCGTTTGTGTGAATTTATATCTATTTTTATTCTCCCCTTTTAAACTTGCCTAGACAACGCAATTTTCTAAATATCGCGACTCTTCTACGTCCGTTGCATATTTTTGAATTCAGTTTAAGATCGAGTGTTCCATCTTACAACATAAATTTATGAATTACACTTTAATTTTGATTAATTTTTATCTCAGTGCTAAATATTTTTTTGTTTAATTCTTATCGTATGATTTTATTAATTGGATTTAAAATATTTGTTCTTTCTTCATTTCGCTTTAGTTTTTTTTTATTACTAATTTTCGAAGAAAATTAGTATTAAACTCGTTTCGCCGAAAATTCATATTTCTCTATGTATATATATATATATATATATATATATATATATATATATATATATATATATATCAGCAAAATGATTAAGGGAGATAATCTCTCGAGTGGCCGATCCGATTGAGCTGAAATTTTCGGAGAACGTAGATGTATATAGTAGGCAGGTCCATGATTTGCTAGAATTCAGATATCCTAAACTTTTTGGCGGCGGCGAGCGTTTTAGTGAATTTTCAGGTACTATATTTCCAAGCAGTGATCATTTTTGTTAAAACAAATGTTTGGAAATGAAAACTTATTATGTTTAAAGCATTTTTATGTTATAAAATTGGAAATTTTGAGCCGTGTGTGGGTGCAGCGTGCCTAAAAGTAGGCAAGGATTTGTTTTCAAATTTTGATTTGTCATTACTTCTGACAAAAACATTGGAGCATGGTGAAAATTGCAGAGCGTATTGATGTTGACTAAGATTTAACACACATGGATTTAAGATTTAACACACATGGAAAAAAAATCCTTCAATCCATTGAACCCTCCTGAAAATTTTTTGATTTTTGATAAAAAATTCAAATCATTGATAAATTTTGACATTTTTCCATCATGTCAAATCGAAATTTTTAAAATTCCGATTTGCACAAGAACGGCAACCCATCACCAAATTACCTATATTTTCAGCACTCGAAAGTTATGTTCACGAGAACTGACGACCGGATTCTCCGACCATAATGAAATTTACAGGACATGTTTGTATTAGCTAGGATCAGGTCTGATAGAAGTGATTTTGAATTGCGGGCAACCCTGCGGCAGTGATACCATCTTGAAAAATCACTGAGAAAATAACCGGTTTTTGGCCTATAACTTCCAATTCAGCCATCAGATTTTAACGAAATTCACACTACTTGGATCTTGCTTCAGATAACATTTGGTGAAAATTTGGTTGAAAAATTAGAATAGAGCTGCCAGCTATGGTGATTTTTGTCTCATAAATCTTGCAACTTCGCTCAGCAAAATAAAGCTTTTTGCCCTATAACTTCCGGCCCAGTCATGAAATCAAAACGAAGTTCTTGCAGTAAATGGACCTTAATGTGAACTAAATGTCGTAGAAATTTCGTACAAAAATCATGAAAGGGCTGCCAGCTATGACCGTTTTTGTAATTTTGTGGAATTTCTTTACTGAGCTACTATGTCATTAGATTTGCAAATGGGAATGCTCTTGCAATGAAAATTAACAACAAATACTAATGCTTTAAAAATTTGAAAAGTTTTGAGGGTGGTAACCCTAAAATTCTTTTCACCCGTATAACTTCCAGCGCAGTGATTCAATCGAAACGAAATTTACTGGTTGGGCTTAACTTAACGTGAAGCAAATTTGGTATATATTTTGCTCTGCTGCTGACACAGGGTAACCAGCATTAGCCATTTGCGTAGATATTGCACCAACAGATGCTTCAAATTACGTACTCATATGCAAAGCATTTGCGATAAAAATAAGAAACCAACTTTTAAATTTTCCGAGTTTTGAACATTTTTCGGATGGCAGCCTCAAACAACGTTTAACCGCTGAAACTTTCTATGAAATCCTCCGATGAGAACGAAATTCAAAGGATAAGTTGATTTAAGTATGAAAGGTTAACTTATTGCTGCTTCGTTGATTACTACTTAAGATATTAAGTATGTTAAGGTTAACTTATTGCTGCTTCGTTGGGAAAGTGTGAACTGAACATTTTCAGCACTGAACATTTTCATCATTTGTGTTATAGTTGAGTTTTGTTGCTTGGGATAAAGAATGGTTGATATGATTCTACAAAAAAGTGTATTACGTCTTTCCACATGTTTTTGTCACTCAAAAAATATTTCTTCGAAAATTAGTTTTCTAGCGGTTCTAATGCGCTAAACTTTTTTTGAATTTATTTCTTTTTCGAAATTTTTAATATGTTGATTCAGGCAATAATAAATAAATGAACACTATAGAATATGAAATTTTAATCAGTCTATAGGAACTATCAAAAGTGAAAACAAAACAATCGAAGTTAAATAATACTCAAGCTGAAAAATTCAACTGCAATTTCTAAAAAAAAATCACAGATCAAAATAAAAACAAAATGATCAATCGTATTAACCTGCAATGATCAATAACCATAACCTACTCAATATTTAATGGAAAAAAATACATATTTAGTTTTCATGATTGCACTCCATCTGCTTTTAATCTCAATATTTATTTGGTATCCCACCTGTATGAATGCTACGACAGAGACAACGACATGGTGGATTATTGCATTAAATGGATGTGTGCTAACCAAATGAATTTGGCAAACAGACCAAGCCAATCCACATGCTCATCATCGCGTGACTGAATTGAAATTAACTGATACATATGTATGTCTTTCGCAGTCTGTATGTTCCGGGCAGCTTAAATAGTCATACGTATAGTTTTAACGTTACTATCGAAATCCGTTTTCATACGATCAAAGACTGCTTTAAATATTGCGAAATACTAACATGTGCGGGTATTTTACAAATCGATCTAAATAATAGTTATTGTGAGTTCGAATAATAGTAATAACGGTTGTATACGATAGTTAGTATGGCACACGGATCACAGTGTGTGCACAGTATTGCATTTATGTGTTTGGAAAGGTTGATAGTACATCAATAACGGTTTTGGTTTGCGCGATAAAAACATGAATAATCAAATCAAGCAATGGCACTGACAGTGATAATCTTGGTTACAGATACAATCGGTGTCCTTGCATACTTTCTTCGATGCAACAAAACGTTTTGTCGTTTGGTTAGCGAACTCTGATTGTTTTTTTGCGAATTTCTACACAGAGTTAATTTGATTGGTGTTCACGTTTAATTTATTAGGCTTTCAATTTTCGGATGCTTTATTTAATGTTGATTATTGTCAGGTTAAGATTTCAATGCAAATGCATTGGTTTGTCACACCTACGATTGCTTTGCAATATTTAAATAGCTTCATAGTCCTGTGTCTTCGTGATTAAGTCAAAGAAACCGTTCACATTGACCATGAGGAAATTCTTAAAATGACTGGCCAAATTAACGGAAATGGTGGGCAGATGGTAAAATCAGTCGGTCTTTTCTTAATGTGTTGCAATCGTATATTGTGAAGACTTCATAAGAGCTGGACAATTTTCGGAACTTACTCAAATTCTGTGCAGCATAAAGTACATAAAACACTTGACGATTTCCATGATTCTTTTTAGTATTTTTAATTACCTTTTTTATTGCATTGAATAATTATTTTTCATAGTTCATATGAATAATTTTGTGCGGTAGTATAAAGTTGAGTCAGCCAAAACGTGAGTTTTTAAATAACGTACGGCCAGTCGCAATTATTTTTTCACTCATCAATGAAGCTTTAATGCTGTTGCTTTAGTACTGCCACTAATTGCAACCAATCAACATGAATACCAATCAGTTTAACTTGACCATTTATTCTGTTGTTCCGGATTGTTTGGGCACATTCCAACCGATTCAATCAATATCAGATTACATTTGAATTGAAGTTTGACAAATGACAATTCCCGGTATTCATCCTCATTCCGATAATTAGTCCACCCACGGGATTCAAGCGAATCTTACTCGTGAAAGATAATAGCGGAAATAATAATTAGAAAATAATTGTAAATTATTGAATGTAAGTCCACTTATTTCTTAATTACAATCGTTTTCATTGTTAATTCACTCTTAAGTTTTTCGAATTCCACACAAATGATTATCATGCTATTCTTCAGATTGTTTATTGCATGTGAAAGTTACTTTGATTCAGCAGTTGATAAATGTACAATGACAATAGAAGTCAACTATGCGTTGTTTTTTTTTTGCATTCTTGTCAAGAAGCTTGTTATTATATTTCTCATGTCAGACGTAAAGGAACAATATTTTCACAAATAATTAGAATTAAGTCATGCATGTGGAAAAGTAAGGAAATTCGTTGACTTATTTCAATGGAATCAGACTTTAAAACATATGAGCGAACTTGAATTAAGGGTGTCATCAGTCGCACATGTGTCATCAGACTTTAAAAAAGCAAACAATTTGTATATGTGTTTTTCAACACTTCAAGTGCTAATAAGTACCACTACCTATCTAGTTACTATTAAGTACTTTCAATTGATTATTCATGTCGGTTAAGTGGAAAATTTTCATGAAGCAAACCATAATAAACAGTTTGGTGGCAAACATTCAACATACGCCCAAACAAAACACTATAAAACTCTAAAAAAATCTGCCAAGAATAGTCATGCGTGAATGTGCTGAAAATTAATTAGCATTTAAATGCAAATTAGATATCAATGTATCGTAAAATATTTCCGGATAAAAAATAATACTATGCATGTCTTGTTGACGCCATGCGCCAATGAATCATTTATCTCGTTTATTTCGTGAATATTTATTAATGCTAACTTGAACAGAGAATTTATCAATCATGAATTTTATTCAAACTTTGAATTGCGTTTGAAATTGTACTATAATAGTCAGTATCAAATATTATATCTCCAGCAACAAAAAAAGCGTGGAAGTTTCAGAAGCAAACTTGAAAATAAGATATCATATTAGTTCATTGCCGTGAGCAAATTAGTTTTGATAGAAATCAGTCAGAGTCTGAGTGACTGTGAAAAGGGCTCAAAGGTTTCGCTACAGAGCTACAAATGGCCTTCTTTCTCTGTAGCTAAAAATTTTTTTCAGAGTTTTCGATACCTGAAAAATTTCAAAAAGCCTTTTGACTTGCTTCTTCAACCGAAAGTTCATATTCTCCTCATGCCATAATCAAGTCTTTTCATGCCTGCCAGCTTGTCCTCTTTTGTTGGCCAAGAACCACAGATCATTTTTAAGTTTTGTTTGTTTGGATATTTAGATGGCTTCATTAGATGTTTCTATTTGAAGTTATTGTTTTCAGTGTCGCTCGACAGTCCAAACAATTATTCCTGGGAATCCAGCTCGAAAGATAATTGAGTTCTTTGAAAATGGTAGCTATTACTTATCATTGACAAGCCACTATTCCTGTTCCTATATCTTTTTTATTAAAGACCTCTCCGGGTATCCTTTTTCGGCTTATTCGTATATTTTGATAACGAAGTATGAGTAAAAGTTTTCAAGGCAATGATTAAGTTTGACATTCTAATGAAACTGATTAAACTGTCGAGGCCAGCCCCTGGACACGGAAGGTATAACTTTCCACCATTAGCCCCTTCAATCCTCTCACGTACAAAGCATGTTAAAGTTGCCTTTCCGCCATTTCGACCTAATTGTCAAATTGGAGGGGAACTACTTGGATTTGACCAGATTTGACAATGAGTAGCTAAAAAATTACTACCATCCCCTTCAATGTAAATCTTATGGGCATGTCCACTCCATTTCTACTACCTCACTGGAGGCACAGCATGATAAATTTCGAAAGCTCAATTAAGGCAGATGCATTTTTATCCAAGCAATAATTAAATAATAATAATAATAATTAGAGAGATAGGAGCTTGAGTTGCAAAAGATTATTATGTTACTTATATGAGCATCAAAGTACTATCTACAAACTGTCGCATTTTCGCGTTCAAGGCTCTCTAAAAGCTCTTCCTGTGTAAGTTCATGGGATTCCTCGACATCGCTCCGGATGTTCTACTAGATTTGGAGTTTACAACTCGCATTCCTGGTAGCGATATATGACATTATGGTATCACCCTCGAAACTGGACTGATCTATGTGTACCCCGATGACTCAAACCTAAACAATAAAGTTGGCAGTGGTATATACTCGGATGAGCTGAATCTCAAGCTGTCTCTCCGTCAACCAGACCATTGTAGTGTTTTTTAGGCAGAAGTTGCGGATATTTTCAGGCAGTCGACTGACTTCTATGTCATCGAATATTCGGAGTTATTATTAGTATTTTCACAGGTGGTAAAGCGGCTATTAAGTCCCTTCCTAATCCTTCTACAGTGCCCATGATTGTTGTTGAATATCGTGCATCTTTAAGGGAGGAGTCGAGACATTTGACAGTACAATTGATTTGGGTACCTGGACGTGGGGTTTGCTAGGAAGTCGTGGACCGTTGAATCACCCTGTATGATAAGGAGACAATCGTGGGTTTCCATGGACGCATATCGCTCCAGGCAGCTATTAAGCTGATCTCGTCGGAATGATTGCGCGCAGGGTTCAACGACATCTGTCAGAGCTGTAGCTCGGAGGAAAGAGAGTAAACCATTCTCCATCTCATGTGCCAGGAGAGTGCCAGGATGATGGCGGCATTTGGTGCACTTTTCCTCTCAAATTTAACCAAAATATCCCTGGTCAATTTAAAGAGGATAGTGCGGTTTATCAAAGGAAACCGATGTTTTCCTGACTTTAGGGACTAGAGGAGAGTAGATTACTGTAGCATCACAACGCACCCTTTTAGTGCCTATGTGTGTCTGTCGACAGGCCTCTTTCGATCGGAAGCAGCTTCAACTTAATCCAACCTAGGCATCATATTGTTGTATTTCTCTAGAAATACCGTTTGTAGTCTCATGATTTCTTGCGATTAGAAACATAAACAGCTGTTTAGCTGAAATTAAAAAAGATTTTAATAAACTGATATTTAGAAGCCGTTTTCATACATAAAAACTTTCACAATTCATATAGAACAATTTTGCTGTTTATCGATTGACACTCTTGTTCAAACTGCTTTCGTTACTGCGCCAAGAGACTATTTATGGTTGTGTTTCAATTATGGACAATAATGAAATATTATTTTGGACAATTATGGAATATTCCATATTATTCAAATATTTCTCTGGTCTATCTTTTGCTCATTTGTTGGAAACAATTTGGTGATATGAATGTGTCCTGGGTTTATGTCTTTGCAACAGTTTGGAACAATATAATGCTCAGAAACTTGAAAACCTTGCAAGAGAAATCCTCTTATTCGCTTTTGGATTGTTGACATTTGAAGCATTTGAAGCACAACGAAATGTATGAATTAAATCTTATCAATATATTACTAGCCCTAGTTTCCTGGGCTTGGACGTAAAAAGTTATTTAACTTTTCCTATAAGTTCTTCTAGACTAGGCCACAGAGAAAGACACTATGCTTCTATATATCTCCAAACTTAACTGAAGCAATTTCAATGGTGTCACTATCACCCAAACACTACACATCCTTTTATTTTGTCTCGTTTTCAATAATACCACATGCCCATAATTCTTTAATATATATCCATTTTATTCCCCTTGTGCGTAGCTAAGCAAGCCGAACATCAAAAAAATATATTCTGTGAACTATTCTATTCAGCGAATTTTTTACTTGTAACTGATTCAATATTTGACTACAAATATCAATTTTCTTTCGACGTTCTTTCAAGTTACAAATTATTGCATCCCGTTATGGATATACCTTTCATTTCCATCTTAATACACCTCCAATAACTAATATTCTCTAAAATGTTACCTAAACACTCTTATATTTTTCAGTTCAAGAAGAATTGCACCTGTAAAAACTACATTTTATGTTTGTTGCCTCCTTCGGACAAACCTCGGCGAAGGCATGCAATGGCCCATTGTGTTACCTCATTGACCAACACATTGCTCTTATTAACAGGAGAGCCACCTTGAGTCCTTGATGAGCTGGGTGGTCCCCTTCAGAACCACTGAAGGGATTTCCTTTTTCTTTCAGCGAGGGCCTGCCATTCGCGGAAGGATCTCCTTCCTAAATTGAGAAATTCCCTAAAGCGACCAATGTCAAAGTTTTACACAATTGTCTGGCAATCTTCTTCCATCCAGGACTTCAGAGTGTGCTTTAAATATTTTTGCCTGATATTTTGTTTAACTGAAGCTACCAGAATGCCAATCGGGAGGCAGCAGATCACATCCAAAAAAAGCGTTGTCCCTATGTTCTGGCACCCAAAATAGCTGCATCATTGAATGTCTTGACATCTCATTAAGAAACGTACGACATTCAAGGACTAGCTTTGTAAGCTTCTGCAAGGTACTGCACAGTTGCTTGGCTGTCAGTGAAAATGCCGGCAGAACGAAGGTTTCAAGTTAAGGTTAGTAGAAAATATCTCGCATTCTACTCTATCATTCAGTTTGGAGTCATCGATACATATTTCCACAGTATTATTTCCTAGGGATAACTCATTCACCGACACAGCTCTGTTTGGGATTTAGGTCTCAAACTCCTGAGACACAGATGGTTGGGAAACAGTATAATCGATGCCTGATGGAACAAGTATGCTCTGCACCAAGATTTTGGTATGGCCCAGGTCTATTTTTGTAGTAATCCCACGACAACCTTCGTACGGGTCTAGGAATCAAAGCTGGTAGAGAGCTTTATCACAAATTTACAATCAATATGAATACGTGTGTGTGAAGTGATTAGTTCCACGACTCACTTTACCCCTGATTAAACCCAGTGCTCCATCCACTAGCTTACTATCTTTGTTCAAGGATCATCATAATTTAGTTCCATAATTAACCGCTACACTCTGTATGTTCCGAGACAAGCAGATCGGTAAGAGGCCAATAAAGCAGCACCAGAAGTGTAACCAAGGAGAATCTTGCTTCCGTCGACCATGACATACTAAATAATTCGTGCGGAGATAATGAATATAAATTATAATACTTGCTATACTTCTACAAAACCAATCCAGTTAAGAATATATTTCGTGGCTTCATATCAATACATGATTAAAACCAAAAAGAAGCACGGTAAGTACTTGAAACAATTTATGCAAAAATTTTCCTCGTCTATCACACCCATCAATAGACATTTTGACTACTTACTGTAATTTTTTTCGTATATCTCCCAGCGTACTCCAATAAATACAAATTGAGCTAGAAAAAAGATCCAGGGAAAGAAATTGATAGCTAAGATTAAAAACGCGACGGCTTTGAAATGTACTATGAAGCTGAGAAAAGAAGGAAGCGGGCAAACCTTGAAGGAATTCCAGAGAAGGAAAACTAGCACATGTCAAACCAACGTTTTCTTTAGTTCTTCTTACAAAATTTTGTGGAACCTTGTTACAAACTCAATTCTGGAAAGGCTGATAAGCAAGGGCTCATGGTTGAGGCCTATGCTGACGACTTTGCTATTTTAGTCTCGGGTAGATTTCCACATACCCTTGGTCAGCTCATCGAGAACGCTCTGGGGCTGGTTGAGAAGTGGGCGAATACTGTGGGCCTTGGCATCAACCCCAATAAGACGGATCTTGTACTCTTCACAAAGAAGTACTCCTGAATTAGACTCAATCAGATTGGGCGGTACCAGGTTAAGTCTCAAGTCACAAAATAAGTACTTGGATTTTATTCTGGACAGCAAGCTTACATGGAACGTGAATTTCGAATAAAGAGTTAAGCGGGCAAGCAACGCGATTTACGCCAGCAGGAGAGTGCTGGTTGAAGCGTGGGGTCTAAGCCCTGCTCTAACGCAGTGGATCTATTTGCCGATAGCTAGGCCAATCCTTGTTTATGGATGCTCAAAAAATAAAACGAGCTTTGCCAGCAATCATACCGCAAAAACAATTCCACTTTGATTCTGCTTTCGGAGGCTTATTCCGCAAAACGATCGAGTTTCCCGTATCAATTATTCTCTCCTTTGATAAGCTTTAGAGACGATATACGTTGTCTATGGTGATTTATAGACAAGAAGGGAACCACGATCACAAATCAATAGCCTTTATGAGTAAATTATGTCGATGGATATAAGTCAGAGATGTTAAAATTTGTCACAACTAACGTAAATAAAAATTAATGATTTGCACTGTGAGCTGGTATCTGATAAGAATCAGTGTATACTTTCGAAACCGCTTAGTCAAAAAAAAAAATGTTCAATAAAATTGCTCAATTTAAACCTTAACATCGACTCCTTCGTCTGCTCTTAACGTCCTGCTTCATCTCGCTCCGCTTGATCTCTTTCTAAGAGACACTGCCGGAAAAGCTGCTGTCAGGCTTAGGGTATCAGGACACTTCGAGTCAAGATCATTCGGCCACAGCAGTATAAGCAATGACTACTTAGTTCCCATTCTATGCTTCGAGTGGGGATATTGGGCGACTGTGGGAGATGGGCAGGAATGATATCAGCAAATGTGAGCAGCAGCTCTTAGCATCTACACTGGGAGCTCTAAAACAGTTCTGCAGATGGAGCTATGGAAACAGCTGTCAGGCTTCTTAATCACTGTAGTGTTTTTCAGGTGGAGGTTTTTGCGATACGTAAAGCCGCAGATTTGGTATATGCCGAAGATACTACAAATGAGGAAATAAACACCTTTACGGTCAGTCAAGCGGTGGTAAAAGTACTGATGTCTCACACATACAGATCGAAGTGTGCATTGACGCCCTGAATAGACTGGGTAACAGCAAAACAGTCAGAATCTTCTGGGTTCCCGGTCACAAGGACATTGATGGAAATGAGAGGGCGGATGCGTTAGCCAAGCATGGAGCTAGTCTTCCCCTGTCAGGATCGGTAGACATCCCAACTCCTATCCAAACAATCAAGTACTCGATCGACTCCAAAATGATGCAAGGTGCGACGTGCAGATGGGGTTCAACCAAAATCATAGTCATACAATCTTGCAGCGACTAAATACCTCCTCGAATTAACACGGACTGACTGCAAACGGTGGGTTGGCATCATTACTGGCCATTGTCTTGTAGCAGTATCCAGTATCTCCTGTGTCACTGCCCGGCACTGCGGAAAACCAGACTGCGCTGCTTCGGTGAGCCCTGGCTGGCGGATCTCTCGCACGTGGCGAAGCAAAAACTGAAGAGCATCATTGAGTTCACGAAAAAGTCCGGAGCCTTCGGTGGCCACTTGGACTGAATTTTCTTTCTACTGGGACATTTATCTGGTATCTTTATGGACAAATAAGTCTATGTATGGCCTTATGCCAGCCAGTACAGCCTAACCTAACCTTGTAAAATTTCAAAATGCGCAGTTTCATCAAAAAACGCCGAGCCTCTTCATGAATCACTTCCAGTAAAGGCACTTCTTTCCTCGGGATACTTCAAAAATTGCATAGTTTTAATATTTACCATCAAATGCGAGACACTAGGTCTGTTCCCGTACCACGATTAATTGCGATTAATCGCGATTAATTGCAATGAAGCTGTTCCCGTACTCCGTTTTACTGAAAACTGAAAATTTCCCCTCTTTCAGTAATTTCAGTAGGGTCTGAGCTACTGAAAAATATTGAAAAGTGTCAAACGGAGTAAATATTTTCAAATGTGCGCGGCAAGCAACATATTTTTGGCGTAATGTTGCTATGAAGGTCCAATACTTTTGTGGCGATAATTTATTACCGCTTAGGATGACTTTATAACCACTATTGTTCTCCCAAAAACCGAAAACTGACACTTTCGGTTGTAAATTTTAAGGAAATACAATGAGAGCGTTCCCGTACTTTTCATGAAATTCCCCACCACATGATTCAGGAAAATTCAGTAAAATTAAGTTACTGAAAGTACGGGAACAGACCTACTTTGTATGCTGGCAATGAAATATGAAATACTTATGCGCAAATAGTACAAAAGACTGTTAATTCGAAACTTCGATAAGAAAACATATTTGACCCAAAATAAAGAGCAATATTTTATTTTGAAATATAATGCAATCAGCCGCTTTATTAAATGATCTTTCAACCCACCGGCAACATCAGCTCACCGGCCGGCCTACCTTCACCAAATCTTGCGACAGGTCATTATGACTCTCATTACGAGCCGATTTATCTTCAAGTCACGTGCTGTGTCCTGGCACTAAATCTCTTGCCAGCTATTTTTATCCGCGAGCATTGCAGTATTTAGTTGCTGACATACTTATTCTATAAAACATATTTGATATCAATTATATTTATTGTACATTGGTCATGCATATTATTTTCATACATATATGAGTATGTTAGCGAAGAGAAAGTTGTTTGAAAAGACCGTTTACTGAAACCGAATGTAAATTATTCGGCTGGAATACTCGAAAAGTGAAAAACATACATGCATTCACCTACAATGTGTGGATGTTCATGGATACGAAAAGCCTACAGTTCAAACGAATGTCAATTTGTGATATTGAACCATAGATAAAAAGATGTCGCGTTTCGCAATGTATTAGCAAATTAGCAAGATACCTCTAATGAATCGTGCATGAGATTAATGACTAGGCACGATTGTTTATTCTGTAGTAATTTAAAATGTTTTAAGTCGGTATTATTGTATGTATATCTACTCGTAGAAAATATCCAGTGACATTTATTTAGATAAGGAAATCGTAGATAATTGTAAAATCAAACGCCAACATGCTTCAAGCTAATATGATTCGTGTGTGGTGTGTTAGAGAAATAACCTACGACATTACTACTGTAAACATAAACCTTGTTCTGAATACAATGGATTTAAAATGATATAAAGTATTGGAGAAAGTATTCTGTTTTGTACGTCCTTAGTCATATCAAATTTCAATATATGGCAAACATGATTTTATGCAGTTTTACTCAAAGGCATTTATATTTTGATAGACACTGAGGAAGAGGGCACATTACTCTCGTAATGTCGATACATGTCAAGAAATCGAAATTGATCTAACTTGTTAAGGAGTAATTGGTCTGTAAATAAGACATTTTTTTAATCAAATTAAATTAACATTATGCAAAAAAGTGAGTCCCATTAAATTAATGTACAGTATTTTAAAATTTAAATTATCAACGTCAATTAATTAGAATTACATCCCTCGAAAAAAATTTGCCACTGTTACATATAAATGCCAAATATTTTAATTACTCGTCAACTCAGTCTAGATCAGTTTTTGTCTAGCACCCAACAAAAGTTAGTGAAGTGGGTTAATATATTACCAAGCTTCATAAAAACACATTTTAAAGTCGGCATCTATGCAAATACCAAAGAACTTTTCAAGGTAACTCGGTATCTTGAATATGCAAAAGCGTGCGTTAAAATTTCATCTTCAACGCAACTTAATCCAAGCAGATACAATTATTTGGCTTGCTTCGTCTAGTATCATAATAAGATTCGACAGGGGCAATACAAGTTATCTATACCTCAATTTAGATTTCCGGGTATTCTTAAGTTGAGTTCTTTCATTATTCTGATCATTTAAATAAATAAGCAAATTCTAATTACATCAGCATCTCATACAACGGCTAATAATCTGATCATGATGTTTTAGTATGATATTTAGTTGATTTACTCTGAATCTACATGTACTACTATGCAATACGCGATGCGGAAAATTAATTGTAGGAAAAAAAATATGCTTCAATCGCCACGTGATACATTCCGATGAAGATTCTTACTAACGATTGAAAGTTGTAATTTCAATATAAATTTACATACCACCAAACCAATTTATACCGGACATTGTGTAAAACGATGTATGATGATTTGTTTATTGTTTGAATTCCGATTTTCGTCGATGTAAAGTTTTGTCACGTGATCGACACGTTAACGCTGAAAGTAGAAGAAATCATAAACAAGATTTCATATGGAATTTTATTGAGAGATGACGAAGATTTAGGTAGTTATTGTCAAGTTATGTAAGCATGTGAGAAATGTTTTCGCTTTAACTATTAGTACATAAAAAAATTAGATAAATTCAGCTTCGTGCGGTATAGTAGCCAACGACGTACATTAAGAGCCTTACGCTTTGGGTCATTACTCTAATAGAAGTGAAATCTATTTTTGGTCTCGGATGTGTTAGTTGAATATTTTAAATTTTCCCTTAGAATGTTAAGAACATACTTTTGTTCCATATTTCGTTCAATAAATTATAAATTTGTAACACCTGCGTATTCCATAGCACTACAAACCATTAAATTTTGTCTTCCACGTTTTACAGTCACTGATAGATCTCTTATAAAATTACGTTTATGGTCAACTCTTTCTTGTTTTTGGGTTATTTTGGAAGACTGAGAATTTGCTTTCATACAACAGTATCCCATTTGAGTCTTTGAAATCTGTTAACGTTCGTTACCCCAAAGTTATCTAGGATATACACTCAGCCACAAAAGTCTACATACACCTGAAAAATCATCAATATTTCCAAAACTACGAATATTAGTAATTTAAAATATGCATTATTCCAAAGGTTTTAGCGCGTTAATAAATATTACGCAACGAAATAATGATGTTCCTAAAAAATTGATACCAGAAAATAAAAAAAAAAAACTCTAAATTTATGCCACTAAAGTCTATATACACCAAGTAAATTTCTAGGAATAACGGTTCTCTAGCATCATTACTCCGATTTTGCGGAACTTTTTAATGGTTAGTCATTGCTATTGTTTCAGTTTGCGTTGTGAGTTAGTGCAGTTACAATGTTTAAATACAAAAATCGGTGAAATGGCTGCTCGAAAATGGGAAAGAGGATAAATCGCCAAAAAAAATTGAGAAAAAAAACTGGGCTACTGTACGAACAATAATAAAAAACTTTAATTTAACTGGCAGTTTGAAAAGTAAAGCTCAATCTGATCGTCCTAATATCTTGAATGACCGTGACGTCATAGTGACGTCATAACAGTAATACGAAAAGCTAAGGAAAATCCGAAAATAAGTGCACCAAATATAAGCAAATGGATTGAAAATGAATTGGGAAAAGCAGTGCATCCAGAAACTATTCGTTGGACTTTGAGATCTGCAGGATCTCACGGACGCGTACCAAGAAAGAAATCATTTATTTTTGAGGCAAACTGAATAAAACGATTGAAGTTCACGAAAAAATACCAAGATAAGGACCACAACTTTTGGAAAACAGTGTTTTTTACAGACGAAAGTCGCTGCAGCATACTTGGATGTAATGGCTGCGGAAAAGTTTGGCGGAAAGTAAATGCAGAGGTCCAGCAAGAAAATGTTATCTCGACTGTTCAACATGGAGCAGGTAACGTAATGGTTTGGGGTGGAATAGCAGCAACTGGCGTAGGAAATATTTATGTCATTGAAGGCATAATGGACCGTCACCAATACTTGAAAAAACTGCGAGCTAACCTGAGACCATCTGTTGATCGCTTAAGGCTCGGACCGACCTGGATATTTCAACAAGATAGTCCTAAAGGGAGTGGATCCTTTATAACGTCCCGAAATAGTTGCATTCGCCACCACAATCGCCTGATCTCAATCCAATCAAACATCTTTGGGATGAACTTGAAAAAAGAGTTTGAAAATATAACGTCAGTAACAAGGAGAAGTTAGAAAATGCGTTATTGAAGGCTTGGAGTGAAATTAGTCTAGATTTATCAGAAAATCTAGTCCTTTCAATGCCTAGGAATTTGGAAGCTGTATAGTGGTGAATGGTGGCCCAACTCGATATTAAATTTAAAATTATCTATTAACAAATGGTACATTTTATCATTTTTTTCATAATTTTATCTGCTATAATATGTAGACTTTTGTGGCATAATTTTTTTTATATTTCTTAAATTACTGTTTACATACTTAATAATTTTATAATTTTCTTTCGCAATATGTATATATAAGTAAGAATCATTAAAATAAACTAAATTTGAATTAATTTTTTTGTTCAGTTATGCATAATATCAAAGATTTTTCGGGTGTATGTAGACTTTTGTGACTGAGTGTAAATGTAATCAGTAACTATTGTACAAAGTGACCGTCTGATAGTGATTGGATTTTAAATCCGTATCGTTAAAACCATAGAGCATCTTGCACAATTCGCTCGACTTTAGCTTTGGATTTTCTTTTATTTTGCGTAAAATTATTTTTGCGTCACAATCATCATCAATTCTGTTCCGACGACTTTGTCAGTATACCGTTAATGGTCCATCAATTGTCTTTTGTATGAAAGATCAACCAATGAGAGTCTCGTCAATTGTCAGTCTCTATCCGTTGCCAGTCTATCGTCTGGTTGTCGATTGTTGTTAATTGTGGTGGTTGTTGTTGGTGTCGTCTCCTTGCAACGATAGCTTCAGACGACGGGTCCATTTCTCGCACGCCTGCGAATTGACAAATCTGGATTATCAGCAACACTGGCTTTCACGCTGCGATATTCTCTTCGGAAGGCACTGTTCTCAATCTTATCGTTGGCCTACGGTCCAGCAATGTGAAGTGGTTGCGAAAGTTTACAATCACATAGTGAAAAGCACGTGCTGATAGACGATTCTGCGGTCCACGAAGCGATATTTGAGTCCACACAACTGAACACTAAGTTTTAATTTCCACGATTTGTATGCAGTGTAAATTAACCCATAGCGATTTGTCAAATCTTATTTAGTCCATTGATTAACTGTTTAATTTCTTCGAAATTAGTTGGTTTGGTTCGAGAGTGTCATGTTGGTGCAGAGGCAATGATCTGATGAACAGAATCAGCAACTTTGTCTTCTTCGCTATCATCCTCCGGGGAGTGGTTTTCATGGAATTAAGGCTCCAGTACCTTAGCAAAGCCTCCGCCTTGCCAGCACTATCAAATTTTAGCTCATGTGGTCCATGCACTCAGAAAAATATGTTTCCGAAAATCAAAGAAAATATTTACTTGTTTACGAGATGTGAAATCTTCCACAAATCAAATAAACTTTTATTTGATATCAGTAATTTGTATAAATATCATTGAAAAATTTCTTACATTCAACGGAATACAATTTTTGCTTTACCTTATTTCAAGTAAGTAATTTTCCTCAAATCTTGTAAATGATGTCTATGAATCTAGTAAATTATATCTACACCGCGAATATTTTTTTCTATGTTTCAACAACAACCATGCTTCAATATTCAACGAAAAAATTGATAGTTTTTATGACTTCTATCAACATTTCCAATGCACAAATAAAGGGTCGATAGCTTAGCTCGCTAACGTGTCAATCCAAAGCAGCGATCTACCGCTCGTGGGTTCGAATTCCGCCGGGTTCATGGTTGACTTTGTTCGTCTTCAGTTGTCCTAACTCCATTGATTAAGTGTCACATTATAGCTTCAATTGGCGACTAGGCATAAATAATAATAGCGCTTCAGAAAATAAGAAAAAAATGTGGCACTTGAAAAAAAGGAAAAAGTGGGAAATTTTTTTTTTTCAGAGTTTTTGCGTGCCAACAACATGCGATGCTTTCAAAGCGGTCCCCCATCTAAGTAGTAGCCGCGTCCAGCACTGCTTAACTTTGGTGATCGTACGTGAACCGATTTATGCCAGATACCAGATGTTCTTGAAGCTTTATCAAATTTTACTCAGAGCAAGTGCAATATCAGTGCTTGAAATGAATAAATTCCGTTCTTTCGATTGAGTAAATATTTCTTTGAAACTATACCAAGTTTTACTCAGGGCAAGTACAATATTTGTTCTTTGAAACGAAGAAATTTCTTTCTTTGGATTGAGTAAATATTTCTTTGGCGCAGAATCATTACCAATTTTCTTTGATAATGTGCTCATTTTTCTTTAAAAAGTAGAAGTATTTTTCTCAGTGTGCATGGAGGGGCACAGCAATTTGATTTTTGTGGCCAAATTATTTGTTCATTCGCCAATAATTGTCATCCAAGGCTTCATACTGTGCAGAAAAGCACTCCACTTCTCAATGCAGAACTGCGCGATCCGACAACTTATGGTGTTTTTGAGCTGGTTCGTTTCCGTTCTTATGCTGGGTCACTCGTACGCATAGCTCTTCTTCAGATTGTATTCTTCGTCTTTAAAAAAGTTATCATACCTCTTGGGAGTTTCTCCTCTTTATCGGAGATTGAATCGTATTGTCCTTTTTTGGCTGTTTAGTTTTGGATGATAGAGTTTCTATTTTTCTATTTATGTTCGTTTGCCACCGCGTCTCGAAAAGTGCTCCAATTTTTGCTCTTCATCATTTGAAGTGCTTCGCAAATAAAGACGTTTTCAATGATGAAGAGTACCTACGGCTTGTCGTCGAATGGGAATTCATCAAAGATAGTCAGGAAATGCAGACTTGTAGAGTTTTCCATGATGAACGTTTGCAGCTCGTTTCTTAAACTGCCTTACTTTGTCGGAGTATTTATAGAAAAACTAAAATCTAATCGAGACATTCGGCGGGAATCTATCGAACATACTTTTCCGAGTTTCTCGCTTACTAAGTTGTTTCGCTCTATTTTTGCTTGATACGAAAGTATCTTCGGTGCATGTATGGATCCAACAATGTTCTGGGACAGGTAATTTCAACTTTTCATCTTGCATTTTGGCGATTCGTATGCATTATCTCACCGTCTGTAGGTGTAATCGTTCAGTGCATATAACAACATCTCTCAAAAACTGTTACCACATCTTAACCGCACAAAACACGACATCAAGAAAGCGGTATACTACTTGTTATATCACCTTTTCAATATGCTATTTCCAATGATTAAATGTTTCGCAAGAAAATCAAACAATTAAAACAAATATCAGCAAAAAAAACTGCGAGTATTTCTATCTGTAGCCTATTATCCTTCAAACTGTTGGTGCGTAGTTACTGTTTGCAAATGAGTTGTTTCCATATTTTGCAGTTAAAGTACTTTAGTACGATATCGATGAAATATCTGTTTGATGATGATCCAAAAGTATGTTTTTAAAAGAGCAGTAAAACTCTCTGCGTTTATCGTCATTGATGATGACAATAGGCCCTATTTTCTTGCAGACCAGTAAACTTGTGTCCAGAGCGTGGCGCATCAGTATGGTTTTCAAATGTCAGTTGTAGTAGATGTTATAGCAACTTTATTTCAAAATATCAGTTCCATTTAACATTCGTTCTCGTAGTACTGTTGTGTTAGCAAAATTTTTACTAAACTTTGACGGATCATAAGAGTATAGTAATATATGCTATATGTTGACTTATTTATCAGATTTAAAAAGAAAATAAAGTTGATATGAATTTTAGATCATCCAACTCCCCAAGAACAGTATACTATAAATACCCAAAAACTTTCCGATGCAGGTGTGTAGTGTTTAATTAGTCATAAGGAGTCCGCACCCTATTATTCATATATTTGACTGGAAGGAGCAATAACAAACGAGCCTTGTCAAATACCACTCTGCTTAATAGATAGAATGAAGACTTGACTAAACCAGGCTCATTATTTTTATCGTATTGACGTTAGTTTGGTTTGACCTAGAAGTCTGTGGACGTTTCCAAATATACGTTGGCAGTTACTAAAATATTGCTTTCACACCTGAAGAGCAAGAGACTCATTATCATCTTTTACTTGAAGTATTCGACGAAACATCCAAAGAAACGAAAAGTAAATGAGCACTGCGAGACAATGAGCATTTGAAATTCTTATGAGCTGCCGCTGGATAGCTATTTTCAAAAATAAAGTAACCTGGCTAGTGCAAGATGTTTTAACAATCGAGATAATCGCACTGGCATACCTTAAAACAAGTTCAATAAGATGTGAAGTATCTTGGTATATCCTAGGGAGCATGAGACCGTTCATAGCAAGGGTAACGCGGGGTAGAAGTTTCATGTTCAATTGTGCTGCCGTCGCATTCTCCACTTTGCTAAAAGCTAAACGTTCTTCCAATTGCATATTGGTAGCCAACGGTTACTTCAATAAAATGAAAGAACAACCAGTTTTCGCTGAATAAATTGATAGTTTACAAGGCATTTTTTATTCGATGTAAGGGCGGATCCAGATTCTTACCGAGATATGACAAGTATAGCCGAGTATGAGACTGTGTATGGTTTCCTCGTCAACTCTTGCCTGGTTTTCTCCATCCACACATACGCTAAGACAGGACGAGAACGAGAGTGTGTATGGCTCTCTCGCCGGCGTCTACCAGTTCTATGAGAGTTTATGAGGGTCACGCCTTACCTCGGGGTCGCTCGAAATTTTATCGGTTTTAGGTATCAAGTAAATGGGATTTCAAAAAAGGTCTGGTTCTGGCTCTGATGATATTTACAAACCAATTTCGTTTGCGTATGAAATTATGGGCAAGATGCATTACATCGGACAAAATGAATCATATCGGACAAGATGAATCATGTCGGACAAGATGCATGAGTACAGATGGGTGTGAGGTACACTGTTCGAATATTTGTAAACAAATTTCTGAACAGAGAAAATGACCTACCTATGCCACAAGCATATCAGCGCACTTAAACTTCACAACCTTCAAATCTTCTCAATGCAGGCAGGACAAGTTTTATGGCGTACTGAGATAAGAAAGGATATATCGCTTAAAGCGAAGACTTTGAATACTCGTCAAATGTTCTGGCAAGTAATTTCCCAAGTTGCTCGACGAAACGTTCGGGGAGAGTGTAATTTAAGCATTAGATGAAGCTTCCGATTGTGTAATGCAACGCAGTCGAACCAGAACGTTCTTAAGTTGAACTGAGTTGCTGTAGAGCAAAGATTTACTTCATCGCATATGTCTTAGCATATATTTCCGAAAAGTTGGATCACTAAAGCGTGAAGCTACACGTATACAAATCACAGACCAAAAACTAGAACATACTATACATCATATAAAAGGTTTATCTTCTCGATGCACAAATTGTTTTGACAGTAAGATGACTTCCGAAGCACAGTCATTCGATTTCTGCAATTCCGAACCCAGAGTTTTCAGACCTTTCTAACCTTCTTTTGAAGGACCAGATTTTGAAACAACCCAAAATATTGCAGAATGTGAAGTTGTTCAAAGATTATACTCACATAAGCATTAGTTACACTAATCATGCATGTTTTGAATGTTGATAAACAAGTTCACATAAGTTCTCTGCACTTACTCGTTAAAAAAAAAGCTTTTTCTAGGAATATATCATTTAATTATATCATCCTTTCATTTCACTCAAACTGGAAAACCACTACTCTCGTCGCAGCTACTCATAAGTAATATCAATGATTATATACATACGTACATTCAGTTGATTGCTATCGATCGCATCAATTACACACAAGAAAGTTCGTCGGTCTATTAATCACCGTCGCACAAGGTTTTTACTAACTCAACTTATAATACCTCGCAGCACCTTCGACAAATTAATTGCAAATTTATGCCGATACGCAGGTAACTCGCGATGCAATTTCAACTGATTTGCATAAACTCTTATCTTGTTGGAATTCTTCCTAAATACTTTCACGCATATAAAGTACAATAAAATGTATCAGCTGATGGTTTTAATTGATTCGTAATTATATTTGAAATTCTGCCCAACTATTGCAAGTATGTACATAGTTATTATGTTAGATGTAATGAGTGACGTTAATCTAGTAACATAGCTTACTTTTAAAGAATGCTCACAGAGTGCACGGTATATGTTGTAGAAGCCATCGAAATGGTACATGAAAGTTTTTTAGGTAAACTTTTAGCTCACTTTTGAACTATACTCAATTCTTACTAGGCAAAAGAATAATGTAAAATAATATGCTTGCATCATTAAATTTACAATAAAACAATATTTTTTTTTTATTTTAGATCCAAAAATATCTTTAAGGAAGTTCTGGGTGAGTATAGATTTTGGATTTAACCTTGGCGAATCTATTTGATAGAATTTGCACTTTAAAGTGTAATCGAGAAACAAAATACATTCTGTGGTAGCGGCGTACACGAAACTTATTTACATTAAATTATATTATTTCATTTATTAACTCTGGCTTACTTAATTGGTCGTAAGATAAATTCGGGCTATGTTTAGTACATTTTATATGCGGAAATAGTTTCGAAATACTTATTTTGGCATCAGCCATTAATATATACGTTGATGCTTATTCAACAATGCCACTTAAAAAAATAATGTAAAAAAATGATTAGCCATGCAACATACTATTCTTGATTATACTACTAAACCCACTATTTTTAGTTGTATTTCATCAAACATACACTAAACACATATTTTATTTTTATTGCTTCTCATAATGAGTATCAATATAATTTGCACACACCAAAAAAGTCAGTGACCACTCATTTACATTCAATGCAATCTTTTATTGAAATCTACCTCAAGGAAGTTATTTCTTTTTTGTCATAAACAACCAGTGTTTATTTGTATTATTCGAATCATTTAATTCTTTCCAGATGAATTACATTACGTTTATTGAAAAAAAGTATGCGGATCCTTTGTATTTACTAACCCTTAGTTTCTTTAGTTTAGGCGTTCTTTGTGTTCTGATGATTTTTCTATGAAAGTCGCTGATGTGTCTCGTACAGATACGGTTTTTACTGATTTTTGAAGAAAATTAGCATCAGCAAATTCATGTTTCTTTTTATATGCACATATGAAATGTTTATATATATGAAATCATATATATCTATATATATATATATATATATATATATATATATATATATATATATATATATATATATATATATATATATATATACATATATATATATATATATATATATATATATATATATATGTATATATATATAAATATATATATATATATATATATATATGTATATATATATAAATATATATATATATATATATATATATATATATATATATATATATATATATATATATAATAAATTTGCAAAGCTTACTGTTGTTGACTAAAACTGTATACCCATGGACTTTCAAGACTGTGCGAGCAACCCTGTAGCTACGGCAGGCATGTGAAAAAATCCTCTAAATCATCGACCCTCCTAATTTCTCTTTTGTTTTGAAAAGAAATTCAAATTTTTGATAAATTTTTACTTTTGTCCACCTCAAGTTAAAATTTTCAAAACTCCGTGTTGCACAAGAACGGCAACCCATCACCAAATTACCTCCATTTTCAGTACTCGAAATTTCAGTTCACGAGAACTGACGACCGGATAATCCGATCAATATGAAATTTACAGGACATGTTAGTATTATCTAGGACCAGTTCTGATAGAAGTGATTTTAAAATGCAGACAATGCTGTGGTAGTGGTATCATCTTGAAAAATCACTGAGAAAAATCTGCTTCTTGGTCGATAGCTTCCGATTCAGCCAATAAATTTCAACGAACTACACACAGTAGCTGAACTTTACTGCGTGAGTTTGGTTTTTCTACTAAAATTGGTAGAAATTTGGTTGAAAAATTTTGTCTCCTAAATCTTTTACATTTTTTTTTTTTAGCAAAATACAGCTATTTCTTCTGTAACTTTCGATGCAGTCATGAAATCAAAATGAATTTCACGTAAGGAATGGACCTTATTGTAAGCCAAATTCGTTAGGAATTTCCTTGAAAAATCATGAAAGGGCAGTCAGCTATGGTAATTTTTGTAATTTTTTGACATATCTGTACTAAGCGATGTTTTCATTCAATTTTCAAATGGGACTGATCCTGCAATGACAATTAACAACAAACATTTGAATTTAGAAAATTTGAAAAGTTTCGAGGGAGGTAACCCTAAAATATTTTTCACCCCTATAACTTCCAGCACAATTTTTCAAAGGAAATTCACAGGGTGGGTTTAACTTAACGTGAAGCAGTTTCGGTATTTTTTTAAGCTGTGGTGCTAACACAAAGCTGCCAGAACCAGACATTTCCATTAATATTGCACCAACAGATGCTTCCGTTATATATTCACATGCAATGCGTCGTAAATCTAGCTATCCGAGATTACTTTTCCAACATTGAGTCCTCCATCTGCTCTAATCATCAAAAACCCTTTTGGTCTTATGTCCGTTCCCTCAAAAGTTCCCATCGTTTCCCCGATTCCATGTTTCTCGATAATGCTGTGGCATCTAATCCACGTGAAATTTGCGACCTCTTTGCAAAATATTTTTCTTCCTTCTTTTCCCAACATAATCATATCTTGCCTTGTGAAATTCCCCATGTTGCTTCATCCTCTCTATCTTCCATTTACACCAATCCTCTTGAAATTGAATCCTTACTCGATTGTCTTGATGTCAATGTTGGTTGCGGTTCTGATGGTATCCCTAACCTTTTGGCCAAATCACTATCATCGTCCTTATGTGTTCCCTTGTCAATTATATTTAACCTCAGCCTCTCCTCTGGCTCCTTCCCCTCCAGTTGGAAATCTGCATATATTTCCCCCATCTACAAGTCTGGAGACCCAAGCTGTGTTTCCAATTACCGTCCGATTTCCCTCCTTCCTTGTTTTGGAAAAGTTCTCGAAAGAGTGGTTTCTAACAGGCTGCTTCCTCTCCTCCATCCCTTCCTTGCTCCGGAACAGCAGGGTTTTGTCAAAGGGAGATCTCCCACCTCTAATCTTATTACTTTTACTAACTTTGTTGCTTCTGCCTTAGACCAACGGAAACAAGTGGATGTCGTATATACCGACTTCTCAAAAGCTTTTGATTCTGTTGACCACAGAATTCTCCTTGCAAAGCTTCGAAGTTATGGGGTGTCGGGTTCTCTTTTGTCTTGGTTTTCATCCTATGTGTCTGGTCGTTCTTGTGTTGTATCTGTACAATCGTCCACCTCTTCCCCCTTCTGTCCTCTTTCCGGTGTTCCTCAGGGCTCCGTTCTCGGTCCTTTATTATTCCTAGTATTTATAAATGATCTCCCTTCCTTTATTCGTTCTCCCTGCCTATTGTTTGCTGATGACTTTAAGATTTTCAAAGTAGTTGAATCTACCAACGACTGCCTCCAACTCCAAAACGATCTCTGTACTCTGTGCGACTGGTGCTCGAATAATTCACTTGCTTTGAACATATCCAAATGTCATCAGATGTCCTATACGTATAAAATGTCACCCTTAATTTACTCCTATACTCTTTACGGCTCTTCCATTACGGCTGTGAATGATTTTAAGGACCTTGGTGTGCACTTTGATCAAAAGCTCAAATTTGACCTGCACATTGCATATATAACTGCCAAGGCCTCTCGTCTGTCCGGTTTCATTCTTAGATGCTCTTCTTCGTTTACTAGCATCGCTACCTCTTTCCATTTGTTTTTTTCACTTGTTCGTAGCATCCTAGAGTATTGTTGTCAAGTGTGGTCTCCTCGTCTTAAAAATCTCAGTGTTGCAGTGGAACACGTTCAGCGTAGATTTACTCGCTCACTGTTATTTAAATTCAAAATCCTTTACTGTTGTTATAGTGATCGTCTTTCCTTATTCCAAATTCCTTCATTAGAGTCCCGACGAGTGTTCCTCGACGAGTGCTTACTTTTCAAGCTGCTCCATAGCCCCATGCTCTCCGATCTTGGTCATATGCTGTGTATACGTAACGTCAATCGATCGGATAGATCTCAATTAATGTTTTCTCTTCCTTTCGCGTATGCCCAGGAAGCATAATGATCTTCAGCTTGGTCCTTTTCCGCTAACGTTCTGTCAATTTAAGTCCCAAATTAAAGACATAATTCTTAAAGCTTCTTTTAATGATTGATTTTCTATTTAATTTTAGTACTATGTTTGCAATTTCTTCTATGTTGAATAGTACATTAGCTTTAATTTGTTGTTCTTATATTTTCATTTATTTGTTAATTTTTCTATTTTCTTCTTTTGGATTTATTTAATTTTTCTATTTTTGTAATTGGGCAGAAGCCTGTTGAAATGGATTCAAATAAATAAATAAATAAATAATAAAAGTAAGAAACCAATACATAGATTTTCCGAAAATTGGACATTTTTCGGATGGCAGACCCAAACATGCTTTTATCGCTGAAACTTTCGATGAAATCATCGGATGAAAAGGAAATTCAAAGGACAGGTTATTCGAAGGATATATGTAGCTATAAAACAGTGAATTTCATCTATTTGCTTTTTGTGAGAAATAATTGATACGATACTACAAAAAAGTGTATTACAAGTTTCCACATTTTTTTAGTCACTCAAAGATAATTTCTTCGAAAATCAGTTTTCCAGCGGCTCTGATGCGGTAGAATTGTTTTAAAGCTTTTTTAGAAGTTCAAACACTTCCAAAACATTATCTCAACCATACTAAAAACATTATCAATTTTCATTTGACATACTGTTTTCTTGCAGTATTTTTCTTTTTATTAAAAAATAGGGGTACCTGAAATCCACACAAATTCGGCTCAACTCTGTGCTAGAGTTTAAGACGGGCTCCGACATGAAACTCAGCATGTAAATAATTGCTAATGTGCAGATGCTCCTGCGCGCAAACAAAAGTGTCGGTCAAAGGCAACAATTAAGTATCTCATTTGATAACTTCGTTCATGTGCTATACATTTTACAAATATCACTACTGTGCTCTGACAAAAGTGTCCGCCGCAGGGAACAACATACGATCAGAAGTGTTTGCGAGGTCAATCGTTCAGAATCAATTGTGTCAACACGCATGTTGCTTTAACACTGTGAATGTCATTCTATCTTCTATAGTCTTTTATGATATCTTCTTTCTTCTCAGAAACAAACAAACAAACTTTCAAACAAAATTTGTAAAATTTCAAATTGTGATAACTTCTTACAGAGTCTTCAGATAACCACGAAATTCATAGACCAAATTGATAAGTATAAGAAATACGCTTGTGTTTGTGCTTGTGTTTTGGTGAATGTGCGAGCAAAACAGGAATCATTGAAGTCCTCGACTTTCCCGGAAAAAATTATTTTGACAGAAAATGCAATGATATATGCAATGAAGCGAAGCTAAAAATTTAGACGTATTTCTGAAGGTTCAAGTGGCTGAATCATAAGAGTATAATCATATCTAAGAGCGCCAAACATACATATATTTTTTATACAGACAACCTTCTGGTAATAGTGCCATCTTGAATTATGCTCAAAATAAAAGCTTTTTGCACTGTAACTTCCCATGCAGTTAGTGCAAGAAAACGCACCTATAATCGAATTCACAGGGCAGATTGATCCTGAATTCATTCCATATCGATGGGAACTGCACTTTAATGAATTACTAAACGGTCAGCTTACTAAGGAATTGGAGGCTTCAATAGAAGATGACCTTATGGTGCCGCCCCATAGCAGAGAAGAAGTACAAAGAGCCATAGGAATGCAAACAAGTAACAATTGTTTTAGTTTCCTAAAATTTTGAAACTCATGTTTTTGGTAACCCGGAGAGCATTTCTTACCTTATAGCTTCCGATGCAGTCATCAGATTAAAGTTGTATGTGACCTTAAATAGAAGTTGGTGGTTATGAGGCATACGTTTGGTAGAACATTCATTCAAAATCTACACGATCCCTCTGTTTTTAATCGGAACAGCGAAGCAAGACGCAGGCTGCTAATGGTGATCACAAAGTTCATATTGCTGCCAAATGAAATAGTTTAGAGCGTAAATTGCCAGCGTCCAACGGAGAAGTATCCTGCGTATCAGCAGTAAGAATAAACCCTATAGAACTATTTTCGTGAAAACGCAGAGATGTGCATCCTACATGCTCTGTAGGATACACTTCATTCCAATTTTGGGAGCAACGTTGGAGGAGAAGCCACACAGACCACTGGACTGCGAGACGAATAGGCCTTCTGGACCTATGGGTCAGCCGTGGCCACGGAGAGATAAACTTTTACCTCAGCGAATTCTTAACGGGGCATGGTTATTTCGGCAGCTTCCTTAACAGAATGGATGAAGCTGGTACACCGTACTCGCGATACTTTATGGATGAGTACGATAATGGTCACCATACATTCTTTGCGTGCAGTCGACTCGAAAGTTTTAGGAGCAGCATTGAGTCGAGTTGGTTAGGTCACGAGTTGGTTAGGTTTATTTCGAATGAATTATTTATTCTTAGTTCGGATTATGGACTATTTAAACTTAATGCCACGAGCAACTACGGAGGTTTTTTTTAGGAAGCCGTTATGCTGTGTCCCTTGGAAGTGCACTTTCACAATATGTCTTTATAATTGTTTGGTTAATTTAAATTTCCTATTTAATTTTGAATCGATTACTTAGATTATTATATCAAAATTATACATCAAATTCAATGAAGACTCATGGCCAATGAAGTGTTTATTTGTACTGGAAGTATGACTTAGCTTTAGTGGTGAGCTCTTGGTTAAGAAGCGCTATTCTTTCAATAAGGCGGCTTTGGTGAAGCGGGTCATACTTCTGGTAACATCAGAAAGTAACTGACTGGCACGTGCTTTCAGTCGGAAGGCCCGATTTCGAGCGATGACAAAAAAGAATGAACAAATCTCCTTGTCCAAAGGTTAATATTAACATCAGCGCGAGGGTAAGTTTTGAAAAGTCTTTATTACCTGATCATTCTTTGGCGCGCAAATTTTTACAATAGAGAAACGTGGAAACACTGCTGACACATAAAATGAGAAGTTTTTCAATTTTCGATTGATTTGTTTATGATGTGCTACTATGTGTTGTGTCAGTGACGTTGGCACAATTCAATTTTCAAATTCGAACGCTTATTGGTATATTATTAGGTTAGGTTAGTGGAGAGGGTTGCCGAGAACGCGGCCAGCATTAGGCCACCAATTTGGCCCTATTTGCCACCCTCCGCTGGCTTGGTAGGACTGCCGAGTGACCGCTCCGCCAAACTGGATCAGCTGATTCAACGTGACGGTACTGGCCACCTCTGCTAACTCTTGAAATTGGTAAGAACCAAAAATCTTGAGGCGTTTATTATTTAGGGCCGGACAATCATAGAGAGTGTGCTCGATGGTGTTCTCTTCCATCTCGCACCTCTTGCATAAATTGCTGGATGTGAGTCCCATTCTGTTCGCATGAGATGCGGTAAGGCAGTGCCCTGTGAGCAAGCCGACCGTAGCTCTCAAACAGTCTCTGCTGAGCTTGACCAGTTTCCCGATTTTGCTTGGATCAGGTGATGACCATAATGTCCTGGCCACCCTGCAGTCCGTCCTGTTTTCCCATTCGGACTTTAGTTTGGCCCATATGGCGGCATCAAGTTTGTTTGTCGTGTCAGCGATTGACCGTGGTACAGTGATGCATTACTAGCTCCTGAGCCTTTCCTCGCCAATTTATCGGTTTTTTCGTTGCCTATGACCCCACTATGCCCGGCACCTATATAATCCGGATAGGAATATGCCTTGCCCTATCATTCAGAGCCACTCTGCGAGCGTTAACAGTTTTTGAAGAACATCTGTAAGACGCAAGAGCGAGAATGGCTGCCCTGCTGTCGACGCAAACCGTCATTGATCTGGTTGATATTCCGCTAATGGACTCAACTGCCATGCGTATAGCATGTACTTCAGACTGAAAGCATGGTCCGACATTCATGGTCCGACAGGCAGACATAGCATGGTCCGACAGTCTACACCACAGGTTAAGGCTTAAATCCGTAGTCTATCAGTCTGTTCTTGTGGATATCTTGACCTGGAAATTCCTGCCAAGATGTATTATTTTGCTCATGTGGTCCGTGTCTTCTGCAACGAGCCCAAATCTTTTGCGGCATTCTGTAAGAATACCGCTGTGGCCCCACTCTCAGGGAGACATGCTGCTGACGCCGTTTGCATTGTCATAGCGAAAGCAGTTTTAACGCAAAAATTCAGTACTCTTTTGCCGAAATTTAAGTTAAACTTTAGCCGAAAAATTTCACGTGCAATGGATTTTAGTACCAAGCTTAACATAATACTTTTCTTTCTACTGAAAGCTTGATCATCAGACAGTATATGTTCACCATAACTATTGGAGCATATATCGACCTAACCAGCGTATTTTGGTAGGATACAATAATTATATAATATAATAATAAAAATAATCAATAAAATAATTAAAATAATTGTTCAAGATTAATTCACAGTGATTCCAAATACTAAGCAGTTTTTATTAACCTCATGATTTTTTCTCAGGCTATATCAGCCGACTCATAATGTTCTTCGACACTCATGTTTATGTTATTAATTGATTATTTTAGGTACATACTAACATATTCTACATTTATTCTTTGTAAGTTTAAAGCAATATCATTTACATTTAATTGGTGATAATTCATCATATTAAGTGTCTAATTTTACCTCGAACTAAACGTAATCATTAATTACAGTACAAAAGTTAAGCGGGAAATTCGTAAAATAACATACCAGTTGAAAATAAATTCAAGTTCAAGTCATATTAAATTACAGTTAATATATTGTACAAACATTTATATCGACTTACCACATCGAGCAAAAAAAACGTAATGCGCGATTACTACGATCGCATTTAACCGTTGATCAACCTTATATAAAACCATTTGTATTCATTTCATTCACCCAAAACGCTTTAGTATGCAAGTTTTTCTTCCACAACAATAATTATGTTCGACTTAATAGAAACATCAAGATGTTATGCTATAGCAGGACGCATTTTTCAATTTTAGTTGCACGCAGTTTATAAATGTTATTTGGAAGACAATTAAAATTTGTGCAATATTCGTGGAAATTCTTGCTGTAGGAAAATATATAAGCGAAATTCACGTTATATTTATTTTAATTATGTTGTTGAGAATAAATCTGATTAATTGCACAGACAAATGTTAGCATAATTGCGAAGGAATGTACATACCTGCCCGGAACAATTTTCCCGAAGATTTATTAGGTATGTTACGCATATTTAATTTTCTTAGGATCTTGGATCTGCCTTTGGGTCCTCTTATCAAGCAAATGACATACATAGATATAATTTATTGCAGAAAACATTGAACTATTTATTTATTTAGTCGAGTAGTAATTTTTTATTGAAATACCTGAGGTAGTATGGCACAACATGCACCTATTTATCAACAGTGCATTAACGTTGACATATTACGAGTACGAGTCTACTTAGTTATTTACGGAACAAACAGTAGCAATGCAGAGGAAAACAAGTGAGCATTTAAAACTGGAAAGGAAAATGTCTTCCGGATTTACAAGCAACTGATCAAGTTGTAACGGAAATATACCGACTACAACGCATTTATTTTCTTGTTGCAGCCTCGTTTCGGAAATATTCTCAAAATGCTTTTCAACAATTATGCCTCGAGCATAATTGGAAAATATTCTCATTTTGCAGACAATGCACTTTAATAGGAATAAAATTATGATGGTCCCTTAATAAATCCAACAGATACTTTTGGTGATGTTTCTATAATTTCCAGCCTGAAAATTGGCCGTCAGAAAATATTGAAAATAGCCTCTAAAATCAATGCAAATAGTTCGGCACGTTGTTAAGCGTTTTGTTCAATCAGAGAAGACGTAAAAGTGAACTTTTGAAGGAAAACAATTTCATTTAACGACTCTACCCTAAATGATTTAATGTCTGGGTTTAAGTTGACGCGAACTCATCTTTTCCATATTGTTGTAATCGAAGGCGCATTGCACATTATTTATTGACAATTAAGAGAGTTGTTGACATGGGGGAAGCCTTCAACGTTTTTGTTTAATCGTACCGTAAATAATTTATTGGTAAGCAAAATTATTATCGCAATCAATCGATTGTCTGAAAACACTTGCAGACGAATGTGGGTGATATTGTCGTCAACAATATCAGTAAATACAATTTTCGAACACATGTGAGTATGAGAGTTGTCATCTTTCAGTTGTTGGAACTATTTGACTATGCCAATTCTGTGGATTAGGATGCCCAGGAAAGGGTTTATACTATGCAGACATAGTGTTCAGAATTTAATAGCTTAAACATAAATTATTTTCGTTTCATTCAATCAACAGCTAAGCTAACAAAAGCAGACAGCAAAAAAAGCAAATTTCTAGCGAGATATGTATTTAAGGGAGCAAGATGGTTTCCGAGGCCGGAGAAAAGCCGATTTTTGCGATTTTTTTTCTCAGCTTTGAGTGAAAATAATTACTAATTTTTTATAACACATTAAAGAACTATATTTTCAGAGTATGTAGGATATATTGTAGAAAAAAATATTAATTATTTATCCCGTGGTGGCAGTAGATCAAAGGCGCTTGGAAAAAAAGGCGTCGTACGGTGCGTAAAACCTGGCCTGACAGTGTTATCTGAAATCCAAAAATCGAAGTGATTTACTTAAGGGGGCAAGATGGTTTCCGAGGCCGAAGAAAAGCCGATTTTTGCGATTTATTTTCTCAGCTTTGAGCGAAAATAATTACTAATTTTTTATAACACATTAAAGAACTATATTTTGACAGTATGTAAGAATTATTGTATAAAAAAATATGAATTAGTTATCCCGTGGTGGCAGTAGATTAAAGGCGCTTCAAAAAAAAGGCGTCGTGCGGTGCGTAAAACCTGGCCTTACAGTGTTATCTGAAATCAAAAAATCGAAGTGATTTACTTAATATATTAGTTTTTTTCGCGGATGAACGAAACTATATTGAAAAATATGCGATTTCCGATTTTTGGTGCGGTTTTTAATTTGGAGGTACCATTTTCACATAAAAAATCAGTCTTTGATTGCCTGTAAAAGATAGTAAAAAGTTTTTTTTAAAAAAAACGATCGTTCATCCGCGAGTATTTATCATATTAAAGATGTTTGGCAAAGTTCATTGAGATCGGTGCATTACTTTTTGAGTTATGTTACGCACCGACTTCAAAAATGTAGTTCGGAGTTACGAGCTAGACTATTTCGGCTTCTCGTGGAAATATACCTGGAACACGATCATAAAATAACCGGTATCTCTGCGAGTTTAAGTCCGATCGCCTCGAAATTTTCAAAGGATATTCCTGAGATGTTGTACTTTCATATAAAAAAATAATTGAAAATTTTTTTTTGTTTAAGTCGGAAACCATCCTGCCCCCTTAATATATTAGTTTTTTTCGCGGATGAACGAAATCATATTGAAAAATATGCGATTTCCGTTTTTTGGTGCGGGTTTCAATTTGGAGGTACCATTTTCACTGTAAAAAATAGTAAAAATTTTTTTTAAAAAAAACGATCGTTCATCCGCGGGTATTTATCATATTAAAGATGTCCGGCAAAGCTCAGTGAGATCGGTGCATTAATTTTTGAGTTGTGTTACGCACCGACTTCAAAAATGTAGTTCGGAGTTTCGAGCTAGACTATTTCGGTTTCTCGTTGAAATACGAGTATACCTGGCAACACGGTCATAAAATAACCGGTATCTCTGCGAGTTTTAGTCCGATTGACTTGAAATTTTCAGAGGATATTCCTGAGATATTGTACTTTCATATAAAATAATTGAAAAATTTTTTTTGTTTAAGTTGGAAACCATCCTGCCCCCTTAAACAACATTATAAAAATAAAAGTAACGACAATTAACGTTATGAAACTAGATACATATTCCAGCCAGCGGAAATTTATCGAAACAGTCTGCTTTTGCGATTCAATACTAAATCATTCAATAGATGTTAAACAATTCGACTAAGAGCTTAAGGGGGTAGTACCGGTTATAATTTTGAAAAAATTAGTTGTATGTTTTTGCATTTTTCAATTCATTATACCTTCAGGAATCATGTCTCAAAATTGTATTAAGATATTACCAAAAATAAAGAAGTTATGGCAGTTTACGGCAGACCGCTGCTTTTAATTACTGCGAGAAAAACAAAGATGAAGAACGCATAAGTCAGGCAGAAAAAGCGGCAAAGGAAGCGCGTTTGGTCAAAAAAAAAACTGCCCAACTGCAAGAACAACTGGCTTATGTGGACTCAAAAATACTTAAGTATAGTCCAGAGATTGTAGACTGAGCAATTGTAGGTGATAAAAACATATTTTTCAAATAATATTCAATAAATGGGAAAAAACTTTAAACGCAATTTTCTCGAGATGACGTTTTTTCAAACTGCAGACACTTATTCTCCGGATTGGCCGAACCGATTTAAATCAAATTTGGTGCACTACTTTATTCAAGTACCTTGTGCGGTAATCTACCACAATATAGGCCAAAAGTTAACCCAAAAAAATTGGCAAGCGAAACAAAGTGAAAAAAATACGATTTTTCGAAAAATATTTTCAAACAACCGCCTTTTTTTTTTTTGATCATTTCTTTAAAAATATTGTGGTAGATTACCACGTAAAAAACATTCTTCTTTCAAATGCGGCTTGGTTTTTTTGATTCAGATTCTTCATTCCTCAGATTAACTGTCCGCAGTATGACGAAAATTTTTTCGAGACGTCAACTTTTGGCGCCCTCTATAAATAAGTAGAAAAATGAATAAAATTAAAAAATTTTTTTTTTGTAATCTTCAAAGTGTATTTTACCCATGCAAATTTTAAAATTTATACAAAATAATAACCGGTACTACCCCTTTAATCACAAAAACCAATTGCAGTTTTCATATTGTGTGCCCATTGAAACAGAAAATAGTGCAGCGTCTTAAATGATCATAATTTACTTTTTTCTACTTAGTAAAATACTGCTGACGCCTCTTAAAGTAAAACTTAGCTGAAAGCGCGGCAAAATCACTGAAGCGTAAAATCGTGGCGGTTTACACCTTGTATTAAATAATATGACCTTATGTAACTCATATTTCAGAACTGGGTCGTGGGGTCAAGCAGGAGACGATATTCTTCACTTGACTGAAATCTATTTAATATTTTCAAGCAATAACCGTCACATCTCGAAGATTTAAACGAATATTGCAAATTAAAATTTTTGTTTAAAAAACATTTGAACTAATTATACACACGCTAGGTTTTTTCCTCAAAAGTAAATGAACTTTCCACATGGATTTCAATTGTACAAGATGTAAAAACATTGGACACATAAAAATATCTTGATTACCTACTGTTCCCAATTGGAATTTAACTGTTCGGAATTAACACAATCGAAACATTTGAAAAAAAATGTCATAAACGTACGAGTATATAATTGTTTTTACAGTCCGTGAATATTTTCATGTGATCGAAAATATTCGGCGCGGAAAGTAGATATATAGAGAGCCAGATATATACAGATACAATAAATTAATTGTCTACACCCGCTTAAAAATTATAGCGTTTGCGTTAGCTGAAAGGATTGAAATTTGATTTCATTCGTACTAACATGACAAATTTTTCTGCTTCATGTTTCATGGTAAATTCTCGTACGAGTACAATGGAGCTTACTTAATGATTGACTGCTTTATCCATAGATATATAGATAGACAGATGAGACTATGCATTTTTTAATGATTACGTGTCGGAAATTGAATGCTTGTAATTTCAATTGGATTTAGATAATACATTTGCTGGTTGCTGATGCGATCTGAAATTTTGCTTTAAAAACTAAAACGATCAAACATAGCTTCAAAAAATGTAGTATGCTGTACTATTGCTTCAAATAATTCATCGTTTAAATTAAGGTTAAGAATACTATCATCATCATCCGATGTACAATTTGGATCCAATCCTGGTCTCCTTCAAAAAAATGTTTCACCGATCCCGATCGCCAGCCGATGCCATCTAATAATTAAGTTCCGAGCGTCTTGGTAAACGCCATCCCTTCAGTGCAAACAAGGTCTCTCCTCCTGTCGTTTGCCATAAAACCACCTGCAATAAGTTTTCCGAGCAGGCTCCTCATCGCTCATACGAGCTAGGTTCACTGAGTCTTCCAAGCTTAATTTTTGTAATTATATCTTCTGCAGGGCTTTTGTAATTATACCTTCTGGAACTCATGGTTGTAGCCTCTTCGGAACCGCCCTTCTTTACACATGGGACCAACGTTTTTCCGAATTACTTTACTCTCGAACGCGGCTAAGAGGTCAAAGTGCCTTTTGCTGAGTATCCAAGTCTTGAATCCATTCGTGTGTACTGGCAAATTTATGGTCTTGTAGAACTAGCTTTGTGGTTCGGATGAGATTTCGAAATTTGAAGAGCATTGATAGACTGTACATAGTAGGCTTTATTCGATTTGATCGCACTTTTTCCTGACCGACCGCTGTTACGACAAATGCATATATTTCCGCTTTCCAGAAATGTAATCCTGTAAAAACCACTATTTTTTTGGTCGTTTATTACTTAATCTGACTTATCTCAGCACTTAATTTTTTGTAAAAACAATGCTTAACCTTCCTAAAAAGTGTTTGCACCTCCATTTGCGTAATCTTGCTGCATTTTTTCCTTCTTTTTTTTGAATAAAATTCTGAATTATCCTCTCATCGAACTCATTTCTGCTTGCTGTATCTTTGATATGTTTGATCTCTGAGCAGAAATTTCCAATCCACGGGCACCGTTAACAGCCGATGAATTATTCAATTCCAGGGAAGCATTTTTTTGGAATGCCAATGATACTACACAGATGGTGTTCCTCTCTGGATGTGCGTAATTTTTCGCTAGGTATTGAATTCAGGCAAACATTCTTTCATTCTATTAGTGGAAGTTAAGAATTCCCCCTGGCAACACTTTTAGTAGCGTTGAGCGAATCGAGGCAAGTTCTATCTAGTCTTTTACCAGCTTCCTACACGCCTTGTAGCTATCTCTTTTTAACAGCTAGTCTTCAAAAAAACCCAAGTAGTTGTTTTATCGGTGCGCTTGGCAATAAAGTCATCTTCTTCAACTTTTTCAAGCCGTTTTTCACCTCCTGTTAGTTTTCAACCAATTTATTTTAGACTAATATTTCCTAATTTTTCTTGTTGGTGCTTTGTGGAGGTGTCAATCTCACAGATTTTATTTGTTAATTGTAAGTTTTTGGAAGGCTTTTAATTCTTGCCAACGCTGGGTCGGGGAACGTTAGTTTGATGATTTCATAAAAATATTTTTTTTGCGTTCAGTAAAAATCTGGTAGAAGATTTTGCCTCAAGTCTTGATAGTACCCGTTGATGGGCAGGAATATAACCAGCAAATAGGCACAACAGACCTTAGCATCTACGCTGATGGCAGGGGTAGGTACTGCAGCTATTCTGCAGACCGCGATATACAAGCAATTTTCAGGCTTCCTAATCACTGTAGCATTTTCCGGGCAGAGGTTTTTGCGATAAGTAAACTAGCATATGGCAAAGATATTACATTTAGGGGGATCAAAATCTTTACATACAGTCGCGACGGTGAAAGCACTGATGTCTCGCACATACAAATCGAAGTGCGTACTGGACTGCATTCAGGCTCTGAATAGATTAGGCATCAACAGAAGAGTCCGAATTTTCTGGGCTTCCGGTCACAAGGGCATCGATGAAAATGAGAGAGTAGATGCGTTAGTCAAGCATAGGGTCAGTCTTCCCCTGTAAGGATCGGGAATCATCCCAACTCCTATTCAAAAGATCAAGTAATTGATTGACTCCAATATGATGCAAGGTGCGATATGCAGACCGCGAGCTACTCAGGCCTGCAGAGTAATCAAAATCATGCGGGGGTCATACAGTCTCGCAGCTACTAAATACCTGCTCGGATCAACGCAGACTAACTGCAAACGGCTGGTCGGTATCATTAATGGCCACTGTCGTAGCAGCACATGCCATGAAAATGACACTCCTAACCAGGATACCTGTAAGAAGTGTCAAGAGCCGGCAGTGTCAGAAACAATTTAGTATCTTCTGTGTCACTGCCTGGTACTAAAGAAAACTAGACAGCGCTGCTTTGGCGAGCCCTGGCTGATGGATCTCTTGCATATGGCGGAGCAGAGGCTTAATTACATCCTTCAGTTCGCAAAAAGGTTTGGGGCCTTCCTTGAACTGACTCTTTTTATCTCCGAGTCCCCTTATCTAGTATCATTATGGATCATAAGGTATATGTATGACCTTGCGTCTGCCAGTAAAACCTAACCTAACTCCATTGTTGAGTTTTTCTAGTTCATCACATGAGGTCTGTTCCTTTACTTCTCAGTTTAAAACCTTTTGGGTAAAAACTTTCTTCTATGGTGGGAAACCGAAAAGTAAGGAAACAGATTTTGGGTAAAAACTTACAAATCAAGAAGAAGAGTCGAATGTGACGGCTCCTTTCGTATTTCCGTTTCATTCATTTTCACACAAACAACGTCAAATCAATCTGCTGTGGCACTACTTGACAACCAGGACCACATTGCAACAAATCGCCAGCAGAAAAAGTTCGAGTAAATTCTTTCAAGGGGGGAACTTTGTCCTAACCGAAAAATGACATCAGCTTTTGATTATAGGGGAAAGTTAGGGAACGCATTTTAGGTAAGTTCGTGCGGCCGTGAGTGCATACATTTACTGGGGTATTTAGATTTCCCCTCGGGCGTTTCCAGAATAGCCGATTGCGATTGCATGATTCTAGGCTATTCCTGTCTTCTTTTGTCTTATGGGAATTCGTTGATTCTTATATGTGTCTTCGATTCTGGGAGTTTCTTAACGGCGTTTTACATGGGATTTAATTAGTTATTTTCTGGGATTGATAGAGAACTACTGATGTCAATATTAATGTCAGTTTACTATGAGCACATCGTTTCTTTTATCTACTTTAAGATAATTTATAGATTTAGTGACCAGCTATTTGAGTAGCTTTTACTGCCTTTTGTGCGTTCCTCCGCTTACCATCCTCTTTCCTGACAAATCTAGCCCCGATGTCTCTAATTTCTATTTTCTTGTTTTCGGCAAGGTATTTTAGTGCTACCCCACCAAATTTTCTATTGAAAATACTATTTCCCTTGGTTTAGGCCAACCCTTGATTTAGGCCTTCACTAAGCAGTTATATTTGTTCTCCTGTAAATTGGTCACAGAGTTTGGGATAGTCTTTACGGGATTTTTTACATATACCTTTTTCTTTTTACAAGATCTTTCAGTTTCCTTGCAAGATTGTTTTTCTCTCAAGACAGATTGTTTTTCTCACAGATTGTTTTTCTCACATTCGAAGGCCCTGTTTGATTTGTCTAAAATATCTAGAAAGTCCCCATTTGTCCCAAAAATATCGCTTGCCATTTTTAAATGTAGGCAATAAATTTGAAGCATTATTTTCCCCAATCACCTGTACAGATTTCTTTCCGTTGACGATTTGGTTTTTGTTTGCTTTTGCAACGCTATTTTGCTTTTTAGCAGGAGTTCTGCCAGTAATGACAGAAATTTTAACACGTACCTTTTCAGGTAGCGTTCTTATTTAGACATAAACTTAAAAACGTAAAATTCTCTAAAACGCGATCTACCTTAGGATCTAAAAATTTGACCTGGTAGTCATTTTCAATTAATCTAATCCATTCAATTTTTCTAACTTTCAAACCCAATTTTTACTAATGTTCGAAGAAGAACATTAGTATTAAAATCACTTTGGCCAAATTATTATATTTCTTTATATATATATATATATATATATATATATATATATATCATAAAAAAATTTCAGTGAAAAAATCTTAGGAACGCGCCATTCATTTGAACTGAAGTTTGCAGGATACATTGGTGTACATGCAGAATAGTGCCAGGTCTCACAAAAAGTTAATAATCTTTAACCTTTTGGCGCCGGCCACAATTTTAGTGATATTGTAAATATATCTATTTTGCTTTCAACAAATAACTTTCGCAAAAATAAAGTTTATGGAAAGAATTTTGAATGTGTTTCAAATGTGAATATAATTTTTTTGAAATTTTTAACCCTATGTGTGCGCTAGGCGCCTAAAATGAGGCTGGGAAAATTTGAAAATTTTTGAGTTGCGATAGCTTTTGACCAGATTATCAGATCATTATGAAACTTACAGGATATATTGTTACTACTTAGTTGTAGACTCGTGTAGTTTTTTTATGAACGTGCTGGCAGCTATTGAAAATGAAAACCTTCAAACCATCGACTCTCCTGAAAAATTTTCGTCTTTTACCGTGAAAACCAACTCATATAGAAATCTTATGCTTTGTCTATACAACCAAAGGAAAACTTTTGAAATTTCACATCGGACAAGAACGGTAACCCTCCTCCAATTTACCTATATTTTAAGCATCAAAAACTTATGTTCACGAGAACTCACGAACCAATTATCAGATACAAATGAAATTCACAGAATGTATTTGTATTTAATAGGACCAGTTCTGATAGAAGCGATTTGGAAATACGGACAGCTCTGTGCCAGTGGTGCCGTCTTGAAAAATTATACAGAAAAAAACTGCTTTTTGCCCTATGAATTCTGATTCAGTTACTAGACTTTCATGAAAAATTCGATTGGTGCTGCCAGCTATGGTAATTTTAGTGTCTGGGGTTTTGAAAATTCTCTCAGGAAAATAAAGCTTTTTGCCGTATAACTTCCAGTGCAGTCATGAAATCAAAACGAATTTCATATGATATATGGAAGCTATTATAGGCATTGTCCAGAAGGGATCTGGATTTAAAAAAAGTATTCTAGGGTTGCCAGCTATTGTTGGTTTTGTATTTATTTGCAAAATCTTTACTAAGCGATTTTAACGTAAAATTTTCAAACGATAATGATCTTGTAGTGACAGCAAACAAAACATATTAAGTTTTCGAAAATTTGAAAACTGTTGCGACTGGTAGCCCTAAATTTCTTTGTACCCCTATAAGTTCCAATGCAGTCATCGGATTAAAACGAAATTCGCAGAGTAGGTTGATTTCAATGCGAGGCAGGTGTAATATATTTTTGGCTGATGCTAACAAAGGTTTGCCAGCGCTAGGAGTTTTTTGTTATTTTCGTATCAATAAATGATATGAATACTTATCGCAAACATTTACAATGAAAATAAGTTACCAATCATTTAAATTTTGTAAGTTCTACAAAATTTTTGGTTCCAAATATCTTTCGTTTTTTGATCCTAAAAATCTTTCTATCCCTATAACTTTCGACGAAATCATCGGACAAAATCGAAATCGATAGAGTTAATTGATATTGACGTGACGCGATTGTGGGAGACTTTTAGTTGTAGTGCTGGTAAAGTGTTGCAAGCACTAAGCATTTTCTTTGTTAATGTTATGTTATGCTGCTTTCAAAGTTTTGCAGTGTTTGACTTTTCTTAATCTTGAAATTCCTGAAATCCTTTCCACCCTACGAGTTTAAATGCATTGTTAAGATTTGAAATGCATTGTTGCACTCGAAACAGGTTGGAGCGCGTGTGGTAGAATATGTACTCAAAATCTGTACGATTCTTCTACTGTTCATCGAATATTAGTATTTCTAGCGGTTCAGGTGCTCTAGAGTTTTTTTTGTACCTTTTATTATTGTCTTGTTTGTAATATGGCCTAGCTGAGAATCTAATTTGTCAGGCGACTGAACACCGATCAGGATAAATATATAGCAACGTTTGTCAGGATAACTATATAGCGACAGCTTTCAGCTGAGTATTTAATTGATTATATTTAAACTAGATGTAATGAAACGAGATATTGTTGAAGTGGAAAGAAAAATAATAAAGGATAGAAAAAATTATGCATGGAAAATAAGAGGATTGAGTTGCGTTAGGAATAGGCTGAGAAACTCTGAATGTGAGAGCAGATTGCCTTCAAAATATCGATATCTATCAAGAAATAGATTTTAATCTAGATTTGGTAGAAAATTTTAATTGGAAATTAGGTTTTCATTATTAATTAATAGATGCAATTGAACCAGATATAAAGTAGGTAAGTTATAAGAAAAAACAAAATTAAGAGCACAAAAAACTAACCAGCGAATCCACAAAAGGGTCCCAATATAGTGCATAAGACTCCCAACTTTACACTACAATTTGAATGGTTCCAAATACTGTCCGAAGCGTGGTTTCGTCTATATTCCGCAGTTAGATTTCAAAAGATTTCATTTTAAAGTACAGACTGAAACCGGAATCCAATTGAAGAATATAAACGAAAACAAGCAGCAGAAAGTATCTGGAGCGGACTCTATCGGGGTCATCAACGGGGTGCATCTACCTGCAGGTACACATATTGACGGTTTTAGACTAGTTTTGGAAATGTTCCTTCATATTTGAACATGAACCAAGGTGAATTTAGCAGCAATAGGCACAGCCAAAATCACCCGGAGGAAGCCGTATCTCTTGTTTGCTTGCTACGCTGAAAGTTTTCTTCTATTCGGACGACTTTTGTTCCCTTTTTTAATTAGCTCCATAGCTGAGTGCAAACATCCTTCATAATTATTTGCCTGACACAACAGTTTATATCCCATAAAATGTAATAATTTATTGCCACACAGTTCTTGAATCTTGATAATAGCACTCTATTATATTGGTTCTAATATTTAGAATATGTATCATAACTGCTATTATATTCGCTCTAGCGCTGATAACTCCTACAAGCATAATAACCGTAGAGTATTTTATGAAAAACTAGCAAATTGTATGTTCTTCAATTTTCACCCTTGTTTTGTGACATCTCACAAGTTTTCAGCGCATATAATCATAGACCAAAATTTCCTAAAACATACAATTTAAAACATCCATTTTCCAACAAACATAGGTAATAACAGTTTAAACATCAAAATCAAACTGTTTATCGTCTACAATCTTAAGTAAAATATAACATAAACAGAAAAATCTATCAATGATTGATTATACAGGGTGTTTGGTACTCGGTGGACACTTTTGTAAGGAGGCATTCCTTGATATGTTTTGAGCAAAAAATTGTTCTACAGGGTGGCCCGGTTTTCAAAATTCGGACCTGTACCCTGACTCACTGAAATCATTATATCTTAAAAACTAATAATCACAACGCATAGTTTTATGGCTTGTTTTTTTATGGAATCAAATTACCTTTAATTGGATGTAACATCCTAAATTGTAACTGTGCCTGGTTTTGAGATATTTACTTGAAAACACAAAATTTTGGCACTTCTACCCCGCAAATTCTGTGTTTAATGTCGTTTTTCTCAGAAAATCTCATGAAAAGATGCCATTTTAATTTTATTTTTTTATAGGCCATACTGTTGGCTACAAAAGTTGCATACATACTTATGACTTAGATTTTACCATTTCGCAAGTAGTAAGCGAAAATACATTTCGCTTAAAAAGTAAATATGCCGTAAAGTGGCCTTCGTTGAAAAGAATAGTTTAAATTGTAATTTGTACTTAAGTTTTTTTACTGCCCATTAATTACTTTTTAAACTATCAATAAAATAAACTAAATTAAAATTAGTTTCAACATAATTGAAACACCTACCTCGATGTTAAAGGTAAAATTGGGTACAGTTCTTCGTCTTTATAAATGGAATACGTAAAAAATTAAGACCCTATAAAAACAGAACCACCTTCAAATTATTGTGAGTTTCGGTACATTACTCGAACTAGAAGATATCACTAAAATTTCAAACATAAATTCAAAATATCTCACTGCACTAATGACGAATATGCAGATATTATGTACGTATATGGAGAGTGCCGCGAAAGTTCACAATCTTTGTATCAACAGAGATATCCCTATCGACGGATTCCTGGACGGAGAGTGTTTCAACAACCATACACAAGGATTCGGGAAACTGGCAGCGTTAGGACGAGCCGAGTAAACGCAAACCCTGCGCCTGCAATCGCTGTACCGACCGATGAAGAAATACTGCTTGTAGTGGAAACTGACCCATCAATCAGTATTCGACGATTGGCGTTGCAGTTTAACGTGTCTACGTGGAAAGTTTGGAGTGTTTTAAAAGCAGCCCGTTTACATCCCTACCATCACACACAAGTGCAGGAGCTGCTACCGATCGGTTTGTCCAAAAGGATGGAATTCTGCAATTGGCTCCTTGAGAAACAATTAGACAACGAAAATTTTTTGAACACCATTCTCTGGATGGATGAGTCCTTATTTACCAGGGACGGTATCACAAACTTTCACAATTTACATACGTGGGCTGAGAGCAATCCACACACGAGAAGGACTTCATCGTTTCAGCATACGTTCAGCGTAAATTTATGGGCAGGAGTGATTGGTAAAGATTTAGTTGGACCTATTAGGCTACCACCTACTTTAAATAGTACCAATTATTTACATTTTTTAAGACATGATCTGCAGGACTTATTGGAATATATTCTTCTGCAACGATTGGCTTCCATGTTTTACCAACACGATGGTGCTCCAGCTCACTATGGCCGACCAGTCAGAGATTGGTTAAATTCCAATTATACCAATCGCTGGATCGGTAGAAATGGACCAATACACTGGCCTGCGAGATCTCCTGATCTAACAATTATGGATTTTTTTGTATGGGGACTGATGAAGGCTCTTGTCTACACAACGGAAGTATCAACATTGGAAGACCTAAATACCAGAAGTGAGGCAGCAGCTGAGAAGTATGAATATGAAAAGAGCGCTTGCGAAACGTGCTTTAGCATGTATTTAAAATGAAGGTGGCCATCTTTAACATTTACTGTAGCTCAAAAATTTTGAAATAAAGCGTAAAAACCTTTAATAAATTCTTTCAGTGCAAGCAAAGAGTGTAGATCGAAAACGAGGGCCACTTTATGTCATATTCAGTTTTTAAGCGATATGTATTTTCGTTTACTACTTGCGAAATGGTAAAATCTAAGTAATGAGTATGCATGCAACTTTTGTAGCCAACAGTATGGCCTATAAAAAAATAAAATGGCATCTTTTCATGAGATTTTCTGAGAAAAACGACATTGAACACAGATTTTTCGGGGTAGAAGTGCCAAAATTTTGTGTTTTCAAGTAAATATCTCAAAATCAGGTACAGTTACTATTTAGAATGTTACATCGAATTAAAGGTAATTTGATTCCATAAAAAAACAAGCCATAAAACTATGCGTTATGATTATTAGTTTTCAAGATATAAGGATTTAAGTGAGTCAGGGTACAGGTCCGAAACACTTTTATTGGCCACCCTGTAACTCCGTAGATTTTGAAAACCGGACCGCCCTGTAGAACAATTTTTTGCTCAAAATATATCAAGGAATGCATCCTTACAAAAGTGTCCACCGAGTACCAAACACCCTGTATACTAGATCACACGAATTCAATACTAAATCTAGAAATTTTCCTATCACCTTGACTCACAAAAAGGCAGTATGAAAACGATAAATCTGCCGACATCATGTTAACATGCTATTAATTTTTAACTGAATTGTAACATGCTTCCAATACCATTAGCAGATTATCCACTTAACACTTTCTTAACAGCTCTGGCTTTCCTCCGGGCCACAAAATTTAACATTCTACTAAAGAGCTGTTTGAAAAGAAAATTGTCGTGTGCCTGCTAAACGATGGTATCGGTAACAGATCGTCAACATTGGCCAGTTGAGTTGAAGACAACATATAGGTACCTAAATAAGTGCGAATACAAACATGCGCTTTCCGCATGTCTCTTGAAAGCTAATTTTCCAAAGAGACAGGTTTTCTTCGGTTCGTGAATTTATTTTTACGACATGGGAGAAGTCAATAAGAGAAAATGTCATATAAACAATGAAAAATGGTAACCTTAGTCGTTGATGTTTGGCGGCAGGTAGTATTTTGTTTTATGATTTTTGTTTCAAGTACCTGAGATTTGGTAAGGTGTCAATGAGAAGATTTAATTTGTTTGTTTGAAAATAGCTTCACCGAAATAGGAATTGGTCTTGTAAAAATTATAAAATTTATAACAGGTACTAGGCGATTTAAATTTGCAATATCTACAGACACATGTACACATTTCTCTAACTTTCATGTGCATATAAACACGCATATTCACAATGCAAACATTCGCACATTTTTGCATTCATGAGAGGAAAATTTTGGCGTCATAAATAATAGGTCTGTTCCCGTACTTTCAGTAACTTAATTTTACTGAATTTTCCTGAATCATGTGGTGGGGAATTTCATGAAAGTACGGGAACGCTCTCATTGCATTTCCTGAAAAGTGACAAAGAACAGTGTCAGTTTTCGGTTTTTGGAAGAACAATAGTGATTGTAAGGTTATCCTAAGCGGTGATAAATTATCGCCACAAAACTATTCGACCTTCATAGCACAATTACGCAAAAAATATGTTGCTTGCCGCGCACATTTGAAACTATTTACTCGCACCACACCATCTGACACTTTTCAGTATTTTTCAGTAGCTCAGACTCTACTGAATTTACTGAAAGAGGGGAAATTTTCAGTTTTCAGTAAAACGGAGTACGGGAACAGCTTCATTGCAATTAATCGCGATTAATCGCAATTAATCGTAGTACGGGAACAGACCTAATAACTCGTTTTGGACTATCGCCCGGTGGGAATCACCTTCTTGAATCGGTGACGCACTCAATCAAAGCCCACGATCTGCAATGCATAGCGTGACACTATCAAAAGGCTGCAGTTCACGTCTTAAGTTGTTCGTTCATTCATATAATCGCGATCGAGCAGACCTGCCCCCACCCACAGACTTTAAAACCAACAAAGACGTTGACGATTCGGTTCTAGACTCGGCTAACCGCATTCGTCTTAAAACTAGTTGACTTTTCCGATTTTCTGCACTATTCGACTATTAACCTACCAATAACGTTCTTTGCTTGACTTCAGCCTCAGTTCAGCGAGTGCCCATTTGCAGTTGTGGTTTAAACGGAAATCTATTAAATGGCTTAAATAGTATCGGAGTGTCCAGTTTAGATACAGTCCGAGTGATTAGATGAATCGCGTAAGATCGTTGTCGAAATTTGTGATATTTCGAAAATCGCGATTGAAGAGTACTTTTTGAAAAGTGATATCGTTAGTTGAGTCTATATGTTGAAATTTCTGTGATTGTCAACTAAATATTAGTTTAAACGACTAAACGTACTGTGATTTGTGTGATTAGATTTTAATGTTTAAATGTATAACATACTATTAGTGCTTGGTGATTTGTGCATGGAAAATTTTTAAGTGAAGCGATCGCTGTGGAAGCTGGGTTTATTGCGATTTTTTTTCTCTCTCATTTCAAACGTAAGTTGAATGAATCGAGTGAAAGTTGATATTGAAAAAAGTTGTTATGTTGACTAGAATACAGTTCATAAATCGTAATCCATGACCGTCGGGTGACAGCAGTTCGCAAAGTCCTTGTGCTTATGTAAAACTTATACAATTGGTTTGTTACGGTATGGTCACTGCGGAAATAATTAAAGATTTTGTTCTAATTAGTTAGATCGGGGTTTTTATTATCCTTGATATCTACTACTCGGAAACAATTCTAGATTCAAACTAGAACTACTTAACAGCATAAGTGTTTTCTATTTTCATTCCTACTCTACTTTCTATTTGACTGGGAAACTGGGTTGAGTTGATTTAAGTTCTTCGTGGGTTAACGCTGGTAAATAAATCGTGATAGCTGAGATCAAGCTATAAGTGCTTAAAAAATCGTGAAATAGTATGTGGAGTGATGACAATTTTCAGGTAAAAATTCTAGTTAGATTTCAATGAATGTGTTCTCGAAAATGCGTCTTTATCGATTTCGAGAAATTAAAGTTACATCCACGAAGATATTGATTTTCTAGCCCTCTCACAAGTTATATAATAGTTTCTAGAAAACAACCCACCGTCTCTTAGATAATCATTTTCAAACCACAACCGCACAAAGTTTTAAATAATATAAATAGAGATTCAGTATGTGGGCGGAGTATTAATAAAACTGCATATGAACTTCAAGTCGACTAATTTCAAAGTTCAAACCAACCCACATCACAAATTGCAAATACTTAGATAGGTATTTACTTTAAAGTTAACTTATTGTGCGGTTTCTTTTCTTTTGACTGACGAGCTAACAGAAAATTATCATCCGCCGGGAGTGTGCATTGTTTATACTTTAAAAATACTCAGTGTAAATCATTTATTGAATTGTTGTTTCGTTTCTAATTTTTAGCGCACAATATGAAAGCATTAATTTGAAATATTTATACTTTTTTATTTTGTTACCTTGGTTTTCTGATAGATTTCTCATTCATAGATTTGCTCTTTTGGAATGGTTTCAACTATTAAATTAGATAAATTTGCTTTAATTAGATAAATTTGCACAGCATAAATTCATCTTCAAACATGGAATCACATTTTCGTCTAACTGAGAATTTAGGGATATGTCCAATTAAGAGACTATTTGATAAACTCGAAATAATTTGAGACTTTTTTGAAGCATTTAATTTTTGTTCTGCAACCAAATCTTAGTCTGTCAATTACATAGTTTGTTTGTGCGGAATATTTTCTGTTCATTTAATAGTTTGTTAAAAGTTAAATCAGATAAAAAAATACAAGTAATAAAAAAACCTTTATTCAAAAGTTTACCTTAATACTCGGCAACAATTGCAGCCAAACTCAATAGAGGAAAAACATACATGACATGGTTTAAAGTTAAGTGATTTTACGTACTGCAATAGATTTCGCGCATACAGACATCAAAAGATTTTTTGACTGAGCAAACGAAAAAGTCGAAGAACTCAAAAGAAAAACGTTCTATTTCAATTGCTAATAAAAATTTCGAATGCATCGTTAGAACGGATAAATTAGAATGTTTTTTATTGTAGTTTTATCTCCTAAATTTAATTTAGGTGCTCCGAACACTTGTAGATCATGCTCTCTAACTCTGCCTATAGTTTGTAATTCAAGGGATTCAAATCTGGGCTTCGAGAAGGCCATTCCGATGCTCTTATAAATTCCGGGGCGTTGGACTTTCTGCGGCGGAGTAGAATCTTGTTGGAAAACACAGTAACGGCTGTCGAGCAGCTTAATGGGTTGATACACTTGTCAAGGATGTCCGTCTGATAGTATTTTGCTGCAGTATTTACACCTTTTGCAAAATTGAAGCTCTATGATATCTACATAGCTTGCCATTAATTTGGCTGGGTGATGTCCTCGTTGTATCTTTTTTGTTATTATCTCTTGGGCTTCTCTGGAGCTGTGTGCATATACCCTATCATTTTGACGGTTAAATTTTTCTTCCATCTGAAATTTTTTTTCATCAGTAAACAGGATTTGACGATGTTTGATTTTGCCGCACCGCTGAAGGATCTCTTCATCTTGTGTTTCTAAGTTTTTTTCAACTGCTCTGTCAGCAAATGTCCTGCTGATTTTTGGTAAACGTTCATCCCGAGGTTCGATTTTAAGATGGGATACATGTTTCCGATGGAGATATTAATCTTCCGAGCCAATGTTCGTTGCTCATGAAGTGGATTTCTACCAATTTAATTCTCGATAGCTTTGACGACTGCAGGAGTACGTCCGTTACAGCGACGTCCTGAATGGGGTCGCTTCCAAATACTCTGTTGTTTGGATCGGACGATAGATAAATCTTCGCGTTATTTTCAATGGTTTGTTACGCCCATTGAAAATAACGCGAATATTTCACTTGCGGATTTTCCGCAAATATATAATGCAATAACTGCTGTTCGGTTTTCGTTTACAGCCTACTCCATCGTTATACGTAAGTGAACAAACTTAAAATGTACTTCAGTTGTCCACAACAGTATGACCTATCTAAAAATTACGACGCACGTGAACGAGGGTACAAAGCTTATATAAGTGTCTAGACTTAAAAAAGAGATGAATCGGCTAACTAGTGTTATTTGTCCCTAAACCAGTCAGTTCAAAAATTAACAACAGAGAACGTTGCGCATCGAGCATCGAGCGATGAGTAGCATCGAGCCTGGAAATGATTCATTTTTGAGGCTGTCTAAATATTTTACGAGCAAAAGCAAAACCAGTATTTCACCCATCTGTGGAGCTAAAGCCGGAATCCAGCAAAGAAGTTAAAGACGAAATTTTTGTTGACACATTAGAGCTTCAATTTCAGGAACATAACTTCTCAGATTTTGACGAAAAAATTTGAACCGAAAAGATGAGATCAAATCTCCTAAACTCTAATTCCCACGGAAGAAAAATACCTGCGAAACATCTTGGATAATACAAACATCATTTTTCTTACCTTAGAAATACCATGTTCTTAAAAATACCATGTATACTGGAAACTAGCCACAGAAGCTGACTTTAGAAAGCCATACCTTCTCTCAAAACTAGAGGCATACTAATCTCCTTTCGTCAGTCGTCAAAATAGCGGAATTGTTTTTTTGCGTGCACTCAAGCTAATTCAAAAAACTATTCCAAAGTCGATTAGCCAGATAGGAATACCGAACTACCATGTATACAGAAATGATAGACTGACAAGAAGAGGAGATGTCATAGCAAGATGTCATAGCCTTATAAGGCGAAACATTGACCACCGCATAATACATACCCAGTTCTTAAGGGCATGGAATCTATAGTTTTCCCGCTGCAAACCATTTAGAGTCTTGGTGACTGGAGATGGAAGGGACTCTATTTTCATAACCGAAATTCTAAAGTGTAAAATGATTAGTTTCAGGCCTCACTTTGCTTGTGATCCGACTCAGGTACCTACTCAGAGCTAATTTAACTCAAAATTGCATACAAACCTCGCAACTCACGTGATTTTGCTGACGATCTTCTTGCAATTTTCGACCAGGAATACCCTTTATTTTTAGCCTTTGATTTTAACGCTCGCAATCGTTTTTGGGATCATTAAAAAATAACCTGACAAAGAAAGAGCTATATAAGTGAATAGCAGAGACCTCTTTCGGTTCACTCATCCCTGTCAAACCCATTCACTTCGCACCCATTCGTAGCCACATTCTGGGCATAAAAATTTTCCTTTCACATCAGCTAAAACATGCACATCCAAATTCTCGATCAATCCCCTTCGGATCACAAACGTGTTCAATTCCGGATTGAGAACATTTTCAGTGTAACTATGGCGATCGATAAAAGCTTCAAAATACCAGAAACAACCAATGAAATTGAAGAACCGATTAAGACAATTTCCAGGAGAATCAACCAAGCTACAGACAACTTTCACGCTCACAACTCCACTCCCGCAGAACCATGACTCACACGAGTTCCGTTATTTCATCAAAATTCTCATTAAAAGGCTGACTACTGTTATTTGTCTCTAAACTAGTCAGTTCAAAATTAACAATGGGGAACATTCATGAGTAGCATCGAGCCTGGAAGTGATTCGTTTTTTAGGCTGCCTAAATATTTCACGAGCAAACACAAAACCAGTCTGTTACCCATTTGTGGAGTTAAAGCCGGAATCCAGCAAAGAAGTTAAGGCCGAAATTTTGACCGACCCATTAAAGCTTCAATTTCCGGAATATAACTTCTCAGATTTTGACGAAGAAATTTCAACCGAAAAGGTGAGATCAAATCTGTTAAACTCTAGTTCCCACGGGAGATACAATACCTGCAGGACATCTTGGATAATACAAACATCATTTTTTTTCTTAAGAAATACCATGTATATTGGAAAGTAACCACAGAAGCTGACTTTAGAAAGCCATACCTTCTCTCAAAACTAGAGGCATATTAATCTCCTTTCGTCAGTCGTCAAAATAGCGGAATTGATTTTTTGCGTGCACTCAAGCTAATTCAAAAAACTATTCCAAAGTCGATTAGCCAGATAGGAACACTGAGTCTTATAAAATTTTTGTTATGTACTGATTTTGAACAAATCCTGTCCAAATCAGCGCTCAAACCGATAACCCTATCCTTCCAGCGCCGAAGCTCTACCCACTAGGCCACTCGAGCTTATTAGAAAGCTAATTTTATTTAGCCTACTTTGATGATATGTGCTGCGATTATGTTCATAGTAGTTGGGGCTATGTTACATAGGAGTTGAGACTATGTGCCTTTCCGAATTGACGCCTTCGCCTTCAGCTTGTTATAACAGAAAGTGACGTCAGATCAAGTCGAAGCTGTCCGAATTCAATTATCTACTCCTTGAAATTGCTCTCCTGTATAACAGTTGACGGAGTCACGTTCTGATTTGAGCTTTCGTCGGCTTGATGGCGCTTTGAAGAAATGTGCACTAGCATGTTACGAAGTAAAGCCATAGATTTTGAACACCTCATCTTGGTCTGCTTCAAACTGCTAGAATAGCGTAGCTACTCTGCTGACGTCACAAAAGCTGAAGATGAGGACGAAGACATGAATTTGGAAACGCCCTATGTACACAGCAGAAAATCTTATAATGTATGCGAATTTGTCCTTTTTGAATGTAATATGTAGATTGTGATATTAAGGCGCTGAGAGCTATATTTCATAGCTAGGAGTACTAAGTACATAGCGTGTATGACCATAAATTAAGTCGATAGAGTGTTCATTCACAATTAATTTATCCGAGTGTGAAGTTAATAGTACTAAACAAACAAGTTCTTCTCCATCTCTCTTCTTTGCAAAATATTTCACAGATATCGCGAAAAATTGGCTTAATCAATTTAAAAATTTAAGAGGTCAATAAAGTAAACCAGAAAGCAAGAAACATTCAAAACAAGCAGCAGTAAATTTGAATTTAATCGATTACTACTGAATTCACAATTAAATTGAAATAACTTTACGCTATATTTTACGACGATTGATTGAGAATGATAATTAATTTTCAATGAAATGGAATGGACTATGGAAGATATGAATTTGTACTAATTGTCAACGAGAGCATTGATATAAAAAAAAATACATGAAGTATTTATTGATATGTATGCAAGTTAAATATGCAGAAAGAGTGCAACTCATGGAAACATGGCGGTTTCTTGATGATGATAATTAAATGTTTGTTGCCAAATTCGATCCAGTTCATTATTATAATATTGATTATTTTAAATTAAGTATCATATAAATTAGAGGTGAAAATGTATTTATTCTAGTCAAGCATGACCTGAAATGTGGTGATGCGTTACTCTAACATTCCAATATTTATTAGCTTGTCAGTGTTTATGTTCAAGATATTTACTAACACATAGTTGATTACTTTACTTAATTTTCCCCTTTTTTATTTCCAGAAATTTTGATACATCTTAGTCTTTGATACCAAGATATCGAGCAGTGTCTGCAATATATATTAGTACAAAACGAAAATGAGGTCAAATACGGACTCAGATCATTCGTATATAAATCAGGCCATTAAATGTTCCTCAATAAGTATTATTGGTGATCCGGATGCACCTGGCGCTTTAAAAGGATCAAGTGAATTTATAAGTAAGTATAGATAAACCGAGTGAAATTTTTTTTTTGAACATTAAAATATAGTATGTATTTCATAAGAGATTTTGGTAAAACTGGACTTGATGCCCCACACAGCTGTTACATGAATTTCACCGATAGATGTCGGGCTAATATGTTTGTGTTTTTGTGGTTGTGCGTTTGCTTTTGGGGCTTTTTTTCTTTCTTTTTTTTTGTTTTTTCTTAATTGTTTTATCTTCTTTTTTATTTTTTTGTATAATTTTGTCTATTTTTCCCCAATTTTTCACCCCTTCTACCACCTTTTTGCCCTCTGGTGGTGGGATTTCCCGGGTGTGGGGCATCAAGTCCAGTTTACCCGAGATTTTAATGTAATTACATTTAAATGTGTGAGCGCCCAAACATATGTATGCAAACATGACGCACTTGGTACAGATACCGAAAATTCCACTCGAAAATTTTTTAGAAATGTATCAGTTCGATATTCCTAGAAAACCGATAATCTCTAAGTGCAGTTAAATCTTTCATACAATCTACAAATACTGAATACAAAGCCATATTTGTCACATCATAACAAACCAAAAACATATCTCCATTATTTGCTTTGGAATCCTCATAAATTAACATGTTCCACGAACCAGTACATCTATCACGACAGATAAACCAAAATAAATCACAAAATACAAATTTTCATACCAAATGATAAAGTTTGTTCGTATGAAAACTGGTTTATTTTCGCTTCCGATCAATGACATACTACACTATCCAAAATTGGTTTCTTAACCTTTTGATTTTTTTTCATCACCGGAAGTGCATAAAGAGTAACATTAAATAATGGAGCGAGATACGTTTTTAGATTTAAATAGCTTAATGCATGCTGGATTTTCGATGGACAACGCTATACCTATGTATGAAAGAAATTATTTTAGATTATGGCTTGGTTATGAAGATAAACTAACGTTTGTTTGGTTCAAAATTCTGTTATGACTATCGTACTTCAATAACTGTTTTCAGTACTGCTCATTACTTTTGCAATTAGTTTCGAATATAGTAGAAATACAGAACATAAACACAACCTGAAGTTTGGAATAAAATATTGCGAAGTTTAACATTATGTGCACTTCTAATCTTAGATCCATTCAATTAAAAAATGCAGCTCAAATCGAATTGTATGATTCGCGTAAAATCATTTCACAACAAATATCTATTATAATTGAAAATGTGCATCCGATCAATATCGAACCATGCATAAACTTGCAGTAAACACAATCAATAACAATACGAAAAACAGATACAAGTGTATCTAACAACCCTGACATTGGAAAGATTATGCTCCATCTGTGTCCACTTACGTATTACCACATCTTTGCAAATCCCGCAATTAACCCGCTAGTTCACATATAATTCTCACAGTCGAAGTTGTAATTAAAATTCATTGATTTGTTATTTTCTATACCTTAGCACAAACTATTTTTCCAATACGTATCTTATTTATGTTTCAGTGACGGAAACTGGGAAAAAAGTAATTGCACCGGAAAGTCGAGTGGAAGTTGCGAAACAATGGTTGCGACGAAAAGCGAACAGTGCATGTTCGGAAAAAATGTTGTACAGACGAATACCGATTTTGCAATGGCTACCGAAATATAACACAGAGGATGCAATTGGCGATTTGGTTGCTGGTATAACAGTTGGATTGACAGTGATTCCAGCCGGATTGGCATATGCTGGTATTGCAGGAGTTCCAGCAGCGGTAAGCTGAATATGATAATTTTATAATATAAGGTTTTTACAGTGGAAAAGATTTATTCTGGTATTAATTTAGTTGCGATAATTGTTTTGCTTTCGTTTTCCTTAACAAGAATTTTGATATTCTACATACTCTATCATCATTGCTATATTTTAGAAAATGGTATTCATTCTGTGGGAAATTTTTGGTTTATTTTTGTAAAATTTCTGTTTCTATCTATAAGCAGCCGGTTATGGTAAAAGCAAAATTGCCACCCAAAATCTTTGCTGGTTGGAGTTGGTACTAATCGAATATGGTTTCAAAATGAGGTTTATACCTCACGTTGCCACTCATTTGACTTAGGTACTTTCTTAGAGCTAATTTAATTTAATGCTGGAGTTACAATCAATGCAACCAACATTTGTTGCACAACAAAATGAGTTTGAACCCATGAGAACGTATGAGAGCAGTTACAATGATGCAACACAACTTTGTTGCGCAGCAGAGTTTGCTCATACCTCAAACTTAGCATGGCAACAACATTTTTGAAAATATCCAATTCCACCTGTTCCTATGAGAGTCCGGGAAATGGGAAATGTCATATGTAAATGACAATCAGAATTTGTTTTTCTTTTGCTCATTTTTGCTCGGCAATATACGCTGCAGCTTTTAAAGGATCAAATACTCACTGATATCACTTTCCGAGACTGTAAAGGATCCATATTATCAAACAACAATTTCGTTAATATAGCCAGTGACAGATGACGGAAAATGTTGTGTTGTATTGATTGTAACTCATTCCACCAACAAAACTTGGCAGCGAATGTTGGTTGCATTGATTGTAACTCAAGTATAAAGCTTGCTTCACGGTTCCCCATCCGTAGCTTGATTTGAACCAAGGACATCACGTTGTAGGAGTTAGTGCTCTACGTACTAATGGTGGAGTTAAAATCAATGCAACACAACATTGTTGCGCAGCAAAATGAGTTTGAACACATGAAAACGTATGAGAACAGTTACAATGATGCAACATAACTTTGTTGCGCAGCAAAGTATGCTCATACTTCAAACTTGGCATGGCAACAAAATATTTGAAAATATCCAATTCCACATGTTCCTATGAGCGTCCGGGAAATGCGAAATGTCATTTGCAAATGAAAATCAGAATTTGTTTTTTTGTCTCATTTTATCAATGCAACACAACATTGTTGGCAGGTTTTGTCGGTGGAACGAGTTACAATCAATGCAACACAACATTTACCTTCATCTGTCACTGGCTATATTAACGAAATTGTTGTTTGATAATATGGATCCTTTAAAGTCTCGGAAAGTGATATCAGTGAATATTTTATCCTTTAAAAGCTGCAGAGTATATTGCACAGCAAAAATGAGAACAAAAAAAAACAAATTCTGATTTTTATTTGCAAATTCTGATTTCTTATTTCCCGGACGCTCATAGGAACAGGTGGAATTGAATATTTTCAAAAATTGTATTGCCATGCCAAGTTTGAGGTATGGGCAAACTTTGCTGCGCAGCAAAGCTATGTTGCATCATTGCAACTGCTCTCATACGTTTTCATGTGCTCAAACTCGTTTTGCTGCGCAACAATGTTGTGTTGCATTGATTGTAACTCCAGCATAAAGGAGTAAAATAATTTTATAATAAGGTACTGTCATCTTGTGACTAGATCACACGGAACATTTTTAAATGGTCAGCAAGTAAAAGGCAAGAAGACTGCAAGGTAAGAGAACCAAAGACAGGCCCAAGCAAAATACCGGATGAAGTATAAAAGACGATTTAAGAACAGAAATCGGCAGTAACAGAACAATCACGATCAAGGATTCAAAAGGTAACCCAAAGCAGAAGAGCACTGGTGACGCCATCATTGTTTAGCTTTTGAAGTAGGAGGCTATGACTGACAGAATCATAGGCTTTGGAACAGTCAGTATATAATGCATCAACCTGCGTTTGATGGTCAAGAGCAAATACGACTATATGTGACAAAATCGTGCTGTTCATGAGCTAGAGTAAGTTTGATAAAAGAGCACACTCTTCTATAGACCGCTATATCAAGGAACTTGCTAAAATAGGGAAGAAGAGATATGGGACAGTAATTTGAGACGTATGCAGGATTACCAGTTTTATTTTTTGGGGAGATGTTGATATATTTCAGAAGTGGAGAGAAGGTGCCAGAAGATATACTTATGTTAAACAAGATGGACAGGGGATACACAGTAATGAGAAAAGTGGTTTAGCTAGGATATTCGAAACATCGTTGGAATCATTACCCGTTGTGGTATGGATATCCATCAACAGAAGTTTGATTTTTAAAGGGGTTGTCCGAGAGTATATAGAATGTAATTCCAGAGAATACGTTTAAAGAAAAAGAAGGGATTGTACTGAGCAGAAGAAAGAAAAATAAGATGCAAATAGTTCACATATATAATATGGGGTGGAAGCAACTGTATTATTCATTGTTGAAGAATCTGATAGAAGAAATCCTCTGATTTTTCTCTCGTTCGTAAATCTGTGTGCGGTCTGGCATGGATTGTTATTGCCTTTTTGATCGTTAAGCGGCTTTTAGTTGATCAGCTGACAGTGTACTCCGCAATTATATTCCGTTGTTCATGAAGAAAATCAATCAAAATTACTCCTTGCGATTCGAAAAAAACAGTTGCCAAAACTTTACCTGCTGACAAACGCGTTTGCCCTTAATGGGTGGTTGCTTGCCTTTTCCTCGTCGTTCCATGCTGGCCTGCTTACTCTCAAGGCTGTAGTGATGGACCCAGATTTGTCGCAAGTTACAATTCGGTTCAAAAAAACTTCCCCTTCGGCAGTGAATCGTTTAAGAAGCCGGCGGCAGATGTCGAGACGGACACTTTTTTGTTCATCCGTCAGAAGGCATGGCACCCAACGAGTGGAAACCAGCCGGGCCTACACCTTCATTTGCAAGCAATTTGATGATTATTCTTTTGCACAAAGGACGAGGGGACCTCTTTCTCGCTCATCTTGGGGCACACTACCAGCCTCATTTAGACGAGCGGGCGGACGCTGTTCCCCATTCCCACTACCCCCACCTTACCACCTTCCAACTAACTCCGTTTTACTCTTCGACTCTAGTGCTTACTCCTCGCTTACTCCTTACCATCCTCGTACTTATAAATAAAACCATGTTTTTAAAAAATCGTGTGCTAAAGTAAAAAAAATGTTCTACGGTGATTTCCATAAATATCGTCCACTCAGCGAATCTGTACTATGATTTTCTGCTTTAGCAACAAAAGCATGAAGCTGCGAGCACTTTCTTCGATATTTTTCTTCCATAGAAGCTGGGAGTCCAGGATAATTCCCAGATTTTTTACTGTGTGCTCGAAAGTTACAAGTGTTCCAGTCAGCTTCGATAGGTCGTAGGATAAGACCCTATACTTTCTCGTGAAGAGGAATAGTCCGGTTTTGTTATATTTAGCACTTAGGCTACACTCCCTGCCGCAGTATATGTGAGGAATGCTTTAGTTTTTCCGATAGGGTTAAGGTAGGTTTTCCTGATATGGCAATATTACTGTACACAAGTTTACAAGTTTCGTCAAAAAGTTAAGCTTCAACGCACAAGAGACAGAACACCACTCTGGGGAGTGTTTGACACAGCATCTGTAAGTCTGGTGTAAAATAAATCGTTTTGCCGACCACTGCTTTGCTCCCAATATGTTGTTTAATTGTGTACTATTTGTCAAGACCATGTGTAGATTGTGTTTGAAGTGTATCAGTAGAAAATTCGGATTTTTCAAGATTAGTTAACGTTAGTATCGATTTTAACTTTATGACTTTATTTTAATATTTAAGTAAACAACACAAAATTTCATTAAGATATTTACAAGTCGTGTAAAATGAAAACGTATGTATTTCTTACACACATAATTAATATAAAAATAAGCCACGTTCTAGGAAAACATTTACGGTTATCAAAATTGCCGGAGGCTGAAAAGTTTCGTGTAAAGAGTGTCATTTAATCCCATATATTTAGCTTAATAGCCAGAGACCAACTCACTGAGACGCAGTTAAGGTGAAACCGCTCATGTAAAACATGTCTTAGTGATGATCTTCGAAACTAGTTGGTAAAATTCAATTTTTAATAGTATCGAAACCAAAGCTCTTTAATATGAAATGATTCACAATATTCCCGTATTAATATTTTCTGCTCAGAATTTAAGGCTTGGATCAGCTATACCCTGTCTATGGGATTGAATCATGCATTTTTAAGTCTTACTTTAAATTACATGTTTGACGTTATCATAACTGAAAACATTCAAAACAATGTACTTTTTCCTTCATTTATTTTTTCAATCGTCCTCCTTTTCCTAGAAATAACAGATAATACTATTTTTATAGCAAACACGGCTCTCTAAACTAAACTCTTTCACCCAGAAACAGAGATTTTATCACCACTTCGGTTTTATGCTCTATAAATAGTCCGGTGCCGATATTTTTTTCAACATTTTATAATACCTGCAGCTATTCATTTTTGTTGTTATTCAAAAACGGCAAAACAAATCAGTAATTACAATTATAATAGTATTTTCTGTATATTTTCACTGCATATTTTTGTTGTATTCATCGAAAATTAAATATTCTTTTTCTCTTTCAGTACGGACTCTATGGCTCATTTATCGGCTGCTTTTTCTACATCTTTTTTGGTAGTTGTAAAGATGTTCCCGTTGGACCATCAGCTATAGCATCTCTACTCACATATCAAGCAGCACGTGGATCATGGCAAAAATCAGTCCTTTTAGCATTTCTTTGTGGTCTAGTAGAGCTTTTGATGGGCTTGCTAGGTATGGGATTTCTAGTGGATTTTGTATCTGGTCCTGTTTCGTCGGGATTCACTTCGGCTGTGTCACTCATCATATTGACGTCACAAATGAAACATATACTGGGCGTATCAGCCAAAGGCTCTACTTTCTTGCAAATTTGGAGCGGAATCTTCAATAATATTGGTGAAATCCGAGCTTGGGATACAGTACTAGGATTAACATGTATCGCAGTGTTGATGATTATTAAGGTAAGTCTAGGAAAATAGAATACTAACAAATCTTCATCTTAATATTTGCTTCATTTTTATACTTAACTGGGCATTTTCATTTTACAGATAGTTTCTGGATTCAAAGTTGGACCACCGGAAGATGAAAAGAAAACTCTATTCCATAAAATAATCAATAAGTTACTTTGGCTAGTTGGAACATCACGGAACTCAATCTTAGTAGTGGTGTGCGGTGCTTTGGGTTATGTTTTTCATAATTCAGCTGGTGCTCCATTCAAACTAATTGGTGAAGTTCCACCTGGCCTACCAACGTTTCAACCACCGCCATTTTCTCTATCTGCCAACGAAACAGCAAATGGACAACCTGAATCGTTCATGGAAATGGTGTCAAGCCTTGGATCAGGAATTATTGTCATACCTTTGATTTCCCTAATGGAAACTATTGCCGTTTGCAAAGCTTTTGGTGAGTTTCGACAAATAGTGTTGTGTAATTTATATTTTTACTTATTTCATTATTCATTGTTGCTCCAAACGTAAAACTGATTTTCTCTTTAAAAATATGGATACATGAAATGTTTCTCTGCCAATCATCCACATTCAGATAATCAGCTTTAATGATTATACAAAAACTTCTCTTAATAATAATAATAATAATAGTAAAAATTAATAATAAAAAAATTGCTCAGACTAAGCGTTTAAGACGAAAAAATCCCCAAACAATTTTTCTTTTCAATTTTTCCTCTAAATCTCTTTTATTCATTATATGTGAAATGATTGCAACGTATTTTTTTTATCATTTCAGCTAACGGAAGGCCAGTAGACGCTACTCAAGAATTAATCGCTCTAGGTGTTGGAAATATTGCAAATTCCTTTGTACAGGGACTTCCAGTAGCTGGTGCTTTAAGTCGTGGTGCTATCAATAATGCAAGTGGCGTCCGAACGCAAATGGGAAACATCTATACAGCTGCTTTAGTGATTTTGGCGTTGGTCTTCTTCACGCCCTATTTCTTCTTTATACCAAAGTCATCGTTGGCTGCTATTATTATTTGTGCCGTTATTTTCATGGTTGAAGTGAAAGTCGTCAAGCCAATGTGGAGGACGAAAAGTAAGTAAAACTATCTTTAATGATTTTTCCATACTTTTTTGAATAAATCGTATCCTCCTTTTTCACTATTTGAAATCAATTTGATGATCAATTATTGCTAATTTCAGAAAGTGACCTTATTCCCGGAATCGGTACATTTATTGCCTGCTTGATACTTCCCCTTGAAATTGGAATCATTTGTGGAATCGGTCTTAACATGGTATTTATCCTGTACTATGCAGCTCGCCCAAAAATCACAATCGAAACCCTAACCACTCCTGGAGGAGCGGAATACCTTATGATCACCCCAGATCGTTGTCTCATATTCCCATCCGTTGACTACGTTCGCAACCTGGTCAACAAACATTCAGTTCGACGCAATCTTCCAGTCGTGATTGACTGTTCTCATATTTATGGTGCCGATTTCACAGCCGCCACAGTAATAGAAAATCTCACTCACGATTTCACGAGACGGGAGCAATATTTGTTTTTCTACAACTTAAAACCGAGCGTGTGTGCAGTATTTGAGGGACTGTCACCTGTCGACTTCACAGTCTACTACCAGGAGGAGCAGCTAGACGAACTACTTCGAAGGAAGAACAAAAACTTTGAGCAACTGATCGAGGTTTGAAATGAATTCAAACCGAAGAAACAAAGAATTATTCTTCGAAAACCACTGTGCATTGCCAGTTTCGTACAACAACAATAGAATGCTTAGGAATTGCCAATTTTCCATTTACCAGACATTAGTTGAGAGCTAGTTTACTTAGGTACACACAAGGTGTATATCTCAACACGAGTCCTTAGTTAAGACATTCGAGACAATGTATCGGATCTGTCCTAAAGGTGCAACGCAACAGCATTATTTTTAATCTTACAAAAGATTCAAATGAATATCTATTTATATTTATTTATTTTAAACAAAATCTATTTAAGAAAGATGAAATTAATCACATGGAATAACATATCGTACGCGTTCCTATTTGTTGTGTTATTTATTTTGTTATTTACAATCGACAAGGAATTTGTAAATTAAACTTGAACAATACCTTGTACATGATTCTATTCACTTTAATCTTTTGATAAATAAAAGGTTGTCACAAAAGATTATGTTCCGATTCAGACGTTTTTGAGCCACATCGATAATATTGTACTTAATGATCATTTAATTTGGCATTGTGACTGTGTTTAATCCGAGGATGGATGTACGAATGGCTAATTGCAAATCACAATCACTTTATAGTAATATATAGTTAGTTACTCACCTAATTGATAGTATTATTACAAAAATTACCAACGATTTGAAAAATAAATCGAACGATTTATACGAGTAGATTTTTAAGAGATAAACTAAGCTTAAAAAATAGTTTTAGAAGTAAATACGCTCATGGATTTTATTAATAAGAATGTAAAATGAACGAAGTTAAGTGTAAATTAACAAATGACTAAATTTATAAATAAAATAAACTGTGATAATGATAAGTAATAAAATGCGGAAGTTTCACTAGACATAAAAGAGAGGAAATTTTTAGACAAGTTGGTTTTTCAGGAAAATTATTTACAATTTACCGTCAACAAGATTCTTAGATAAGAGTAAAAAATTGGCGGCTAGGTGTTGGGAATCTATAAATTTTGTTTTTCACTAAAAACTTAGTGTTTCCTCTTCAAGAAACGTTCAATAAAAAGATCATCTCGTTAAACTGGTATTAATAGGAAAAGAAATCTTAGTGAAAGATAGTTTTTTATAATTTTCCTCCGTTGGCGATGCTCTTTTTATTCGGAGTTAATTGGCCCGAATTATTGTAGCTAGGACCAGATTGATTGACCAGATCAGATGGTGCATGAAGATAGTTTCACTTATTTTAATTTTCGATATTAGTGCTTTAGGTAGGCCACCATTATAATTAGCATTTTAGATGAGCCAAAAAGTAATTATATATTTTGTGGTATCTGTTATTTGTTTGCTAGAGAATGTGTTCATTTTAGGAAGTGGATATTGAAAGAAAGTTTAACGTTTTATCAAAAGTAAATATTGTTGATTGCAATGCAAATTAGGAAAGGCGATGTATGGTTATTTGAAGGCAAGTGTAGGGTGCATTAGCTTCTGCAGCCTCAAAAAATCGGCACCGTATGACATAAAGATATAATGACTTCTAAAAAAAGAGCTTTCCATCTCATGGAAACAAGAAGAGGAAAAAAGAGTTTCCCTAAAAATTTTGTGTTTGAATCCATTGAACTCATAAAGAAGAAAGTACAAAATGTTTGACTATTGCAAGGATTATAGTTTATAAAAACAAATTGTTAGACGAATTTTATTGCCGGTTCTTAATTTGTTGTTAACGCCCGCGTCCTCCAGTTATGAAATCCGAGTAGTCGTGCGTAGTCTCCGCCGATAGAGTGGGACCAGTGTTTTCTGAATTTTGCCACTGGCCTTCGACCTTCAGCTTTCGTATCGAAAAACTTTTTAAGTACTCGATGTTCGTACTTTCTCTGCATGTGACCAGTCCATTATAGCTTCCGTAGTCTAATGATTATAAGAGCCTAGACAGACAGGCACTTAAATTACTAATTTACTAATGATCATTAATACCTAAATTAGTAATTTAAATGTACTTGACACACAGCCTTTGCGTTAATGATGAACACTGTCACTGACTATCTGTCACTAAAAGCAATTCGTTTTTGAAAAATTGAGAAAATTAAAGTACTTTAAGTGTATGTTGCTTCTTTTAAGTCCTAATTAATGAAGTTGGAGTACACACCGCGCAAGAACTACATTAAAATTCTGGAAATATTTCGAATTTAGATTTGACATCTCAAAAAAGTTGTCTTCTTCTTCCTTTTCAATGCAAAATGCGACTTTTTACAATGAGACTTTGTATCATATCGGGTAACTCTACTTCATTTAGGAGTAAATTACCAAAGTCTGATGATCATTAGCGATTTGCTAAATGATTGATAATTTGGTCATTTAGTGGTGATTAGTCTAAATTACCATATGACACACGGCACTTAAATGATGATTAACGGCAAATGATCATTTAGGCTGCGCTGTCTGTCTAGGCTCTAACGACCTCGGGATCGTCAAATATTTCATACAGCCCATGGTTGTACTATATTCACCATTGGCCAATCTCACATTTGCTCCGGACCCGTCCTTCGCATGCGATCAACGAATTTGCGGATGCTTATGGGAGGGACCATGTTCCAACACATAGAACAGTGCAGGTCTTATTAATGATTTATAGACTTGGAGCTTCGTTTCTCTGTATATGCAGTTAGTCTTCAATATAATCAAAACGGAGTAGAAAATGTTGCTAGCGAGGTATATTCTTCGTTTTATTTCGGAGTTTCGTTACTTTTTGTTGTCAATTTGGCACCTTGAATATATAAATTCGTCCACAATTTCTAAATCATAGCCACTATAATAGTTTTCCGAGTATTTTGTCTTCAAGCAATATTTTACTCTCTCCTTTTTTTCAATTTGACCCTTTGCTCACGTTCCTCAATCAACAACGTACCCAATGCTAACAACAGAATCATCGATTCTGTCCTGACTAATATTCTTCCTTCTTTTTACTTGAGTCCTTCTCTATCTCCATATGTATGCACTGATACTTACGCGTAGCAATTTATCTCTTCTTTCATCTCCCATCACAGTAACTCTTCGCCATCAATCATTTTCCACGCACCTACTTGTACCCTTTCTTTTTTTTTTTACTAAGCCTTTGGAAATCTAGTCCTTAATGATGCGTCTTGATGTAAGCACTAGTTTCGGTGCTGATGGCAATCTTTTCGCCAAGTCACTTTCATTTTCTTTGTGTGTTCTTCTGTCAATCATTTTTAGCCTTAGCATCTCAACCGATACCCTTCCATTACTTTCGATATCCAACAAAATATTTATCATCCATAAAGCTGATGATATTGCTTCCACCTCTTACCGTCTCATATCGCTTTTGCCCTGTTTTAGTAAGCTCCTCGAAAGAGTCGTTTAAAATAGAGTGCACCCTTTCATCCAGCCTTTACTAGCCAGTGAACAACATGGATTCATTAAAGTTAAATCAACGGTAACAAACTTATTTTCGTTTACAAAACACGTTGCTTCCGCAATCGACCAGGAAAAGTACGTAGACATCCTACATATAGACTTTGCTAAAGCTTTCCATTCTGTGAATCATGATATTCTTCTGTCAAAACTAACTGGGTTTGGTCTCTCCTATGACCGTTTTTCTTGGTTCTCCTCCTACGTTTGTGATCGCTCTTGTGTTGTTACTGTTAACTCTTGCTCTTCCACACCCATTTTTCCTACCTATTATTCCTTTTGTTTATTCGCGATCCTCCTTCACTCATTAACTCATCCTGCTTTTGTACGCTAATGATCTTAAAATTTTCAGAGTGATTGAATCCGCTAGTGGCTGTTCCATATTGCAGAACGATTCCTTCAAATTCCTTCACTTCATCTACGCAGAGTGTTCCACGACGGGAGCCTCCTCTTTAAACTTTTCAACGGCTGCATATTAGTTAATCCCAGAATTAACCTTTCTGTTAGAAAATCGGACCATCCTAATAGAACCTTATACAACTTTAACGTTTTATTTACACGTACAGACACTTATTTCTCTTCCCCACTTTTGTGTTTGTCTCGCCAGCCTTGGTGCTCTTCATCGAACGTTATCTGTGTTCAAAAGTGCTTTAAAAAATTACGTTCTCTGATATACACTGAATATGTCCTAATATACGCTACTGTGTGTTTTGTTCGGTTAAGATATCTTTTGATTCTTTTTTGTCTTCCAATTTCTATCTGAATATCTCAATGTTCTTAGTTTTTTATAATTATTTTATATGTACCTATTTTTTCTTCTTGTCAAATCTATAATTGGATTTGTTCTCCAAGTACACGATTTGGACAATAAATAAAATAAAGTGCTTTATTGTCACCGATTTTTCTTATGGTTGCCAACACTTTTTTCTGTTTACTGCCAGCACGTTTTCAGGACTTACCTGTCTTACCTAGTGTTAACTACAGGGTAATAAAAAGACAAAGTAAGTGTAGTGGTGCTCAGGTCAGAAGAGGACCAGCAGGATAAACGCATCAGGCAGTTTAAGTAGTATATTCAATTAGTCTGTTCAAGTCTCCGTAGCAGTGCGGACGGAAAATGTGATCTGTAGGGTATATAGTGCGTAGTGTAGTAGGTGCGTGCTTATCATATATGGTCGGATGGTGTTTGTCATAGTTTTCATGACCGACGTGCGAGTTCGTCTCGACGTTCCTCAGCATAGTAAGCCCGTTATTAACATGTGTGCTTATGTAGCTGGGTGTTTGTAGTTAGCTGCTGCCACTGAATGTTTGACTCACAGATTCCCTTAATATTTTTCCGACTGATTGCCGAGTGAGTAAGAAAGGAAACAACCCGCCGTGGGACACATGTTATTTGAGTAGTTTGTTGTATGTAATTGTGACTACAAAATAAAATTATCGGTTACAGATACTGTGGTACTTATTTCAAAAGAAACAGTTAATACGGGTAAACTCAACTTAATGCACCACAGCCGAGAAATTCTACCACCAGAGAACGAATAGGTGGTAGCAGGGGTCAAAAATTCAAGAAATACAGCCAAAAATACTCGAGAAGATAACACAATTAAGAAAACCAAACAAAAACACCCCCAAAAGCAAACACACAACCACAAAAACACAAACATACTAGCCAGACATCAATCGGCGAAATTCATTTAACGGCTGTGTAGTGCATCAAGTTGAGTTTTACCCAAACGTCTTTTATTTTGATTATAATGGGCTTCAGATGTTTTCCTCCGATACCTGCATCCAATTTATATGTTCATAGCATACTTAAAGCATGGCTATTACGTTCGTATTTGAATTTAAATGTCGTAACGGATTTCAATTTGGATTTGATCTGCAGATGCCGCAGGCATCTCTAAGCCGAAACTGTTGTTTTCTCTTCCTTCATTCTCTTGTCCATCACTTTTCCCATGCCATCTCCCACTTGAAAGCTATCAATGTCATTTTGACATTTCTTCAAGACCACAAGTAAGGCCGTTAATCTGTCACTGAGTCACATACCATTCTCTCAGGTCGTCGATATCGTCTTATTGTTCCAGTTAACTTTCATTTCGATAACAGTGAAATCTCCCAGTTTTTAATCTCAAAATAAGGTGTTTACGGTACTGTTTGCGAGCGAAAATGTGCGGCGGCTTTACGTGCTCGAAAAATGCGCTTATTGCGCTCAATGTCCTTTATGTGGTGCGTACATAGTATACAATTTGGGCCATTGTAGCGTAGGCTGAATTTATTGATTTTTTCCCTATTGTTCCGTGTTACACATTAATGGTTTCCGGAAGAAAACTTATGTAAAGACTCACTTTCGTCATAAAGTTTATGTTGTTTTTTTTATGTGTTTCAGCTTGTAGGGTTTCTACTGATTGGTGTTGGTGTTTACGGAAGAGCTGCATCGATCGTTACAAATTTGCCAATAATTGGTGGAATACTAGCCTGCGGAATAATATTGATAATGATATCGATGTTGGGGCTTGCTGGAGCTGTTAAACATCACCAAGTGATGCTGTTTTTCGTATCCTTTTTGAAATCTTTGCAGGAAAAATCTGGAAAATTTAGGCCATGTGAACGTAGAATTGCGTCAATAGAAAATCAAGATAACCCTTGGTATTTATTTTTTGCATGTAAATAATGTAATCTCTCTCTACTTTGATTTCTGAAACGAAGTAGCACAGACTGCTATATTTCACTTGGCAAGTCTGATAAGGAAGTGCTTGTTGGAAAATAATAATTCAAGCAAGATACAGTTGAGTGCTTATCTTGAGTGAAAGTTCTATAGAAAAAAAACAGCAAAATATATAGCTATCCACACAGATATCGATGAAAAGAGCGAAGAAATACTTTAAAATATCTACTTTAAGTATAATTCCTAGCACATTTGGTTAAACTAAAGCTCAAAACATATTTTTTGCTGAACTTTTAATATTACTTTACAACCTACGCACTAACGAAGAATTCTTACAGAAGATAATGTGGAAAAGTATTTATTGTTTCTGGCATCTTTTGTATGTTTTCATAATGAAGTAAATGAAATTGAATTTCCCACTAAAAAAAAACGCCATAAAAATGGGTTCCATCTGAAAATTATCCTCTTTATGCGGATTTCAACTAAAAATATTGAAGTGGCAGTCATGTTATTCCAAAAACTAACATAGAAAAAAAAAATCTGCACATCTCGCTGCAGTAGTAGAATTAACATTCAAAAGTTGCAATTATCGATCAAATTCCAGTAATGCGGAAGTTTAAACCATGAAAAAGAGCAAAAACACAAAAAAGAGATAAACTAAGTGACCGTCAATGATCTGATCTGGATTCATATGATTCTGTCAAGATTTTTTTTTAGATGTAATGGCGATTAGTGAATATCAAAGCTCACAAGTGAACGGTCAGCAAGTGATCATGTATATACGGTCAAATAGATGCTGAAGAAACCCATTCAGCTCAGCATAAATGCGCATCAAATATTCGAATATAGAAAATAATGCTTGACTCAAATCTGAGCAAAACTAGTTTGACTTGCGAGCATAACGATGTCGAACTCCAAAATTCGAATCTGGCTGATTAACAATTCAACCTCTGCTTTGAATCACTATTTGTTCTAAACGCGGGTTATAAACTGGACCCTCTTCACTTCATTTTGACGCAGAAAAGCGGTAACTGGATCAACTCACTGTTTTCCGAGCCTAAATACGACAATCTTTAAAATGCATCTAAAAGTTTCTCTACGATTTAACGAGCCAATAATAGTAACAACTTAAAATTTATGATACATCTAAGTATAGGAAGGCACTGTATTATTACTATACAATACTCTAGTTATTGTATTTTTTATTCAAACTAGATAAATTTTATGCCATATTTTATTTGCGTAATATGCACATTAAAAATATAAACGACCATTGCATTGCAGCTCACAAAGAATGTGACCCAATTAATTCAAACTTAACTATAAACGAGCAATTAGCGAATACTAGCTAGTAATTCACCAATATAAACACGGAAAAATCAAACGTGAGATCGCAGATATTGTCCACTTGCTTTTGCGTTATAGTACAAAGCGTTTAAATGATTAGAAGAGAACAAACGTCAAAAACAAACCAAAAACTAAAAGCGTAAAAAGTTTTCAGTGAACACAGAAGTATATTGCTTCCGAGTTCTTGATTAGTTTGCTGGACAATGCCTCTTTCACTGTAAGATTATTATTGATGTTTATTCCTAAACATTTAACTTCCTTCACCCACTCTACCATGTTGTTGCGAATGACCAGATTATCATTGAATATATAATTTTGATAAGTAAAGAGAACTTTACACTTGTTATGACTGATCAGAAAATTTTTAGCAGTGGAGACAGTTATGAATTTGTTAGAAACATCCTGCAGGTACTTTAGACAAGTAGAAAGATTCTTATGATCCTAGTTGAACATGAAATCACCAATCTAACATGATTTTCTAGATGGTTCATGTTGGCGATGTGCAAGTTATATAATAAGGGACTTAGAACGTCGCCCTCTAGTAAGCCATTATTAATGTTTTGTATTGATTGCCTATTGCTAGTTTCCCTTTGTTAAGGAAATGAGTAATCTAATTAATGGCCTGTTTAGGACTGCCTAATGTTTGAAGAACTTCTTAAAGTATACTGGCATCAACTTCTCCAAATGCATTAGATATATCAATACATAGTATAATTGATTCGAGCTTATTGAATGTACATACTTTGATATAAAGATCTAGCTGGTTGTTATCCGCGAGAATAGTTCCCTGCAAGGTAGAGATAGACAAAATGGCTCATGGCTCACCACTGGTCGGTCTTTTTTACAGTATTGTACCGTACTCTCAGTACACTGTTCGGTGCACATTTCATTCAGTTTATTCAAACGAAAGCTTTCGCTCGCAGACTATGCTGTGCTTTTTTCAGGCGCTGCACTGTAAAAAAAAAAAGAACGATCAGTAATGACTGGCCTATGAGCCATTTTGACCATATCTTCTTTAAGGTAAACATGCAGTTTTAGACCATTGAACTTTTAGGATATGCAGTTTTAGACTTTTGAGATAATCGGGTGAATCTTTTTTTAATTAGAAAATTTATCACTTTAACCAGGATGTTTATTAGGGATATCGATCATAAATTCTAAATAAATTGAGGACTTCAAGAGGACTTCAAGAGGACTCCAAGCTTTTTTCAGAAAGCCACTCTAATGCTAAACTGTTATGATTCAGTATAAGAAAGTCTCTTTGAGAGCTACAATCTGATTTTTTACTTATGATGTTAAATGCTCTCAGCGTTTCATTAGTTATTTTATCAAAACTCGGGGACGACTTTTTCATGTGCATGATCAGAATTTCTTCAAAATCATGCGTACTGAAATCGATGTTGCAATTATTATTAATTTGTAAAGTGATAACAATATGCCTTTTGCTTGTATTATTATCTAGCATCTCTACTCCACGCTCTTTTCCTCAATCCTGCTAGATGGGTTCGTATTGCAACTGGCTTAAGGCATTTGCTAAAGTAATGTGTCCTTGATTCGCAATATCGACTATTTTACTTCCCCAGGCTTTAGTTTTCGCTTTTTTTTTACAGCTTATCTCCATGTATTACTCCAAGATTTCAAGATCGGTTCTATTTTTCTTTATGTTGCAAGCAAGCAAGTTCTTAACTTTATATTATATCGCTGACATCCCATCAGGGTTTCCTTTGTCTTTTTCGATACAATTTATCAGATAATTTACCAATTTGAGAAACTTTAAATTTGCTTTCAAATTAACAGCATATTGTAGGAGATCAATTTAACTGAATTTATCAAAATTATTAAGAATATTTGACACATTGTTATTCACCACGTTTTCCACACTTAAGAATAATCTGTATTGAGTCTTTTAAACTTATCTTCATTAGATCCAGCAGAATATCACCTTCGTGAAAAGGAGTTTGGACTTTTCCTATCTATAAATTGATATGATTTTATAGTTCCTGGTTCGTTCATCGATATATGTACAAAGTAAAGCGTTTACTCATCAAAGTCGAGCGGTATGTCTTTAATAGCCTCATGTCTATATAAAACCGTTTTGGAAACGCTAGGTTTAAGAGTGGTAGATAGTGAAGTTAATTTGGTAACATCATTAGCCTCAAAAGAGCTTTTAAAGAAAGCTTTAAAATTCAGTCTCTTTCGCATCTACAATCTCTTGAATTCCATCCCTGGTCACATATTACTAAAAAACGAAGGGTTCGAACCTCACTCTTCTGTCACCTACATCAACCGTTGATACAATAACTGATTACTTTTTCCGCGCTATATCCTCATATATATTACTGATTTTGTTTGGATAGCTAGTTGCATCTTTAATAGCACTCATAGTTGTAGGGAGCACTCACAGCACTCATAGTTTTAATGCCGCTTTTATTGGATGGAATTCGTTTTTTTCGTGTAGTCTAGTGAGTAGATCACTGACTTCTAGTGTGTGGAGTCGCTGTTTCGCCAATCCAGGTTCGAACGGGGGACCGGGCACCGAGCTTTGAGTTCATGTAGCTCTCGATAAATATCTGAGCGAATCAGGGGTGAAGTGAGTCGTGGAACTAATCACTCTCAAACAAAGACCCAAACACTGAAAAAACGAACTCAACCTCTCAAGGGCTGGAATAGGAATCATGCTCAATATCTCCTATGATTACTTTTCAATCTTTATATCCAACACTGCAATGTTTTAAAACTATCGAATACGTATACCTATTTTTCCTAAGACACGAACATGAATTTAGGGAAAAAGGTAGAGACGTATGTACATGAATCGATGCCGGTCGGACACGAAATGGTGATATAGTTCGTTCATATCACCAAAACGTAACGTTTCTTTTCGTTCATGAACGAATAAGTATAATTTGGTCGCCCCGAATCTCTGATCAAAAATGAATGCCAGGATCAACCAATATACAGCCGTTATAAACTTTAAAGAAGAAGTATTCGTCCAGAAACACTCTTGGTAACTCAATAAACACTTCCTGGGTAACTTATATCCTATAAAAACGGGCCAATGTGCGGTGCACAGAATCACTCCAACCATCTATAGTAAGGACACCAAATTCGGCAACAATATTCTAAAACACTGCAGGCCAAAGAGAAAAAACAGTTGTAAAGAAGTGGAAAGATTAATAAAAGATGCGAGGGACCTTCCAATGAAGTCGGAAAAACTACATACACCTATATTGTTTTTTGTCATTATATCATGCTTCCAAAAAACACATTGTTTTCCTTAACATCAAGTTCGCATCATAATAGTACATGATCATCCTGTTCCTGCTCTTCCTCATCCAATTCTCGATTGCTTGCTCCTGCTTGGCCGTCAATTCGGAGCAACAGAAACACTTCGCCGAAGAAGGATGGAATCGAGTTCCTATCGACATTAAACAGGAAGTCCAAGAGACCTTCCTTTGCTGTGGCTTTAACTCAACCACCAGTGACGATCATCCTTCCTGTGATTTAATCAATCATTCGTGCTGTGTCGGCTCGTACGATCAAACATGTACATGCATGCCATGTTTACCTGTCCTCGAAGACAAAATCAACTATGCCTTCAAGCTGTGCGGCGGGATTGGATTATTCTTTAGTTTTACAGAGGTAATTAGGAATAAGTTCTAGTTAATTTTACGGTTTGGGTATTTGATTTTCAAAAAAAAAATCTGAAATACTAATTTGATATCAATGAAAATAATCTTCATCAAAAATATTTGCATTTTACAGTTTGTTGGTGTTTGGCTAACCGTTCGCTATCGTAATCAAAAAGATCCGCGAGGACTTCCAAGTGCTTTCCTTTAAGTCGCATCTTGAAGGAAACGTTTGTTATAAAATAGTCTTAAGGCTAACCGTGATGAGAGTCATGTTTTGTATGAATGGAATGGAATCGAAAATCACTTTCTTCAATTAATATGCTTTACTTTCATTGATTGCCATTATATAACAAACATATTGCGTATTACTAACCGTACGATTGGATTCTTTCACATATATATCAGGGTTGTGGTAAGCATGTGTAATTGTTTGTGTCTATATGGTTTGTTTATATTTTTGTATTTATTTTATTTTATGCATATTTTATTAATGATAAGCTATTCCTCGCTTATCCTACGATTATGGCATTGTCTAGAAAGCCCTCGACAGTTTATCACGATTCCTTAAACTTAATAAAACGAGCAAGTTTTAGTTTTGAATTCCATGTCTACACCAGATTATTGGCGGAATCGGAAGCTCCAATGATAAGATCTTATGTTAATCCTTTTCTCTATTTCATGTTTTGTTTCATAAGCTTTCCGTTAGTCAATAGATTTCCTAACATTCTTTGCTGTATTTGAGTTTTAATACGATATTAACTTATCTGTAAGCTGATTCTTAATTGCTTTTTCTTTCGCCATAAGTTCAGGATGTGAATTAATATATTTTCAAACAATTTTCAGGTTCTAGCTGTTTTCATTACATGGCGTTATCGTAATCAACATGACCCTTACGACTTGCCAGCACGTGCAATATTTCCACGCAACTATCAATACTAGATCAAACAACGGGAACCCACACACTTCGCATTTCATAGTCAATGGTCTAAGGCTGATTTTGTTCATTTATTCAATATTCTAATATTTTAGAATATATTTTATGGGTATAGTCCGAATTGATCAAGTTCATTTTTGTCCTAGATTTGTGTTTACTTAATATCAATAGCATTTAAAATAATTAGAACAAATCACGAGAAACGTGAACTGCTAACGCTAATATTTCATTACTTGAGTAATTTCACGATATAAAATTAGTTACTTCGAATAACTATAAAGAGATTATTTTACAATTTAACTTTACATAGAAGAAATTTATCCAGTTGAACCATTTATCTGTGTTCATGTTTGTAGAAAATATGTTTTAAGATTGGGGCTGCAAAATTATACCAAAGAAGCATGTCTCAATGCAACCTTTACTAAGATCATCACAAATGTCCTTTTAACTTATTGTCCAATAAGTAACAAAAACATTCTGAAAAGGCAATTTTTAAAGTCATTTATATGACAGTGCAGGACATTTCATCGAACAACTTATTTTAATTCATTCACATTTTATATTTTATATACTTTAAGCGATTCGCCATCGAAAGCGAATAAATATTTGTTTTAGTTTGATTTGGAATCTCAACATGATCTTCTCACATATTAGCCCTGAGAATCATCTTGATTCTTCATAAAATTAATATCTACTTTTCCTTGTTTAGGAAAATATTTTTACTCTATGCCTGATTATATCATATTATTGTTGATACGAGCTTACTTTTCATGTAATTACTACATCCGCAATGAAATCAAATGGAATTTATTGTACTCTATTCTATTTAAACAGTTTGAAAAATATGTAACAACAATATGCATACATACCAATTTCCAATTTTCCACATCTTTTAATTGCAACAAATGTTAATTTCCCAGTGTCTTTCATATTTATTCAAATATTAATTATATTTGTTTCGGTTGTGCTTCATTCAAGTCAACTTCTTTGCTCAACAGTTGAACAATCTGAAAGAGAAAGAAAGCAGTAAATCGTAAGTTACAAAACTGTATAATGTAATGAATTGTATATTTAAAAAAAAAAGATAATATTGCTGTGATTGTTTATTGCGAACAGGTTATTGAAAATTAAATAAAAAGTAGACTACATAATATGGTTTTTTTTATTTTGCGACTGAAAATAATCGCAAATGGAAAAATCCTCTCCTCCGAAAAAATAATTAAACGAAACACGTTTATGATACCTATAAAACTAAAAGACAACATTATGAGAACTAAAATTTTACAGTTATACACAATTTTTTTAAAAAAAAAACTAATTTTCGAAACTACTTTGTTAAATTTTAATTTTTGATCGTCTCACAATCAATAAAATAATTCTATTTGATAACGCTTTCAGAGGTTTTATCCGCAAAATGATCCATATTCCCGCATCAAATATTCTCTGATTGGAAAAGCTTTAGAGCCAATATACGTTGTCTATGATATTATAGACAAAATGGGAAAAGGCGATCGCAGTTTAATATTTCTATAATTGAAAGGCTTGCTATTGCTAGTAACAGTGATGGATAAACTGCTATTTTCACTGCTATATCTATTTCTAAATAGCAGCCAAAACATAGGTGCCAAAAATAGCAGGTAGAAAAAGCAAACTTATATTTGAAAGGCAACAGTCGAGTTCTGATTAAGTATTATTTGTTTTACTTTTGTGCTTATGTAAGTTTTGACTGAATATGCTGATGAGAGTTGGACAGTGCAACATTGCTATTTGCGTATTCTACATCCAATCGAAATGTGAACAATTTCTAGCACCCAATCAAGGAAGACAATAAATAGTAGTGATGCTAAGATACAGTCTAGTTTAACACTAGTAGGCAATTTAAAGAGAAAAATTAGAACGAGTAACTATTTGGAGAATTTTTTCTATCCCTACAAAATGCTTGTGAAATATTCGGAAGTAAACAATATTTAGCATACTGGGGAAAAACGTCATATTTAATGTGTCTAATTTTTCACACTGACTAGAGATTAAAACCGCTTTCATCCCAGTGTTTATATTTTATTTAAGAATCAAGTAAACTGAACGAGAGACAAGTGTATGGTGACGGACTAATGATGCAGATGCTACTTTCGATACTGTGAACAACTTTTTTTTCGATAAATTACAGGTGGACATACTTGGCTTCAAAAAGACGCATTAAAGGCTCACACTATTTTAAAGCTTTACAGATCCTGGGAAGATTATTTCCAGGTTGCTTAGCCTGCCTGCCCGAGGATGTTAGACTGCCAGTAAAGTGGCAGGAAAGCTGGTTGGCAGTCAAGAGTTTACTTCAATCGTTTACTTCTCACGTCGAAAAAGCTGGTTATATTTTGAGGAAATCCACGAATCAATTCAGTTTTTGACTTCTTCATAAAAACGACGGTGCCGGTCAACTGAACGTGTGCCATTGAGCGAAAGTGATAGTTAGAAAGAGCCCCGTTTCAAAGTTAACAAATAAGCTTTATCGATTTTGCGACATAAGGTGGAGCATTCTCAGAGTGAACTTATTGGACAAAGCTTCAACTTTGATCGAGCCCCTAACAACGTTAAAAACGAAAAAAGAACAACAAAATCGTGTGGATTACGAGGCGGGACTCAAAAATAACGGGAATTGGGCTACGGTAAGGAGGGAGAACGGGGGAACCCATTGTTCTACCAAGTGTCCATTAGCGGCACGCCTCTTGAGTCATTGTGCAAAGTTGTGTCGCTGTGAGTGCATCCGTTCGCCCGTGAGAATTTTTTTTAGTAAAACAACTTTTCCCGTTTCTCCGAAAACGTGATGGCCGATTAACGATGCTGCCCTAAGTAAAGCCAGATCCTACGAGTGGTTTTCACGTTTTAAAAATGAATCCGTTCAGGACGCCCCTAACCGCCAAGAGCTGACGAAAACGTCGACAAAATCAATGCCCGCGTTCGTGAAGACCATCGCCGAACCATTGATCAACTCTGTGAGATGTCTGGAATGCCATGGAATTCAATTCAGAGGATTTTATCCAAAGATTTGCACATGAGAAGGGTCACAGCGAAATTTTCCCTCGTTTTCCCAAAGACGAGCAATGGGAGCGTCAACTTCATGCATATTTTGAGCTTCCAAATCAGCTCAAAGAGGACCCTGAATTTTTTTCCAATGTGGTGAAAAAAAGAAGTGATGAATCGTGTTGCTGTGGATACGACCCCGAAACAAAACAGCAATCAAGCCAATAGAAGAGTCCCACCTCTCCTCGTTCCAAAAAAAAACTCGTCAAGTGAAGTCAAACATCAAGACAATGCTCATTTGTTTCTTTGATTGCAGAGGTGTTGTGCACGTGGAGTTCGTTCCTCCGGGTCAAACTGTCAACCAGAAGCTCTACTTGGAGGTTTCAAAAATATTGAGGGAGAGTATCAAGAAGAAAAGGACAGATCTTTGGACCACAAGCAATTGGTTTTTCCATCATGACAATGCGCCGGCCCACAGCAGTTTTTGATCAAAAGCGGCATGACACCGATTGCACATGAAAGGAAAGCGTTTTGCCACTGCGGAGGAGGTGAAACAAAAACCACTGGAAGGCTTAAAGGACATCGCGATAAGTGAATCAAAAAACTGTTTTGAGCAATGGAAGAATCGTTTGCAGAAGTGTGTTGTGTTCACTTGAAAATAGTTTGAAGGTGATCAAAATTTGGTGTAATAATATTAAGAAATAAAGAAGTTATGACGAAATTTTCGTTTTTTTGGTTCCCCCTTATATATATCTCTCAACGAAAAAGTTGCTTTTGGAGAGATTCGAATCCATCACTGTGAATGTCAAAAATAGGATTCCAGGCAGTGCAGATAATACACAGAAATTTTTCATCCATATGTTATTGACCTCCTTCACTCACCTCTTTATGAATCCCAGCTGCTTGCTGGTCCTCGATGTTGGATTAAGAGATACTTTTGGGGGCAGCACTTCAAATAAGTAAGTCTGTTCGACTTTTAAATTCTTACATGATCTGAGTTCAAACCGGCGTAAGCCAGGTTGGTTTCTATCTATTTATATTCATATACTATTTGTAAGTTAAATTTACATTCATAAATTCTAAATTTATTGCACTAATCTGCCAAAATAGTTATATTAATTAAATTCAATATTAAAATAAAAATTATTTTAAACATTTGGTCCTTTCGTACTATCTGATAAATGGCTCCCTTGTGGTACTCCAAAGGAAACACCGATAATTTTCGGTAGCAAGCATTGAAATTTTACGTATTGATTTCGATATCGCAGATAGACAACCAACCAGTTTAGCATGTTTCCTAAGAAAGCAAACTTCTGTGATTTGAATTTATATAGTTGACGACTGGACACGGTGAAAGGTTTCGTTAAAGTCAGTATAAGTATCAGTTTGGTGTCCTCTTTCCATATTGCAGAGAATATCTGAAGTTATTACCATGATATTAATCTTAGTTTAACTGCCTTTTCTGAAACCATGTTGTTGTTCGTTGAGGAGAGGTTCTTTAATACAGTGCAATGAATGAGCAAGCTTGGTGGTAATGGCATCTCTTGTTAATTCAGCTTCGTCAACAGTAAAAGACTGTTCGAGCTTGGGAGGGGAACCTCTAACATCTGAGACCCCAGTGATTCGTGCAGCAGTAAACGCCACTGCTAATAGCACCATGGGGTGGATTCGCAGGGCGTGTGAGGCTTCAATGTCCAAACGGAAGCCTTTTCGTAGGAGGCAACATGCGTACTGGTGGAACGTATAAATCGCCGAACTGCGGCGCATCGCTTTGGCGTGCAGGCGCAGCGAGCCAGAAATAGGCCGGGAGTGGCTGAGCTATCTGCTGCTTGCATTGCGGCAGAGAGGGAGCTGACCAAGGCCATCACGAGAAGTAAACGTGGCAAATGGCAGGCTCTTTGTGAGGAGGTCAACTCAGACTCGTGGGGAGATGGCTACAAATTGGTCACTCGCAGACTTGGCTACATGCGACCTAGCACTCTCATGGATGCGATATCCGTGGAGCGTATCATTGGTTCGCTGTTCCCGGTGCATCTGCCCAGGATTGATGAACCCATATTCGTCAGCCAGGCGGATGTTCCTCTTTTTACGGACGAGGAGTTCTACGGCTTCCGGAAAGGGCATTCAACAATCGATGCCATCTCAGAGGTTGTTGGGGCTATAGCAAGAGCGGAAGAGGCACGCCATCAAGCCAGACCGGTCGTCTTGCTGGTAACGCTTGACGTGCAAAACGTCTTCAACTCGGCGAGGTGGACGGACATCCTTCAGGCCCTTGAGTGGAGGTTCCGTATCACTGGCTACTTGCTGGCCATGATGCGGGACTACCTCAGGGACCAATGGTTACTCTACGGCATTGAGGACGGAGTCAGAAGGAAGCCTGTCACCTCAGGTGCGGCACAGGGGGTCGATCTTAGGACCTGACCTCAGGAACATCATGTATGATGATCTGCTGCGCCTGGAAATGCCTGCAGATGTGTACCTAGTAGGTTACGCTGATGACATCGCAGCTGTAATCACTTCTAGATCTAACAAATATAATCAAACAAAAAAATTGTTTGGCGAGCGTTTAGGTAGAAATTATACAATAAAATGAAATGAAAAGTCGAACTCGTTTCCTTTATTTCTACCAATTTATTTTTCAAAAATCCGTATACCAGTATTTCGGCTATCACTTATAGCCTTCTTCAGCGATGTTTCTTCGACTGAGGAAAATAGTCCCTAATCGTCCTATTTGTAGATAAACTTTTAAGTCTCCTTAAGCGTTTTCTTTCCGTCTGGGTATTTCCCCCATCGTCGGTAGGTGGGCCGCTAATTAAATCCTCATTAGCAGCCTCATTAACTGTTTCGTTAATCCTTCTTTCCTGGCTCGTGGGTGAGATGTTAATTATCGTGTTATTATGATCTCCGGTTGCCCTTGCGGTATTCCTTCTAATCAATTTGAACAGTGGGGAATACCCGTTTCCCAAATCCCTGTTAAGGAGACACTCCCGTGGAGCCTTGAATATCTCCAAACTTTCCGCTACATCTAGCTTTCTACTATCTCCCACGTTGCTTATCGGTGAGAGGTTTTCCACAGAGATGTTGTGGTCTGCTCCAACCATATGCTCCGCTACTTTAGATTTGAACTCCTTAATGTTTTTCCTCCTTGCTGTTTCTGCTTCCCTCCGATGCTCCTTGAAGCGAGTACGTAGGGCGTAGAGGTTGTATTCCAAAACAGAAGCAACCAGCTGAAGACTCTACTTGGGTCAACAAAGGACCCAATAGAAAGATTGGAAAAAGCAGGGATATACTCGATCCAATGCGGGGATTGTGACCTAAAATATATAGGCCAAACGAAACGAAGTGCACTTACTCGCTTCAAGGAGCATCGGAGGGAAGCAGAAACAGCAAGGAGGAAAAACATTAAGGAGTTCAAATCTAAAGTAGCGGAGCATATGGTTGGAGCAGACCACAACATCTCTGTGGAAAACCTCTCACTGATAAGCAACGTGGGAGATAGTAGAAAGCTAGATGTAGCGGAAAGTTTGGAGATATTCAAGGCTCCACGGGAGTGTCTCCTTAACAGGGATTTGGGAAACGGGTATTCCCCACTGTTCAAATTGATTAGAAGGAATACCGCAAGGGCAACCGGAGATCATAATAACACAATAATTAACATCTCACCCACGAGCCAGGAAAGAAGGATTAACGAAACAGTTAATGAGGCTGCTAATGAGGATTTAATTAGCGGCCCACCTACCGACGATGGGGGAAATACCCAGACGAAAAGAAAACGCTTAAGGAGACTTAAAAGTTTATCTACAAATAGGACGATTAGGGACTATTTTCCTCAGTCGAAGAAACATCGCTGAAGAAGGCTATAAGTGATAGCCGAAATACTGGTATACGGATTTTTGAAAAATAAATTGGTAGAAATAAAGGAAACGAGTTCGACTTTTCATTTCATTTTACTTCTAGATCTGCCGATTCCGCTCAATTTAGACTTAACCAAGTTATGAGAAGGGTGGATCGGTGGATGACTGAGCACGGCCTCCAGCTGGCAGTCTCAAAGACAGAGATTGTCATGCTGACGAAGCGGAGGATACCAACAGTCATACCCACGACAGTTGGCTCCGTCGGGGTCCAGACCAGCAAGTCGGTCAGGCATCTGGGAGTGACCCTGGACACCAAGCTGACGTATTGGGATCATATCTACAACGCATTTTACATGGGCTCTAGTAATCGTCACTTCGCTGAGTAGGCTAATGGCTAACGTTGGCGGACCTAGTGAGACGAAACGGAGACTGCTGATGGCGACGACCAATTCCATCTTGCTATATGGCGCCGAAATTTGGGGATACGCACTTCGAACTAGGAAGTTCCGGAAGCGCATTGCCAGTGTCCAGCGCAGGGGTGCCCTGCGAATCGCCTGTAGCTACCCCACGGTCTCAGAAGAGGCTGTGATGGTTGTATCGGGAGTAATCCCGATCGATCTGCTAGCGCAAGAACGCAAGGAAGGGTTCCTCTTTCGCTCAGAGCTGGACAGAACTGAGGCTTTGACGCACGCGCGTACACTGACCCTCCAACTTTGGCAACAACGTTGGAGTGAAAGTGATAAAGGACGCTGAACGGCTAAGCTAATTGGTCTTATTGAGCCTTAGCTTAACCGGAGCCACGGAGAGGTAAACTTTAACCTTTGTCAATTGTTTACAGGGCACGGTTACTTCAAGAAATACCTGAACAGAATAGGTAAGGTGGTCACACCGTACTACCGGTACTGTGTGCCTGAGCTCGATGATGCTCAGCACACATTCTTTATGTGCAGTCGCTTCGTAAGTTTGAGGCGCACCATTGAGTCCACGATCGGCCTGGTAGCGCCTGAGAAGATCGTGGATGCAATGCTGCGAAACGAGGAGAACTGGCGCGCAGTCTCGACATACGTGGAGAAAGTGCTACGCATAAATCGGGAGGAGGGTTGCCTTACCGACCCATAAGCTGTGGTAGTTCTTGAAGTCCGTGGTTACCAATGGGTGAGTCAGCACGACCAGGTCGAAGCAGTGCTTAGGCGGGTCCCGACTTGGAACTTCGTGGGCTTGTAGATGGTCCTTTTTTTAGTGAGTCAAACCTCACATACCTCGTGGTGATAGGTCACCCGGGGATCTGGTTAGCAGATTTTTTTTGCCATCTACACTAGGGGGAAAAAAAAGGCTGAGGGATTTGGAAGAGTGGCGCATTCGGTGAGCAAGTAAACACAGCAAAAACTTCCTGAAAATGGTCGGCAAAACATCAGAGATTTCTTGGGCATTAGATGTAACGAGGTTTTTCTTATGCATTGACGTAGAATAGTCGGAAGCCTTTCACTTGGTGTTTACGAAATCGAAGAATTTTTTCGGGTCGTGAATTATATCTTCACCAACCATATTCACGTAGTTTTCATAAGCTCCGCGGAATTTGGTTGAAAATTCTATTGCTAAATCTTTTTATCTGTCCTGAATATCATCGCTTACATTGATGTTGTTTTTTATTATTTTGTATAGTTTATTTCTTTAGTTTCGTAAGTAGCTCAGGGTGCTATCCAGCCATGGCTCCAAAAGTTTGTCGTTTTTTTTCTTTATTTTCGGAATGTACTTATTAACGGCTTCAAAAATCAGCTGAACTGTCTCGTCCAATTGTACCGTCAATAGAATACTAGCCCAGTCAATGTTGCTCAGATGAATGCTAGTGCTCTCTTTTTTTACTCGATTACCACTAACATAAATTGAGACATGAATTGGAAACTGGCGGAAGCAATCTCATACATTATGCATCATGCTCCCTGTACGTTATAGATCCTGGTTTATAACCCGGTGGTGTTTTGTAAGGCTTGGTAACCTTTAGATAGGTTGGGTTGGCTGTTTAGGAAAATACTTATGGAACCATTTCTGTAACTGTTTATCCAGATAGTGTTTTTTGAAATAAAAAGAATTTTAGAAAAACTTGTACTTCATCAACCATACAGGCAAAATAGATAAAAACTTAAAACTCACTATGCACACTGCCTTTGATTATTATTAGGTGCGTTTTTTGCGTCTCGATCAATGGCAGATTAGGGTAGGCAGCATTGAAAACAACAACAATCGTGCGTCAGTTTTTGTTGTTTTCAATGCTGCCTACCCTAACTTGCTATTGATCGAGACGCAAAAAAACACCCCTATTATCTCTTAATTATCATAATCACCTGAAACATACCAAATTATCAATCTCGATGCCAAAAGTTCAATTTCAAATTGAATAACGTTCCCAGATTAAACACTCCAATTAAGTGATTTTCTACGTCGTCCTGCGAAAATCGAACAGCTTTCAACGAATTGTTGTACGTCATTGAATATTACTTTAAACACCATGCGATTGGAGTTTGAGTCATACGTGCAAGTGTAGTGGAATTTGTCCTTCATTCTTGATTTTCGCTCAGGATATTACAAAATTATCTTTGAAACAAGCTGCAATAGCCTACTGACTTACAACACAAGCTAATACCACCTACGTCGTACAAGCAAATGTCGTTCACTCTCGGTTTTGTTGTGGGAGATGTTTAATTAAAAACTAATATGCATTTAATTTTCTTGTCTCCTCTTCTCATCTTCTTTCGAAAGAATATCTGAGTGGATCTACTGTTTGTGATAGCGTAAGGCTGAAAATATTATTTAATTTTTCAGCTATGTAATATTCAGTTATGACATTAAGAACTGTGCTTGTGATGTTGTTCAACGATGCGTTGGGACATATTTGGTCTAAGCTATTTAATTGTTTTTACTTTTTTTTAATTGTTGCAGCAAGTAACTGTAATTACAAAATTCACTATTCTAGTAAATAACGACTTTTGCCTCTTACTCAAAGCAAACATATTTTTCATTACACCTATTGAAAATTCCACTATTTCTTGCTGGAAAGCAAAGTCCAGAGTGTTAAATTAATATTAAAGCAATGGGATTGCTTTGAAAATTCCATCATATCTTGGCCTGTGGTCACATATCACGTTTTCCCTTAATTGACAAGGAGACTTCCTTGATATCATGTAACCCGAGTGACAGAAATTTAATTTCCTGTGTAGCTCTTGCTGGCCTATGTGTCCGCAGCTTTCCCACGAACTATGGTATGATATTTAAGAGACAAATTTGCTACTCAAGGCGTTCAAGAAAATCTACGAAAGTGTAACGCAGATTGGTTTAGTATTTAGCTACTACCTTCATTTGTATTTGAGGAGAATATTTTGATTTTTTTGTAAACATATGTATGGAGTGGTAGTTTGGATATACTTTGCAGATTTTTTGGAGATTTTTAAGACTCCCTAAGCTTGATCTCCTAGTAAAAATATACCCAATCTGCATACTATAAGTATTATTATTCTTTCTATAAGTATTATTAACTCTTTAACTAGGACTAATTTTATACATTTAACTCTTTTTTCGTATGTGTTCTTTCCAGTTGTGTTCCATTCCTTTCTGATGTCCTCTCAAGGTTTACACACTGAAAAAAAATTCACATGGCGCCCAGAGCTATGCAAAATAGCGCATTATTTATGGTCCCATACGCTATGTACATAGTACTCTGAGATATGCAGTATGGCTCTCAGCGCCATAACTACATGGCGCAGAAATTATGGCCCCACACGCTATATTACATAGTACCATGAGTCATGTAATATAGCTTCAGTTGTCATACCGATTCGGATGAATTGAGGTAAGTGCTTTGTTTTGAAGTCGAGCTTCTATTTTACTGTAATAAAATAATTCTTTTCAATTTGCAATCTAACCCAAGGACATCCGGGAGGTTAATTAAAGAATTAGCTTAAGTAAGAATCTAGCTGATAGTTGATTTCTTTCATAAGTTACGTTTGAAAAAAATTGATGTTTTGTTAGGGAAAAATAACGATTCATTCTCGAGTAATGTTATATGCTAATATCATTGTTTTATTACATATCCAATTACTCGCCTCTGCGTTCTAGTTACACTGAAAAAACACATAGCGCTAGATGCCATAGTTTATAGACTTCTGGCGCCATGTACATAGTCGATTTCGGGATTGTGATAAAATATAGCGCCAAACGCCATAGTACATGGCGAAAAGTACATAGGAGCAGACGCTATGCTTATAGCCCTCCACGCCATGTACTATAGTACTATACTATATAGACTAACAGGTTGAAATATGCTTGAAGATGGCTATGCTTCAAGATGTGTAAAAGAATAAACAAATGAATCAGGGACGCGAAGCTGCCTGCCTGCTTCTAGGTCCCCGTCTTTCCAATAGAGACAACATTATTGATGACAAAGAATCTGTTCGACGCGAACAGGTCTAAGGAGCGGGTAGTTTAGCATGTATATCAACAGTTATCGTACTTCACCCTATCAGTACCAGAAATAACGAGTAACATCGAGAAATATCGTCTCGAACTAACTCCATACAAACATTTAATGTGTGACACATGTAAGAATAAATAAATTCCCATAGAACGAGAAAAGTCCAGAATAGTCTCGAAGCATGCAATTGCATTCGATTATTCTGGAAATGCCCGCGGGAAATATAAATATCCCAGGCGTGAGTCTTTGGGAAATCAGTCTCTTGAAGAAGCGAATTGAGTGCACTTCCCGGCGAAGTAATTTCAAAGCGAGTGATACTGACATTAGCGCGACTGCTAAAGTGAATTGAACACGATTTTAGCGAATTCAACACTAAAGTGAAGTGATTTAGTTATAACAACTATAGTTTTGAACATAAGCGTGATTAGTAGCGGTAAACAACCATAGCAATATTTGAACTAATTGAATAAAACACATAAACTACTTCTTCTACAGGTGAATTAGACAGACTGTATTCAGTATTCAAATTCATATAAATTTGAAATCATAATTGAAGAGGCTCAGATCGCAGCAATTGCAAATGGCATGTAGGTTCCTCCCCATTGAAGAAATTTAAACCAAGAACGCTTGATTTTTATGTAACAAATTTCTGATGCTTCAGTATTTGAAATGAAATTTATAAATAAAACAGGAAATTCATAAGAATGTAGTTCACTTAAAGGTGGCCGAAGAACCGTCTCCTGTATGAAGAGTCGAGACTGAAGCCGCTTAGGGACAGGGTTATTGAATTAACGACAAGATTCTACGGACAGACAGACATGAGAACGGACTGATTCGGTCACTTGGGCGTACAGGTGGCTCTAATGCGCCATTTATGCGCCCCGCGAAGATAGCGTGTCAACGGCAGCTCATGGATGCGCTTTTTAATTATAGCTGCGATTTTTTAATCCAGGGTGGAGGAGGTATCCTGCATGCATAAAAAAACGATCCAGAGCAGCATGCAAGTTTATTTCTATTAGACAGTTGTCATTTCAAAATGTGAACTGACATATAACCAACGCCGTTTTCAAACGTATGACTATTTATCCTGGTTGCCAGGGTGACATGAAAATTTATGAAAATTCCAACTATTCCAGTTGACATGACTTTTCGAAATACGTTCCACAAAGAGCACGAGTACGAGCTCCACTGAATTCACAAGTGTTCGTACTCTGGATGTTGTTGTTGTTTTGCGTGCAAATCGATATCCTGGACTACTCTGGATCAGTGGTGGCTCGTGGTTTTGAGACTAAGGGAAGCACAGCAAAATTTATAAGCATATAATATAGATAAGCATACTTATGAAGCGCGTAGTAAACTATACATGCGATTTTTTTGAAATATCGTGTAAAAAATTACTTAGGTATTTTGACCATATTTGCATTAAAAGCTAGTGATTAGCATAGCTTATTTCAGTGATATTCCTACTCACTAAGATCAAAAATCTCACAAAAGTTCAAATTATGTATAGTAATTGAAAGCAAAAAATAAATACTAATTTCTTTAATTTTTTTTTTAATTATAAAAAAAAGTTAAATTGAAAACATATTACAGGCTAAATAAATGGTGAAAGTTTTTTAATAGCTCAAAGTAGAGGATATAATCCATCTTTTAACAAATTAAATTAGAGAGCCAATGCCACAATAAAAATAGATACCTCTTATAATTTGCAATAAAAGTGCCTAATATAGTTACCTTTTGCAAACAGTTGACTGAGCGAAATTAGTGTTCTTGGTTTCTAAGACTCAATAAGATCCTCAATGAAAAAGACTACCGCAGTAAATACTCTATGGCGCAATCACATCAACATTCCACATTAAAATCCATATTAAACGGGTAAATATTAACTTTTCGAAACAGAATCTATTCAATACGCTCTCACTTTAACGAGCTTTATGTTATAATTTACTTTAAAAACTATCCTTTTATCCATCTTTAACTGACCGTATTAACTCTGACAATACAAAAAAATCAAGTCAAAAGAGTTATAACAGGTGCGTTTTTTGCGGGAAGACATAAAAAAATGCACCTAATGTAAACTATAAATGCTAAAGAAAGCACTCCAGAAATTTAACATCGAAATAACGTCAACATAAGCGTCCAAAGCAATCAAATGGTCATATCATCCAAAGAACCTGAACCGAGAAACTCATTTTGCGAAAGTAAACCCAAAGCAGATACAAAAAAAAAACCGATATGGAGAAAATTACACTCGAAACAATTTAACTCCTACAACTTGCACCGTACATACACCATGCGAACAAAAGATAAAAGGCATCAAATCAGAAGGGGAACCACTCGTTAGGAGCAGAAGAGAATCTACAAATTCTGTAACGTAGATCATGACGGGAAACAGAGACATAACAGAGACGCGGATGACTTTTCAGCGTCAACATAGGCGTCCAAAGCAATCAAGTGGTCATTTCACCAAAGCACCAGAACCGAAAAACTACGTCTTTTGGGAAAGCAAACCCAAAGCAGACACAAAAAACCGACCTGGGGAAAATTGCACACGAAAAAATGTAACTCATACTATTCTATTCCTCACATGAACATCACAATAGCTTGCACCGTACATGTGAACAAAGCAGAAAATGCATAAATTCCTAAGGGGAACGGCTCGTAAGAAGACGAGCAGAAGAAAATCTACAGAATCATGAGGGGAAACAGTAACATAACAGGAGACGCAGATAACTTTGCAGCGTACTAAGTTCATTCATTAACAAAGATTTTCGGGTCGTTCAGCGGGTGGATGGGGCAAGGGTTTTTTTAATTTCTCTATCCACCAAGACACTGTGATCTGAGCAGCGTCCGCAATGCTACTTGAGTACATTGATTGCAAAATTTTTGTGGGGACCATTATGGCTAAGCGTCTAAGTAGATAGATCTATGCGAATATAACGAGTTTGAGCATTGAAGAAAGATCACTTCAGTGTTCTGTGTAGTATATCTCAATGAACTGTATGTTTTGAATTGAATGGTATGCAGTGCCTGTAGTTTGTAGTAAAACATTTGAGTTTTCGTTGCGTCGCTGTAAATTTAACGTGGAAGCTCTGTAGTTGGACTGTTATAAAATAAAATCATTTGATTCATAATAGCGATGGAGTTTTGACTTTTGTAAGAAAATAAATGTTATTACATTGATTGTTAAATATTGATTGTAAATCTTTTGATTGTTAAATATTGATTGTTTAATCAATTTTGTGGTTTAGCAAGGGAAGCACTGCTTCCTTTGCGTACATCGAAGAGCCGCCCCTGCTCTGGATGTAAAATAAAACGTACCTTATGTAGGCCTCCCAACGACCAGAAGAGACTAGATGTAAGACATAGAATAAGGATTTGGGTCTATTTAGTCATTTGTAGTTATGTGTAGTTAGGTATACGTTAAACTTAAGTCATATCGTAAGGTAGATTTCAAGTGGCTATTGCCAAGATAATCTCATCCACTGTACAAAGCTGCATATGATAATTAGCGTGTAAGATTTTCAAAAAATTCAAATAAATTTATCAAGAGCAAGCAGGCTAAAATAATATATGTAGCCTCTAGTTTTTGTAAATAGTACTTAAGCTAGGGTAAAAATGTACAAAAAAAAAAAATTAAAATAAAATCTTTTCAATCAATCAATCAAGGACGGAGTGCTATTGTATCTACAACGGAATCATAGCAATGATGACGTCTTAGTCTTCAGCACGATAAATATCATGTATAGTATTTAATTTTTTTGAAAGAATTTTAGGAGCAACTATTAACAATGAATTCACTATTTTGTCAAAGAATTCTGAATCAAACATCTCCTTTCAGTAAATCGATTTTAATCGTGAATTTTAACTATTTAAACATAGTACATACTTAACTATCAATGGCATACCGAGTTATGATATTGTAAACATACTATCATAAACTATGATAAATTATGAGATTCCATTATCCCATCATTCGATCTGTGAACATATGAATCAATTAGTATTTCATAGAATCAATTAGTATTTTCATGACACAATCATTTCATGCAATAGAATATCACATTGCACGTGGTCACTTAGAAAGAAGTGTGAAAGAATTGATGTCAAGATTTGTTTAGATTATCAAAGATGAATTTCAAGATCGTTTGCATTATGAAAGAATGAATATCGATAATTGTTTATAAATATTATCGAGATTGTTTAGAATATGAAGACGAATGTCAAGACAGTTTATAATTCAATCAGTAAGAAAGTTAATGATAGAATTATTTTGATTAAATAGAACATGAATTTTCGATTTCATATTCTTAAGAAATACTTAACAAAGAATTGTTTGTTTTATCTCGCTACTATAAATACCTGTACGAGTTTAGAAGTAAGTTCAGTTTGTGGAATAAATTCCTTAAGTCCGCATCTCTGGGCTTTTATTAATCAAAAACCCATATCTGGCGCAGTCGGTTTCTGAACCAATAATCGTTCGTTTAAAAGTTAAAGATTCACTAAGTGAGAAATCACAAGAATCTAAGTGTTAGCTTTGTGAAACGCGAATGTGAAAAAAACCGTTTAAATAAAATTATAATAAATAAATTATAATAACAAGGCTTAGCATTGCCTAGAGCAGAATTTTCAGAGAATTCGCTCCTTTCCTGAGGAAAACCTCTGAGAAAGCTAAAAAAGTGCAAAAATTAATAAAATTGTGATCAACAACCGAGCACGGATCTAGCTCCATCAACGAGTCGAGGATCCCAGACTCATTTCCAAAACTTGGCGGCAGATCGCAACTAAAATTTCTTAACTTTGATATTCCAAAGAAGCAATCAGAGTAAGTACAAAACCAGTTTTTACAATGGAACCAGCAGAACTAGCGCAAATGTTAAGGGAAGGCATAGCGCAAGTGCAAGATGATCCCAATAACGAAGACGAATACCCGGATCTCCCGATATATTTGTCATTTGAGGACATTCTACGCGAAGTAAACCGGCTAGAAGATTTTTCCAACCATAAACGTGGCATAACTCTTCAATCTTTTTGTTTAAGAGCAGATAGAATTTTAAGTTTTTGCGATAGTGATGAAAAAAAGAAATATGTAGAACATATAATAAGAACAAAAATTAGAGGTGAACCTCAACGTATATGTGATAAGTATCCACAAATACCCTGGTCAAATTTAAAATCTATTTTGTTCCAAAATTTCGGAATATCCATTCCTTTTCACGCGCTTATCAATGAGATTAACAAAGTAAGATTTAATAAAAATTTTCATAAAGTTTACTATGAAATAGATAATGTATTGGCCCAACTGAATGCAAAATTTTTACAAGATCCACTTAATCCAAGTATTCAGCATTTCGCACCAAGTTTTAACGAAGCATTTGCATTAGGTAGGTTCAAAGCTTGTATACCAGAATACAAAACAATCCTAATAGAAACAAACGGAACCCAAACGCTACATGAAGCATATCAAATATTAAAAAATATAGAACAACTTAGAACTAGCCATTCTGATAACTCTAATAACTATAGCTATAAAAGTCAATATTCAAACAATAATCAAAATTATAGAAACTTTAATCAAAACCACTACGAAATGGATAATACACCTCGTCCAAACTATAATACGGGCAATCAGAAAAACCGAAATTCTAATTTCAATAATACACGAAACAATAATCGTCACAATCAAAACGAACATCTAGATGACCAAGATGTATCCATGAGGACACAAAACTCAAACAGAGAAATTTCAAACAATAGGAGACACAGAAGCTACAGAACGTACAATAATAATCAATATAATAATAATAATGAAAATCAAAACGAGGATAGAACGATGAGAACAGTTAATTATCGCGAAGTAGAAAATTTTCAGCAATCTGCCTCGGAACAAACCCAGAACTTCCAATAATCCCAATTACAATCCTAGGAACAACCCTACGGTGTTTAATAGATACAGGATGCAATACATCCCTCATAAATCAAAATGTATTTCCTGAAGAATGTGAATCACTTTTAGAGTACCCCATTAAATTAAATAGTTTACATAATAACGAATTAGTAACCAAAGGAATATGGACTAATTTCCCGGAAGAATTTAATTATAAAGGAAATATTGAATGGAAAGTTGTAGATTTAAGTGGAAAAATGTTTGACGCAATATTAGGTCAAAACGTGTTGGCACCAATGAAAAGTGTAATAAATAACGAAAATGGTTCAATTACTATGAACAACATTTGCGTACCATTCATAACGGAAAATATAAACCCAGAAACTATCTCAAAAAGTTTATGCCTAACTTTGAATAAACTTGAGACAAGTCCTGTGGAAAATGTGCAAATAGAGCATCTTAACGAGGAAGAGAAGAAAAAATTACTCGTTTTATTAAAGAAAAATAAGGAATTATTTTATAAAGAAGGAGATGAATTAACGTCTACTAACTTAGTCACCCACCAAATTAAAACCACAACAGATAAACCAATATATTCAAAAATTTACAGAATACCACAGGTACACCAAAAAGAAGTGGAAAAACAAATAAAAGAAATGTTAACCAATAAAATTATAAGAGAAAGTAACTCACCATATAACGCACCCTTATGGATTGTGCCTAAGAAAATAGATAATTCTGGAAGAGAAAAATGGCGTATTGTAACAGACTATCGAAAATTAAACGAAATCACAGTCGACGACAAATTCCCAATACCCAATATTGAAGATTTATTCGATAAACTCGGGAAATCGAATTACTTCACAACATTAGATTTGGCAAAAGGTTTTCATCAGATTCCTGTAGATCCAAAAGATAGAGAGAAAACTGCTTTTTCGACTCATAACGGACACTACGAATATCTCCGCATGCCATTCGATTTGAAGAATGCCCCAGCGACATTTCAAAGAATGATTAATACAGTTTTAAAAGAATTTATAAATAAAATATGTGTTGTATATATGGACGACGTACTTATATTTTCTACATCACTTGAAGAACACGTCGATTCAATAACCAAAATATTTAACAAGCTTAAGGAATATAATTTGAAGATCCAACCAGATAAATGTAGCTTTCTAGCTAAACAGACGGAATTTTTAGGTCATGTACTAACCGAAGAAGGCATTAAACCTAATACTAGTAAATTAGAAAAAATTCAACAACTTAAATTACCAAAAACTATAAAACAAATCAGATCATTTCTTGGCTTAACAGGATATTACAGGAAATTTATAAAAGACTATTCTGCAGTCATAACACCAATGACCAAGTATTTAAAGAAAGACACGAAAATAAATATCCACGACATTGACTATATTCAAAGCTTTGAAAAGCTTAAGATTCTACTAACTAATCCACCTGTTTTAAAATATCCAGACTTTTCTAAAGAATTCACTTTAACTACAGATGCATCATTATACGCTATAGGAGCAGTTTTGTCACAAAACGATCACCCAATTGCATATGCCTCTCGTACCTTGAACACACATGAAATAAATTATTCAACAATTGAACGGGAATTACTCGCAATTGTCTGGGCAACAAAACATTTTCGTCCTTACTTATACGGAAGAAAATTTAAATTGGAAACAGATCATAAGCCCTTAATATGGTTAAATTCATTAAAAGAACCCAACCAGAAAATTATTCGTTGGAAGATACGACTAAATGAATATGATTTTTATCCAGTTTACATAAAAGGGAAAAACAATAACGTAGCAGATTTTCTTTCACGCACGAATGAATATAACTCGGAAAAAGACGTTAATATAGGATACGCAAACCCTGATGACACGTTGCAAGAGATTATGGATATCGCAAAAGAAAATAACATAGAATTACCTGAAAACGTAGATATTCCAAACACATCTATGTATCTAAGTCCACCATCGATACAGGATAGCATAACACAACATTCCGAAAGCGAAAACACCACTAGCCTTATACCAATTAAAGATGACTTTATAAACAAATATAAAATACAAATAATTTTATCAAATAAAAAATATCCGGAGCCAATCAACAAAACCAGGATTTATATCAAAGAACGACAGTTACAATATCACGAATATATTACTGAGATAATTAAAATACTAAAACCAAACGTAATAAACGCAATCTATTCAGATTTAAGTGATCATCAATATAATAAATTACAAATTAAACTAAAAGAAATATTTAGCAATGAATATAAATTTCTTAAAGTGTCGAAGATATTAAAAGACATTCAAACAGAAGATGAAGCAATTTACAACATTCGTAATTATCATATCAACGAAATCGGGCATGGAGGTATTGAAAAGACATTTAAAGGATTGTCAAAATACATCTATTTTCCCAAATTATACGAAATGGTTGTACGATACGTTAACAACTGCGAAAAATGCAATCTGGCAAAACATTCAACAAATCCTATTAAACCCAAATTCTACTTAACAGAGACTCCTGAAGATGTTAATAAAATCTTTCACATAGATATCTTTAAAATTGATAATTTAAAAATTGCAACATGCATAGATAAGTTTTCCAAGTATGCATCAGTAAATATACTGCAAGATCAAACCAAAATTTCATTGAAAGAAGCGTTAATATATTTTATTGCACATATGGGAAAGCCAAACAAAATAGTCGCAGATAACGAATTTAATACATTTCTAATACAAGAATATTGTAATGATAAACATATAAACACACACTTTACCACACCTCATTCTCATACGGGAAACGCAGACATAGAACGCCTACATCAAACACTAGCTACTAAATATAGAATAACAGATAAAAACGACACTCAAAAAATTAGAATATTTAACAGTATTTATTACTATAATAATCAAATACACAGTACAACAGTGGAAACACCTTATAACATCTTTCACGGTATAGGAAATAAAAATGAAATCCTTAAAAGAATGAGTAATTTAAAAGTCAAAACAATTAACAAAGCTAATGAACATAGAGAAGACTATACTGAAAATAGAAAAAGTGGTTATGTCAAAGCCCCTGATAGGACCCCAAAACATAAAATGAAATATAAAAAGAAACCTCTAAATAATATTCATTTCACAAATATTAAACGAGAAAAACGTTTCGAAATTTCAGATACGTAAATCTACCAAAAGATGTCAGTCTCGCAATATATAATATTATTCTTGATCGTCACATCTAGCAAAGCAGACATCCAAATCGAAAACATTAATACTCATAACGGAATCATACTTATTCGGGATACATCAATTCCACTTATTAACGATTATTATAGAATTTTCCATAAAATTGATTTCGATAAATATATCAAAGTACTTGAAAATTTTGAAGCATCTATATATTATGACAATGAAACCTCACCAGATGAAGTGCTTCTAAATAAAATAGCTAAGATCAAAACAAATATAAAAATGATATTAACTTCAAACGTGCACGAAATAAATAACCATGTAGAACTCAGAAAGACTCCAATAAGGGTCCCCAAAAGATTCAAAAGAGGATTGTTCAATTTTGTAGGATACGTATATAAACATCTATGGGGAGTAATGGATTCAGAAGATAGACAAGAAATAATGGAACAAATAAATACAATAGATAAAAATATGGATACTATCACAAATAGGTTAAATGAACAAATTAAAGTTAATGACATTTTTGAAAGAAATATCGATAAGGTATATTCTGAATTACGAACAATAAATAATTTTATGAACGAACATATTAGTAAAGAAATAAGAAATATTGTAACACAAATCGCACAACTGAAAATGTACAATGCTATATCGATTATAAACGAAGACATAGAAAAAGTAGTTGATAATATAAATGCAGCCAAAGAAGGAATAATGACAAGATCTATACTAGATATAGAAGAAATCACAAATAATTTCATCGGATTAAATGAACTTAAGGAAATTACTATTAATATATTTGGAAAAATTGACTCCAATACATTTTTGATTATTATAAACGTACCAATATTCTTAACAGAAGAATACCCAACCTATTTTCTAAGAACTATTCCATTTCAAAATAATACAATAATTGACATAAAAAATCAAAGAGTTGTCAAATATAACCACATATTATATCCATATACCAAATACACTAAAAATCTGAAAAATCCTATAAATTGTGATCATATATGTAAAGTGATTAAAGGTTCACAAAATACAGAAATAGAAGAAATCCAAAAAGGCTTAATATTGGTAACGAAATTTAACGGCACATTGATGCATGATTGTAACGAAAAGCAACTTCATCCTGTAAGAAACTTTGTGATTAATTTTAATAATTGCTCTGTACAAATTAATAATCAACTATTCACAAATAAAATTTCCGAATTTAATCATAAACTCATTATACCGCCTGTATTCAATTTAACACACACTAAACTTGAATTAACACTAGACGATATACAATTAGAAAAAGCTGAAAGACTCAAAGAAATCCAATTATTGAAAAGCAACAATGTCACAAATAATGTTTTTACGGGCCTAGTTTTAATAATTATAATCATTATTGTAATATGTATATTATATTATTACCTCAAATGTAAAAGTAAAATTTTAAAAGTAAATTTACCAGATAAAACAGACGAATACATTCAAAAACTTGAAAATATCGAATTAAAGAAAGTAAAGTTACAAAATAAAATTTTGAAGAAAAACAAGAAAAAAGATATTTCACCTGAATTGAACCAGGAGATTCAATCTTAAGGTGGGGGGAGTTATGATATTGTAAACATACTATCATAAACTATGATCAATTATGAGATTCCATTATCCCATCATTCGATCTGTGAACATATGAATCAATTAGTATTTCATAGAATCAATTAGTATTTTCATGACACAATCATTTCATGCAATAGAATATCACATTGCACGTGGTCACTTAGAAAGAAGTGTGAAAGAATTGATGTCAAGATTTGTTTAGATTATCAAAGATGAATTTCAAGATCGTTTGCATTATGAAAGAATGAATATCGATAATTGTTTATAAATATTATCGAGATTGTTTAGAATATGAAGACGAATGTCAAGACAGTTTATAATTCAATCAGTAAGAAAGTTAATGATAGAATTATTTTGATTAAATAGAACATGAATTTTCGATTTCATATTCTTAAGAAATACTTAACAAAGAATTGTTTGTTTTATCTCGCTACTATAAATACCTGTACGAGTTTAGAAGTAAGTTCAGTTTGTGGAATAAATTCATTAAGTCCGCATCTCTGGGCTTTTATTAATCAAAAACCCATATCTACCGTTCATCTGGCAATTCCTCACAAAATCAATGCATCAGTTCCGTGGAACATGTGCTTTTTGTTACTTTACTCTCGCGCGTGAATAATCATCAAAACTTTGTGGTTATTTGATATCCGGATACTACCCGACCTTTAGCACTGGATATAAGCTTTTCCAAGCTTCCATACTGAGTCGGATGACGAAGCAGACGCAAACTTGACGTTTTTCCTTTGAATTGTTACATGAGTGAAATTCCCCGAGACGGCACAGTCTTGGTGGGTCGTTCGTGTCACGTTCACGTGAAAGTCTAGTAGGTCTGTGGTATAGCTACTGAAAGTATTTGATGGTTTTAAAATTATACTAATTAACAGTTCAAAGTAATTTATAGCAAAACTTTCGCATAATTTCGGTCGGAAAACGTGGGAAATTTGTTAATTTACAGTTAAAACCACTTAACAGTTTTCAAGTGAAATTAGCCTCTACAGGATTTAAAAGGACAAAAGTTTATCATTAATATCTATAGACAATTTTCGGAGAGATTCAGTAAAATAAATTAATTTCGCGTGCACTTGATTAATAGTTTCGTCTAGAAAATCAATAGTTCAAACGAGGCTACGGATACATTATCTAAAACATCCTAAACGTCTGTGGTGAGTTATACATTGCGAAATGAATGGTATTCTACAACTTGTCAGTTCTTTACTTATTAATGAAGAACGGAATAATGATGGCTACGAATAGCAAACATACTTATTGCTTTTGAGAACGACACAACAGCGATAGCATTGAGCTTAAATCAACATTCTTGTCAGAGCACTACTCCCTTTTTACATTGAATTGATACAGTCCTGCGCTATCCTTGCTCAGGTTTTGCTTCTAACATGTTGATTATTCGTTATCATTTCGTAGCAAGGAAGTAGTGAGTTTAGTTATGCATCAAGCAAAATAAAATATAAAGAATTCAGAGGATATAACTTCCTCGGCTCTTTGCCAATAAGAATAGAGGATGAAACCATCAGTCAATGTCTTTTAAGATTAGAAATGATTTATGCCTGCCTTAATATACATTCCATTGGTATTCGATGGGACTCAAATTATTTGTTATTTATGGGAATTCATAGCACATGGTATGTCCGTAACTGGCTAGGGAAGTGAGCTTTTAAAAATTCCAAAGCATTGGAGTAACTAACATTCATCGAAATGCTTCTGAGCTTGGAAGTTAATGAGTGTGCGTAAAATTGATAGCTAGCATTTACTATCTTTATTCAAACAGAATCGAGAATAAATCTCTAAAAAATTTAAAAATAAGTTTTATGAAGAAAAAAAACCATAACAACATCGTAACAATGGTCTCATGATTTGTTGCTCGCTTCGTCGGTCCATTTCATGGATTCTGACAAGGACATTAAGTTGATTTTGTCGGTCCTAAGTAAATATGATTTAGTTCCGCGTTTGCATGCACTCGAGCAGAATATTTCGAAATTGTATGTTTAGGACTAATGTGTATGCCACTTTACGACATTCGAGTGAAATGACCATTTGAAATTTAAACATGTTGGGAAGTAAAGTCCATGCACGTTAAGCTTATTTATTTTGATCAAAATGCAAAACCAAAGTGCAAATTAAGTTTAATTTGATTGAATTTAGAGCAACTGCAAAAAGAACATTGTATTTCAATAAAAATGAAAGAAACAATGAAATACTAAGATGAGTTTTTTGCCAACTCTAGATTAGTTCATCTACGGTCCTTTTTGCAAATTAATTTCTCCCTCCATATCGTTGTGATAAAATAATTAAAATCTATTCAACGACATACATTGCTTCCTTTGATATTATTCAATTTTAAATCATTTTCTGTTCTCTTTTTTCTCATTTCCTCTTAAAAATTTGTCATTCTATTAGATCATGTGTTTGGTCATCGGAATGTGATTTTCTATATTCGTTTTTTAATGGCGTTTTATTCATGTACCACGCAGTTTTTCGTACTTCTATGAAACAATATAGAAGTTTTTGGCATGTGTTAGTTAAAACTGAGCGCAAATTCATGATTCCTTCGCACGTAACAGTTGCACTGACTTCATCCGAATTAACGTCAATTAACATTAAAATTTGCTATTCAAGGTAGAAAGTTCACTTGTCAAATCATAAAATAAATGTCCAAATTTGTCAAGTTGAACATGGACATTGACCTTTAGATATTATCAATGTGTCATATGGGGCATTTCGCGTGAAGCGGACAACGAAAAAAGTCGAGGTTCTGGATTTCGTTCATATTGTGCATAATGGTACTTCTAGAAGATATGAATGTGGATGCAAAAGTTTTTATTTCTATGAGGTTTAGTTGCCGAGTTATGGGCTTCTGAGTAATTGATGAAATTGATAAAAGCTTTTTTTTGGAAGCGGATTCTGAGATTCAAAACAAAATCTAAAAAAGATTTAACATATTGATTGGTATAGAAAATTAGCTGTTCTTTTTAATTTTGAAATTAGATTTGAAAAAGAAAATTTGGAACTATGTGGAACCGGAAGTAGACCCTTAAACTCGTAATTTGAATAATTAGGACCAAACTAATTTTGTTTATTTTTATAACAAAACAAAGCTTAAAGTATACTTATTTTATCATAAAAGTTTTAGAATGAGATGGCCAGTAGTTTAGGAGGTAGATGAATTTCAATACATAAAAGTCGCATGGAGCTTGGTACTGGGAGCTTGATAATGATAGCTAGAGAGTGTGAAAGCAAAATATTTGTAGTAAAACTATTATATATCACTTGTATCACTTACATATACACTGCATCAAAAAATTGCACGTACACCACCTTATCATAAATTAAAACTCATTTATTTTTTAAATAAACAAAATTTTCGTCATTTTTGTTAATTTCATGAGTTCTACACAACTGAAACTATCTGAAACAAAAAAGCATTCCGTAATATTAATGTTAATTTTGAAAATTAAGCTATAATTCAAGTCAAAAAATTGCACGTACATCAAAAATTTGCACATACATTCAGCAAATTAATTACTTTTTCTACTTCTAATAGCGTGTGTGGTGTCCTTTCGCTGAAATCACATCCTTTAAGCAATTGTTCATTGAATGAGCTAGTCTTCTAGTAATTTCAGATGTTATTTTTTCACACTTTTCTCAAATAACATCCTTGAGGTCAGCTCGGCTTATAATATGATGTTCCCGCACTTTTTTTTCGAAAACATCCCAAAGATATTCAATGGAATTAAGGTCTGGTGATTGGGGTGGCTGAGGAAGCACAGATTTCACGTTATACATTAACCACTCTTTTACTGGATGCGAGAAATATTTTGGATCATTGTTATGTGCTAGTGAAATTTCGTCGCTAATTCCAATTTTCGAAGCACTGGCTCTTAAATTAGGCTTTATTATTTCTAAGTATTGATGCTTGTCCATAGTGCTTTCCACAAATACCAAATTTCCAACGCCATTTGCTTCCATCGCTCTCCAAACCATAACATTTTCACCTTCATGTTTCTCAGTGGGTCCCAATTTTTTTGACTCCAACGCTGATTGACTCTCTGCCGAACAAATCGCCGCCCATCAGAGGCAAAAAGATTATACTTACTTTCATCTACAAAAATAACAGTTTCCCAAATTTAGTCTGACTCTTTTACATACTCTCTGGCACACTCAAAGCGTCGGGCAACATTTTTCCTCGAAATGAACGTTTGTGTTCTTGCAATGCATCCCTTGTAACACTTTTTAGGGAGAAAATTTCGCACTGTTTGGGCATTCAAAGATATTCCGTCGTTTCTTTTAAGGTCTGCAGCTCTTTTGGGAGCACTTGTTTTTGGATCCTTCTTAATAATTCTCTAAATTTTTTTATCCAAATGCTCAGCTAAAATTTTCTTCCTACCTCTTCGTTGGGCAATTGCAAAGCTTTTGTTGCTTTTTAACATTTTTATATCGGTTTGCATGGTCGAACGTAGTGTGCCAATGATCCTTGATACTTCAGCATAACTTTTACCTTCCTCCTTAAAATTTACGATTCATTTCATCACTTCAACAGGGACATTGCGGTGTGTTTCGCCTATTTCAGAATTTAAAAAAAAAGAATTACTGCACTGCTCTATTGAGCATTTACAACTACTACCTTCAATAAATGAGGATAGTGTGTAAATCTGCACTGGAACTAAGTACCATTACTTTTCTTTTACAAGAGATCATAAGTTAATCTTGTGTGTACAGTGAAAAAAATCCACATGGCGCCCAGAGCCATGTAACATAGCGCATTATTTATGGCGCCATACGCTATGTACATAGTACTCTGAGCTATGCAATATGGCTCCCAGCGCCATAATGTCAGAATCTACATAGCGCGTGGTCCTATGTAACATGGCGCAGCATTTATGGTTCCACACGCTATGTACATAGTGCCCTGAGCTATGCAGTATGGCTCCCAGCGCCATAATTACATGGCACAGAAATTATGGCCCCACACGCTATATTACATAGTGCCATGAGCCATGTAATATGGCTCATGGCACTCCAATTATAACTCGCAGCCATGCTGTGTGAAGGAAGGTATAAATGTCAGCAAGTGACATTAGAGCTTGGGTCTACATAATTGACTCATTTTGAACTGAAGTACTGGCTGCGATATTTTCGATACTTCGACCGGTGAATTTTCACACTGGAGCAGGAACATTCAATAGTGAGTATGTTGACTCGAATTTATCGAATTTATGTTTGGTAGAATTTATATTTGGTGGAATTGATATTTGGTGGAATTGATATTTGGTGGAATTGATATTTGGTGGAATTGATATTTGGTGGAATTTATATTTGGTGGAATTTATATTTGGTGCACTTAAAAAACACATAGCGCCAGACGCCATAGTTTATAGATTTCTGGCACCATGTACATAGTCGATTTCAGTCGATTTGTGATAAAATATAGCGCCACACGCCATAGTACATAGGAGCAGATGCTATGCTTATAGCCCTCCACGCCATGTACTATAGTCCTCCACACCATGTACCATAGTTAGGGATTCCAATCCCGAACCATATTTTCAATCCCGGGATTACGGGATTAAAAAATCTTAAATCCCGGGATCCCGGGATTTGAAATTCAAAATACAACACAACAAAATAAGTCAAGTTTCTAGTAAACAGATTATATAATTTGCCATCATTTCAAAACTACAACAATAAGTAAGCTCAAAACTGTATAAAAAATTGCATTATTACTAATTTATATTATTGATGCAAATAAAAACAATAATTTTAATTATCCAAAACGTTGACAGTATGAAGACAGATATTAAAAATTACATCTATTACAAATTACAACAAAATATCACGACAAAAAACCACAACAACAAAACACAACTCTTAGAATTGAGATACATAATAAAGTAACATAAAAAATTCGGCCAAAGTTCATTGGGTTTTTCGGAAGTAACATTGAAGCAATAGCAAAGCATCTAAAGTATCGTCTCCAAGCCTGCTTCTAAATTTATTCCTGATGTTGGACACCGCGGAAACGGTCGAGAAATATTGGTAAGCCTGCTCCAAACTACGCAAGTGCCACCACTTTCGAAAAGATTCATTTCTTTTGCAATGGTTTTAATTAGATTAGTTTCTTGCGGCATTTCATGATTGATTATTTTCATACTTTTGCAGCTCTTCTTGTAGCGTTAATTGACGACTATCTTGTTTTGATCAATATGGGTATCTACTGGGTTCTCTTCATTTCTTTGGCCACCAAGCATAGGGTTCAGCATCTAGATCATTGTAGTATTTTTTTTAAATATTTGCGTTGCTTGGTTTCAAAAATAGAGATTTTATTTCATTTGGTAAATTTTCGCTGGTACAATGTGGACTCTGGAGGTAGCTTAGCATACCACTGAGGCTCTTTTATTCGGTCCAATATTGCAATTTTCATAGCATTCAGAAGAATAGACCGTTTTTCTCCTAAGAGCCTCAAGACAAATCTTGATGAAGTATTAGCAGTGCATAAATTAACAAGTCTGCGACTAAAGGCCGTCACAGCCAATTTTACAGGGAGTAAAACTTCAATAATTTTCTGAATCGAATCAAACTCTGTTGCTTCTAATTGCTCTGAATATTGCAGCCCTATTAATTTATACTATTTTTCAAAATGGGAAACTATTCGAGCATTGTCAAGAGACTATTTCATCTTGTTTTACAATCCATTTAAAGGAGACAGTTAAATGCCTTGCTCGGATCCGACATAGTTTTAAAGATCGTTATTATTTTTCGTTGGAGCTTTTTTAAAATATAAAACTACCTAACGAATTTTCTTCATGCATGCGCTGATGTCCTTCGTCTGATCTAGCGTGTCTTGCAGGCCACCGGTTTCAACGAAGTTAGCTGATTCAGGACCATCCAAATCTTCGTGGTCGTCGTTCAGACTATCAGCTGCTTCATCAACTCTTTAATCTGGAATGGACCTCATATTATAGCGAACATCGCAAACTGCCAAGTGGATGCTATGCGCCAAACAAATATGTTGCTCTGTACCAACTAGTCTGCCTACTTTTCGCATTTCGTTTGACCCATCAGTTACGATGGTAACAATGTCTTTTCCGAGAGAAACATTAAACTCATATCTAGGTAGTTTCCAGCTGTCATTGATATTCTTACTCGCTCCAAGCTCCAGTAAGAATTTACTAAGTAGATGTTTATATTTATATAGCGCTTATTTGCAGTCAAGGTCCATTAATCAAACATCAAACTGAACCGTTCACCTGAGATACTAGCCTGTTATATCTTATTTTTTATTATTTTCTTTATCCTGCTTGCATAGCCAACAACCTTTTTTTGATTGTTGTTAAGGATTTTGGTAAATCTGTGTATGCATTCGCTAGTATTAATTTCCTCAAATCATTCGATGTAACGAATGCACTAAATGTGAAACAGTCCATACTTATTTATTTACAAACCCCTTTGTATTCTCTTGTTAACTGTTACATCGGTTTGTTTTGCTCTATTCTTTACGCATTTTGATGTGAGCTAATTGTTTTCTCATAAATATGGATTCTATTTGCACTTTTCGAGTCTTGCTGTATCTTGATTGCCGATAATGCTTGACTCCCGGCCCCGAAATCCCAGCCAATTTCTGATCCCGAAAATCCCGGGATTAGAGCTCATCAATCCCGGGATTTTCGGGACCAGAAATTGGCCGGGATCCCGGGATCCCGGGATTGGATTCGCTAACCATAGTCCTCCACGCCATGTACCATAGTCCTCGACGCCATATACTATAGTCCTCCACGCCATATACTATAGTCCTCCACGCCATATACTATAATCCTCAACGCCATGTACTATAGTCCTCCACGCCATGTACTATAGTCCTCCACGCCATGTAATATAGTCCTCAAAGCCATATACATGGCGTGGAGGACTATAGTACATGGTGTGGAGGACTATAGTGTATGGCGTGGAGGGCTATAAGCATAGCGTCTGCTCCTATGTACTTTTCGCCATGTATTATGGCGTGTGGCGCTATATTTTATCACTATCCCTAAATCGACTATGTACATGGCGCCAGAAGTCTATAAATTATGGCGCCTGGCGCCATGTGTTTTTTCAGTGTATGTGCAATTTTTTGATGTACGTGCAATTGTTTTAAGTATATTTTTACTGTACTGTGACAGTAAAAGCTAATATAGCAAAATACTGTTTTGCTAAAAAGCTTTAACAGTATAGAATTTATAAATACTTAAAGAATGAAAAAAGTTTTTTTTGTTTAATAAATAGAAGAGTTTTTATTGGAGTAAGGGTACTGTACGTGCAATTTTTTGATACAGTGTAGAAGATAAAATATTTAAAATTGCTAATGCTGATTTACTTAGTGAAAAAAGCTACTTGTGTATGGACAAATGAATTTATTTCACAATTTTTACAAATTTACTCTCGTTTCTTAAATTAGTTTTTTTTTAATAACTAGAGGTGTTTCTACGATCAGTTTTTTCCTGCAGATTCGACATAATTTCTTTTCTGCTAATATTCTTGGAATTTTTCTTAGGTCCTTAGCCTTCCGATGAAACTTCAAATCGAATGGATTGAAACATCGATAGCCGCACGGAGGCATAATTCACATAATTAACACTCTTTAACTTATCAACGAAAGTAATAGTCATTTCAAGCGTTGAACAGTAACTCGAAAAATAACGGAAAATTTGAATTGACTTGGCGTCAAATATATTATATGCTCGTCATATATTTTAATTAGGTTTTTATGGGAAAATAAAACCCTTTTCAAATAAGAGATGGCACTACTAATCACATTTCGATATCAATTTTAGTTTTTGAGCCAACTAGCTGTCCTAAGCAAGCTCTCGGTACCACGCCCCATGCGACTTGTATGGATTAAAAGTCACCAACCTCCTAAACTACTGGCCACCCCAATAAATATATTTTAAGCTTTGTTTTATTATAAAAAAAAAACAAAATTAATCTGGTCCAAATTATTCAAATTACAAGTTGAAGTGTCCACTTCCGGTTTCACATAGGAAAAAAAATTATTTTTCAAATCTAATTTCAACATTAAAAAGAACAGCTAATTTTCTATACCAATCAATATGTTAAATGTTTTTTAGATTTTGTTTTGAATCTCAAAATCCGCTTCCAAAGAAAGCTTTTATTAATTTCGTCAATTATTCAGAAGCCCATAGCTCGGCAACTAAACCTCATAGAAATAAAAACTTGTGCATCCACATTTATATTTTATAGAAGTACCTACCATTATGCACAATATGAACGAAATCCAGAGCCTCGACATTTTTTCGTTGTCCGCTTCACGCGAAATGCCCCATATACAAAGCTAAAACACAGTTCAGATACATATACACATAGCCACAAAATTGAGGGCACAATCTATATAAATGCCAAAATATTATTCAATGTTACTACTATTGTAGTAAATTTATCGAATTGGCATTTTATTCTGTTAGTGCGTAATCTTCTTTATAAATGTACACCAAATTAACACAAAAAATAGTAGAATCTACCACAAAGTTTGCTATATTGATGTCAACTGTACCACTTGCGAGCTACACAAAATTGAAGGCACACGTGCATCTAACAAGATATTTTGTAGAATTTGATGATCCAATTACTTTTCTTTCTTTACAAACATTGAGTTTTAGGTGAATGTTAGTGACTAGTTGAGTTAAGTGTGTTGTTTTAAAAAAAAAAAAAAATAGTATTTGTACATAAATAAATAAAAAAAAGCTGAAATGGATAAACGGAGAAAAGAATCCACAGTTGCCGAAAGAATAATTATTTTTAAGCTTGTTTACGAAGGTCAAACATATCGAGAAGTAGGAAAAATAGTTGGGAGACCATTTGCTTCAGTAAGAACTGTAGTCAACAAATGGAAAAATGACGGAATTTATATTAATAAAACGGGACGCGGACGAAAAAAGTTACTGTCAGTTAAAGATGAGGAATACATTCGACGGGAAATAGAAAAATGTCCAAAGAAGCCGATTAATAATTTGAGGGCTGAAGTTTCTCATATGATCCAAAAACCAATATCCAAGGAAACTATTAGAAGAACATTGCGAAACCATGGTTCAAATTGAAGAATAGCCTGTAAAAAGCCATTTATTTCAGAAGCAAATAGAAAAAAGTGGTTAGAGTTTGCCAAAACTTTCGTAAATGAGGGTCCAGATTTCTGGAAAAACATAATATTCAGTGATGAAAGTAAGTTCAACCTATTTGGCTCTGATGGCAGACAAATATTTTGAAGGGAAGCGAATACCGAGCTAAAGAAAGAAAATTTGTGCGGAACCGTAAAACATGGAGGAGGTAATGTGATGGTTTGGGGCTGCATTCTGCAGGAGGAGTCGGCAACATGAAATTTATTGAGACCACTATGGACTAATTTAAATACCTCGATATCCTGAAAAGGAATTTAAAATCAAGTGCTATTAAATTAGGACTATCGGATGTGTTTTGGTTTCAACAAAATAATGATCCAAAGCACACCGCACATATTGTAAAGATGTGGTTGCTTTATAATACGCCAAAACAATTAAAAACTCCACCTCAGTCCCCAGACCTTAACCCAATTGAACATTTGTGGCCAGTACTTGAGCAACAAATCCGAAAGTTTTCAATTGCGAATAAATCCGAGCTGAAGTCAACAATAGCAAGAGAATGGCAAAATATCAGCCCAACCATAACAAAAAAGTTAGCGGAAAGTATGCCTAGAAGACTAGCAGCAGAAATCAAAGCCAACGGATATCCAACTAACCACTAATAATAAATTATTTTATATTTTTCTAGTGATCTTGAAGTTTGTGCCTTTAATTTTGTGCCTTTAATTTTTTTGTTAATTTTTTCTTTTGTTAAAAAAATTGAAATTAATAATTTTTTAAAAAATTGAAATTAATAATTTTTTTTATTAATTTTTGTATTTTTAGTCTTCAATTTAATAAAAAATAAAAAAATTTGTGATAATAAAGTGACATTAGTTTATATACGATTAAGAGTTTTCATATTTATTGCTTGTGCCTTCAATTTTGTGACTATGTGTAGTTTGAATGAGTTTCTTACTAAATTTGAACTCAATTAAACTCAATATGTACAATGTTTGTATATCATGAGCGTTATTTGGTTTATTCTGTACTCAACAATGCCAATTTTACCTAGGCTGGAGTTGTATGTCAGAGAATTGAATAGATTGTGGAACCATAATATCTTTTAATTAGTTACATTTGTGGATTGGTGGGCAATTTTGAAAGGTTTTGTATCTGTAACGTGATCGAATGTTAGATGTAGTGTTTCCCATTAGAAAACCGAACTTATCCTGAGCTGGAAAATTAATGGATTAACTTTTTAATTCAATTACACATTTGCAACTGCATATAAGATACAGACTATTTGCAATTTAGATTGATAGTTAGGATTGATAGACAAACACTCAAAACTATAATTATAAATTTGATATAAGTTAAAAAAGAAATACTGGTTGGAACTTGAGTTGCAGTTAGGGCAGAAACCGAGCCAAACTTCTGATACAATTTATTTTGAATCTCACAAACCAAGCACAGCATTTGCCCGGAATACAAATGCGTCAATCTTATACAAAACTTCTTCATGAAGTAGGTATTTGTGGATTTGAATGTGATTAATGAAACACCAGTACATATTTGTGAACATAGTGTCCTATCAAACTAATCAAGTTCAAGCGTTTCAATTTTTCTCGACTTTGTTTTGGTCGCTTTTACGCTAGTAAAGTTAAGTTCCGACCAGTGTCGATAATTGAAGTGTAGAAACTAAGGACCGGAGAAAAAATCTACATACCCTTTTACTTTCTTTTCATTCTTGTTCATATTCTTTGAAGCAAAATTACTTCCGAAGTGAAAAAAAAATGCAAAAGTACATACGTTTTAGCAACTTGACAGCAAGCTGCCTTCTAAAGAAAGTGGATACTGTTAGTTACAAATGTTTAGATCAATATATCTCAAAAACGATTATGGTTAGAAGAAAAAGTTTTCGAATCTTTTTTGTTGGAAATTTTTTCAGCTACAAATTCGTCATACATTGTTTTTCCGTAGGCGTGATTATTACTGAGATATTTAGGAATGGTCACTTTTGGTGACATTTGACCCCGTATAAAAAGTAATGCAGCATTCGGATCGATGGGGACTTTTGACATTTTGTTCAGCACGCCAGTGCCAAGGTTCACACCAAAATTTTTTCCGAAGTTTCGCCTTTTTTATGTCGAAATGTCGAATTTCACTGGGCTAGTAATACCTGCTTTGCCACAAATCGAAATTAAAAGCACTTCAACTAATCCAACGTCAAATTCTTTCGAAATAAGTCAATGACGTAAAACATTTTACTTAGAGAAAAATTCTTGGAATAGAATATTGCTTCATCCTATCACAAGGCTACTTACATCCGCTCATATGTAGGTGTCTGTGTAGCACAAAAATTAAATTTACGCCTGAAAGAATCAATCTGCTGTCAAAGAACAAGCTACAACCTTCTGGCACCGAGTGTGAATTTTCTAAAGTACTTACAATCGTATGTTGAAGACTGACTCAACGACTTTAATCATCGTTTCTATTAAAGAGCACCTGAAATATTCTTTGTCTATTTTCTGTTACCGTACTATCAACAAGGGATTTTAATAAAAATTTTAGAAAATGTAAAACCACTTCAGAGTATGGATTGGATGTACAATGCACCACCTTCAAGGAATATTGAATTATTCAGTACGATTCCACATAAGCCGGATTCGTTTTTCAAGGAATACATTTTTTTGTCGGATCTTATACAATTTGCAAGAAGGTTTTAAATTATGGATGAGAAAGTTTATGAATATAACGGATTATTGCTTGCGGAGGAGGAAACTAACTAGAACTAACTAATAAATATTGGAAATATTGAAATATTTTAGCTTTAATTAGCTAAAAAAACAAACAAAAGAATGAGCCGTAGGGGAAACTGGGTACACATGATCCCAGTTTTTTATTCTAGCTATATCTCAGTTGAAAAAGGAAATATCACTTAGTTTTAGCATAATTTTTAAAGCCAAATTAATATAGATGCATACAGAGCTGAAATTTACTTGTGAAGGTAGATCACTTTTGAGTAAAGTAACAATAAAAAAATTGTAATAAGTGATCAAGTATCCCCTTTGTTTAGGGGAGACATGTTTCTGTAGGAAAAAGTCACCCCAACGAAGCTTGAAAACCACGTTCATAAAACCAATCCTCGACTACTAACCCTTTATTTAGATTCGTAATGTAACTTATTATAAATAGAATGTTTCAGCAGTTACCTAAAACAATTTCAAGATCACATTAATTTTAATAATTAAACTCAGATAGTTGTGTAACTTGTGCAAATAGCAAATTATAATTTACTCCAATTACATACATAAATTAACTCTTTAAGCTCTAATAATATACATTTTAAATTTTTAATCCTTAAACAAAAAATGATCGGTTCTCAGTCCAAATTAAATAAACGTAACGATTTCAGGAATTCAAAGCTCACCGTCCGTTTGCTGGTCGACTTAAAAGTAGGATTACCAATGTTTTTTAACTATTTGATATCTACTGATTTCTGAAATATTCTCTTTTGAAGGCCACTTAAACTTACGATTGTCGATTTTTTTGTCAAAACGGACAATGAGATTGCCTTGCATCATTGATTGTATTTGACCAACATAGCGATGAAGCGAATTTCGAATAGAAGGCACGTTGACAATAATCCAATCATCACAGTTTAGAGTTTCAGTTGAATCTGATTCCTCGGACTCACAACTTGGCGTGTACTGATTCTGGTCATCAAAAGAAACAGGCGATGGTGGGACTTCCTTTTCAGTTTCCGGTGATGCTGAAAATTTTTGTAAATTTCGCCTAACGCTTTGAGTTCGAGTTACTTTTTTTTCTTTTCGTTGTTTATAATTCTTCTTCTATTTTATTTTTAACTGGGATGTCGGTTAGTATTTTAGCGTCGCCTTTCCTACGACCTTTTTGGTTAATTTTCCTGGAGGGTGCCTTGGGAAACGGCCTGATTTCTTCTGGTGATTTCTTCTGGTGATTTCAAGCAAGAAACGCTCGAAGCCGACGGTTGTGGTGTCTGTTGGTGATTTCAAGCAAGAACACTCGAAGCCGACGGTTGTGGTGTCAGCAGTATGTTATGCTCGTCTTCTAAAATTTGCTGCTGCTCACTAAATTGTTTACTTTTTTTATTCAGGTATTTTTGCATTTTGGTTTACAACTGAAGATGCATTTCCACAAATGGGTATATTTTCATTATTTTTTGTTAGTTGTTGCGTTAATGCACTTATCTGAATGTCGTCTTCATAAGGTCTGTCGGTGACATACGATGATAGGAATTCATCTTCGGTGAATATTTCAGGGTTAAATGGATAAATGCCAGTTATTTTGAACCTACTTTGAATATTTCGAGGAATGAATGATCGGGTAAAAGCGTGACAAAAGCTTTTTGCTATGTCATAAATAGTTATAATTTTCCCAGGATGTTGAGCCATCCAATGATCGCACGCAGAATTATAATAAGTTTTCAAAGGGCCATAAGCTGTTCGGTCTAGTGGTTGCAGCTTGTGAGAAGTATGCGGAGGGATTGTCAAAAGATCCCATTGTCTTTCGCATAGTTCAAAGAAGGAATCGATTTGTGACTATCGTGATTGTCCATTTTTATAAGACATGGCAATTCCAGCGAACATTTGGTATATTTTTTGAAATGATGCATCGACTTTAAGAAATTATCTCCAGTCATCCATCCGCTATGATGTGTGGTACTACATGTGCTTATTGGAGCATTGTTTAGCATTCTATCCTGCCAATTTTTTCGTGGGAGCACCATAAAAGGAGGTGTATAGGTACCGGTTGCATGAATTGCACAGCAGACTGTAACAAGTTCCCCACGCTCTCCTGAAGTCATTTTGCCGACTTGTTTTATTCTTTTCGTTGCTATTATCTTTTTTGGCTTGTGAACGATTGTAAGACCACTTTCATCTACATTCCAGATCGATTCAGGTCTGAAACCAAATTTTGTTAAAAGCAGCTGTAGATTATCAAAAAATCTTTTTATATTGTATTGATTGAAGCTAGTATATCTTCCAAAGCTGGTAGCTTCGGGTACTCTCAATGATAATTGCCAGTTCCTCTTCCTAAATCCATAATACCAATCAATACTAGCCTTTTCATCTCTCCATTTATCAACAAACTTCTTGTTTTTTTACCATGCCAACTGGTATGCTAACTCGCGCACAAATTGGGAGGTGAGACCATGATGTAACTTGCTAGCTTTTTGTACATATTCAAGCAGTACAGTTTCTTCGTTTGGGGAGAAAAGCATTGATTTTTTATAATCAGGTACATAAAAAATGGGCTCTTCCTGTGATTCTTGTTTACGTGCGTATCTTTTTAATGTCATTATAGTAACGCCGAACTCTTTGGCTGCACCATAGAGGTGCTGCACGTTCCATCCGTATCCCGTCAAGAACTTGCTTATCAGCAAGCTTAAGCTTGTTTGGATCATTCGTCGTACGCTTCTTAGCCCCTTCTTTGGTTTTGTAAACCCTTGGCATTGTCCAAAACAAAGCATTCAAATTTTTCATATATTAGAAATTTCGAACAATAATAGAGCACGTGTATGGGGTCAGTGGACCCCATAATCAAGCGTACCCATACATAAGGGGAACATATCTACCCTAGTCTATATATTTTTTCAAAATCGCATTTTTACACATCGTGTTAACTTAACGTGCCTGCCTAATTTGTTTTCAACAACCAAATAATTGACTCGATATGCACAAATTAATGTAAGTGTTAATTTCTTCGAAAAGGCAAAACTTTCTAACTCAGAACGGGACAGAATTATACCAGCCGAAACACGTACCGCACCATCTGACGCTTACAAATGCACTTCAGTTGCTATTATGATATCTAGAGCGTTCAGCTGAGAGTAATGATTGGTGTTGCCGGTGTAAAATTTTTAAATCACTATTGCGTTTCAGAAAACTGAACAATAATCAAGTCTCCCGGATCATCAAGTGTACTCAGTCTCCCGTACATATGATAAAATTTATAATTTTCTTTACTTTGTACAATTTTTGTGCATATTTCCAAAAAAAATTCCTCCATTTCTCCATTCTTGTAATTTTCGCACATTTACGATTTCCACGTCGAAAACCAAGTCGTACACATTAACAAGAAACCAAATTTAGAATTCATTACATTAAAATTTCAGTGTATTTAATGCAAATCGTAACAGTGTTGAATGAAATTGCATATTGTTTGGCGCAAATATCTTCGTAGGTGAAAAGAGTTTGTTCATCATTTTGCGCCATAATTAGATGTCCAAGTTAAGTAACAACGCATTACATGTCCCTAGCCAATAAATAAAATAGCCAATTAATATAACTGATAATGCCCACACACCTTCATTCGAACAACGCTGAAGAGAAAGAGAAAACCACAACAGGATGTGATCTGTCAGACTTGAAACATAAATGACTTAGCATTAAACTCATAAATGACTTAGCATTAATTTGTCTATTCCGAGTATCTTTAGCAGAGAAATGAGTATTCAAGAGATTTTTTCGAAGTTTCATTTAATACTGTTGCTTGCTAAATTTCTTTCAATATTGAAAGTATGGAAATTTTATCCTAATAATTTATGTGCATAAGCAATGGCATTTAGAGAGACTTAAGCTTCTTATAGACTAAAGGTTTGACCTTTTCAAAATCATTTTTGATTTGAATATTAGCAATTTCATTGCTAGTCCTTCACAGGAATCATGCTTGAAAACAGCAGGATATGATTTTTGCAGCTTGTGTTGGATGAAATTACGAGATTGTAAATTATGAATATTTATTAGAAATACTCAATTTATTTTCTCCATTAGTGTCTTTCTTTGTCAAGGAATTGAATGTATGTCAATTAATTGAAGTATATTAAGCTTCTAACGAAAAAAAATTATCTTTAAATTAAAATATTTGGTGGTGAAAGCTAGAAAAGTTAATTGTGTAAAAACCAATTAACTTTCTTTTTCTTGATACTTACATATATCAAGAATCTATATCTTTCGATAACCATAGGCTTTTGTCTTTTAACTACTTCCTATCTTGATGTAGTAACCTTTACATGAAGGTTGGAGTTATTTTTGACATGCAGCGAAAATGTAAACTGTACGTACATGTAATACACATTCAATTTAGAACACATGATGGTTGGCATACAAAATGCACTAAGATTAACAAGAGCTACAAATATTGTAGCTTTTGATCGACTTTGACGTGGCTAAGGGTGAAAAAATTTACTGTCACCGAATAGCTGAATCATGCATTGCTTTTTTAAAAAAAACTTCACTGCTCTTCAGAGAAGGGTGCAGAAAGATAAACGTACAATCAGCAACAATTGACGATTAATTAAAAAAGCTAATTGAGGAAACGAACACCTACTACTACGACCCAGACAGTGGATCGACAACAATTACCCAACATTTATCCAGGCTTCGAAACTAAGAAACGAATTATCTATGTAAATAGACAATCGATTAATTTTTTCCATTAATTCGTTCACTCCTTCAAGACACCAGGGTTGGCCAGCCGCAAGGCATCAGACCTTCATTCCGATTGAAGCTCTCAGAACCGGGAGATTTAAGGAAATGAAACAAGCATATACGAAATTGAGTCAAGCAATTTCACACTACAAAGATATAAATCTATAAATAGAACAAATCGAGAGCATAATCAGATTTTCTGTTTGATTTCTCCGCTACCTAAGCTGTGCGAGCTTTCGGAGAGAATTAGTTATAGCTTGTCAAAATGTTGTACATACGGCCTACTTTGCGTTTACTGAGGTCTGAGGACGCATAATAATCTTCAACTTGGTTCTCTCCCTCAGTCAATTACAATTTTCAAAAGTTTAGTTCGTAGTGCACTTTTTTCGCCTACTTAATCATTTTATTTACACATCCTTTTTTCCCTTATTTTTACTTACTTTATTTTTACTATTCAAATTTTTTTAGTTCTATTCTTATCCTGTATTTTTGTATTTTGCTGTTTTATTATTATTTATAGTCCTTTTATTCTCTATTTTTACTTTACTTTTACTTGTTGTGTTTTTTATTTTTTTATTTTAATTTACATATGAATTCTATATAATATTTTTATTTTTATTCATTTTGTAACTAGGCATCTTGCCTATGAAATGAATTATTTTGAATAAAATTACAAATTACAAATTACTTATTCAGCGCATATGGCGGACATTTTCTCTTCGCGGAGGCAAAGACTGTTGTTTTCATTACCTTATATCTCTCTCTTCTGAGTTAAAACTACTTTGGAATCAAGGAGCGAGTAAACAATCCACCCACAATCCGTGTCAATGTTAGTATGACATTGTCAGGCTGAACTGTTAGTGATGACCAGATTAGATGAGTCAGTAGAAAATTCATTGTTCCAAGGCGGAATGAAATGGAGTAGAATGGTAATAACTAGATCCTGTGAAACCCAATTCAGGTTCATTGAGCTCACCGGGTCCAAGACTACAGCTCAGAAGCTATGCTCTGCTGCAAAAAGTAAAAAAGGATTTACTCTTCCGAATCCAACTTGGTAAGTGGACGGAGGTCCAGCAACAAGCGCCTGGTTTTTGATTCTTCGCTTCTGAGAAATCGATGTATTGGAAAAAGCAAAACCACAAAGGAAGAACAGAGCAATAGTTTCGGGAAAAGCAGTGCCAGCGAGGAGTTTCAGCCAAGATCACAACAAGGAATCTGTGGAATAGATTATCGTCGACCAACAGAGTCCGAGCAAGAACGGTGGACTGTGTCCACCGTTAATTAAGGTAGAGTTTTTTGAATTTATTTTGCATTAGATATATACACCACTCAAAGTCAACAGAAACTGCTGGAGAGCGACGGTCGGCTTGCTCACAGGGCACTGCCTTACCGCATCTCATGCGAACAAAATGGGGCTGACATCCAGTAATTTATGCAAGAGGTACGCGATGGAAGAGGACACTATCGAGCAAACTCTCTCCAATTGTCCAACCTTAAATAATAAACGCCTCAAGATTTTTGATTCTTACCACTTTCAAGAATTAGCAGAGGTGCATAGTACCGTCTTTTTGAGTTAGCTGATTCAGTTTGGCGAAGCTGTCACTTAGCAGATCGAAGAATTCAGAGGAGGGTTGCAAATAGGCCCAAACTGTCGGCCTTATGCTAGCCGCGTAACCGGCAGCCCTCTTTAAAACCTAACCTATGTATATACACCTGGCTCAGTTAAAACCCCGCACAACATATTTTTTGAAATACCTGAAATCCCTCCTGATTGTCAAATCCAAAAAGTATTTTTATGATATCAGTAAATAGTGTCTTTGATTATCTCTAGAAAAGGTATAAAAAATTGGCCTGCAGCTAGCATTTAATTAGTAACAAGTGACAAGTGAAAAGTGATGGCCAGATACGAGCAATTAAGTGTTGAGAAAATGTCGAAAATCGGGCTCAGGCAAACGTATTGAAGCGTGAAATTGTTAGGCGTATTAGATGTAGCAACTGGACGGTGAGAAGCTGAAACCTGGAAAAACTGGAACCGTCCAGAGGAAGGAACGTAATGGTATGAAACGAAACACAACCAGCAGTGAAGACAATTATCTGAAGTTACTCTGCTTACTGAATCGATTCCGAAATGCGGCACAAATTCGCACCGAGTTGAACTCTACGTTATCAAGGTGGTGCTCAATTCGGTCGGTGCAAAAGAGGTTGACCGGAACGGGACTAGCATGTCGAACTCCAGCAAAAAAGAAAATGAAGCAGATACATCTTAACTGGTGCAATTGGACCTATGCAGACTGGATATACATTGTTTTCTCTGAAGAATGGAAGTTTAATGGGATTGGACCAGATGCAACCTTGAAAGTTCGGATGGAAAAAAGGGAACGGTATAACGACGAATCTATTCAACCAACGACCAAACATTCCCCGTACATAATGATATGGGCGTGCATCACCGGAACTGGAGCTGGCAGTATTTTGATACTACTAAAAACTGTTAACGCCAAAAGGTACAAATCGATCATTACCGAAGGCCTGCTGCCTAGCTTGGAGAATTTGTATAGCGCATATCGTAATCCTATTTTCCAAAATGATTCGGTACCATGCCACCGTACTCGTTCATTAAATATGAAATGGATTTTATTAAGCTTGTTTCATGGCATTTGATCAACTGAAGTGTCTTCTCTTTTGCAGGTACAACAGTTTAAGGAAGAACTTGGCTTCGAGTTACTTCCCTGGTCAGGAAATAATCCCGATCTCAATCCAATAGAAAACCTTTGGGGGATAATGTCGAAAAAAATGAAGGAAAAGAAGCTCAATATAACCCGAGAAATCGAAAGTATAATCCAAAAGGTGTGGGACAGTGAAATAATCCTCGATATCGTCAACAGCCATCACGAGGCAATGTCCTCAAGGGTAAAGGCTTTAATTAAGGCTAAAGAAGGTGCTGTGAATTATTAATTATTATTGTAATAAAAAAAAAACGAATTCAAAATGGAACGTGCTATTTTTATTTGTTGGTTTACATGTCCTTTGTTTTCTCTAAATATAGAAGCTGATTTTTATCGGCAATTGTTATTCACAATAAGAGTGTACTATTTCAGTCGATTTGTCTTTTTTTTTATTCGAAAGTCGTGGTAAATTCTATTTAAAATGAATAACTACATAAAAAGATTTTAAACCCCATAAGATTCATAATAATAGCCGCAGTTATTAATTTAATAATTCTGTAGCGTAAATATAAATGAAAAACTGACATGTGCGAGCCGGGTGTATACCTAACATGTTAGGAGCGTAAGGATTAGGACAAAAGCGTAACGTAGCTTTGAGTGAAGTAATCTTTTTTATGCGATTTTGCGTGTCTTGTAAGAAAATCGGATTGCTTTGTTAAATAGTGAATAAAGTGTTTATGGAATGGTACCAGTTACGTTTTCTTGCAACGAATTTGAGTAAAATTTGTACCTGTGTGGGAATCAGCGATAATTGTGGGTTCGTCGCTTCCTTTTTCGCTTATGAAGGGAGTAGTGCCTAACCTACTTCGTTCTCCTGAGCAAAGGTCACCAGGAAATGCCGTCGGTGGTAAGGAATGAATTTTAATAGACGATATGGATCAATGTCGAGCCTTCAATTTTCATTCAAAAGTGTCGCGGATGATTTTTGTCGCATGAAAATCTCATACACAATTCGATACAAGAAACAATTTTATTCTCTATTCTTAACAAATATTAAAGCGCTCACATTTATGTGTTTATATCGAAATTATTTCACCTTCCAATCATTGAACGTAAACAATTTATTTTATTTGATTCATGCCGGCATGTATAGGTACATATCAAACACCTACACTATAATGATTGACATACATAAATCGAAAAGAAAGTCCAGAATGTATATGTACATAAAGATTGCACATACGCACATACTATTTGCTGCGAAATATAGAAGCAATTTGCAATTCGCATGATTGTTTTGATAAGAAACAACTGCCAAAAACATACATATGTACATACATACATACATATATGGGCGATATCAGACAATCAATAATAATTTGTGCACTCAGGCGCTTGCATTTTATTAGACGATATTAGGTATATTTATTTTTCTCACTTGGCACATGGCATGTATGTTTCATAGTATAAATTGTTGATATTCCTGGAAAAACATTTGTGGATATTAAAGCAACATACATATGTATGTATGTCGTCTAATGTGTTATTTCGCTTTATTAAGTTTCTTTTGCGTTGCGGTATTTCGTTTCGTGAAACTTATTCTTCTGTTTTTTTAATATTTTGTATTAATGCTAATAATACTGCCCTACTAAGTATAAACGTTATATTTATGCATTTTTGAGATGACACCAGATTCGAAAACAACATCATTCTGTAAAATATGAAAAACCTATCTTTTGTGGAAGTATGTTAAAATTAATGATGAAAAATCCCCCCATCTACCAAAAACGTCGTACTACTAACCATAAACGGTCTATCTACTGTAGATAGAACGCTTATGCTTAGTAATGTGTAGATAGAACGTTTATGCTTAGTAATGTGTAGATAGAGCGTTTATGCTTAGTAATGGCGCCAGTTTTTCGTTGCAAGCTACTTCCAAAAGGCCTATCAGCTTAAAACCTAGGTTAGGTGTTAGGTTAGGTTAATAAAGAGGGCTGGCGGGAAACGCGGCTTGCATTAGGCCATCAGTTTGGGCCCATTTGCCACCCTCCGCTGGCTTTTTAGAGCTGCCAAGTGACCGCTTCGCCAAAGTGGATCAGCTGATTCATTGTGGCGGTACTGGCCACCTCTGCTAATCCTTGAAAGTAGTATGCACCAAAAATTTTGAGGCGTTTATTATTTAGGGCCGGACAATCGCAGAGAGTATGCTTGATGATGTCCTCTTCCATCTCGCACCTCTTGCATAAATTGCTGGATGTCAGTCCCATTCTGTTCGCATGAGATGCGGTAAGGCAGCGCCCTGTGAGCCAGCCGACCGTGGCTCTCAAGCAGTTTCTGCTGAGCTTGAGCAGTTTCCTGGAGTTGTTTGCTAAGCAATTGATAAAAAGTGGAGGAGGAAAGGTGTCACTATTTGCTGCGATAGTCAAGTTACATTGCTGTCGTTACGAAATCCTTGACTACTTCAAACATAGCTCAAGAATACAGGGCATTCGCTAGGTTCAATGAGATGCACCTGCTTTGGGTACTGGGACACTGCGATATTGAAGTATATGAAATTGCTGATGCTATTGCGAAGTAAGAGGCGGCGCTTCTATTACAGGGTCCCGCATTGACTTTGGGTGCCCCGACCGCATCTGCATTTGCCATTTTGCTAAAATGAGTAGTTACTATTTATAAAGAAAAATGACTGACTTCTGCATACGACGATCTGTCGCAGAGAACTCAACCATGGAACCGCAGGATTAACCATCAACACGAGTTGAAAGATTTGTAGAGTCATGAAAGACATACCAACTGGACATAAGGCATACGAACTGTTGCAAGGCATGGATAGCATACTCCTTGCGACTGCCCAGTGTATCAGCGTATCAGATACCAATACTTCGACTGGGTTCTTGAGTGCATGCAGAGAATAATCTCTTATCGCAGATCCCGGACCTTATCAACGAATTCAGAAAACCTTGGTAGGCTTGGGATATGAATACAATAGGTCATTCTGGCGTTATTGCTTAGAGGTACCAGATGCCTTTCCCCGACCCACACTCACTCACTTTTTTAATAACATTAGAAATCGAAATTTAATTAAAACAACAACTGATCAAGTTGAACCACGCCAAATAATTCAAGTTAAATTAAACCGTACTAATGCCTTATAGTTCATTCTATTCTCCATTTTGAATTTTCAAGGCTCGGCAACAAATCGGCAAATTTAAACTCAATCTACATCAAAATCTTTTTCAGATGTGTAATATTTTCTTAATCATATTACAGTATCATACTCTTTCAAAAGAAAGCGAATTCAATCATACGAAAACCCAGTTCCTAGAACAGCAAATAGCATCTATTATTTTATTTATGTCGACTCAGTTTGACCTGAATAATCCAATAAAAGTGAAACAAACAAAATACTCAGACAGCCGGAGATTAAGTTACTTTCATTCGATTCTATGTTTATCTTTAAATTCAGCTTTACTGTGCTCAGTTCGAGGAGTTATATTGAATATACTATATTATTCAATATCTATCATAGATGGTATCTTACCGCTCCTTGATGGTCCTTTTGTCGAATATGACAAGCAGACAGTAGAAGCATGCAACATGCTGGCTGACTGGCTGTTACGTATGCTTCCAATTGACATTCTAAGCTCGTTAAAGAATTTATTATCGTCATGTCATTTTCAATTCTTGTTGCCATCAACATTTTATTACAAGTCATCGTGTATGTGAGAAATATATCCGTAAGTATATCCTATAAGGGTGTACTTCTGTATTTCGAGTTTATTTAAAGTGAATTTTAGAGCCTAATGTAACGAAAATTGTTTATCTGTCACATACATATATGTAGATGTATTCATTATACACATAGAAATTTATTTATATATTTTCTTTTTTAATGAAATTTCAGATATTTGAAGTTGTTAAAATAAGCAACGAGAAGAAGTATGTCGGCAGTAAAAAATAACAGCGACACGTCTTTATCTGATGAGGAGCTGGATGAGTAAGTTGACACAAAACAGTAATAGACATGTAAAATTTTTACAACCAATTATTCTGCTAATTCGAAATTATTTAAACCATCTTTGAGGTGCACAAAAATGTAATTTCATTTGATTTTTTCCAATAGAAACGTTCGTGATTTTAGAATTGATATGACACATAACGTGCATTTTGTAGATTATACATGGAAAAATATAATTTGTAGAATACAATACAAATCACCAAATGAACACGAAATTTCAGGATTTTTTCACTCAGCAACCGTCAAAATTAGTACTCAATACTTTCTGTTTAAGTTTTTTTTACTACTCCGAGCAATTTTTGATAAGACTAATTACTGTCGTAATAGTCCGACAGCGGACATGAAATATAAGATAAGAAATGTCGATTTATATATTTTTTTTTCAAATGTTTACCTAATTTTTTTCACAAACTGTAAATTATTTAGTAATATCTGCGTACAATTTTTTTTTAAATTTATTTATTTCAATAATCTGTCGAATACTTCTAATTTACATATAATTTACTTCCGACAAAAAAATTAAATGTTTGGAGTGTGCTCGTTGTTGCGAAAGAGCTGTAACAATTTTATCGTTAGAAGATCTAAATTGAAAAAATGAAAGTACAAATCTCGAATATACATACATACATACTACCATTACACTACACAGCCCACATCATTTTCTTACAAGCAAGATTGAAGCCGTAGACTTTTTCAACGAATCGAGTGTTTTTCGCTTGAATTTTCAAACTGCATTAGTTTAATTGAAAATAGATAAGTTCTAAGAAATTTTGACATGAATTATGTAATTTCATCCAACTCCAATACACTTGGTTGATTCAGTTTGGTATCATATTGCCTGGTGGATTACTAGCGGGATATCTATCTAAAAACTCCACGCCTAGCTCTCCACGATGTTCACCCAGAAAATATTTTTAAGTCATTCGTTTCTACCATAAAGGCCAATTCATCATTTAAACTGTCAACATGAATGAGTTTGCTTGCTTATATCAATTTTCCATTCTTTGGCTTATTTGTCAAAATGTTACGAAAAGGATCCAGTAATCGATTCTTTCTGCTTTTTGCTTTTTATGTCAAAGTGAATTAAAATTAATTCTCCTGCGCATTAATTAATTCTCCTTCTCCCTTTTAGGGAGAAAGAGGAGACTGGCCACACGAAAATCTAAAGGGCTTTTCAAGGCACATGATAGTTTGACATACAAAGACATTAGTACATGTGCTTTAATTTGTGATTCGATTGTCTCGATTGTTAAAACAACTCAAAACATCTCGATGGTTTTGAGTTTGACTCGTTAGTTGACTCAAGGGTTATATACAACTGTAGCAATCGAGACAATGGAATTACAGAATCTAGGATTCGACCACTCAAGTCATCGTCAATGGGTTGTCGGCAATCGAATCAGCAATTGAAATATTTCAATATTTTGAAGCTAGTATGTTTAGAAAAGTTGATATTTTTAAACTAAACGTAGATGTCCTTTATATTATCTTAAAGCTTAGTACTGTCTTTGATTTCACGTGAAATTTTCATACAAAATTTCACGTGAAATCTATTTCGGCGAAAATTTAGCTCGAAAATAAGCAGGAGTTGTACTCAGTTTTTAGCATGAAAAGTTGCTTGCATGCTACTTTCGCTTTGAAAATATTGATGGCATTGACACATGTCTCCAATCATTTCATGCCAATTTAGTTTGTGCAGCTCATTATTTCGAGCTAAAAAGTGACATTTGGTGTTTGAATTTGCAAATTGAGTTGTGAAAATGTCTTTCTCATAAGAAAATCGATCGAAAATTGAAATTCTAGACATTTTATCCGTCAGGAATGAGCAGTGTCTCTGCTTTTCTCCATTGCCAAAATTTTCGCCCGAAAAAATGACCAGATAATGGAGACATGTCAAAATTTAGCTTCACGATCAACTCAGTGCAAGCTTTAACGAGTATATGACATACATTATGTTTGCATGCTGCAAAGAATAGTAAATATAGATAAAACTATAATAAATATAATATAAAACGATAGTAAAAACAAATATGGCAAACGGTATCGCTACCGTACTTGTGCTGGCATAACTGCAGATATAAATAATCATGCCCGGAAGCAATAAACCTAATTGGAGTAATTCAGAAAGTATAATGCTTTTCTTCGATTACACTACTCGGTGAGATACTATGGAAAAATATGTTAAAAACCTATTTTAAAGGAAGCAGTCAGACGAGATGGACGGCGAAACATGTCGCTGTGAAAGCCCTCTTAAATAATTTTTCGGAAGTGGTGAAATCCTTGGAAGAAGTTGCGCAAACTTCCCATGCTCCAGAAGCAAAGTACGAAACAGGCTATCTTTTAAGTGCTGTAAAGAATTTTAAATTTATTCTTAACTTGACGGTTTGGGCAAATATTCTCCGCGAAATCAATAGTAAAAAGTGAATATCGAAATTCAAAAGGAAGATATAATCCTCCCGCGTTCCAATAAATGGCCCTATGAAAACTTTGTAAAAATTGTGAGAAAATTCATTTGAATATTGGTTAGAAGAATCTAAAGAAGTTGCTGGAAAATTGGCGTTCAACTTATTCTGCCAAATAAACAAATTCTGATGTGCAAAAAACACTTTGATGAGATGTTTGATAAATCACAAAAACTTCAACATGTTCAACTCTTTGCTAAAGCAACAATGATGGTATTTGATCGAATCTTATCAGAAATTTAAAAAAAGGTGTTTAATATGAATTTTGCATTTCTCAATGGTACTGAAATTTTGAATATGTCAACCAAAGAACTGCAGAAGCATGGAGGAGATCTTGGACGAAAACACGAGCAAGATTTAAACACAGCAAAATGCTGCTAGGAATTCTACGTTTTTAAAGAGCAAACTTCACTTTTATTTGGAGATATAAATGCTAGCGCTTTCAATCTCTTGCAACAGATCTATGTGCATCATTTGCAGGATGATTTTTTTAATACTGGTATTGCCCTAGAAGTTTACACTACGCTTACTACTTCATCCGCAAGCTGCGAGCGAAGTTTTGGCAAACTTTAATTTATTAAAAATTATCTACAATCGTCGATGAGCCAGGAACGTTTGTCGAGTCTCGCAATATTAGCAATACAAAATCAAACTGATCATGTGATTAATTATGACAAAGCCATAGCTTTGTTTGAAGAACAAAAGCCTCGAAGATTAAATATATAACTTCAATGTGCAACATAATAATTACTTTTAATCTCACATTTTATTTCAGACCTTATCCTGTCCTATCCTAATTAAAATAGATGTCCGACAAGTTCATGTATTTTTGGAAAAAACATATGTATGCTTAACAGAGAAAAAGCAGCGCTAGGCCCGTCATTGTGGCGTTCTATGGGGAAGACCTGTGTCCATCAGTGCGCGTCTTATGGCTCAAATGATGATGATGATAAAGATAAAAATATTGGTGGGTGGGGGCGGCTTTTTTCAGTTTTTGCCCCGCCTCGAAAAAAATCAAGATCCGGGGCTGGCTGTAGTATCTTGGTTTTGAATTACTGACGTAGATATTGATTTTGGAAACCGATGTGCCATCCATGATTCATTATTTACGTTTACACTATAAATGAATAAACAAATCTTTTGTATCTGTGATGGGCCGCTGAAAAGCATGCTGCTAATTGCAGTAGCAACAGCATAGACGAGCAGTGGTTTCTTTGGTAGTTTTATTTTTCAAGCAAAATAACGAAACCAACAAATTTCTAGCTGAATGAATGAACATGAACCCCAGCAAGCAAGAAATTTTATTTCAAACATGTCGCACGACACAACAAAAACAAGCTACTATTGTTTAGCTGCTCCTTAGTAATAGCAATAGCAGTTGGCTATTTGAAAATGACAGCTTGACCCATTACTATAATACTATGCATTCGACACTTGAATTAACAAAACATTTACTGAAAATCAAACTTTGATCTTTGCTTCAGTGTTGGACAGGACGATAGCTAAAATGCCTTCGTACCACTTTAGCTATAGCCACAGTTACAATTTGTGTTTCTGCTACAAATCGATCTTCAACAATCGCGTCGAGCAACCGAGTCTAACAATCCTGCAATCGAGAACATCGATCGAACCCAGTAATCGAGTTGAACAATCGACCATGTTTATTGTTCTCTTAACTGCTTTGAGGCATATATTGCAATTATCTCGATTGTAAAAACATCTCAAGACCGCCTATTACTAGCTTGCATGCCTAACCTTATATAAAGATTTTGAGTTATTTTGGCATACTACTTATCCCTAGTAAGAGTACAAAAAATATCTGTTCCAAATACCTGTTCCAAAAATACTAGCTAATATTTTTTTTAAGTATGTACATACATACATGCAATACAAACGAAATATGGACTACTCAATTGGAACCTGAAACGTGCAAACCCTGTACAGACCGGGGCCATCAAAGCCCTCCTGGAACAGGTCACTCACTACAAAATAAACATTCTCGCTGTTCAGGAAACGAAACTGTTTGGTGCTGAGATGATGGACATGAGATTGTACACAATCTTCAAAAGCGGAAAGTCATCGGGAAGTCACGAATATGGAGTGGCGTTCATCGTGGACAAAAAAAAATTAAACCGCAACTAATCGACTTCACGCCTGTCAACGAAAGATTGCGTGCGATCCGCATTCGTGCAAAGTTTTTTAACGTTTGGCTCATTAACGTTCATGCCCCTACTGAAGATAAGGATCAGGCAGTGAAAGATAATTTTTATAACCTTCTGGAAAGGCTATATGATTCTCTGCCATCAATGATAAGAAAATCCTGCTGGTCGACTTCAACGCTAAAGCTGGAAAGGAGGAAACACATCGCGGAACTATCGGCCAATTTAGTCTTCACGACCTATGCATCGACAATGGATTGCGAGTTGCAGAAATCGCATCGTAAGCTCCACGTGTTTTCCGTATCGCGACATTCACAAAAGGATATGTGCGTCCCCGAACGGCCGCACCTTTAATCAGATTGATTATATTCTGATTCAAAAAAGGTGAGCCTCCAGTATTTTAGATGTGCGAACCTTCCGTAGCGCCAACTGAGACTCCGACCACTAATTAGTCAAGACTCGATATCGATGTCGAATATCACTGTTGTATGAAGCCAGAGTATGTTCAAGACGCAAGTTCGATGTCGAAAAGATTCGAAACAAGACGATAGAAGCTAAGTATAGATCTGCTTCCACGCCTAACACTACGTCTATCAACGAAGTTTGGACTACCATTAAAAGCACAGTGAATGCAGCAGCTGAAAAAGTAGTGGGATATACAGCCGGGCAACGCAGAAATGAATGGTTCGACGAGGAATATTAAGCCGCATTGGACGAAAAGAACACATTGAACGACCCACTAAAAACCAAGAAAGAAAAATATGACCATCGTCGGAGTGTAGTGAGGCACTTAAAACAAGGCTCTAAACCACAAACTAGCCTATGTAGGACTGCCGATGGAACCATCATAAGTGGCTCAGAACAGGTGAAGGAAAGATGGGCGTCTTATTTCCAACAATTACTGAACGGAAATGTCCCCGCACCCGACGAATCGCCATCACTAATTGGTCATACCTAGACAGTGCCTCATCTCACTCTCCTACACTAGATGAAGTTCGACAGGGCATGGACCGCTTGAAACCCAACAAAGCACCGGGCATCGATGGCATCCCCGCGGAGCTCCTGAAGACATGCGGGATTTCCGTTTTAAGGGCAATCCATGGATTGGTGACAGGCATCTGGCAGCAAGAAACAATGCCGGATGAGTGGCGATAAATTGTTTTTCACAAGAAAGGAGATAAATTACTATGCGAAAACTTCAGGGGAATATGACTACTTTGTACGTCGTACAAGCTCATGACAAAGATTTTAGAGTTAAAAATTTCCCATCACACTGAGAAAATTCTTGTTGAATATCAAGGTGGTTTCAGACGTGGAAGATCGACAACTGATCAAATATTTACGGTCACACAAATTTCGGAAAAATGCTGGGAATTCAACATTGATGTCCATCAAATATTCGTCGACTTCAAACAAGCGTACGACAGGATCAACCAAACTGCATTATATAACATCATGCTGCAGTTTGGAATCCCAGCAAAGTTGGTACGACTGGTGAAAATGGCCATGACCGACTCCACGTCACAAGTGGTGATTCAGAATAATACGACCAACTCGTTTTCGACGAATACAGGGCTAAAACAAGGGGATGAATTAGCTCCGGTACTCTTTAACTTAGCGCTTGAGTGTGTCATCAGAAAAATCCCCGTTGACACAAGAGGAACTCTTTTATTTAAGTCGACACAGCTAGTAGCTTACGCTGATGACATCAACATTATGTCACGTTCGTTCAACGACGCCAAGTGAGTATTTGTAGCTCTAGACGAAACCGCCAAGGAAGTTGGTCTTCAAATTAACAAACGAAAAACAAAAGTTATGACTCGATCAACGAAAAGGACGCCAATAAGACAAAACATGACGATAGGGGACTATAACCTTAAAAACGTAGACAACTTCGTGTACCTATGGACAAACCTCTCGAAGGATGGGAATGAGCTTGACGAAATCAAACGACGGATTCAATTAGCCAATAAGACATTATTTTCGGTGCTTCCCACTTTGAAATCTCGATGCGTACACAGGAATACGAAGCTTCGCATCTATAAAACAATTATCAGACCTGTGCTATGCTACGGAAGCGAAACCTGGACAATGACCCAGCCGTCTGAAAAAGCCTTGAATGCGTTCGAAAGAAGGGTAGTGAGAAGGATCCTCGGTCCAATACGGGAAGAAGATGGATGGCGAATCCGATACAACAACGAACTGTTTACCATATATGACGAGCCGGAAGTCTCTACCGTCATACGACTACAAAAACTACAATGGGCTGGCCACGTCGAACAAATGAACGACAATCCTCAAACGGTCGCTCAGGAGGCGAGTGAGCGGAGCCAGGCCAGTCGGTAAGCCTCGCCAGCGCTGGGAAGTTTCGATAGATGCTGTCAGCAGGTCACTTTTGGGAGCACCGAACTGGAGGACGCGGTCACTGAACCGAGACGAATGGAGGCGAAGCATTAAGGAGGCTAAGGCCAATGACAAACAGAGCGGTTTTTGCGAGGCGTTTCCCGAGAGGAAAACCGAGTCGGTATAGTCGTACATTACTTTAGCATTGTGATGACACACACCGCGGTGCGAACCGCCTCTCGGTTTCGGAATCGCGTCGGTTGATGAGAGAAATGACCCACCGACTCGTTTTTCGAGCGTTTTTCGATGATTTCATTGCTGCGTAGTCCGATCGAGCTGAAATTTTCTGGATGCATTGATGAATGCATGGGATAGGGGAAGGAAAATATGATACTCTGACGTAATTTGTAACTAAACCGACTCGATAAACGCTTCTGAAAACCGCTGTGTGTGGCAGTCGACGCGCCAAACCGAAGCGTTAAACGCTTCGGTGAAACCGAACTGTCTGTCATTGGCCTAAGACTCGATTTGGGCTGTAGTGCCCCGATGATGATGATGATGACATACGATTCGCAATGGTGTATGGATATGTATGATGGAAAAAAGGGGACAAATTGTCATTAGATTCAAATATTTAGTTTTGAAAGCTAGAACAATTTGAATCAGATTAAATTAATCCTCATTTTTTTTAGTTTTTCATATTCCATTTGATAGCGTATGTATACAGCTATCAAAGGCATGTATTACCGGATTATTAAACATAAACGAGATAGTAAGACAAATAAATTACATCTGCCTTGAAGGTAGAAATATATTCCAATCAACAGCTGCTGAAATTTTTTTAAGACTAGCTTGCATTCTTTTTTCGACAAGGGTATTTTATTTGTTATAATAATGATTTTTGCAGATATGTAAAAAATCGATAAATGAGCGCCATATTCTCCTTCTTTACCCTAAACAATGATAAGCTTGTTGGCGGCACGTTTAATTCAAAGTTGCTAAGGCCTAAAAAAAAGGCTTGAGTTAAGCAGTAAACGAATGAATTAAACCACTTTGCTAAAAGGGTGGAAATAGGTTCAACTATTTCTGTAAACTAATCAAGTCCCCCTCGCGAATGTGTAAATTGGAAGATTTATTGAAAAAAATGTATAACTCAGCTATCATTGCTCATTTAAACAATCAGCGATCCGAATGATAAAGAGATATCAATTATATCACATAACGCAGCATCTCTTTTCTTATTCTTCGGAAGATCCGTTCGCTCTCTTGATTGCCATTTATTTCTTTTTCTAAAACGGCAGCCGGCTTTCGAAGCGGATGACCTCATATACAAACTGCAAACATAGCTCGAAGGTAAACAATAGCCTTAGCTCAACGCCAGGTGTATAAGACGAGCCCCTTTTTGAGTCATCTCTTTGAATGTTTCAAGACGGTTTTCTATAGTTTCCGAAGACAGCAAGCTAAGATGAGTCAATGAGTCTTACCAACTTCCCATCGTTCGTTCAAACATGACTCTCACTGATACACTCACAATAATTTTTGCATTTTCTATCATATGTGTAAATCCGAATGTATATGTATAGCTGGCAATGGCATTACTAACATACTACAAAAAAAAATCGCTTTTAGTGTTGTGTTAACTGTTACCATACGACGAGCTGATGACGATTTTTCTTTTCGAGACGAGCCCATATAAAACAGTTGATTGATGTTGTTTAGTATCAGTCCAGTGCTAGCAGTTAATTCTAACCAGTGTGTTTCAAAGCTGTTTCCGTTCTATACTTTTTCACGTAAAACGTCTATTGATATTGTGTTGAGACTCTTGAATTTATTATTGATTACAACATAACAGTTAAAATGCCACTGAATAATCGAGATGAATTCGATTTTGAATCGAACAGTAATGGTGGTAGTGATGAATTAGTTACAAGCAGTAGCTCATCTGAAGGCTATGAAAGTTCATCAGATGTTACGAAGAAAGAACAAACTGAAAATGGAAAACCAGTAACAAGGTATTTAAGGCAATCCAACTGAAATAACATGATTTTAAGAAAAATCAAATCGAATTTTCCGGAACCTAATCGTACAGTGTATTGTAGAGTGAAAATGTTTGAGTGTAGTCTCTAATTGATGATAATTGACTTGACTTGCATTGCTATGTTTTTCAAATATGAAAATATGCTGGACGACTCATAACAAAAAAGTTCGAAATTACATTAAAAATGACACTGTGACTTGACTTGAAACCCCCACGTATTTCAGCTAGTAGTACCAGGGAGAAGTAAAAATAGGTGAGAAATTGAGGCTATTTCGCTGATTAGAAAATTGTACTTGAAATTCAGTATGCGGTGTTTTTTTAGAAGAAAAAAAAGGTAGTTTTCCATATGCGCCGGTCTAGTTTTTTTTAAAGAACTATATCTTTCAGATTGAAAAGAAAGAAGTAGGTACTTGTTCCTCTTGAAACAACAAACGGAATATCTTATGTCATTCACACCTTACCACCTTGTGCTAAAAACTAACAATACTCCAATAAAAGTTTCAAAAGTACGAAATCAAATATACATAGCCTGTCCAAAAACTGTAACTCTCTCAGCTCTCTCAGCTGTGATCAACTCGTCATCATACAACTTGACTGCACTCGATTAACTTCACATATTTCATCATTTCATTACTTCATCGTTACAGGTATGCCGATGGAAGCGTTAAACTACAAAATCCAAACATCGAATTAATGGACCAAGATATTCTTTATCATGTGGCGTTAGGCAGTGAAAGTCACGATCTACAGGAAATGTTCGGTGACGTCAAAGTGAGTACATATGTACATTTCTTATTTTTCCCATTAACGTTCTGTCTTTATCGAGTAAGCGATATGATGGTGACAAGTACCTACTATGTTATCATTTGCGTGTAATTTAATTTTTTCCTGATGAAATTCAATATGATAGCAAACAGACATTATTTGTTGACAATCTGAAATTGACATTGAACTTACAATTGTGCGTACATGGGGGGTAATGAATTACGGACGAATTTATTAAATTTAGAATGAAATGAAAACAATTATGAAAAAAAAGTTATTTTGTGTGTAGAATATGGTGAACGAAATGACAATAGAAGTGGAATGAGATCATATTTAATCTCCAGTAAGCCTTCTTCCGAACCAAAAACGGCCATAACCAGATTCTAACAGCAGCTCAGAAACTATTTTTATCGTCTGCATTAAATTTTCACTGTTCTTTTTATCTTCATCTCTGTTTGCATACTTATTATATATTTTTCTAAATTAAATTCTTATTTTTGTGGCTTGTAGCTTTGTGCATTAAAATAAAACTACCGAACGAAATGTCAACATCGTTATCACAAATTCAACAGTTTCTATAATCGCTAATGAGCTTTACCAATACCAAAGCGACCAGGTGATTTCCATGCATAATCACGAGATATTCTCAAAATATGGCTATGAATTTCGTTTCGAACACGGAATTGCGTGGTTAGGGATGATGAGAATGGAGAAAAACCGGAATGTTTACATATTTTCTTTCTTCATTCTTTATCTAGTAGACCAACCAACAATTCAGCCCACAATAGAAATTGTTTATCCAGTTTTATTCTCACTTCTCAATATTTATATTATAGAGTTTCAGTTGAATATTTAAGAGTAATATTTTGGTATTAGTTATGAAATCTTGAAATTGGTATTGAAAATTTTCTCGATTGGTTAGCCTATAATTTATATGTTAATTTAACTGGTTTTCGCAAAAAGAAGAATTAAAATCAACTAGAAGAATCTTAATTACATTGAAGCATCGCATAATTGCGTAGTAAGAATTGTAGAAAATTATTCTTCTTTCAATTTTATATTGTGGTTTTAATAGTTTCAAGGCTGCAGAATCAATTTTTCGTATGTACACGAACCCACTTGCACTAAGCTTTTTTTACTAATGCTCGAAGAACACACACACACACACATATATATATATATATATATATATATATATATATATATATATATATATATATATATATATATATATATATATATATCTCAATATATATATATATATATATATATATATATATATATATATATATATATATCTCAATCTATATATATATATATATATATATATATATATATATATATATATATCTCAAAAAAATTTCAGTGAAAAAATCTCAGGAACACGCCATCCGATTGAACTGAAATTTTCAGGATACATTGGTGTATAAGCAGAATAATGCCAGGTCTCACAAAAAGTTGATAATCTTTAACCCTTTGGCGCCGGCGGCCATTTTAGTGACATTTTTAATATACCTATTACCAAATCATCGACCCTCCTGAAAAATTGTCGTTTTTTGGAAAAAAAGCCACTCATATATAAATCTTATGCTTTTTCGATATAGCCAAAGTAAAACATTTGAAATTTTACAACGGGCAAGAACGGTAACCCTTTCCCAATTTACCTATATTTTTAGCATCAAAAACCTCTGTTCACGGGAACTCACGACCCGATAATCAGATATAGTTGAAATTTGCAGCATATATTGGTATTGAATAGAACCAGGTCTGATAGAAGTGATTTTGAAATTCAGTTGATTCTGTACCAGTGGTGCCATCTTGAAAAATCACTATGAACAATAACTGCTTTTAGCCCCATAAATTCTGATTCAGTCATTCGATTTTAACGAAATTCACACAGTAGGTGCCACGTTTCGGTTGGAGCTGCTAGCTATGCTAGTTTTGATGTCTTAAATTTTGAAAATTCACTCAGGAAAATAATGCTATTTGCCCTATAGCTTTCAGTACAGTCATGGAAACATAACGAAATTGAAATGGCAAATTAAACTTCTTGTAGGCAATATTCAGTAGAAATCTATTTGGAAAATAATGATAGGGTTGCCAGCTATGGTTTTTTTATTTATTCGGCATATCTTTAGAAGCGATTTTATCATATAATTTTCAAATCGTAGAGATTTTGTAGTGAAAATAAACACCAAATATTTAGGTCTAGAAAATTTGAAAACTTTTGCGAATGTTAATCCTTAAATTCTTTGTATCCCTATAACCTCCAATGCAGTGATCGGATCAATACGAAATTCGAAGAGCAAGTTGACTTCAACGCTAGCAAAGAGCTGCCAGCAGAAACCGTTTTTGTTATTTTCGTACCTATTAATACTTGCATTAAGTATTCACATCGCGAACATTTACAATGAAAATAAGTAAACAATATTTAAATTTTCTAAGGTCTGGACATTTTTCGGATAGCAACCACAAACACCTTTCTACCGCTGTCGAAATTAAATTGGCTTAATTGGCTTTTATTACTAGGGGTATATTAGTCTTAAGTAGGAATAGCAGCTAGTGGTAGAATACACACTCAAAATATGCACAAATCCTCTACTGTTCTTCGAATATTAGTGTTTCTAGCGGTTCTGATGCGCTAGGATTGTTCAAATAAAGCACAGTTGTTTGGTTAAAGCAAAGAGAGAATAGCAAAAAAGAAAAAAGCGAACCCGATCGTGTTTTAAAATTTTTGTCTTTGAACGAAAATTCAAGTCAGAAGCCCTAATATACCTTTGAGATACGCCGCCTAATTGTAATAGAACAGTGTATGTCTAATTTTACTAGAATCGTGAATAGATTGAAAGGAATCTTCTTATGATATGGTCAATGCCACTTAAAAGCTAGTGATATGTGGAAAAGCAACCAATGAGGTACTACTTTTTAAATAGTTTGCTTAGTGATGGCAGTAAGCTAATAGCTAATAAAAACTGTCATTGCGCTTTTCCAAAATACCCATTATGGAATGCGGACTATCCGGTTAGCAGTGGTTCTGGAAAAACAAATGAGAGTACCTTGTTTGAGCAGAAATACTTCTACAAAGTCATCTTTGTCGCTATTGGGAGGTAGAAATCTTCAAAAAACGTTGCACAACTCCAGCTCTTAAACATGTTGGATTGTTCCCGACTGAAACCACCTCTTCTTCAGTATATTTTACTCTTCTTCATCAATACTCGCTACGGGAGGGACTACTTACAGAGCATTTCGTCGCGGAGTACATAATCCCTTAGCTGCTTCTCACCATCACTGCATCTTCCATCTTCCTGTCTCGTTCACAGTGTAGAAACGTCCTACTTTTGCGGTAACGTTATTGAATTCGACATGTCCAGATTTTTTTTTGGTTCTCTATCAAACGCCATCTCTCCACCGAAAACAGGGAAATAACAGGGTTTTTTTTATTTTGTTCATTAACACTTCATCACTGAAACAACCAACAACACAATGTTAACGTAAACTGAGAACTCTTGGAATTTGGAGCACTGCGCTGTGATTCAATTCCTTGCCAAAAGAGAAAATACACCGAAATAAATTTCCGAAGAGATATCATCGGTTCTTCAGGATTCTGCACCTTCATAACGATGGTATAAAAATGGGTTCAATATTTCAATAAAGGAAAGAGACCTATGAAGACAACCGAACAAAATGTTTACAAATTCGAAAAATTAGTACTGGCTGATCGAAGAATTAAACAATGGCAGATAGCAGAAGAACTACAGATTAGCAAAGAACGAGTTAGAGAGGTTTTACATGAACATTTGCACCTGAAAAAAAAATTGGACGCGATAGGTACCGCGAATGCTCACACCGCTCGACAAGCAGCAACATTTGGAGAATTTTAAAGATTTTTTGCAGTTGTGTGAGGGTGATTTGCATGAAATTTGTAACCGCATTGTAACCATTGATGAAAGCTGGATTCGTCAATATGATGACAAGTCCAAACAAGAGTCGATGCATTGCATAAAAAAAGGGAGAATGACCACCAAAAAAATTCAAAGTGGAAAAGGCTAGGGTCGAAGATTATGGCTGCCATTTTCTTGGATAATGAGGGAATTACTTGCCTAAAAGAACTACAATATGCTAATTTACTTAGTCAGGCACGTGAGGCAATGGTACAGAAGAGACGTGGCAAGTTGGCGCGCGGAGTACTGCTTCTGCAAGTCCATGCGCCCGTTCACAATGCTCGGGTTGAGAGGGATGCCTTGTAAATTACGGGATTCGCAGAGATCCACCCTACAGTCCGGACATGACCTCTAGTGACTTTTTCCTTTTTTCAAATTTAAATAAGGAGTTACGGAGATGAAGATTTTCGGACGACAGTGAGATGTAGGCGGTCGTATAAAACCATTTTGTAGAGAAATCGGAAGAATATTTTTTTCAGTGGTATAAACGCATTATATTCTTGGTGTCAAAAGTGTATTTCACTTAAAGGGGATTCCATAGAAAAATTAAAAATATAAGACTATACTTTTCATTCATTAAGTATCTTAGGCCGCGAACTTATCACCCGCCCCTCGTATTTTGTAGATAGAGCAATATTCACCATGAATTTATACATACTTGCCCAAAAGATAGTTCTTACATATTTGTTAGAATTATGTAATAGAGTATGAAATTTTCATACCTGATGTTAACTCAAAACTGAAAAAACTGTGAAAAGGATATTTACCCTGGAATACGATCGAACTTTTTCGAATCCATTTCCATTGGCTTAAACCATAATAAGGCTTTAAGTGTTTTTTTTTAAGTTTTCAGAATACTGTATACCTGGGAACATAACAGTAACTAGCTTATGCCTATCGTCAATCCAATCGGCTCTAACTGCTTCTGTAGCTGAAGCCTATGATGTTTAAAGTCATAATAAAGATAGTTCCTTTCACTTGAGGTTTAAACCATCAACAGTATTTGCGGTACTTTCTGCTGACTGATAAATTTTTTTGTTTATCAGCTCCTTTTACACTGTCTGTGTTTATTTTTTATTGTATCAGGTTTGTAGCATTAGAGAAGTCTGGGCTAATAAGACTGCGATATGCTTTGACCTTCAACAGATTACTAAATTGATCTGTTTCGTTGAGAGTGGTACTGTATGAAGCCTTTGCTAATGTATCATGCCCAAACGTAAATAAACCTATTGAGGAGCTATCCTCTTACAGGTTAATATACCTGTTGATTATGGTGGGAACAGTTTTCGAGCGGGTCATATACGAGCAGTCCCAAATTGAAAGAAGACGGAACTATGAAACTGGCAGTTTGGTTTTCGAAAATGGACGCTGTCAGGATGAAGTCGGACTTCGCAAGGAGCATCAAAAATAACGGAAACTTCTGCGCTGTAGTAACATTAAACGTGAGGAATGTCAGCAACGCCGTGAAATGGAGCTGTATGATAGCTTCTTTGCTCGATAATGGAGTGACATGCTACTTAATACGAATAATCACAGAATAATCCAGGGTAAGAATCATATGTGGACGTATATTTCCTTGACCCTGTTGTGGAAAATAATGTACGTGCCGTGTACCGAAAAATGTGACTTTAGTAGAACTAGCAGACGTTATTGGTGTTTTAAGTTCAGTTCCTCATCCCGATGAGATCGAAATACACGTAAATAAAGCTACTTGGGCAATCAAGTTTTGGCTTTTAAGTGTCGACTTTGAACTTGCAGAAGTGCAGACAAAGATTTTTGACTGGCATGATTACCTCTCAGCCATAATTAAAGACTCAGCAAGTAAAATAAAATCCAAGAAAAGTACAACCGGTATACCGACTTATTGCATTCCGACTTTGCCGTGCTTTCTTAACAACATACAGTGAGGCAATATTTGGACACTAAAGATCACCGGAGTGTCCAGTATGTAAAAATAATAGTTTGTGCCAACGTTTTGAAGCATGCATAAGAAGCCTAGAGACCGCATTAAGTATAAGTATATCAGTGGAAAATATTATTAGACTAAGTACTGGAATCATGTAGATTAGTAGACTAAGTGCTGGGATCATAAGAAGAATGCCGTCGAAAAAGCGCTAAAGTACCCGACGCGGAACGAGATAGGAAGAAGGAAGATGCGGGGATCGTGAGAAGCAGCTAAGGGCTTATGTGACTTTACTTGCAATACACGACCTTTCTATTATAGACTCACTCATAGCACCTGAGAAATATTTTTAATTTTTGTAAGCAAACTTTCTGCAAGAAATAAAACCCAATAAAATTCAGATACTGTGAGATATGTATTTCAAAGCTTATATTATTTAACAGAAATATAACACTCGGCATAAATAAAAGAAATAATACATACGTCAATTCGAAAAAGAAACTAAAAACACAAAAGTATGAAGTACAATGGAAAGTAAACATAAGTTCTAATGAAAATTCAGTACTTTCTTGGATAGACTTTTGATTTTAAAATGCTTTTTAGCCTCCGAGGTATCAAATAAACCAATTTTTTGATTACGTTCATTCTTCCAACATAACTGTCCGCAACATGTGCTCAATTGAAATTTAAATTTTCCTGATTGATTGTTTTAGGGATCCCCATAGATGTTCAATGGGGTTGACATCTGGTGATTGGGGCGGAGTTTCGAGTTGTTTGGGTACGTTATGCAGAATTCATTCATTTACAATTCTCAAGCCGTTATCTTGTTGGAACATAAAATTGTCGGCAAGTCCTAATTTTTCCGCACTGGCTTTTGAATTGCTTTTTTTAATGTTTAAATAAACAGTTTTATTCGTAGTGTCGTCTATAAACTCAAGGTTTTCCACCTCAACTGCCGCCACACAACCCCACAACATCAAAAGACTACCGACAAATTTTAAAGTAGGTTGTAAGTTTCATTTATTAATTTCTTTACACGCTTTCTTCTAGATGAGCCAAATATGTTGAATTAACATTCGTCGCTAATTGAGACATTTTTCCAGAAACCAATCGGTTTATCTACATGCTCCTTTGCGAATGACATTCATTTTCTCCTATTCACTTTATTGGACCACGGCTTTTTTTGCTTTTTTCTGAGCGCTTATCGCATAGTTTCCATACTGCTTTTTTTTACCACATCCTGTACTTCACCAGACATTTTTCTTGTCCTGAACGAGGCGTATTTTCAGCATTTTTTTCGGTTTCATATTTTTTTATTTTTTTTTTTATCGTACTTTGAGGCATTCCTAACTCGTTTCTTATTTTTCTCTGCGAATATCCCTTTTTATGAGAAGAAATCACTAACTTTCCCTCCGTCAGGGTTCTCTCTTGTACTTGCAAAATAAAACCTCAAAACAATAAATGCATCAAGCACGGTACAACAAATGTATAGTTCGCTAAATATTAAGCTGTACAACTCTATTAGAACTACGCTAATGAATAATCCGGGGATTCACATTATTCCAGGAAACATTTCCTACTGAGTCAATACTTTTGTGCGTCCAAGTTCTATCTTAAAACCCACATTATTATTATATTTTGTGGTATACTGTAAGTTGAATTTTTTTAAGCTATTGGACTTTAGAGTACGAAAATTACACTTTGCAAATATGATTATGTAGTTCTTACTTTATACAAAGTTTTAAAGTTGTAAAATCTTAATGCGTTTTCATTTGTGTGGGGTGAACCAATGCTTTTAGGACTAGCTGTATCCTCTATTTGAACTGCTTGGATATGCAGAGACAAGAATAAACTACGTAAAACATGACAACTTGTTCAGTATTGTATCAACACACTTTCATTATCAGTAGCAAGGTCATGTTCAGGTTCCGCAAAGAAACGAGTTTGGTTTCTTTATGGGAATAAAGTAGCACACTCTTACCACATCCAATCAATGTACGAGTTTGTACACATAAAAAACTAGATATATATGTATATTTATTTGCATGAATATATAACCGGCACTCATTGTTTTCATAAACACAAATTTCATCCTTGTATAAGTATGAGGGTTGATCGAAAAGTAATGATAATCAATATAAACCAAGGTGATTAAACTTAAAAAAAATATTTATTTTTCAACATAGTCTCCTAACAAGTTGATACATTTAGTCTATCTTTTTTCCAAATCCAGGATAGCCTTAAAAAAATTGTTTGTCTTTTCTCTTCCAAAACGCCCCAACTTCGATTTCATTTTCAAATTTCATGCCCGAAGGTATTCCTTGAGCCGAGAACAGGGGTAGATCTGTCGAATAGGGCGAATGTTCAATCAGTTCGAATTCTGTTTCTTGAATTGCAGCCATCGTAACTGCAGCCTTGTGAAATGGTGCGTCGTCTTGATGAAACATCACTCCGGCTCACAGTTTCCGTGTCTTTTTTCCTCAATAGCCTCCCTCAATCTTCGTATTTGAAATGCGTGGTAAATGCCTGATATAGTGGCTTTGTTTTCCAAATATTCCACCATAATAGTAACTTCACCGTCCCAAAAAACTGATGCATAGCCTTCCCTGCCGAACTCGATACCTTGAAAAAAGGGTCGGTTCCAGGTCATCGATTGCTGTTTGGTTTCTGGATCAAAATGGTGGGTCCAGGTCTCGTCCGTGGTTACGAAACGTGACAAAAACTTCTCCAGATCTGCCTGGGACTTTTCGATATTCACCCTATAAATGTCGACTCGTTTCTCCTTTCGCTCGTCGGTTAACATTCTCGGTAATCAACGCGCAGAGACCTTCTTCATACGTAATTCATTGGCAACGATTCTTTGAGCACTGCCATACGATATCCCTGTGACCTCAGCTACATGCCACTCATCGATCATCCAACACACCATCTTGAACTTTTTTCACGTTGTTTTCAGTGAGGGACGAGGATGAACGTCCTTCGCGGTATTCATCTTCAGTGGATGTTCTAACTAGCTTATATTCCTTGGCCTTTATATTCCAGAGCCCCCTAGTGCTTCCACCAAGTCGCTGTCTATGTCTTTGGTAGATATTTTTTTCAAACACAGGTACTTAATGACAACTCTAATTTCGTTTTTCTCCATTTTGATGTTCTCTTTTTAACTATTCGTATTCATGTACCTTCCTGAAATCGTGGCTTATTTATGTTTTTTTTTGTGCTGACGTAGCAGGTAGTAAACATTTTTTTTTAATTTTATGCGAACTGGAAATAGCCGATTATGATTACTTTTGGATCAAGCCTCGTCTGTAGGTATCTGAATAATTTATATCTAACAAACACACGAAAAAGAGTTATTCATGAAATTCGCTTCTTTCGAAGAACTGAGTCACTTCCCATGATATAGAAATTATCTTTGAACTTGCGAAATGTTTCATGATAACATTATAACAATAAGACTTTGGATGTGGGCCGCGCACATTCAACTGAGCCCCATTGACGTAAGAATTACGTGGAAAGAGGTGTGTCGCTTTATTTTGGCATATTACTTGTTTGTACCAGATATCTAGGCAAACATTTATTCATTGAGTCCTCAAAGATTGGCTTGCTGTTTTCATACACAACGGATTACATAATTTGACACATACATACATGCAAAGTAATACTGAAGTGCATTTTGATAAAATAAATGGGGTATTTCACGTGAAGCGGGCAACGAAAAAAAGTCAAGGTTCTATGGATTTCGTTCATATTGTGCATAATGACACTTCTAGAGGATATAAGCGTGGTAAACAGTTTTTTTTTCTATAAGGTTTAGTTGCTGAGTTATGCGCTTCTCAAGAATTGACGCAACTGATGAAAAACGTTTTTGAACCCCGAATTTGAAATTCAAAAAAAAACATTAAACATACTGACGTATAGAAAATTAACTGTTGTTTTTATTTTTAATTATAAAATTAGATTTGGGAAAAAAAATTTCCTGTGCCGAACCGGAAGTAATCGTTTCAACTCGTAATTTTAATGATTTGGACCAGGTCGTTTTTTTTTATTTTTATAACAAAGTAAAGCTAAAAGTATACTTATCTGAAACTGTACTTTTTCCCGTTGTCCGCTTCACGTGAAATACCCCAAATAGTATTTATCATCAGCTTAAAATTAACGTAAGTATGCATGCATTTGTGCTAAAAGATATGTATGCCAGTGTTTTGAGATTGTGGGAATTTTCCCATTTTGTGGGAATTTTCGACTTCTAAAACTTGAAAAAGGGAGAAAGTGCTGCTCGTGGAACAAAATCGTGGAAGATATGGATCAAATGAAATAAAACTTTTTCATAAAATTTTATTCAGAAATAATTTTTATTTCAGAAATAATTTAAACTACCCAGGCAAAATTGACATTTTCTCGTGTATTATTGCATTTCAGTTAAAATTTGGGATGAAATGAACTACCGATTTTCAAGCTATCGGATTAGCGATTTTCAACAAAAAATTTAACTCAGCACTAAAAAGACTAAAAGACTAAAGATTAAATTTCGTTTTCTTCCCTTAGAATTTAGATATATTTCAATTCCTTGAGATATATTGAGATTTCGAGGATAATCCGACCTCTTCTTAAATGCCTACCAGCCTAGCAGCATTTGCGTACAACTTAAAAATATTATTATTTTACATCAAATCAGTCATTGGTTTCTGCTTAAGCCAAAAGCTGAACAATAACATTTTTGTTTTAAAGATATCTCACAAAAAAAAAATGTTTTAAGCGAATATTGTACTGTGAAAATGTACTGTGAAAAATATTTATCGCTCTATAATAATATTTAGTTATATGGTGAATTTATAAAATAATACGCGGATGGAACCATTCTAAAAACCATTCTAAATACGCGGATGGAACCATTCATTCGGAACCATTCTAAAAATCATAAAATTTGTTCCGCTTAAAGACCAATCACATATTAAAACATTTTTCTGACGTCGGAAAATAAATGTTTGTAGTTGGAGATACCACCCCATTTTTCATGTTACGAGAATATGTGGTAGAATTTAGATTGATGTTCCCCGTCCGGGAAATTTCACCTCCGAAGGGCAAATCGACAATAGCAGGATTCATACATTCATTCAACGCATTTTATATTGAGTTATAATGAAATGGATTTTTTATGAAACAAAGATATTTGTATATAAGGCTTGGCATTAGCGCCACTTTGGTAAATAAATACAAAACTGTGGCCAATAGCTCACACATTGTCCGTGGGAAAAATCGTGGGAATTCGCGTCATGCACTGTGGGAAAAACGAGTATATTCGAGGGAATTTCGGCCACGGAAACCTCACAACACTGATGTATGCTATTCTATCAACAAGCACATACACATAGTCACAAAATTGAAGGCACAAGCAATAAATATGAAAACTCTTAATCGTATATAAACTAATGTCACTTTATTATCACAATTTTTTTTTTTTTTATTAAATTGAAAACTAAAGATACAAAAATGAATAAAAAAATTTATTAAATTCAATTTTTTAAAGAATTAAGTAACAAAAGAAAAAATTATTAAAAAAAATTCAAGGCACAAAATTAAAGGCACAAACTTCAAGATCACTAGAAAAATATAAAATAATTTATTATTTGTAGTTAGTTGGATATCCGTTGGCTTTGATTACTGCTGCTAGTCTTCTAGGCAAACTTTCCGCTAACTTTTTTGTTATGGTTGGGCTAATATTTGGCCATTCCCTTGCTATTATTGATTTCAGCTCGGATTTATTCGCAATTGAAAATTTTCGGATTTGTTGCTCAAGTACTGACCACAAATGTTCAATTGTGTTAAGGTCTGGGGACTGAGGTGAAGTTTTTAATTGTTTTGGCGTATTATAAAGCAACCACATCTTTACAATATGTGCGGTGAGCTTTGGATCATTATCTTGTTGAAACCAAAACACATCCGATAGTCCTAATTTAATAGCACTTGATTTTAAATTCCTTTTCAGTATATCGAGGTATTTAAATTTGTCCATAGTGGTCTCAATAAATTCCATGTTGCCGACTCCTCCTGCAGATATGCAGCCCCAAACCATCACATCACCTCCTCCATGTTTTACGGTTCCGCACAAATTTTCTTTCTTTAGCTCGGTATTCGCTTTGCCATCCGAGCCAAATAGGTTGAACTGACTTTCATCACTGAATATTGTTTTTCCAGAAACCTGGACCCTCATTCACGAAAGTTTTCGCAAACTATAATCGTTTTTTTCTATTTGCTTCTGAAATAAATGGCTCTATACGGGCTATTCTTCCATTTAAACCATGGTTTCGCAATTTTCTTCTAATAGTTTCCTTGGATATTGGTTTTTGGATCATATGAGAAACTTCAGCCCTCAAATTATTAATCGGCTTCTTTGTACATTTTTCTATTTCCCGTCGAATGTATTCCTCATCTTTAACTGACAGTAAGTTTTTTCGACTGCGTCCAGTTTTATTAACATAAGTTCCGTCATTTTTCCATGTGTCGACTACAGTTCTTACTGAAGAAAATGATCTCCCAACTATTTTTCCTACTTCTCGATATGTTTTACCTTCACAAACAAGCTTAATAATAATTTTTCTTTCCGCAACTGTGGTTTCTTTTCTCCGTTTATCCATTTCAGCTGTTTTTTTATTTATTTATGTACAAATACTTTTTTTTTTGAAAAACAACACACTTAACTCAACTAGTCACTAACGTTCACCTAAAACTCAATATTGGTAAAAAATGAAAAGAAATTGCATCCTCAAATTCTACTAAATATCTTGTTAGATGGACGTGTGCCTTCAATTTTGTGTAGCTCGCAAGTGGTACAGTTGACATCAAAATAGCAAACTTTGTGATAGATTCGACTTTTTTTGTATTAATTTGGTGTACATTTATAAAGAAGATTACGCACTAACAGAATAAAATGCCAATTCGATAAATTTACTACAATTGTAGTAATATTGAATAATATTTTGGCATTTATATAGATTGTGCCTTCAATTTTGTGACTATGTGTATGTATGTATGTACATTTGTAAATATGAACGGAAGTGCGCAATAGAACATTTCAAACACATCAAGCCATCTAGAAAGCATTGAAACATTTATAACCGGGATATTTTCTAACTTAAATAGCTTACTACACTGAGAGGTCATTGACTAGAATTTAGCATTCAATGCAAATCTGACATTGAAATTCACGTGCAAACAAGATGCTCCTTATCGAAATCAAAAGTATAGACAATCGAAAGATATGAAAATTGCATTTACGAATGCATACACTATTTTCATCTCGTGATCGAATAAATCAACAGGCTTTAATCATTTCAATCACTTCCTGATTTACATTCGACCTTAATCACAAAAATTCAAAGTCAACACTCTTATTTAACGGAATGCTACTATTCTAGTAGATTTGTAACGCTCATAAATATTCATCCAAAATCACGAGAATAGAAATATCATTTAGTTTTTTTTTTATTCTCGCACAGCATTACACAATTCATTGATTATTATTATGTCGCAGGGCTTAATTCATGAAATATTTTATGATCCTCCCAATACCAGGCCAAGCCAAGTCAGTGGCCTAAAAATAACTTCCTTCTATTCACATTTGATTTGTTTTCGTACGATTTTAATACGATGCTGGAGCGCGTAATTATTTACGTATTTGCATACAATCTCAATCAAAATCGTGCGTAATAATGGTAATGAATTGAATGAAGCCCCGTTCCATGTGACATCATGTTATGTCTTATGTAATAATTCGTAGCGGACTCGTCCGATTAATTGGAGTACCAAGTAGTGTTTATATTGATAAGAATCGGATGACTAAGAACGTGATCTCGATTGATTGAGCAAAATGCATTCGTTGTTATGACAGAATCGAATAAATTATTATGAACTGTCAGTATTTTCAGTCGATGTAATTGTTGTGTAGGTTGGAATTTTTGAACATTGAAATGAGTTTGGCTGGGGTTGTTTCAATTGGCACTACTCAGACAAGCGTACCAATGTAAACAGGATATGCATATGTACAGTTACTCACAAAATTGAGCGTACAGGCAGCCAAAAAACGTATTTCGTTGCAATTAACATGTTAACAAATGTTTTTATTAAAAATCTTTCTGTAAATAAAGTGTTTACCTTATTTCAAGGAATGTTTGCAAAGCAAACAAATAAAACAATTTTTTTTCTTAGATTATTATATTAAAAAAAAAATACAATTAAAATAACAATTCACAAAATTGAGCGTACACTTCACAAAAATATTATAGAAAAATAAAAAAAAATAAAAAAAAACACTCATAAACTTAATACTTTCTATGGCCTCCTTTTACATCTATAACAGCTTGTAGCCGCCGCAGAATTGATTCTACCAACTTTTTTGTATAAGAGGAAGGAATGTTTTCCCAAACTTCTCGTATCTTGTGTTTCAACTCATTTTTGTTCGCAGGATTCATACTTTTCAGACGGTTCTTTATTTCATGCCATAGATGCTCGATCGGATTGAGATCTGGGGACTGGGGTGGAGTTTTTAGTTGTTTTGGGACATTGTAGAAAAGCCATTCACGAACTATGTGGGAAGTATGCTTCCGGCCTGTTGAAAGCAGAATTCCGAAGATAAATTCAGTTTTTTTGCTGATTGATGGAGATTCCGTTTTATTATATTGAGGTATTTCACTTTGTCCATAGTCGATTCAACAAATTCCAAATTCCCGGTTCCATTTGCAGCCATAGAGCCCCACAGCATAATACTACCACCCGCATGCTTCACAGTTCGACTAAAATTTTTCTTCTTGAGTTCCGTGTCTATTTGCTTCCCGTCAGATCCAAATAAATTAATTTTTATTTTATCTGTGAAAATGACGCTCTCGCAAAACCTGTGAGGCAAATTTACATGAGTTTTTGCGAACTCCAAACGTTTTCTTTGATTTGCGACAGATATGAATGGCTTTTTCCGAGCAGCTCTTCCATTCAAATTATTTCGACGCAGAACACGACGAACCGTTTTTGTCGAAACTGCTTTTTTAAGCGTCGTGAGCACTTCCACAGTCAATTTCGGAACACTTGTTTTAGGATTTGCCCTTACCTTGCGAACAATGAGCCGTTCATCATGTTGTGAAAGAATTTTCTTTCTTCCTCTTCCAGGCCTGTTCTTTAAGGTTTTTTCGTATTTCCACTTATTTATAAGTTTTTTATTTGTCGAATGTGCCCGCCCAACAATTTCTTCTATCTCCTGAAATGATTTACCCTTGTGACACAGCTTAACAATAAGCTCTATAGTCGAATTATCTGTTTGCTTTCGCTTAGCTCCCATTTTCACAATTAACAACAGAACTCTAAACAATTATCTAATAATTCGCTTCCAAACCACAAGAAAATTTCACGAACTCTGCATGTTAGGAATTGAACTTAGCGGTATTTTTTAACGCGATACAAATTCCAGCAACTAGATCAGCAAGTCCACGGTTTTTCCAAGTGTACGCTCAATTTCGTGTTTGCGGAATTTCAGTGATACCTGGTTATTCTGTTAACAAACTGAATTATGTTATTTGATTTTGTGGGTGTTTAGTTGAATAAGCTCAGCAAAGGACACATTTTAGAAATATAAACATATTTTTACTTCAAACTTTTTTTATTACCTTTCTGAGGAAGTGCAGTTTTTATATGGGTGTGCGCTCAATTTTGTGAGTAACTGTATGTATATCAACTGGTTTTTGAAAGAGAAAATGGAAATGTAATGGGTTAATTTGATTTGTTTACAATCGTTCGATTTATTTGTGTTGCCTTCTGTTCTTCTTAAATAAAAACAGAATTATTTTTATATCGGTTTTTATTGCTGCTAATATACAAGTCCTTTTTTTTATTAGCAACGAGGGACGATGACTTGACTTATGATGACTTGACGATGACTTGACGAGGACGATGACTTGACGATGACTTGACTTATGACTGACGAAGACAACTTATCATTACATCCAAATACAGTAGAATCTCGATTATCCGAACATCGATTATCCGAATATTCGATTATCCGGACTGACGGCGCAACGAGACATGTTACGACGAGTTTATTCCCGCATCCGACGTGTAGGTACTCCCGCTTTCATTTGTTTGCGCGATGGTGTTTGTTATTGTTTCATTTTACATTTGACAGTGTTCAACTGATAGGTTGTCTTTTATTTTTGTTTGCGCTTTGCGTTAAAAATCTATAATGTCTAAGCGAAAAAGAGTAGTGTTATCTCTTAAAAACAAAGTGAAGATAATTGAGAGTTTAAAAAATGGTGAATCTGAGAGAGATTAGAGAGAAGATGGAAGCTCGCAAAAGCCATGAAAAAATCTCATAAGGAAATTCTGGAGAACGCAGTTTTTACTTGGCTTTTACAAAGAAAAGCAAGCGGACAGCCCACATCTGGACCTCTTTTATGTGAAAAAGCATTGGATTTTAATCAAAAGCTTGGTGGTGATACTTGTTTCAAGACGAGTTTTGGATGGTTAGCAAGATTTAAATCGAAACATGGAATTCGCGAATTGGAGATTCAAGGCAAGAAACTGTCTGCTAACGTTGCCTCAGCCGACTCATTTGTAGACGAACTAAAAGCATTTCTAGATGAAAAGGAATACGATTTAGATTTTGTATACAATGCGAACGAAACAGGTTTTAATTGGAAAGCTCTACCAAGCAGATCATTGGCATCGCATCGTGAAAATGCAGCACCGGGGCACAAAGTGAGTAAGGACACAGTTACGGTTATGGTTTGCGCGAACGCTAAAGGAACACATCGATTACCACTGTTGGCAAATCAAAAAATCCACGCTGTTTCAAAATCCCCTTAACTTACGCTAACCAACAAAAAGCATGGATGAACACAAATATTTTTCTTACTTGGTATGAAAATACATTTATTCCTGAGATGAAGAAATTTCAAAAGGACGTGCGAAAAGAGAGCGATGTGTTATTGTTGTTAGATAATATGCCAACTCACCTTTCCGCTGAAACACTAAGTCGAGAAAATGGGAAGTTTACAGTAAAGTTTTTGCCCCCTAACGTACCATCGATATTGCAACCTATGGACCAAAGTGTCATTGAAATTTTAAAGTGTTTATACAGAAAGCAGCTGCTGCGTCGTCTTTTGTCAGCAGACAGCAGTGATAAAGAAACTATGTTGATTTTTTTTAAAGAAATAAATTTAAAAGATTGTTGCTATATGCTGGTAGAAGCGTGGAACTCTCTGGAATCGCAAACATTAAAAAGGGCATGGAATAAATTATTAAAGACTCCATCCAATTCTTCAATTAAACCGCACGACGATTTCAAAGAAATTACAGAAACAATGAAAATTCTTAGCACGAGAAGGGCGTGATGAAGAGAATATAAAGGAGTGGCTGAACTGCGATAGTGAAGACCCTGGCTGAAACTGGTGATGTATGTCAAGTACCATCTCACGCAGAAGCTATTGAAGCTTTAGATGCTAGTTTTAAATGGTTTGAATGACAGGACGAATCGGATCCCATACAGTTGTCGCAACTGAAGCGCATCAGGGACTTGCCCGCAATAAAAAGATGTGATTCATTACGTCAAAGATTAATAACTAATTATTTCCAACCAAAATTTTAAATTACTTAGGTATTATTTAATTCATTATCTTTATAGCTCGCAATTTTTTTATATCGTACTGTCTAATTAACGTATGTAAACCTTTTACATAATAAAAAAATATTAAAATTTAATTATTGTTTGATTTGACTTTGAAACCGATTATCCGGATTTTCGATTATACGGAATACCCCTGGTTTTATTTGACACGATAGAATGCGTTCAATAGTTGATCCAACGGCCGCGTTTACACCATAAAATTACTACATATGTATGTAAGTTCCGATATAATTTGAATTGGATCAAATAATTAAAATAAAATATTCACTAAACAGTCTAATAAATGTTCGGTCTGCAATAGGTATCTTCCTTAACTTCTCGGGTAAACGCTTTTTAGATACTTCTGTGGTGAGAGAAAATTTTCTGGAAAATAAGGAACAGATTTCGGATAAAAACTGATAAAACTAGAAGAGGAGTCTCCTTTTACATCCCCGTTTCACTAATTATCACACAAAATACGTCAAATTAATTAGCTGTGATACAACTTGACAGCCGGAACCAATTTACCAGAAATCGCCAACAGAAAGAGTTCCGCTAAATCTTGCAAGATGAGAAGCGCTGGCGTCAGCGAAAATGACTTCATTTTTTTGTTAGGGAAAACTTACCCGGAGCTGAGTTAGGGAACAGACTTTAATATGCATTGCTCATAAATTGTTGAAAAAAATTCGCCCTAAAAATCTGACAAATAATTATCTTTGCGTTCCACACTGTCCGTCCTTTTTCTTGTCAATCTGTTTCTGAGCAATAGCATTCAAGCCACTATACACCAGATGGGATTGTTTGTGGACAATGTAAATGCAAATGAAACCCACAATTGCTACATAGCTCATCCTGGCTACTAGACTGAAAGGTATTTTCCGGAAGGCAGGCAAGTTGAAGGACACACCAGAATGTAGTTTCACGAAGAATTATACGATACTTGGGCGGTATTCTACCAACGTGAATCTCTTTGAATAAATTAATTATAAAATGTAAAAAGGATAATTGGAAAAGTAAGCGTGTCCACAAAAGTTTTAGGAGTGTATTCAATCAATCACGATGATATTGCATTCTTTTTTGTGTAGAAAAATAAAACCAGATTCAAATGATAGCAAATCTTACCACGGATTGACATAATGATATAATTCTGATTTCATAAAAACAAGGGGTGGAAAAATATCTCTTTTTGGGGTTTGCAATTAGGCTTCAATTACAAAGCTTCAACACTGAAAAAAATCCACATAGCGCCCAGAGCCATGTAACATAGCGCATTATTTATGGTCCCATACACCATGTACATAGTACTCTGAGCCATGCAATATGGGTCCCAGCGCCATAATCTCAGAATCTACATAGCGCGTGGTCCCATGTTACATGGCGCAGCATTTATGGTGCCACACGCTATGCACATAGTGCCCTGTGCCATGCAGTATAGCTCCCAGCGCCATAATTACATGGCGCAGAAATTATGGCCTCACATGCCATATTACATAGTGCCATGAGCCATGTAATATGGCTCATGTCACTCCAATTATAACTCGCAGCCATACTGTGTGAGGGGATCTATAAATGTCAGCAAGTGATACTTGAGTATCGTCGATAGATCGACAACATTCTCAATCGGCTAAGGGCGCATATTATTGAATGGCTCCTTCGACGACTCTAAATGCAGCCAGCGCCTGTTTGTTGCAAGCAAGTGACTTAACGGTGTGCTCTTTTATGGTAAGTAGCACTGTTTTGACTGATTTGCTTCTTCAATGTACTATAGTCTTCCACGCCATGTACTATAGTCTTCCACGCCATGTACTATAGTCTTCCACGCCATGTACTACAGTCCTCCACGCCATGTACTATAGTCCTCCACGCCATGTACTATAGTCCTCTACGCCATACAGTATAGTCCTCCACGCCATACAGTATAGTCCTCCACGCCAGGGGTTTTCTCAGGAATTTTTCATGGGGGGTGTGTTCAGAATTTTAGGAGGGGTGTCCATTTGGAACAAAGGGCACAAAGGTCCCTTTGTGTAGGAAAATTGTCCGTGTTAGGGGGGGTGTATGCACTTTCCAGGGGGGGTATTAGGGGGGTGTTAGGGGGGTGTAGGAAAATCTCTGCTCTACGCCATACAGTATAGTCCTCCACGCCATACAGTATAGTCCTCCACGCCATGTGTTATAGCTCTCCACGCCATACACTATAGTTCTCCACACCATGTAATATAGTCCGCCACGCCATGTACATGGCGTGGAAGACTATAGTACATGGCGTGTAGGCCTATGTACTTTTCGCCATGTATTATGGCGTGTGGCGCTATATTTTATCACAATCCCTAAATGGACTATGTACATGGCGCCAGAAGTCTATAAATTATGGCGTCTGGCGCCATGTGTTTTCTCAGTGAATATTTTATTGATGTTGAGTTTCGAAATCAGCCCATAGATTTCTTCCTGGAAAGGCATCAGCTACATTATTATTTGTGTAAATTTTTTGATTGCACTGTTTTCAGGAGAAGTATTCAAAATAAAAAAAATACTTTTTTTTTTGATAATTATATACTTCGAATAATCAGTCAGGAATTGAGTGATACAAATTTTCAATAATATTTTCAGGAATTTCAGCCCATGCCTGTTTAATACCTTCTTCGAGACTTTCTACGTCCTCGCACTGCCGGCTGTTTTCGCAAACTCGTCTAGAGAGCCATCACAAAAATTTTCAATGATATTTAAATCTGGAGAACAGACTGGCCGATCTAAAATTGTGATGTTTTCTGTTTGGAACCGTTCATTTACCCGCCTGGTTCTGTGAATAGCAGCATAATCATGCTGAAATATCCACGCTGCTCTTTTCATAACCTCATCCTTATCAGCGGGGTGTTCCTGGAGCAGTTTGAAATACTTTTTGGCATCTTATTCTCCGCGTTGAATTCTGAATTCTATGGTTTCAAAATAACACATGACTCCCCAAACCATAACGAATAGTTTTCTGCTGCATCGACAGCTTATGAAATTCTTTTCCTTTCCGAATATCATGGAAATAATACGCATACATGTCTGGGTCAGCTAAACCTTTCTCCATCGGTAAAAATTGCCTTCTGTCATTCATCTATCGACTGGTGATGATTCCGAGCGTAGCTCAATCTATCTGGTTAATGTCTTTCTGTTATGGGCCTACTGCACGTGCAGGTTGTATCCCGTGTTTATTTACTCGGACTGGTTTGTATAAGGAAGCTTGTACATATGGCCAGCAAAATTGAGGTTTACGCAATCTTACTACCACCGTGTAGCCACAACACGCTGTTCTATATAGTTTGCACGAACTAGACCAGGTAAGTCGCTGCTACGAAGCACGCCTTGTAAAGGTAATTTCTGTACTAAACGGAGTCTTTTCAAAGTTGCGCTTTGCTATCCTTTTTTCAATACACGCCAGCAGAGATCTCGGATTCGTATCGAATCCGACATAGGTTAGGTTAGGTTAAAGTGGCTGCCGGTCCACAGAGGTCCGCCGACCGACACACATAGGCACAAGAGAACCACAATAATATGTAACTCTCTCCTACTCACTGAACTCGGGAAACCATCTTCTTCCCTTGACAAATAGCGTTATCGCCTTTAGATTAACCATGGACAACTCGGTCAGATTTGAGAGAAAGGGAGCACCAATTGCCACCAACCTTCTCCTTGCCAACGCCGGGCACTGACTCAAGAGGTGGAGGACGGACTCCTCCTCATCCTCAGAGCCACAACTCCGACAGAAATCGTTAAACTGCACTCCTAATCGTTGATCCATGCTCCTAATCGTTGTGCATGCCGTCTTATGGGGCAGTGGCCCGTAAGAACTCCCACAGTGCAGCGTAGAGCGCTTCGAGTTAAGCCTAAAAGCTGCCTGGTGCGATGCGTATCCATGGATACCCAGGACTGCCTTGCTATTGCACAGGATGATTCATCTGCCCAGGACGTACAGTCAATGCTGAAATGAATGAAATCCGTCTGTGTTCTTCCAGTAATTGCTGTTTAAACTCCCGTATAATTTGCTTCGTAATTTTTTCGATTCACGAACACAACGGCACTCAACATAAAAACTTCGTCCATTTTCCATGGCAATTCGCCTACACTGCCCTACGAGCCATAAAGGTTCTATCTACATTTTAGTAGTTTCGAGATATTCAATGATTTGTGTTTTGATTTGTTCTGGAGATATATGGAGAGTACATTTTTCAATATCGATTTTAACATACACTCAAACAAATTTTGGTTGAATTTTACCCTTGTAATAGTAGGAAACTGGTTTCCTACTATTAAAGATGTAAATTTACAAAAGGGCGTAAAAGAATAAATTTTTTTACGACCAAATCGTGTAATTTTACCCTAAAAAATGATGCAATTTTATGGCTTTGGCGCAAAGGTGAATAGCAAACTAGTAAATTTTCACTCTTTTTGCTTCAATTTACAAAAAGCTGTGTATTATTCAGCTGACATGACGTAAGAGCAAAAAATGCACATCGAATGTGTAAAAAAATTTGTGATTCGTTATTTTAAACGAAAAAATGAATATATTTCCTATTATCAAAGTATTAATTATAGACCCACTTTTTAGAGTAAGGTCCGTTTTTCTGTCTTCTGAAAGACCAATTAAGTTTTGAACATAGAAATGAAAATTTTAAAATTTCAATTGTAGTTCTGAGGAAAATATAAGCCGGCTCGAAAATATTTCCGCTTCTCATTCTTATCATCTCCAATTCAAAACTCTAACAAATTCAGAAAACGGATTAAACATCCAAAGAAATAGCACATCATAATAATTCACCATATGGAATCAAATTTCAACTCACACTGAACCATTTACACAGCCTTGAAAGTTAATTTTGTGAACTTGATTTATTTCGCTTATAATTAATTACACGGTTATTTACGGTAAATTTAATGGAAAATTTAACGTAAGCCTTGAAAACAGTCGTAGCTATACGGGTATTTAGTATATACAAGCCAGTTTCCCAATCATTTTTTCACAAATTTAATATGAACCTTTTTTAATCGCTTATGCCAAGGGAAAGTCTATGCATTTAAGTAGATAATATCGAAACCCTAATTGCTACGTGCGTTATTATTAATTGAAAGATCATTTTCCTCAAAGGATAATAAACTGTGGAGAATTTCTCTCTTATAATGAAAAATTAATTGGTCTGATGAACATTGTGAGCTTTGTCGTGGAAATGAGATTCTTAATAATTACCGCGATGAACATACATGCTAAGTTTTCCATTAATAATAACGGTGTAGCAATGAAGAAAATTCAGATACAGCAATTACTTAACTCAGTTACACTTGACAGTTTTTACGTTTATGTGTTATCTGCATCCAAGCACATCAAAAAAGAATACTCTTTGCATTGAATTGCATCTACCTTTCGTAATTCAAGTATGTCAATTATTTCCGGCAATTTCATTCCATATTGTGCATCAAACATGAAATCAATTAAGTTACTGTGCTCGTATTGCGCAGATATTTAGCTACCCGTAGCAACGCATTCTATGCGAATAGCAAAAACGAAGAATTATAAATTTCACCATTTCAAATCAGCCGAAATTAAAAAAAATCGTCAGATTTTTCGTAGCCTCACTCAATTGTAAAGCACAGCACTACGATTGCGCTGAGAGGAATGAATAGATTGCACCGTAGATATTGTTTCATAATTATTGTATGTAGACTTGAATTAAATGGCGGTAAGATTGTGAGAATTATCATTGACCTGGAACTTCACCTTGACTTTTTTATATTTTTTTATGTTTTCGGGGCAATAGGATACGAGGTATGTAAAAATGTTCAAGATAATGTGTAGAATGATTACTTGATTAGAATATTATACAAAGGTCCAGAAACAAGTAGTACGCACTGTATAAGCTCTAATTAAAAAAAAAATGATCGTTAAAAACTCCACCAATGTTCGAAAAAAAGTAAAGGATTCGTTCAGATTTTGAATGCCTGTTATTCATACACACGTGCTCCTTATTACAGCTAACCTGTTTCGAAGGCCATGCACCACTTTGATCTCTCGTATGTATTGAAACTCATAGGGTGGAAAGTTTTTTTATGATTACCATTTGCATGAATTTCAGAATGTAGGAGAGTAAAACACGTGTCACTTGTATTCATGATCGGACCTTCAAATTAACGGCAAAAAGAAAAAGATGCAAATTTTTGATTTGGTGAATGATAATTTTTGTTTTGTCCACAGAGTCAACTTTAAATTTTCGAAACTCCTCTTTGCACAAGAACGATTCGCCTTCACCAAATTACTCCTATTTTTAGCGCTCAAAATTTGTGTTCGCAAGAACTGATGTCCCGATAATGAGGTTCAATTGATATTCACAGATTGTAATAACCTTACACCTGTGTGCAAAATAATAGCAGTGCTGGTAAATTTGATTAAATTTATTCGTTACTGCATCGGAAGTTATAGGCAAAAAATCTTTATTTTCCTGAGCAAATTTACAATACTTAGGAGACAAAAATTGCCATAGCTGGCAACCCTATACCAATTTTTCAACCAAATTTCTACGTAATCTGTCTTAGAGTAAGGTTCTCCTACTGCAAGAATTTTGTTAAAATCTGGTGGCTAAATCGGAAGCTATAGGCCAAAAACTAGTTTTTTTCGGCGATTTTTCAAAATGGCACCACTGCCACAGTATTGGCCATATTTCAAAATCACTTCTATCAAACCTGGTCCTAGCTAATTCCAACATGTCCTGTAAATTTCAAATTGATCACATTATCCGATCGTCAGTTCTCGTGAACAGAAGTTTTGAGTGCTGAAAATAGAGGTAATTTGATCATGGGTTGCCGTTCTTGTTTACCGCGGAATTTCGGAAATTTTTATTTGACTTTATTTGACTCAAAATTCATCAATAATTTGAATTTATTTTCAAAAATCATAAATATTTCAGGAGGGTCGATGATTTGAAGAATTTTTATTCTGTAGCTACAGAGTTGCCCGCACAGTTTTGAAAGTCCATGTGTGTTAAATTTTAGTCTACATCAATATGCTCTTCAAATTTCACGATGATCCATTGTTTTTGTTAGACGTTATGACAAGACGAAATTTGAAAAAAAAAACCTTGTCTACTTTTAGGCACTTAGCACCTACACAAGGCTCAATTCTTTATCACAGACTAGCTTAAAACATAATAGGCTTTCATTCCCAATACTTTTTAACTATGTATGTCATACAGGGACACCCAACCATTGTTTAGTTTCTTGCTTCCCAAAATTCCTTTAATATCTTTTCAACTCTAATCAGTTCTTTCGTACATTGCCATCCAAGTTTAACACAGGAAAACCTCGTTCTCCGGGAAACTATAACGTACAGCTATTAAAGTCAAGATGAAAGGCGGCAATTACATTGATTCACCTAAATTGCTTTCAAAAAAACTCGGTTTGTCCCAAAATGGTTCAACATTCATTTTCTCGTTATTATTTAATTAACTTGAAAGCTTTAAATCTTCAGAGTCATCACATATTATATATCTTTTGTAGTTCAGAGTGTAGAGTAGATTGAAGTTGGCAGTTATTATTGCTAGAGAGAGGAGATTTTTTTGGCACATGGTAGCAAAATTCCAAAAAATTTACTGGATGACAAAATGTATCATTTCACCTTAATTCAGTGAGTTGCTGTATCATTGTATCAAAAATATAAGTTTCAAATAAAAATGTATCAAAACGATGCAAATGTATCATAAGTGGGAATCCTGGCATCGATGATTGCGACTCTACTAATGATTTAGATCCACCTTGTTTCCTAGCTGAGTCCATGGAAATAGAAGAAACATCAGAAGAATAAGAAGAAGATGATGATGAAAAGGAAAGCATATACATGGAAATAGTCTGAAAATAAATAATTTTTGAAACTACTCGTAATAATTCTTGTCTGAAATAAACAAAAAAAAAATGACAAAATCGTAATGATTTTCTTAAAAGTAGCATTTCGCAACCAAAAACAAACGTCAATTGGGACTACCAAGGATATCACATTAAAAAATTGTAAAAATGGTATTAAGAGAGTGTGGTTCCAGCAAAATGTAGCCTCAGAACACGCGGCACGGAATTCAATGATTGTTTTGCCGATCAACTCGCCTAGTCTCTGATCTCACCTTGTCTTTGAATTTGTGGCTCCCGCTATTGACACTAGGCACCAAGTCGACATAACTTACACCGAATTCAAAGTCAATAACATACATCACAAGATATTATGTTGTGCCGCTTGAAAAACTCAGTTTTTTTGGCATATTCAGTCCTCTTTTTTCTCGTTCGCGCCCTGTATCCTTGATCGCACTTATGAAGCTTTCTAATGCTATCATTGCGCATCACATCTTTTCAATTTTTCTTTCGGTGTTCCGCAACCATCTATACTCAAATTTTACACTGCTTGGAAATATAGGAGTACCTGAAAATTCACCAAAATACCCGGCGCCACCAAAAGGTTAAAGATATCTGAATTGTACAAGTCATGGACCTACCCACTATATACATCTATATCCTTCGAAAATTTCAGCCCAATCGGATTGGCCACTCCATAGATTATCTCCCTTCATCATTTTGCTGATATATATATATATATATATATATATATATATATATATATATATATATATGTATATATATATATATATATATATATATATATATATATATATATATATATATACGAGTATATATATATATATATATATATATATATATATATACGAGTATATATATATATATATATATATATATATATATATATATATATATATGTATATATATACGAGTATATATATATATATATACGAGTATATATATATATATATATATATATATATATATATATATATATATATATATATATATATATATATATGATGAATTTTCGGCGGAGCGAGTTTAATACTAATTTTCTTCGAAAATTAGTAAAAAATATATGGCAAATTCAATTCAAAATTAACATCCTCGAACCATCCGTGAGATAATTTTTTTTTAAATATTCGATCAATAAAAACTAGGGCCAATGACCTGAAAGAGAAAACTAGGACCAACTAATTTTTTACAGAAAATAAATAAAAAAAATTAATCCAATAGATATAGATTCTTTGTTATAGTGATGCACTCTGAATTTATTCATGGCTAGATTTACTAAATATTTAATATAAGAATATGTTCTGACTTTATTCGTGTGGGTTACTTAAAATTTGAATCTATATTATTTTGACAAAATATTAAATATAGTATATTATTCATCGATTTATGTATGTGTCTAAACTTTCAATTTCACATTGCAGTTTGTTTGTATGGGCGGTACACCGAAGCGTATGGAAAATTTCGCACATTTCATTATGAACGAAATAGGATACAAACTGCCAGCCGGTACACAGCTCCAGGACATAAGTGCATTTTCGTATCGCTACTCAATGTATAAGGTATGCATATATTCACTATCCATGCAATTACACTACTAGAAAACTAATCAAAACGAAATATGTATCTTCAAAATCTACGTACATTCAGGTTGGACCAATCTTATCGATTAGTCATGGAATGGGAACACCGTCTGTGAGCATACTTTTGCATGAAATCATCAAACTGATGTATCATGCGAAGTGCAAGGATCCAATTTTCATTCGAGTCGGCACCTGCGGAGGCATCGGAATCGAAGGCGGCACAGTTGTTATAACTGAAGAAGCTTTGGATGGCCAACTGCGAAATTCCCATGAATTCGTAAGTAAACTTGGGTGAATAGAAGCAACGTGATGTTGAATAGTTATTTGAAATTGTCTTTTAAAGCCCATGTAGTGACTTATATTAGATACGCATAAAAATCGGGCGCACATGCTTTGAATTGCGATGTATTCGAATAATTATTCTCAACACGACCATGCAATTGATTTTAAATCACTAATTTCATTCAAAATATAAATAGCTGAACATTCGGGCAGTTTTATGGAGGCTGCGTTAAATCAATTGATTATATAACATAAATTAGTATCTAGTAATGCAGTACAATGCAGTTACCTACTGTGCTACTATAAAACATGAACGATATTTTATATTTTCATACATGATTAGATCCATTGCATTGATATTTATCTTTTCGCAGACTATCCTTGGCAAAACAGTCCATCGTCCAGCCAAATTGGATAAGAAATTGGCGCGTGAACTGAAATCTTTAGCCAGTGTCGACGACCCCTATGACACCATTATTGGCAAAACTCTCTGCACAAATGATTTCTATGAAGGTAAGTAGGAACAATACACCTGCGCTTTCTCATCCTCTTTCACTCAAATTTAATTAACTCAGCCTAGTCCAAAAGGCATTAATTCAAATCGCTTGTTTTCGACACACCGGTCATGCAGTGAGGTCATGAACGTTTCGTATAAGCCTGTTGATAATATCACTTAAATGTTATTGGTATTCTATGGTAGTTCAATACGGTAATGGGTTTTCGTTGTGCACATTTATTTTTAGGTCAAGGGCGTTTAGATGGTGCCTTTTGTGAATTCAGTGAAACGGAAAAGATGGAATATTTAGAGATGCTGCATGCTAACGGTGTTGTCAACATTGAAATGGAAAGTACAATATTTGCCGCACTTACAAATTATGCCGGAATAAAAGCTGCAATTATTTGCGTTGCACTTTTGAATCGACTGAATGGAGATCAGGTAATGAATATTTGATCATTAATAATGATTTACTGCGATGTCAGAAAATCTATAAAGTTCAATTTTTCTATATATTTTTTTGGTTGTTTTTTGCATTTAATTTTTTTTTTAATTATAAAATCATATATGTTTCTCATGCTTTGATAAAGAGTTGCCTTAAGAATACATTTAATTTGTAAATGTATAAAATTATTTTTTCTCTGAATAAGATATAGATAGGCTTATAGTTTTAGAAGTATAGATTTTACTGTTAGGTCTTACATAAATCTCCGTGCAAGTAATCACTTCATCTCTGATTGTTTATTTACACTCTGCTGATGAAGTTTTTGATTGAATGTTTGCATAATTGGTGATTAATTTCAATGGAATATTTTGTGGTGTTTTGGATAATAGGTGCGTTTTTTTTGCTCCGATACAGAACAGAATAGAACTTTGCCTCTATGCCGCAAAAACAACAATCTAGCACAAAACAGCAGTGCATTCGCTAAGATTGATATAGGTTGCAGTATTCGCTGAACAAAACAGCTGAAAATATAGGAAGAAAATAACGAGTGTAAACTACCACAATCGATAGAAAATAGAAAAAGAACTAACAGAAAATTACCTCTTTCAACTTTGTACACATTTTAATTTTCTAATTTTTTTACACATTCTAATTTCCTAACTACCAAAACATTCAACATAACCTTGAAAAAACCAAAGCCACCTCACAACAAAAAAGACAACTTTTCATGAGCTTTTCTATTTTCTATCAGTACATTCTATAGTTCAGCACGTGAACTACCTTTGAGGAATAGAATTTCTGTAATAGTTAATTCACTGGTACAGGAGTGTTATTGCTAAGCAAAAGTGTTAGGAGCAAAAACACGCGCCTAATATTTTCAACATCATTAGGCGCTACAATTGCAGCCTGTCAAAAAGTCTCTCTATCGAAACCTATCATAAGCCAATGCTATCAAGCTAAGGTCTTCAGGGCTAGCAAGATTTCCTCCGCTATCGCTTACCATAAAATTTTCCACAAAGGATTTTCCGAGCAAGCTTCTCTTCACTCGCACGAGCCAAAGCAGCAAAAGGTCCGAGTGCCTGAACTGAACATCCAATTTTCCGATCCACGCATTATTTCTGTGGAGACCATGGTTTTGAACAGCAGTTACAAATCAGCATTCAACAAATCATCAAACTATGATGAAACCCAATCTGTATCCATCTATTTCATATGATCCACTTACGAGTCAATTGCTGCAACGACCACCACACATTGGTCTGGAACGCCCAAAAAGCGTGGTCATAACTCGAAAAATCTTCGGATTTGTGCCAAAATGAGTATGATAGAGTTTTTCTAATCGGTGATTCCGAATTAAACATCAGAATTTTCAAAATGGTTGCTTCAAAACGGCCGAATAAAAAGAAGGAAAACTAACCGATTCAAATGAAAATGCGTTTAAAAGTATTTTTGTTGCTACTGATTGAAAATAATTTGAAGATACTGGCCCTCAAAAATGGGCTTAAAAATGTTGGAAAACAAAAACAACTGCTTATGAACTTATTTATTCAGTTTTAAACCTAACTTACTTTAGGATCCGTGCACAGTGTTTTTGAAATGTAAAACTAGTCATATTTTAATGCACAATTGCCAGCATAAAATACTTATACAAACTTACTAATCAGTTTCCGTCTCCCATTAACAAGGTTTGTCACATTTTTTGATTAAACTGGTATTTTCAGAAGCTGTAGGAGGCAGTAGAATTGAGTGGCTTCCCTATAAAAACTTTTATTCTTTTTCAGCAGAATATTGCCGAGACTTGTAATAAGGGGATCTGAAGATACATGGAGTCGTTGAAGCACATTTTGCATATTTTGCTCTCTGGGGAATTTCCTAGCAAAAATTTCGCGAAATGTTTTATTGTGTTTGTTTCTGGACTATTGAGCATCTTCTGATAATTAACCAATCAACAAAGGAGTCCACTATATAGTCTAATGCCCGTAAATAAGTATTTCGTTTACAATTGTGAGCATCATATGCTACGAATACAATTCAACAATTCGTTTCCCAACGCTTATGTTGTATTCCCTGAAATTTTCAACATCGACTCTGAACCTACTAGCTAAAATCTGCAAAATAATGTGTCATTTTCGCAACAGCTCCTCATCGACGCCAAGGACTCGTGCAGAGTTCGAACTATATGTGAAAAAAACGCCTGGCAGTGTTGCCATCATTCGAGCTTTCAAATCCTTGTTTCGGAAAATATACTTCTAACCTTAACCCATTATTGAACTCTGCATACTATTTATAGTCAGTGCAATGCAAATTCAACTATTTTAATTTGAAAGGAAAATAGACCATTCGGTACACTTATTCGAATCATTAAAATTTGAATACGAGCTATTGCTGTGCTTAGGACTCTCAACAGCAAACTTTGCACTAATATTATCCTCAGTTCACCTGTTGAGTTTGTTGCTTTCTGTGTCTTTTTGTCTTCTAAATCCTCGCTGTTTGTAGCGTCTCTATATATCCCATATAACACGCCTTTCTTGACTTACGATCAGTTTTTTTTTCTGAAATATCTACGTATCTAATCAGTAACTTTCCTTCGTCGACTATCATTATCTGTCTCGACTTTAATATGCCTTCTGTATAATGAGACTCCTTTTTCTATTTCCTTTTCTTCTTTTCTTTTTTCTTGCTCACTTTTTCTATGTAACTGTTTCGGCCAATGCAAATAGCAAGGTCCTTGACCTGATCCATTGAATATTCTTCCTTTTTACTATCCCTTGCTGCAAAAACCTACACGCAACCTGACCCCAATAATCTTCTCCAATTTCCGTTCATGTGTTCATCAATTTATCATATTAAATGTTCCACTCTGCGTCGAGCTAACTTGAAAAAAAAACTGATTTTGATTGCACGACTGTTGACATGAGTTCTATTAATTGGCTCAATTGCTTCCGGGGTTTTGATATTGACTCAGCTACTATGAAATCTTACTTTATTCTTCTTGAATTGTTCTCGGCAAATACTCCTGTTTTCTGTTCACGCAAGCGACGCGATCATACTTGGTTTACTCTTGAAGATAAAAATGCTGCGCAATTCCAATTTTTGAACTCTCCATGCGGCGAAGATTATGCTATTTTTAGTCGTTTACATTCAATTGCCAAGAGGAAATAAGATTAGCTTTGCGTAACTATTCCACGTTTGTTGAATCTATTCTGAACTCGAATGATCTCAAAAATTACTGGTCTTTTTATTCTTTTTTTTTGTCGTTTTTTACTGCCCCTTTCTTCTTGTATTTAATGCTTCTAAGTATTTAATGCTTTTACTGCTTTCAATCCTCTTGATGTTTGCATTGTCTTTCCAATGTTTTTTTCTTCAGTTCACATCAACCTGCTTCTGACTGTTTTTTTTATTACCCTCATTGTCTCTCCTCTACCGTGGCTAACCCTCTTGAGGTTGAATTGCGTTTGTCCTCACTTGGCTCTAATTGCACGCCTGGTTCAGACTGCATCTCCAATTTTTTCGTGAAAAATATTGCGCTTTCTCTCTGCGTTCCTTTATCCATCTTATTCAGTGTTAGTCTCTGTGCTGGCATATTTCCCTCCTCCTGGAAGCTCTCGAACATTATTTCCATTTTCGGGTCAGGTGCATTCATTCTTCCATGCGTTTCCGAAAAAATTTGAACGCCTCGTTTCTAATAGAATCTACGATGTCTTCAGCTATGTTTCCGCAATGCAGTTTCCGCAATGGCTTTGTAAAAGGCCGCTGCACCTCTCTGAACCTAGCGGAATTTTCACATGTTTTTGCTTCTACAATTAGCAACAACAATGAAGTTGATTCCATCTATACTGACTTTGGTAAAGCTTTTGACTCTGACTCTTTTGGATCCTGAGCTATTTCTTGTCAAACCAAAGAATTATAGTATCTCTGGGCCTTTGCTTTCCTGGATCTCCACTTTTTAACAAATCGCACTTGTGTTTTCTCCCTCTTTGGATTGTCGTCTTCATCTTTCTCCCCTTCTGCTGGAGTATTTCAAGGGTCCATCTTAGGACCATTTCTTTTCAATCTTTATATCAATGATCTTCCTAGTGACTTAAAAATCAACAATTCTACTGACTTTCTGCTTTTTCTAGAAGATTTAAATGTCAGGTTGGTGTAACTTGAATCGTTTTCCTTGAATATTTCCAAGTGATTTTTCATATCCTTTTCTCTAAAGCTTCACTCTCATGTCCTTCTTTGTGTTATTTATTGTACTATTCTCTCTCTTGTGTTGAACATTTTAGCTTTGATCGCAAGCAAAAATTCGATATTGCATCAGTATAGGGCTCAAAACTTTAAAATACCGGCCTGTCTCAGCAGAAGTGGATTCACAATACGACATAACACAATTAGCTTTGCTGTCATGCAATCCTGAACGAGAGCCAGTTGCATTCCCTTGCATGACAAATATTATCGAAAATCGACCAATCTTTGAACACACCCATTTGTGTTGTCTTAAATAGAAACATATTGTAAACATTTTTTTTGAAAATGTTTAAGGAAAAATGGGCAGATGTAACAAGTCTCCGTAAATATTTCTACGAATTTCCGCACGATTAGAGATAAACATTTTAAAAACGATATTCAACTCTTAGAAAGCAGTTTTTTACTTCAGCAAGTGCGAAGATCTACTCATAATTCTTAACTATGCTTTTGTATTATAAAATTTCTGCCAAATGCAGAGAAGAACGTAACTTTTCATTTTTGTCAAAGATGTCAATGGCAGTTGAACTTTATCAAACACATAGATTCCGCAAAGTTTATACAAAGATCTTTAACACAAAACCCATTTTCGTTTACATTTTTAAAATTAATTTTTTGGAAACCACTTTGAACTTCGATGAATATCAAGTTCTGATGGCATCTGTCTTTAACTTTTCAGTTGCTCCTGTAACATTTTTTTCACTCTAAAATAGAGATTACTTTATTTAATTGATAATTCTATGATTTAAGCACATCAAATATTACAAACAACTAAACATCTATTTTTGTTTCAGGTTAATTCACCAAAAGAAGTCATGCACGAATGGCAATCACGGCCGCAAATCCTCATTTCACGATATATTCGTAAGATTTTGGCACAGCAGGGGCAACTTAAATCGTTCTATAGTCAGCACGGTTCAATAAAATCACCAAGACGCTTCAAATTAGTTCAACAAGAATCGCAGGCACATGAATAATTTACTACATGTGTACATATGTATGCAATAAGAAACTGAAGTTCGATGTGATTTACAACAAGTTACTTTATATATAAGAATTTGGATGGAATAAGAAAGACAAAATTTCGAAAAATGGCACGGATTGAAGCGATTCTGATTGGGGTTAATTTATGGAATTTTTAAAAAAGCATAAATGACACTGTGCTAATGCATTTTAATGTTTTAGGAGTTGATTGCGCAAAATTGTTTGAAGGTCTGCATTCACGAACAGTCCATCAGTCCAAATGGCCTGAGGGCAGGCCAAAATCTCACCGTGTGTGGGAAAACTGGGAAGGACTCATGGACTCAAGGAACCAAATTGGATTTCCAATCATTTGAATACTATAGGTCACATGAATGTATGTTATATTATTTGACAAAAAGCCTCCAACCGCTTGCTAAGTACCGCAAAGTAGCGGTCAATCTTTCGTGAGGAGTGATAGTTTGCCTCATATTTGTATCCTTTCGTTTGATAAATAGGGTGACCAACTATAGCAACGTGTTATATGTCGTATCATCCATTCTTAAAAAAATTTGCCAATCAGAAGGCTCAAGTGTGAGTTCTTTTACCAAATTTACAATTTTTGCCACTTCCGTTTTGGCTATCGTTCCTTTATGTAGATGCAAGTTGCAATTGCAAAAAACTCCTCCATATACTTCTGATCCATTAATAGATAAAAATAAATGTTTCTTCAAGTTTACCTTTATTTTTTTGAAATATGCAGAAAATGAAATGGACTGACTGGATCGAGGCTCTATCGTGAGTGGCGAGATAAATTGGACTTAAACCAAACGGACTCAAGCCAAATGGACTCAGGCCATTTGGACTGTTCGTGAAGGGGGGTCTAAATGTAAACACTTTTCGCAAGATCAATTGAATTGTCAAAAATAATTAAGCCTATTGTGTGAGATTTCTTATATTAGTATGATGTTATTGTTAGTGTTGGCAACTTATTTCATTATTTATTCTTTAGAATTTTGAAGCTGAAATGGATAGTAACTTATTCTTAAATTTCTAAATCAAGGCATTTACAACTGATATACTTGGGACAGATGGTTGTTTTAAAAAGCAAGCTCAAATGTATAGTCCTAGATAATAGACAAACTGACAAATGTATACTTTTAGTTTAGCATTTAATATTTTTAAGCACAACAAAAATACTTAACTTTTCCAAGGAGGATAACACTCATTGATAGTTTCATTAAATTTAAGTTTCTATATGTATTGTAGAAATTTATGTCATGCATAAATTTCTTTTATATATTCATTCTGGTTTTTGGCATAAATAGAATTTATTCAGTTGTGAGCTATCAATGTTGAATATTTTTGGCCCAGAAAGGTTGTTCTGGTTGATCAAAAGTCATACAAGACAAAGCGATCAATGCATCCTGAATGAATATTAAAAAATCATTTAAAAAGAAACATTTCGATATATTTAGTTTTCATTGCTTGTTGTCAGCTCCCAGAACGAACGAAGTAAACATTTTCGAAAATTCTACATGTTATTTAAGTTCAAATTTGCATAATTGGCACGCTTACTCTATGTATGTTTTTGTTGCAATCATGATGAAAGCCAATCTAAGAGCAACATGTTGTAGAACAGATAAATATGCTGCAAACATTGGAGAAGAGTAATAATCGATAATTTGGCAGGTGTTGAAAATAGGTCCAATGCAAATATTTCCCGAGGAAATAGATCGGTATTTAAAATGTTCTGTAATGGATCTTCAAGTTTAATTTTTTATAGCTGATAGAAAGCTGGATTAAAAAATCTATCAAACATTGTTTATTGTCATCAGGACACCTTTTACATTGATTTATGTGTACACACATGATGTTTTCTTAAAAAACATGAAAAGTGTTTCATTATGGAATGGGCTTATATCAATATCGAATCGCTATAAATTCAAAATTCTTCAAGCGGGCATTGTATGTATTGCAAATGAAACTGGAAACGTCGAAATCAAAACAATAAACGAATAGAAATTGCCTAATTGTAAAAATGTTATTTTGCATAAATATTGCCTATTACAAAGCCATGTTATTGTTGTTATTGTTGTTGCAGCAACGTTAAAATATAGTCATATTTATTTCGCTAGAATATAAGTATTTGAATAAACTTGAATATCTGTCCAATGTAGATGAAAAGTATCAAATTCGTGAATATAAAATTCCTCGAAAATAATCGGAACCCACTAAAGACATCATATCTATTATCTGAATAAGCAGAACAATTCAAAACTACCACTTCGTTATATCAATTTTAATCTCGATCTTGGTAAATGAGTTTTGAAAAAAAAACAGCCGAAATCATGGAGTTTTTTCTATGAATAAATTTGGCAAAATTTATATTTGTTTTTTAATGAAAAAATTTACAATATTCTACGGGTATGTCAGTGACAGTGAAAAACCGAAAGTTTTTCATCCGACAAACTGCATACATATTTACAAATACAGAAGTCCGTGATTCGATGCACGTCTTACAAGCAATCGTAATAGAAGTAACCGGACATCATATCTTATGTATTCTAAATCAGGTTCCATTGCGAATATTTGAAATATAATGAATTTTGTCTATGTCTTACCAATAAACAAATCTATTCCTGTATATTATTCTAAAATATTCAATATTATCTATTCTCGCGCTGTAAAAAGTTGCATAATGAAAATCTATAGCTTCATTTATTGCATAAAAGTATGTATATCCTAAATGAAAAATTGCCACAATTTGCACAGTTTCTAAAATCTAGTTTATCTACAACGTACTGTGCATAGCTTAATCCAAATTTGTAAGATTTCTATTTCTGAAGCAGGAGCAAGAGCACTTTGCACAGTTTCTAAAATCTAGTTTATCTACAACGTACTGTGCATAGCTTAATCCAAATTTGTAAGATTTCTATTTCTGAAGCAGGAGCAAGAGCACTTTGATGAGCTATGTTTTTGAATTTCAAGCTAATTCAAAAATATATATGCGAGATGATTAAGTCTATGGCGTTTATTTAAATGTTTTAATCAAGCGTGAGTTTTGTTATTGCATAATTGATATGTATTTGTTATATTTGTGAATAAATGAGAATGCTATTGAAACCCATTTCATAAGAGAAATATTTCTTTTATTAATAAATATTACTTGAAGGAGAAAGTTAACTAATATAAGATAAATCTTAATGTTCGTATCGAAATTCCAAACCTTAGCTTTTTTTGGGGCGCAGTGCAATATAAGAGTAAGATTTACTCCAAAAGATATGATTTCTCATAGCCAGGATCACAAGAACAGACAAATATATTATTTGAAAATTTTTGTTGCTTGGTAATGTAAAAACCGAGGCTAAAAAGAAATATTTTCCCGATTCTGGGAATTTTAGCCTAGGGCAAAATTGCCATCTATGTGGTTGTATTAGTCTTTTAGGTGTGCATTTGTGTGATACATAATACCTACCTTAAATACACCCATTTCCTTCGAATAACAAAAATTATAACATGTGCTATCATTTTGACAGGGAGTGTATATACTCTATGATATAGTAGAGTATTATATGTTCGTATAAATCGAATTTGCACGTTTGTATGAGCTTTTGTAAGAACTACGCCACCATAATGCAGAATGTAAAGCTAAACAAAGTTTATATTTACACGAGAAAATGCGCATCTATAGCGCATGTGTTCATAAAAGACGTGCAAATTCTAAAGCTGATTAGTTATTGCTGGTGTTTGAATGAAATTGCTTAAGGGGTCAGGTACACTTGGGACGTCTAGAAAAAGCTCTTTTTCAGGATTTTTTTTTAGACACACATTAAAGTAATTAATAACAAATGTTTTTTTACTTGAAAGAAATATATTTGAAGAAGCTATTGTAATTTTTTTAAGGCACAAGGCTGAAAATTAGTCGAAATAGAGTAAATTTTCGAGGGGTAAAAAAAAAAATTGTTTTGCCGTGATCACTGTGGCTTTTCACTGGATGATCCGAAATAAAATAAAAAATCGGGGACTATTAGTTAATGACATAGTGCTCCGGATGGACGAAGGACTTTGGCAGATTTTGATTTGTCGAAAAATGGCGGTTGTTTAAATTCAAAATTGTATTTTCGACCAAAATTTCACTCACATTTTCGGCTATTGAAAAAAAGTATATCGTCCAATCAAAAAATCCTTCGTTCATCCGGAGGATAATTATATATAAAATAAGTGAGGAAAATTTCATGCTGATCGATAAAGCCGTTTTCAAGTTACAGTGATCACCGACTTCGAAAACATAGTTTCGAGAAAAATGCTTTTAAAGCATGCGAAAAACGCTTTATGCAATAGAGACGACTTCATTCAAAGTTATTTATCTCTATAAAGAATTGTCCGATTCGTCTGAAATTTGCAGAGAATGCTCTTGAAATATGCTACTTTAAGAAAATGCAAAGAAAATAAAATCGATTTTCTGGAAATTCTAAGTGTACCTGCCCCCTTAAGTCGAAACTTTTGCATATCTGGCTTAAATAAGACAGTTGCGCATTGATTTCAAACTGAAAACGTGAGGATGATTTTGCACTGTACCAAGCTTTACGACAGTCGCAGTTTACTCATATATTTCATATACATAATTGTTTTTCATCGTTAAATTTAATGTCGATTATAGGTGCGATTGCATTAGTGTACGATTTTCATGTACAGTGGCGAGCACATGTTGATACATGTTAACCAAATTCGACATTAAATACTTGTAAAATCCTTAAAAATACATTAATTGGTTTGAAATTTGTGCAGTTGAATTCTTTATTGATATTTATATGAAACAAATAATAAACAAAATTATAAGTTATAAGCTTAGTCTAAGTTTTAAAACAAATAATGGAAAGGGGCAATGTATCCACTTTTGCACGTTCATGCCCATTTACATTGCCCATTTCGATTATTTGCTTTAAAACCTAGACTGAGCTTGTAAGTTATAAATTTGTTTATTGTTTGTTTCGCATAACTATTAATAGAGATTCAACTGCAAAAATTTCAAATCAATTAATGTATTTTGAAGGATTTTACAAGTATTTTAAGTCAAATTTGATTAATATGTATCCACATGTGCTCGCCACTGTATGTATATGTTATCAATAATGGAATAACCGCAATGTTTTCTCTCATACAATTCAATTTTTAGTCAAAATCTATCATAAATCTGAGAGATATAATGCGTTTTACTGCACAATGAAAGTACATTGTTTTTGTTTGACGTTGATTTTAGCGTTAGATATTGTTCCAGCTATGAGGTTTGTGTAGTAGAAGCAATGTCGCAAAATAAATATACACTACGCTACACAGCGTCCAACCAACAGAATTTGACAAAATAAAAGACGATAAAAAAACAGTCGCCAAAACTGTACGGTATCCGATGAATATGTTATTGATCATCCACAAAATAAAGATCAAATGAAAAGCAAAATATTTATTGAGAAAAACAGTTCTGTTATATACCTGAAGCTTCTTTCACTTTACTATATATCTCCTACATTGAAACCTATGTCGTATCTGTTCTCGAGCTTCTAAGTTCCCATTTTATACACTTCTGCCGCCAGCTTAGTAAGTCCGATTTTTCTCTACCTTTCACTAGTTTTAGAAGGTATTCGCCGAGTTATGTCTGAGCCTGGACACCTATAACGTTAATGTTTAAATATTCTATCCTGATTTGCTATTACCACACGGTAAAAAATTTATGTTCGAAAATTCATTTTTGTCAACTATTTCTTGGTTTAATGCACAATTATGTGATTTTTTTACACTAATTGGTTGAAAAATATTACTTGCTGAAGTTGAAAAGCTAATATGCAGAACCTTAGTATTAAAATCGATTTGGCCAAAAATTGATTTTTCCATACATATATATATATATATATATATATATATATATATATATATATATATATATATATATATATATATATATATATATATATATATATATATATATATATATATATATATATATATATATATATATATATATATATATATATATATATATATATATATCATCAAAAAAATTCAGTCACTATTTCTCGGGAACGCGCCATCCGATTTAGCTGAAACTTTCAGGATACATTGGTGTATATGCAGAATAAGCTAATTATCTTTAACCCTTTTGCGCCGGCGGCCATTTTAGTGATATTTTTAATATACCTATTATTCCGTCCACAAATAATTTTTGCAAAAACTAAAGTTAAAGAATAAATTTCGAACGTGGTTTAAATGTGAATCGGATAATGTTTTGGAATTTTTTAACCCCTTGTGTGCACTAGGTGCCTAAAAACAGAACGGGAAATTTTGAAATTTTTTAAATTGCGATAACTTTTGACAGAGCTATTAAATCATTGTGAAACTTTCAGAACGTATTTGTATTAGTTAGTTGTAAACTTGTGTAGTTTTTAATGAGTATGTTGGCAACCCTGTAGCTAGGGCAGGCACTGAAAGTGAAAACCTTCAAATCATCGACTCTCCTGAAAAAATGTTGCCCCTTGGAGAAGGAGCCACTCGTATATAAATCTTATGCTTTGTCTACATAGCCAAAGCAAAAAATTTGAAATTTTACAATGGGCACGCCTGGTAGCCCTTTCCCAATTTACCTATATTTTTAGCATCAAAAATTTCTGTTCACCGAAACTCACGATCCAATAATCAGAATTAATTGAAATATATTGGTATTAAGTAGGACCAAGTCTGATAGAAGTGATTTTGAAATGCGGGCAACCCTGTGGCAGTGGTTCCATCTTGAAAAATAACTGAGAAAAAAAAACATCTTTTTGGCCTATAACTTCCGATTCAGCCATCAGATTTTACACACAACAAAATTTACACAGTACTTGGATGTTACTCTATGTAACATTTGGTGAAAATTTGGTTGAAAAATTAGTATAGGGCTGGCAGCTGTGGTGATTTTTGTCTCATAAATCTTGCAAATTTGCTCAACAAAATAAAGCTTTTTTCCCTATAAGTTCCGGTCCAGTGTAGAAATCAAAACGAAGTTCATGCAGTAAATGGACCTTAATGTGAAGTAAATGTCGTAGGAATTTCGTACCAAAATCATGAAAGGGCTGCCAGCTATGACCATTTTTGTAATTTTGTGGAATTTCTTTACTGAGCGATTATGTCATTAGATTTGCAATTGAGAATGATCCTGCAATGAAAATTAACAACAAATATTAACGTTTTAAAAATTTGAAAAGTTTTGAGGGTGGTAGCCCTAAAATTCTTATCACCCGTATACCTTCCAGCGCAGTGATTCAATCGAAACGAAATTTACTGGTTGGGTTTAACTTAACGTGAAGCAGATTTGGTATATTTTTTGTTTTGCTGCTGACACAGGCTAACCAGCATTAGCCATTTTCGTAAATATTGCACCAACAGATGCTTCAAATTACGTACTCATATGCAAAGCATTTGCGATAAAAATAAGAAACCAATTTTTAAATTTTCCGAGTTGTGAACATTTTTCGGATGGCAGCCTCAAACAACGTTTAACCGCTGAAACTTCCGATCAAATCCTTCGATGAGAACGAAATTCAAAGGATAAGTTGATTTAAGTATGAGCTTGTTAAGGTAAACTTATTGCTGCTTCATTGGGAAAGTATTGCCAGCACTGAACATTTTCATCATTTGTGTTATAGTTGAGTTTTGTTGCTTGCGATAAGGAATGTTTGTACAAAAAAGTGTATTACGTCTTCCCACATTTTTTTGTCACTCAAAGACAATATCTTCGAAAATTAGTTTTCTAGCGGTTCTGATGCGCTAGACTTTTTTTTTCAATTGTTTGTCTTCACTTTATTGTGATTGTGCACACAAAATATGTATAAAGCAAGCGCCTTTTATTTATTTTTAATCGTATATTTTTATATAGTAATTTTATCTACACGGGGTCAGTTGACAATGCCATATTCTTGCTTACCTAGCGAACAGCCTCTCAAAACATGCTCGTAAAAGTTTATTTTTTCAACGCTGGGTTTACAAAAATTTTGAACATAAAAGTTATAGTTTTCAACCGGGTGTGATCAATAAATTACAAGAACCTAATTAAAAATTGAGTTGAATTGGGTTGAAATTTCAACCAGATCCGTTCGAAAAGGTAAACAATAATTCAACAAAAAAGGGCGGAATTTCATCATTTTAGTTGAATTTTATGCATAATTATGAAAAACCCAACCACATTTTGATGGACCTATAATCAACCCATATCGTTGAAAATTCTAAATTCTAACCTATAATCAACCCATATCGTTGAAAATTCTAACTAAAATTCTAACGAATTTTTACCGTACATTTATCGTTGTTTATGATTTCCTATTATTCTTATTTTTATTCAATTACTAATGTATTGTATGTAAAATTATAGTTTGCTTGTCATGTTTGCATTACTGAATTTTTAACCTTATTATATTTTCTCTTATTATTTTTTTTATATCTTAAGCTTTCATTTTGTAATTGGGTTATGTATTTATAAAATGGATTCTCAAATGAATAAATAAATAAATTCTCCATCACTTCCAAAACATCTACCGCCCAGAAACACTTTCAGCTTATGGCTGGTATTGAGTTCACTATGGAGATAAATTTTAAAAATCTCCATTATCTGGTTATTTTTTGGAGTGAAAATTTTGACAATGAAAATGAAAATTTTGAGATTTTGCTGGCACGATTCATTTTTCAAATTTATTTATTTATTTATTTATTTATTCACCAAACAAGGTACAAAATCAGATATAAAATAACAAATTAAAAATAAAATGGAAAAGTAAAGTCAAGTAAAAAGTAAAAACAAACAAGTTAAATAAGTAACAAACAAATGAAAAAAGTAACAAATAGATTAATAAATAACAATCAATAAATAAAAACATTGACATATAAGCTATGGCTTAAGGTTTAGGGGTATGGATGGCATGCAAAAGAGAGGATTTGAAGGATGATTTGGAAATCGTAGGGGAATATAGATAACTTATGCTGTTGAATATTCTGCAGCATCTATTTATTGGCTCATTTGCTGCATATATCGTCGAATGTGAATATTCTTTTAGGAAACGATTGGACCTGGTGTTCCTCACAGGGATATTTATCGAAATTTTACTATTCAGGAATTCTACATTAATAGCGCCTCTAATGACGTCGAATGTGAAGCAGGCCGATATCATTATTTTTCTGGAGGCTAGTGTTGATAGATTTAAATGACCCAGTCGAAACTTATAAGGGGGTAGGCTATTAAAATCATAAGGGTTGTACAGTTCTCTCAAGGCGAAAAGTAAAAATTGTTTTTGTATTGACTCGAGTCTGTCACTGTGGGTTTCAAAAGCGGGATTCCAGCTAATGCAAGCGTATTCGAGAATAGGACGTACAAGTGAAGTGTATAAGGATCTTGTGACCCACAGACTACGGAATTCTTTGGCACGTCTTTTGATGAAACCTAGCTGTTTGTTCGCACGAGAAAGCATTTTATCAAAGTGTAAGGTGAAGCGGAGTTTTTCATCTAAGATAACACCGAGGTCAGCAATGTTATCAACTCGGGTGAGCATATTATTGCCGAGAAAGTACGTATTGTGTGTGACCGTGCATTTCCTGGAAAAACTAATAACTTGGCATTTGCTGATATTGAGAGAGAGCTTGTTTATATTGCACCACTGATCAAGTGAATCAAGCTTGGATTGGAGAAAGGGGGCATCCGATTTCGATTCAATAGTCTGATAAAGTTTGAGATCGTCTGCATAGAGTAAATGAGGTATGTCTGCTAGGACGTCAGATAAGTCGGAAATAAATATATTAAAAAGAAGTGGGCCAAGATGGCTACCTTGGGGTACACCAGAGGTAGCACTAATGTTTTTGGATAAAAATCCTTGAAATTTTACACATTGTGTTCGATCGCGTAGGTAGGAGGTCAGCCAGCTGAGTAAAGACCCGGCAATACCAAATTTCTGAAGCTTTAGAATCAAGGTAGAATGGTCAACTCTGTCAAACGCCTTACTGAAGTCAGTGTAGACTGCGTCAATTTGGTATCCTTTTTCCATTTTGCATAGAACGTCAGAGATTAGAATTGTCAAATTCGTGGTAGTTGAGCGACCTTTTCTAAAGCCATGTTGTTGCTCGTTCAAACGGGAATCAACATGCGGAGAAAGTTTATCGTATACCACCTTTTAAATGCTTATTGTCACCAAATGTTACTTTTTCGCACAAAACAAGGGTCCGCACACTATACATAAATAGGCGTGAAACGAGTTGAGACATACTACGTTTGCAACCAGCATTTTCACAGCCAAAACTACTTTTTCACGTGAAAAACTCAGTCCCACTGTAGCGAAATTTGAAGCTTAATTTTAGCCGAAACAAATTTCACGGGACATTTTGTATAAAAATGTCATGTGCAACCGAAGTCAGTACTAAACTTTAGTGAAAAGATGACATCGCTAACAGGAAGGTCCGGACTATAGGGTTACTGGTCGAAAATTTGGCATCCAAATTGATTCAACAATTCATGAGCTGTAGCACAACTCTTCGCCTCCTGTTTCAGATGTCTCGTCGAAGTTTTCTTAGAGTTTCACAATAACGGTTTGCATTGACCGCAGTGCCATTTGAAAGGACATTTGTAATCCCAAAAGACAGTTTCCATGTAATTTCGTGTTGAGAGATCCTGAAAGACTTTTTCGGATTTTTGGGTGACGGTGGGATGATGCTACTCAACTGATTGGCGCTTGCTCCCTGGGATTATGTAAGATACTCAGGTCTCCTTGACAGTCACAATCTGGTCAAGAAAGGCGTCTCAGTCTGTGTGATTTTGTGTCAAGAATGTAATGAAATGTAGTCCCTCGGATGATTCGCTTCAAAATTTCCGTAAATACCGAATAAAGGCAAAAAAAGCGATTGAAAAAGCTAAGCGGAGATACTTTGCGCACATAGAGTCATGCTTCCTTTCTAATAATCCAAAACCGTTTTGATCGTACATCAATTCAATGAACACTTCAAAATACGTACCGAATAGCTTTTCGTTTAACGGTGATGTCGACTCTTTTCACCAAGACATTAGTGAGTTATTTGCTGCTTTCTTTTTCTCAGACTTCGGATCATCAAACCCATCCAATCTTCCCAACAGCAACACTCAGCAATCATCTTCAGCTTTTCGTTTTGATTTCATTACGACCGTCTCCTCGAAAATAGAAGCGTTAATATCCCTTTTAGACCCAACAGCCAGCAGGGTCCTGATGGTATTCCGTTTGTATTTGTTAAGCCTCTATCTTCATCTTTAAGTGTTCCTCTTTCTATTTTATTTAATATTAGCTTGACCACTGGTGTTTTTCTTTCTGTTTGGAAAGTTACTGTTTGGAAAGGACGTCTTTCCGATCCTCAAATTGGGAATTGTTGAAACTGTTCCCAATTACCGGCCTATTTCCCTTCTTTCCTGTTTTCTGAAATTGCTCCAGCGAATCATCCACAGCATGGTATATGGTGCCATTAACCATTTGCTTTCCAGAGAGCAACGTGGATTTATTAAAGGCCGTTCAACCTCAACAAACTTGGTCGAATCTTTCAACTCCGTTGCCAGTTCGTTAGATGTTTATTTATTTATTTATTTATTTATTTATTAATCCCTTGCGCTACAGATATAATTCCAATTACAGCAACAAGAAAGCAAAAATAACAAAAAAAGAAATATGAAAAAGGAAAAGAAATAACTAAAATAATTAAAAATTAGAAAACTAAAATTAGAAAACTAAAAACTAAAAACTAAAATTAGGACTAAGGTAAGAACCAATTCAAGGTAACATTTTTAATACATGCTTGAATTGGAAAAAGATTGGGGTAGAGGACCAAGCTTAAGGGCGTTGTGCGTTCTGGGTAGGCGCAGCAAAGGCGAATGGAAGTAGACTTCCGTACGTGCAAAAGGAACAGAGAAAACTTCAGAAGAACGACTTGGACGGCTGGATACACGTCTGGTTATCTGTGAACCGAGATCTGTCAAGAAAATGCCTTGGCAAAGTTTGAAGAGGAAACACTCATCGAGGAACAACCTCCGTGATTGCAACGAGGACATACGAAGGAGGGAAAGACGAGAGGAGTAGGGACAATAGGGGATATTAAATTTAAAAAGAAGTGAGCGAGTGAACCTGCGCTGAATAGATTCAATAGCATCAGATAAGTACTGAAAGCGCGGAGACCAGATTTGGCACGCATATTCTAGAATACTGCGTACTAAGGAGACATATAAATGAATACAGGAGGAAATGTTGGTAAACATATAGGAAGAACGCAAAACAAATCCAGCAATCCTAGAGGCCCTGGAGGTCATATTCATAACGTGAATATCAAATCTTAATTTCGAATCAAACACCACACCCAGGTCTCTAAAATGCTGGACAACTGACAGGGAAATACCAGACAAAGAATAAGAGAACACATGTGGAGTATTTTTATATGCGAAAGACATCTGGTGACACTTCGAAATGTTCAGAGGCAAAAAGTTGTCTTGACACCAGAGATTAAGAGCAAACAAATCAGCTTGCAACTGGTGAAAATCGTTCGTGGACCTGATTGCTCTGAATAATTTTAAGTCATCCGCATATAAAAGACAAGGAGAATTGATTACAGAAGGAAGGTCATTGACAAACAAGATAAAAAGTAAGGGGCCAAGAATAGAGCCTTGAGGAACTCCGGATGTGGGAAAAATAGGAGAAGAAATGGAACCATTGAAAGTAACTCTGCAGGGACGACTATGAAGATAAGAGGAAAACCAGGAGAGGAGGGGACCAAAAACACCAAAACCATTAAGTTTAAGGAGCAGCAGGTTATGGTTCACAGAATCAAAAGCCTTCGAAAAGTCTGTGTAGATTACATCAACTTGATGTTGACAATCGAAGGCAGAGGCTACAAAATTAGTGAACTCCATAAGATTGGTCGATGTAGAGCGACCCTTGAAGAAACCATGCTGCTCAGGAGCAAGTAAGGGCTGTAGGAAAGGATAAATTCTATTGTAGACAAGACGCTCAAGGATTTTACTGAAACAGCAGAGGAGTGATATAGGACGATAGTTGGAAACAACGGAAGGATCACTACATTTGAAGATTGGGAAAATATTGGCGGATTTCCATAAAGAAGGGAATACACCAGAAGTAAGGCTAATGTTGAAAAGGATAGCTAAAGGAACACAGAGCGAGGATGAGAGGGATTTGACAAGGATATTAGGAATACCATCAGGACCGGAACTGGCATTCGAATTTAAGGTATGCAAAAGGATTTCAACTTCCAAAGGATTGGTACTAAACATAGGTAATGCAGGAGAGGTACGAGAGACAGTGGGAGCTATAGAGGTATTTAGTGGGTTTTTTTTTAAAGGAGGAGGAAAAAAAGGCAGCAAACAAATCACAAATAGCCTGAGGAGTGGAAGCAGTAACATCATCAAGAGACATACAATCAGGAACTGAAAAATTGGATTTGAGGGAACGGATGTAGGACCAAAAGGATTTAGATTGATTAGAACAGATTGAAGCCTCGATGTTCGAAAAGTAATCACGCATTGCCTGCTTGAGCACTTTTTTAGCGTCAGAACGCAAGCTACGGAATTCCAGAAGGTCAGAGGGTGAACCCGTCTTCTTCAGCTTTTCACGAGCTTTATCCTTAGCTTTAAGAGCATCAGAGACTTTCAAAGTGAACCAAGGGACATCATTAGGTTTGAGAGGACGTTTAATGGGAGTAAAACGAAAGATAAGGTTAGAAAAGAAAGAGTAGAACTTGGACAATGCACAATCAACTTCCAATCCTTTGAAAAACGAAAACCAATTGATAAGACTGATTTCGGAGGACATTTTTTGAAAGTCAGCTTTGAAGAAATTGTAACGCTGAAAAGAAGGACATTTATTCTTTACCTGGAAGTTCAGGTCAACATCAAGCAGGAGAGGAGGGTGATGAGGATCAGGTTGCACATAAGCAAAAGGAGCAGGAGAGAGAGAAAGGGAGTCTAAAGGAACGTTAGTAAGGACTAAGTCGAGGATTCTGTTATTAGTGTTACGAAGGTGGTTAATTTGGGAACAAGAACAAAGTGAAAGAAAGGACGAAGTCACAACAGAGAGGTGGTTGTTGGATAGTAAACTAAGGTTTTTGGTGTCCCACTCCACAGTGGGCATGTTAAAGTCATCTAAAATTAGGAGGGGAGTTAAAGGGAATCGAGAGAGGATGAAGCTGGAAAGCTCAGCGTAAAAACGCTCGTAGGCAGTGACAGACAAGTTACATGGTATATAAACACAGCAGACAAGTAGGTCGGAAGATGGGGAAAGGATAGCACGTACAACAATACATTCAACAGGAGGAGAAGGAGCAAACTCGGCCCAGATTGCTCCACGAAGAGTGTTATGGATAGCAATTAAGACACCTCCGCCATCGGCTTTGCAAGAAGCAACCCGATCACGATCTCTCCGGAAAACAGTATAACATGGAAGGAATTCTCTGTTCAAAATATTGTCATTAAGCCATGTCTCAGTGAAACAGATAACGTGATGTAAGTCTAAAGTAGACGCGAGCAGAACTTCCTTAAGTTTAGTCCTCAAACCACGAACATTCTGGTAGAAGATAAAAAGTGAAGTAGATCTATTAGTTAGGCGTGTAAGACTCGTTTGGCGTTGTTCAGAAAATTTTTCCGTTGGCGTTGTTGAAATTTTTTAATATGCCAGCTGGCCAAAACTCCGGCGCAAGAACGATATTCAAGCCAGCAGATACGATGATTTTAAAAGAGGCAATAGCTCTATCCGGTAAGTTATCAGGCGTGAGTTTAACACATGATAAGATACTAGGCGAAAAACCAAGCCTAGATGTGATGAAGTTTGTTATATCCTCTGCAGAAACTCCGTAAGTTACTCGACTGACGAAAATTTGGAGAGGAGGCAATGCCACAGGTATTGGCGGAGCATCGCACAAAGTAACAACCTGGTTATCAGGAACAGTGACAGGCTCAGTCTTATCACCCGAACGCATCTGGATGTTGGGCGCGTGGAGATTAACGACACGATGCGGCGTTTGTCGCTTACGTTGAGCCTGAGGCTTGGAAAGAGTTTTAGGCTGAATCTGTATACTCGGTGAATTAATTATTTGAGGATCCGTATGTGGCATCGGCTCCGCAGAAGTACGAACAGGCTGAGCTTGATTAGAAGGCTGTTGCAGCTGGGCCTGAATTGAAATTTGCTGCTTCTGACTTCGAGTGCAGATTTCACCAGGAAGAGAAGGCGCAGGACCGACAGGTGAGGCGGGAGGTACGATTGCATCACTGACAGCCAGCGCATCTTGCGACGCGGAAGTAGATGGACGCTCAGTCAAAGCAAATTTTAGGAGCTTTTCAGTCTCCTTGCGGGAATCCTCAAGCTGCTTATGTAATGCGTTGAAAGAGACCTCAAGCACAGTAAAATTCCGTAAATTGGCACGAAGTCTATCCACGTAAGTAAGAATCGAATGTTTCCGGCATTTTTCACAGTAGTAATGTATACCCGAATCCGCGCGATTGATACAGTCCCCCATAGGTGCAGTGAGACCTGCACACTTCGCGTGAAAGGATAAGCCGCAAAATCCAAAACAAGTAATTAGTGGAGTTTTTTCGGCTTTGTTCGGTTGGACAACAAGTTGACGTCATCTACACGGATTTTGCTAAGGCATTTGGCAAAGTAGACCATACTATGTTGTTGGATAAGCTGCACAGTTTCGGCATATCCGGAAACCTCCATTCCTGGTTCTCCTCCTATATTGTCAACCGTACTTGTCGTGTTGTCTTCAATGGTTGCGTGTTTTCCTCTTTCTCTCCTACATCTGGTGTTCCCCAAGGTTCCATCCTCGGACCGCTCCTATTCGTATTGTTAATCAATGATCTTCTCAGTTGTTTCAATTCCGTTTCCCTCATCTAGGCAGATGACCTTCAGCTTCTATATACTATTTCTTCTTATGAAGACTGCCTGCTTCTTCAATCAGACCTTACTGCTTTGAGAGCTGTTAGCTTCTCTTTCCTCTATATTCCTAAATATGTTGTTATGTCCATTACTAACAAACCAATTTCTATTAACTTTGATTATAATTATGTTGCTGCATGTAAACCAACATAAGGACCTTGGCGTTATTTGTAATTTGTAATTTATTCAAAATAATTCATTTCACAGGCAAGATGCCTAGTTACAAAATGAATAAAAATAAAAATATTATAAAGAATTAATATGTAAATTAAAACACAATAAGTAAAAGTAAAGTGAAAATAGAGAATAAGAGGACTATGGATATAATAATAAAACAGCAAAATACCAAAATACAGGATAAGAATAGAAGTAAAAAATTTGAATAGTAAAAATAAAGTAAGTAAAAATAAGGAAAAAAAGGATGTGTAAATAAAATGATTAAGTAGGCGAAAAAAGTGCACTACGAACTAAATTTTTGAAAATTGTAATTGACTGAGGGAGAGAACCAAGCTGAAGATTATTATGCGTCCTCAGTAAACGCAAAACAGGCGAATGAAAAAAAAACGTCAGTACGTGCAAAAGGTAAAGTTATCTTGGATCCTCGTCTGAAATTTGATCTGCATGTTCAATTCCGTTAATCGAAAGCGTCAATAGTGGCAGGATTCGTTCTCCGCTCTTCTCGTTACTCCCTTAATATCTCGACTTGCGTCCAGCTATTCACGTCGTTAGTACGTAGCATACTAGAATACTGCTCGCAAGTGTGGTTTCATCATTTTGTGTACTTGTCCGATGCAGTCGAGTCTGTTCAACGTAAGTTTACTCGTTGTCTTCTGTATAAGTTTAATTCCCCCTACTGTCCTTACAATGAACGCCTAAATTTTTCAAACTTTTCCCCGTTGCACGTCCGTAGATTATTCCTTTATGAATGTTTCTTGTACAACATTTATATTGGCCTTTGTTCTATCATTATTCTTGTTTCCGAATTTGTGCGGGTCTCTAACCATCCTATCAGATTCCAGTGTTTTTTCACCATCCCTTTTGTGCGTACTGAAGTATTTTTTTTATTCACCATTACTGAAAATGGTAAGGAACCATAATGAGAATAGGTTGGTTCTTTTCCGTACATTTCCTTAGGTTTAAGAGGCATATCCTTCAAACATTGTCAGAGCCGGTTCGTTTATAATTTTGCTTAGGTTTCAATTTTCTTTTCTTATTTGTTATAATTATTTTTCATATTCACTATTTTAGGACTACTTACTATTTATCATTTTCACTTTTATTATTCTATTATTATTATTTTTTGTTTCTATTTCTTAATCTATTTTATTGTAATATTTTTGTTGCTTATCGTATTTGGATTACTAAATTTTCACGCATATGCTTTTTTTAAATTTTGTTTTTATCTAGGTACCTATATATATATATATATATATATATATATATATATATATATATATATATATATATATATATATATATATTTAATCCATTTTATAATTGGATGTATATCTGTGAAATGGATTCTAAATAAATAAATAAATGCTTAGCCCACTCTTTAAGTTTTGTGTCAGTCACTCAGTTACAGTGGAGCCCATCATTCACAAATTTGGTTGTAGCCGAGATGTTGTAAGTTATTTATTCCACTTCAATAGAGGAAACAAGATACAGTACAATTGATATGGCGATTCAAAAAGATATCTGCCTACAGAAACGTCGTCACCTTCCACAACGATTTTATGCCCCACTCACCCAACAGACAGTGCGCAAACCCCGGGAGTGCAATTGTCCATTTTGTACCACCCACCCTCACCTCCAAATACTGCGCCGTCGATTATCATCTATTTCGGTGTTCGATCAAAATAGTTTCAATAGCGAGTATTTCCGGATCCAAAGAAGCTGTAGAAAACATGATCAAATTTTCTTTAACCCTAGATACATAACGTGAGTAAAAACGACTCACGCAATAAATATATTTTGAGTGTCGTTATTAGAAAGCACTTTAGATTTTGTTTAATTTTAAGTAAAATATAAATAAAACAAATTAAAACAAATTTTTGATTTTTTTTTAGATAAATGTTAAAGTACAATTGCATTTATTAAATCAAAATAACAAATCATTGTGGCGCGAGCTTTCTCCAATACGAGTACTGACAATGTTCAGGTACGTACGATTTTCAGCAAATTTATCAATCACCGTTTTTAAACCGTTTAGTCATTCCATTTTCCAACTGGTTCTCAAGTGCATTTTCACAGAAAACAGTTGATCTAATGAATTACTTTTCCGTATTGTCCGATAAACAAAGCCGCGATCCGATTAATCAAGTGAATCTAACATGTATTGGCTTTCATTTACGTAAACTTAATACTGATTCACCACCATGCAAATCTACTACACACTAGCTACAATTCCACTGCCACCATAATATATACACAATCAAATCGTATTTTCAATTCAGTCTCGTCTGAAACGTTCTCGAGTGTCAGAGAAAGTGCTTTTTCAGCTAGATCGTCCGGTAATTCAGTGAAAATACCACCCATACGTCAGAGAATCTAATAGAAATTCCGATTGTGGCTAGTGAGTGACATTGAAATTAAAATCTGTGAGTTCCTACTTCCTATTTATCCTATTTTTGTTTGTGTGTGTGTGTATATGGGATGGTCCATTCGATTCGAATAGCATGTTTTTTTGATGAAAACGAAAATTTAACAAGGATAGCTAGCAGCCGTAATTTAGCAGATAAATGTATTGGAAGAAGAGGCTTGTCGTCATTGTAATCGTCAATGTTTGATAAAAATAGAATTTGCTTTGAATTTGTTGATTTTTGCAGTAGATAGCACGTGCGTCGTATAAGATACGAAAAATATCGGTGGGTGATCTTGAATGATTAAAAATGATTATAGCAATTCATGAATGTTTGACAGTTGTTTATTGAATGATTTATTTGAATTTTTCTTTTAATATCTGGTGAGCATTCAGTCAATCAGAGCTATTGACAAAGAAGTATTTAATTAAAGGTTGAAGTTCTAATTGTTTAAGGGTTTTCACACAAAACAAAAAAACTTATTGAATCAATTGATTATTCAAATAGTATTAAATAATAGCGTTATGAACTTGCTTAATTTATTAGTGTTCTGAAAAGTTTGAATTTATATTCGAGATATTATAGAGATATTCGAGATAGTTAAATTGAAAATAATATGGCCTGACAGTGAATAAAATCAGACCCTTACTCATTACTCTTGAGTATGATTGATTTCAGAAAATGAAAGTCAAATGACGCTGGACTATAACAATTTTTTCCCCGATTTTTGAAAAAAAAACCCCCAATAAGTGTTGCACTTAACTTGGAACTCAGGATCCAATAATTGAATGCATCCTTTGTCGAAGAGGTAATTCAGATTTGTCTATAAGCTGTTGCCATGGTTATCATTAGTCATATGCATTCATTACTTGCTAGTTTATCTTTTCGCGTATTAACGAAACATTGATATTTTCTTAATCTTCGTGGTCCAGAGAGTACATCTTAATTCTTATCAACCATCTTATCCAGTGAGGTCAAATATCATCTTAACTGAATATATATTATCATCAATGTTTGTTTAAATGCACTCTAGTCTAGGTTTTTTTTGCGTCTAGCAGATAATATAATAGATCTCGCGATATTTTGTTTTCATTATATTGTCATTTTGAAAACCGGAAGTGATTCAAGCATCCAGTCAATAGAATAAATCATAATCATAGATTCAACTCAAAACACTATACTTGATTAAATAAGAAAACGTATAGATCATAAATTTCAACAGCTTGACTATCATTTCAATACCGAGTGCCATTATTCTGCTTACATGGATTTATTATCATTTTATTAGCACTTAATTGGGTATGGATAGCAACTAACTAGAAACATATGGTTGAATTAGAGTTATTGCATCTGCACCAGTTATTTGTTTCACATGCTTTACACACATACATATTTTCATAGTAGTAAAAGGAACATGAATTTCACTTTATTTCTTATCCTGTTCAACAACATGTGGTCGCCAGATAAGTCTGAGGTAATAGTATGTGTGAAAGTGCAGAGACCCCTAATTACTTTTCCGGATTCAAGTGTTGCACAGTGAAATTCAACATTATTTCACAATTTCAAGGTTGACTTGAATACCTTTGCACTTAGTTTTTACGTTTCAAAAGGCCTACGAACATTTTTTGATTAGCTTAGATAAGGCGATAAATCATGATTTTATTACAGAAAAAAAAGTCTCTTGCCTATATTTTTGCAATATGTATAAGACTCGTTATAGTTATGAATGAAATAATTATCACTTTCTATTCAAATGTCTGTACGGATAAGTATTGCGATTTTAAAGAATCTTTTATGAGAATAATTTTGGCATTTAACCAATTAATAAATATGTATACTTATTGGGGGGCATGTACGCTTTCTAGCACACTTATCAGTTAATCAATTATATGCACAAAAAGTTATCCTGAAAACACCTATCTATAAAATAGTAAATCGCATAAACAAACACTCGTACGCATAGATTAATAAGAAGTGATAATAATTTCATTGATAAGTAGGCCAGGTTTTAATGCATATAATTAAAATGCTTGAAAATTTAGATAGGTAATTTGTTTATGATAATAATCACATTTTTTTGCATCTCGGTTGAGGCCTAGTTAGACTGATTGGTAAAACAACTATCCAGATTAGGTATGTTGCTTGATTCACTTAAGTTGCAGTACTCCTCCTAGTTGCTAGTTTCACATTCAGTTTTTACAAGTAAATGTTATAAAAACTTTACCATGGCGTGTAACGCTAATTCAGTAGGTAGTTGTCTGACGTTATAATTTTAGTGATTTTAAATGTATGTTCAAATTTTATCAAACTCTCAGTCTACGAATCATCACTTTATTGCAATCACTACAGACAGCGACTGACAGCTGCTTCAAAGCCTTTGGCTCATACGCACACTCTGTTGTGAATCAACGAGTTTTAAATGAAAATGTTATACCGTACAGATCAATCAACCTAGTTCAATCGCTGAGTTAAGAATTTTATTGTTTTCAATGCTACTATTGTAATCTGAGCTCGATAGAGCTGCAAAAACGCGACTATTTTAAGCTGAACTCGATACTGCAGCAACAAATTTTAATTGATTTTAAGAGGAGATAATGGTACGATGATTTAAGATAATCCATAAACAAAGATGTTTTTGCGAGACAACTAAACTCTTTATGCATGACGAGCTGAGTATATTCGTTTTTAACATAAGTTCACACTCAACCAAAATGGATAAACAGGAATCAATAAATTTTAAAATGCGTAATTTAGTTGTGGCACCTCTGAGAAGCGATATAATAAATCATTTTTTATGTGGTTTTAAAGACACTTCAAAATAGTAATATGTTTTTGGTTGGATATCGTAGAGCTACATTAGCACTACAATTAACATTTCCCCGAAAAAGCTCGAGATTAACCGTTTCAAAAACGAGAACGAATTGAACAACTCGAAGCAATAAGAGCAATAGTTATGAAAAAACGATTACTATCAATGATCTTGCTGAAACATTTGTTCAGCATAATATTTGCATTATTAAACTATGCATGAGTATTGAACAACTCTATTACTACTACTATTTTTTTCGATGTGATGCAACTTAAGTTCACCTATTAAGCCTACTTAGATCAGGCAAGAGTTTAGGGATTTCTTCCTTCTACCAACAGTCATTGGCATGGGAGATGAAGAAAACTTTTCCTCTTCCTCCTTGCATCTACAGTTCCGGTAGAAATCGTTGCATGAGGTATCCATTTATGATATATGCCTGCCAAACAAATAATTTCCAGTTGCTAATTCTACCTTCCTAATTCGACAAGTTCCCTAGTCCAACCAATGTCAAAAGTTTTCCACAATTTTCTAGCGATCGCACAGGAAGGTTCTTCCACTCAGTGATTCATAGCATTTTTTTAAGTATTTTTGACTGATAGTTTAACCGAAGCCACAGTTGGAAAACCGCACAGTTCCTCTTGCAAAGCCGTGCAAGACTTCGCAGTTATGTTTGATTTCCGTATGTCCTGGAAAGAATCGCCATAGAGTTGTTTGGATATATTCGCCCCTAGTAGAAGCAGGCTGTTGTTTCGAGATCGGAGTAAAGTCTCCTAACCAGCGAAAACCTGTAGGAAGTGTCAAGAGCCGGGAGTCTCAGAAACAATCCAACACCTTCTGTGCCACTGCCCGGCACTGAGAAGAACCAGGCAGCGCTGCTTCGGTGCGCCCTGGCTGGTGAATCTCTCACATATAGCAGAGCAGAGGCTGAAGGACATACTTCAGTTCGCAAAAAAGTCCGGGGCCTTCGATGGCCGTTTGGGCTGAACTTTCCTTCTTCGGGTCCATTTATCTGGTATAGCTACAGACTAATGGGTTTATGTATGGCCCTGTGCCAGCCAGTTAAACCTGATCTAACCTAAGTATCAAAACCGACCGGTTCATGAGCAAAAACGACACTTCTTTACGTCCGCAAATACGAGGAAACTTAAGTGGCCAAACAGTGCATGTCACAAATAAGTGGAACTGAAACTATTGAAAAACTACCTAAAGAGCTTACGTTACGAAATGTTACTGATATTATTGGCTTTGCGGTTGATTTATCCATATGATTTATGTTTCAATGTTCAAATATATTTCGCAAAAGAGATCGTGTTTAAAGTATTATAGCATTTTCAGCTTAAACGAAAGCTTTTTCAATTGAAATGAAAACTTTTCCAATCGAAATGAAACTTTATCCAAATGGAATGAAACCTTTTGCAATTGAATTGAAACAGATTATCACCATACACCAGATTATCACCATACAAAAGACACGGGGAGTTAAAGGGGGCAGGAAGATCATTTATTAAGAGGCGGGAAAGCAAAGGACCAAGAATCGAGCCCTCTGAAACACCAGAAATAGGATAGAAGAGAAATGAAGAACAATCGTTAATCGTTAAAAATTATGGACAATCATGACGGTATGAGGAAAACCAGCAGCGGAGTTGACCCGAGATATTGAGCCCATCGATCTTTGACAGAAGGATTTTATGGAGAGAATCGAAAGCCTTGGCAATGTCTGTATATAATACGTCCACTTGCTTTCGCTGGTCGATGGCGGAAGCAACAGTATCAATGAGTTAGTTGGAAACTGTTGACCTATCTTTGACGAAACCATGTTGCACAAATTAACGGGTATAATCTATTGTAAACAACACTTTCGAGAAGCCTTTAGCCAAGGAGGATCAATACCTCTTCTAAGGCGAAAAGTAGGAGTGGAAACAACAGGAAACAAAATTAGACAAAAAACCGTAGAGCCAAGATCTATATCATCTTTTGCAAAAAGGATTTTACTCTACAAGCGCCAACTTAGGAGCTTTTCAGCAATTTGAAATTTTGAAAATATTTAGTGTCTTTTTTATTTATTTATTTATTCATTTATGAACGAACAACTGTCCATAGAAATAGTTACACAGTAGCTGAAGTATATGTTAAATTAAAATTAAATTAAAACTCGCATAGATCTTTACTACATTAAGTCTAGAAAGGGAAATCGTTTATAAGAACAAATCCAAAATAAATCTTTTTAATCTACCCTTATTTACATTAAATGCATCCAGATGAGAAACAATAACGTTTCCGATAGCTTTCAACCGATCAATTGGTGAATTTCGTGCATAATTGGTTCTACAAATCTGAATGTGGAAAAAGTCGTTAGACCTTGTACTTCTTGCTGGTACCCTAAACATCTACGAGTCTCGAGTGTGTCCATTTTTAAAAGAGACAAATGCCAAAGTTTATACCCAATATAACGTAAAAATTTGCGGTGAACCTTTTCGATTGATAGGGACTGAGTTTTATAATAAGGATTCCAAACGACAGAACTGTACTTCAATTTACTACGGACAAGCGAAAAAAATAGAGATTTTAGTGCTTGAATATTGTTAAAATGATGTGCATTCCTAATTATAAAGCCTAACATTCTGCGCCCTTGTTCAGTGATATCATTAATATGATCCGTAAAATTCAAGGAAGAATCCACTAGAATTCCTAAGTCTTTAATCAAGTTAACTTGAGATAAAGGTACTCCATTGATGGTGTATGTATGTTGAAATGTGGATCTAGTTTTTTTTAAAAACAATGTATTGACATTGAGAGATAAGCAATTTTGAACACAATATGTATAGAAACTATCCAAATCAGACTGCAGGATCGTTATGTCGTCATAAGAAGAAACTGCCCTAAATATTTTGCAGTCGTCAGTAAAAAGTAAGAATTTTATATCCTGGAAAACCATATGTAAGTCATTGATAAAAATCAAGAATAAAAGAGGTCCCAAGTGTGGGCCTTGAGGAGCCCCTGAAGTAGGAAAAATGTTCCTAGAGAAATTATTATTAGCATTTATAACTAAAGACCTATTTCTTAAATAATCATTCAACCAACATAGCAAAGAGCCATGTAAGCCAAAATTACTAAGCTTGTTATAGAGAAGATTGAGATTGAGTTTGTCGAAGAATTGTTAGAATGATTTGTTGAATACTCGTAAGAATCTAAAATATAATAAGAAATATTAAATATATTTTAGTCTATTGTCAGTTTTTTAAATAATGTTCTGAAATATTGGCAAAGAAAATAAAACTACTGTTTCAAAAGGGCTGAAATTTTAGTCAGACCATTCGATAATTTTTTCGGATAAGTTTCTTTCGAGCGGCTTAGAGAATATTTAAAATATGTTTGATGATAAGCAGTAGTGGTATTTTTTCAGATTCATCCTTCAGTTAACAATTCAGCACTAAAGACATACTTGATTTAAGGGGTAACACCTATGTGGAACGCTGTTTTCGAGGGTGATTTTTTGCATTTTTTTCCAAGGAAACTTTATATTTGATTGAAAAAATAATTACATGGCTTTATTATACATGTTTTGAAGTATACAAATTAATTTTTACAACCTCCTAAAATACAAAATGGCGACTGTACCAGGCTACGAGCATCAGACGATTTTTCAAAGATGCCTCAACGGCCCGCAACTTTTCGTCGTCGCAAATGGTCTGAAACACAAAAATCAAAATTTTTCTTAAAGTTTGAACTAAATGCAATGGAAGTACGTACGGGTTTTCAAAAATATTGAATTTTGAAAGATTGGCGTACGGTTTTGCGAAAAAAAAAATTTGTAAAAAAAAATCGTTTAAAATCAGCCGTAAAAATGACAATTTTCAATTTATCAACAAAATCGTACGTACTTCCCTAGAAAATAATGTTGTGAAGCTTGCACCAAAATTTCAAATTGATCGGATAAAAATTGGCTGAATAATCGTGCGGGCCGTATCAAAAAATTTGGTTTCGAGAAAAACGCATTTAAAGTTTGAAAACAAAGGGCGGCTCTTTCACGTTTCTCGTTTTCGCTTTGTGGATTTATTACCTTTTTTGTGGCAAATGTTGGTCTACTACCTGTCATACTGAATGGTAATTTACTAATGAGAAAAGTCGCTAACGGATACCTGTGGTAGGTATAAGGACTTTGGAGCAGAGCGTGCCGTACGCGCGCCGCATAGGCCCCGACCGCACGGTGGGGCGTCCAACGTTTATGCTCATAACTCGGAAAAAAAATGTATTTTTGAAAATAACTTAAGACGTTATTCTAGACATGTTTCCCTGCCATTTTAGCAAAAACAAACAAATAGATTTTTTTGAAATTTCTACATAGGTGTTACCCCTTAATACAATTAATGCACCTATATGGTTGAAAACAAAAAAAAAAACTTTCGTAGTTTGATGAAATGAACGTGTTCTTTAACAAAATTCCTTTTTATATAATTTCTTACAGAATTCTTTTACCGCAGACACATATTCTTCAAAATGCCGGATACGAGTGACACTCAAAAAGAGTAAGTATTTAGTATTAGGGCATCCGAATTGACGTCTTCGCCTTCGTCTTCAACTTATTATAACAGAATGTGACGTAAGACCAAGTTGACCTTGTCCGACTTCAATTATCTATCCCTCGGTATTGCTCTCTGCTCCTGTATAACAGTTGACGAAATCACGTTCTGATTTGTCTTTTCGTTGGCTTGATGGTGTTTTGAGGCAATGTTACGAAGCAAAGCCAACGATTTCGGACACCTCGTCTTGGTCTGCATCAAATTGTTAGAATAGCTCAACTACTCTGCTGACGTCACAATCTGTCATAGCAAACTGAAAATGAGGACGAAGACGTGGATTCGCAAAGATCCTAGGAATAACATTAGTTGGTTTAAAGCAAAACTATTGAATAAAAGAATTGGATTTTAGAAAAAAAAAGAACAAAAGAATATAAATAAGAGACTAAAAGATATTTCATTATTCGATGTTTGTATTTCGAGTATAATTTACTCTTTTCTGCAGCGCCTACTTATTGTATGATCATACTTTATAGTTTTTCTCTTGTTAATTTTATAGATTACCGAATCCTTACTTGAAACATTTAGAAAATGATGTTCTTTACCACCTGGGATTATCAAAAAAGGACGATTTAAAGAAAATGTTTGGCGATGTTAAGGTATGTATTCATTTAAGGAATAGTGCTTAGTTTTTAGTAATTTACTAGAATATCATGCCAAGTCAAACAAAAAAACCAATGTTTTAAACCTCACTGAGAGCTGGCTAAAACCTCGATTTGACGTTAAATTTTCCAAAGTTTTTCTATTTTGAAACAATCAAAACTGAAATTTTACTACGATATAATCATTTTTCAAACCGCAAAAACTAAATCGGCTTTATTATAAGAAGCGTTAGATTGATTTTTTTCATTTTTTCCCGCAAAATCTGCACTTCTTACTTTGTTTTATATCTTGCAAAAAAAGTATGAAGAAACTAAATAAACATGTAAACAAAAGCAAAGATAAAGTTTATATTTATCATCCATCACTATTTTTCAATAAATGTTTTTCATTAACACGTGCCTTGAATTCAAGGGAAATCAAAATATTTACCAACTGTTCGTCTAGGCGATTTTCCCATTGTATTATCGTAACAGTAACTCTAGCAATACGCATATATCTGGAAACCGTTGTTTACTTGAATGAATTTACTTATCAGTGTTCGCTTGTGTAACGGGTATCGATATCATTATTGGCGATAGTCAAAGATATAGCGGAAGTATCAAGTCCGGAAAATCGCAAATAAAATTTGATTCATGCATGATTTTCTCGCCACCTGCTCGTTATAAATTTTTCGAATCTATTAAAATATTTGTATAATATATAGTTCAGGAACTGCATTTAAAGGTTTTTCATTTATAAGTTCGTCTGCACAGGAGGCTCAGCCGACCGTATGCGCGACTTTGCATATTTCATACGAAATAAGCTTAAAGGCAAGATTCCATTGGATGAGGAACTGGTTGATTTAGGAGGAGTAGGACATAGATATGTTCTGTACAAGGTAAATAATATTCCATAAATATGTGCATTACAAAGTATTCATAATATAGTTCATAGGTCGGACCCATAATATCCGTGAGTCATGGAATGGGTTTCGGTTCGATTGGAATTCTTTTGCATGAAATGATCAAACTTGTCAGATATGCAGAATGCGACGATCCGATTTTCATCCGAATCGGTACCTGCGGTGGGGTAGGTGTCTCTCCTGGTACCGTCGTTATAACTGAAGGAGCTTTGAACGGGATGCTCAAAGCCGTACACGAATTCGTTAGTACCATCTTCATGATATGCCTTCATTAACGAAAATAATTTGGTCGAATTTTCTAGATAATTCTTGGTAAACGTGTCGAACGCCCGGCCGAATTCGATCAACAAATAGCGAAAAGTATTCAACAATGTGGAAAACCATCAGACAACTTCAAAGTTGTTTTAGGGAAAACAATAGGGGTAGATGATTTTTACGAAGGTATATTCAAATTTAAATTTCCTTAGACTCTATTAAGCAAAATTTGCAACCTATTCAGGACAAGGTCGTACTGATGGTGCTGTTTGTGATCATAAAATCGAAGACAAAATGCAGTACTTGCAAAAAGTACACGATTTGGGAGTTCGAAATTTTGAGATGGAAGCTCCAGTTTTCGGCGCTCTAACACATCATGCCGGAATCAAAGGGGCAATAGTTTGCACAGCTCTTGTTAATCGTCTTAATGGAGATCAGGTGGATAAAATTATCCAAAGAAACCATGTTTTCTGATTCTAAATATTTTTTTTCATTTTTAGATAACTGCTTCGAGAGAACAAATGCACGAATGGAGTCTAGCACCACAAGAAATTACTTGGCGATTTATAGAGAAAACCCTGCAGGACGAAGCGATTGTTAGTTAAAGTAGTGATTGAAAGTTTATATATGTATATTTTATTCTACATTTTTATCCAACAAACAATTTTAAGCACTTCAGGAGTTTTTGACTTAAACTTATGTTTTATATAAAATTACTCTAGTATAGATACACTTATTAATGTGACGAATTTGGCGAAATACTTAAATTAAACGAAATGTTTGATAAGAATATTTTATTGATTACTTTTAAAGTCCAAATGATTTTTTTTCATTTAAAAAAATTATTTTTAATTACATATGAAATAAAACTCCAATATGTGTAAATTAAACGTAAAAAGAAATATAAACAGAAAAAACCGATATAGTAAAACGGAGTTATACAGAATAGAACTTGTTACTATAATATAAAGCCCGAAAAGTAAGTTTTGCTAGATGCTGCCAGGTTTCACAGGTAGGTAACTTTAAAAATTCTTAGGAAATCTTGAAAATCCTAGTAAAACTTTTAAGATTAATTTACTGGTGAATACGAATTTCCGACTATTGGAAAGATAACGGTACATTTACTACGAAAGAAAGGCTATTGAATCTAGTCATTTTTTTCTCTTAGTGGTTCACTTTCTATGAACAGGGGGTTGGCCTTGTCCTATCGGCACCGGCCATCGGGTTCGACTTTTTCCAACACGAGGTTTATTTGAATTATGACGTTCTTTGATTTTGAAGTTGTAGGGATACTTGGTTGGGATTGGGTTATTTGGACAGGATTATCATGCAGAATAGGATATTGTGTATCATACCTATTAACTAAGGCAACCATCAACCAATTAGTTTTAAATTCATCATCCTTAAACTCAAATCTTATTATACTCAAACTTGACACAATTCTTTATGGAATGCTAATGTAAGGCACTAGAATATTATATGTACATAAAATTATTACAGTTAATTAAATTAATTATTGTTTATATCTTTGAATAAGAAATGAGAGCAGTCTTTATATTTCTTAATAGCATTCTATCTTAAAAATGAGTAACAGACTATACTCTTGTTGCTTTTGTACTTCATGATATCAAATTTTGGTTTTCCTTGTGCTTGGATTAACTGTTAAGTGTTCCTATCTAGTTGCAATCTTATAAAACTGAACATGAAATATATTTACAAAAACTGAATATGAACACGTGAGAGCCTCAAAGACAATTACTTTGTATATGAGTAATCTTTTTCCACTAACCCCTAATGTAAGTAAAAAATATTCATTAAAGACTTAATTTTGCACCAGCAACCATAACTTAAGTTTACACTGCTAATTCTAATATTGCTAAAAAAAACTATTTATAAGTCAATTTTACTTATGTCTAAGAAATCTGCAAGTTCCTGCATGAATTGAATTTTGTGATCAGTTAGCAATTTTTCCGAATCTGAATAATTATTAAAAAGATCAAAATTTTCCCTTAAACCAGCAAAGTGTTGGCACTGAAAAATTTTGTGATCTATCGTATCGATTTCACCACATAATTCACATTCTGCATTTTCTTTGACTTTAATTTTACACAGTCTTTGGTTGTTATATGCTTTCTTTGTAAAAAGTCTGTTAATTATTTTAATGCTTCTACTACTAAATTTGCAATTCTTAAACAAAGTACACTTTCTAAATGCTAATCCTGAATACATCCACGGACAGCTGCCATAATTACTAATTTGTCTTCTAAACTCTAGTTGCCATTCCCTTTCTATACTATTTTTGATAGCCGACAGAATGTCTTCCTGATTTGATGGTATCGACAACGGAGTTCCTTTAGTCATTTAAAGGAGTTTCCTCTAGTCATTTAAAGAATACGCAAGGAATATGCAAATCAGTGTTGCTAGATCTAGATTTGAAAAAACCCCACATCAGGCTCGAAAATCTCCAAAATGGTATCATTTCAGTTGAAAAACCCCCAAAAAGTGCACTAGAATTACAAAACAAACCAATTAGCCAAATATTTAAAATTTTACAAGATTGATCGACTTTCAGATATCGTCAATTACGGAAGTTTTCACACTAGAATGGTAGCCATGTACAGTTTCCGAAGAACTTATGACTCATATTATGATGATGGCCCATATTAAGTACAAATTTTGTGCAGGGATCTTTTTTTCCGAGATTATGGAAAGCCTAAAATTTCAAAACAATATAAAAAATATGTTAAGGTTCAAAAACAAAAGGGAAAGGAAGAACACAGTACGTAACGTCCAACAGTAGCTGCAGTGCTAGTGGCTTAGGCTCGTGCCACACTTAGCAGCTAGCCGAAGGAGAAGCTAAGGTTGAAGATCTATTGTTCTATCTACAAGTGTGTAGGGCAATGTACAGCTCATAGTAATAGAAAATAGAGCCGGGCTATACCCCTGTCAGAAACGTTTGATATACATATATTGTGTTCAAATTGCGACCCAGAAGTAAGCTATTAAGTGTCATCCCACTTAGAGAAAACTAGACTTGATGTAACATTTGGTGCTGCATATTATCTATTTCTTAATTCACATCTCATCTCCGAATATGGTAATTAATTTTTTGGGGGTTTTCCCCCCAAGAATTGTTCTAGATATTTTCCCCCAAAAAATCCCCAAGAGAGCATCAAATCCCCCATTTTGGAGGGAAACCCCCAATCTGGCAACGCTGATGCAAATGCAAAGCGTACTAGTCATGGTTGCCGATCCTAATCTGACTTGAAGCTAATCTGACTCCGGAATAGTTAGGGAACTAGTCCGAGGTAAATTCAAAAGAGTGAATCAGCAACCACGACTAGAACGCATTGAAGATACTAGAAACAACATGCCCAAAGATAGCATTTAATTAGAAATCACGAGACATGTATGATATATTGGAGCTCTAATAACTGAACTAGAATTGAGTACCACATGAGTGAAGCAATCAAAATGAGTCAATCACTTGCATCCAACTCGTGTGACGACACACTCTATTCTGAGTGAGTTTCCTCACAAGTATATACTTCATCACTTGTTCTGATCACGTGTTGTTCCGTGTGGCCGACAATTTTGTGTACGCATAGTAAAGATGGGTAACGCAATAAGGATGCAATCAAAATGAGACAATCAATTGATGTGATTATGAGCTTGTTTTGTTTGGCCGAAACTTTTATGTACGCATAGGAACGAGTCAATCACTGCACAACAGCAATTATTACGTGGAGTGTTTTGTGTTAGAGTCCCTCACTAATGGGGTCCATACACGGCTGCACATGTTGTGCAGCATGGCGAGTGAACCAGCGCATTTGATGTTGTTAAAGGGTAATTGTTTACCTATTAATAACAACAAATGCACTGGTTCGTTCGTTAAGTTATACATAATGCGCGACCGTGTATAGAGCTCAAAAGCTCTATCACAGCGTTGGGTCGAATTTGGGTGTGAATTGCATAGAGTGCAATTCAACCAGGTTGTAAGCAATTCGGCACGGTGCCGAATTGATTACAGCCGAGAGGGAGTCTCCCCACTCTCCACAATCACGCTGACTCTGTTATGAAAATTTCCCAAATGCGGGGGTAACGACGACTTAACGAATCGGATATTGCAAAAGTAAACCTTTAAATTTTTTTAAATCTGTGAAAAGTCATACTGACAATTCGGTAAGGCATCTTTCGATATTGGGTCAGAAAATAAAAACACCTGAAGCCAAAAAAAAAATAACAGACACATCCCTGACTCGAGGATGAAAAAATGAATTGCAAAAAGCTAAAAAATCAGAGACGAAATATTGAGAAGAAAGAAAACTTTGAGGACGCCACTATTAGTGATCTAACTAGTCAGAAGTAAGGTAAATCGGTTAAGGTCATGGGATTTCATATTAAATATTTATGAAAGTGGAGTGATTAGTTTCAGATTTAGCTTTGTTCCTATTTTGACACACGCACCTACTCAAAGCTTGGTGAACTCAAAGCAGAGGAGTGATGTTAAATATCCGACTTGATCACTCAGAAAAATTTCATTTAATAGAATCAAATTTAAATCAAAAGTTGAAACAATTTTAAATAAAAAACGAATCTTATTTGAATTCCACTTTATTATAAAAATTTTATTTTCATATCAAAATGTTTCATCATTGAATGAAAAATAAAATATTAAAACAAACAAGACATACTTTGATACAGCGTTGTTGAAATGAGGTCAGATTATTTGAATTAAAAAGAAACGTATATGGCGCCAAATCATATTTGAAAATGTTTGATTTAGCGTCATTTACGTTTCTTTTTAATTCAAATAATCTGACCTAATTTCAATAACGCTGTATCAAAGTGTGTCTTGTTTGTTTTAATGTTTTATTTTTCATAAAATAAAATTTTTATAATAAAGTGGAATGCAAATAAGATTCGTTTTTTATTTAAAAGTGTTTCAACTTTTGATTTAAATTTGATTCTAAAAAATTTTAAGTGGTGAAATTTTTCTGAGTGATGATATAGTAAAAAGTTCATGTCATACGCCATAAGCAAAATTTCAAAAATAACACGTTTATTGCTTCTATCGAAACACCTGGAAATACATTATAATTCAATTTAGCAAACAAATATGTCAATAACTGTGTTTATTGACTCCGAAAAATGAGCAGAGCATCTCAAAGCAAGTTAAAATAGAGCAGCTGTCAAAAAAGTCGAGCAGGTTAGAGCAATTATGAAGCAATTCTCAAAATTGATTTGTTTTAAGAAGTTCAACCTGTCAATTCAGTAATAAAAAGGTCTACTTCTGTCACAATTTTTTGTTCAAAGTCGGTTCCGTGGCAGTTGACAAACAGCTGGTTGCTTGCCTAAACTTACTCTACCATAAAAAGGTAGAGCAGAAATCGTACTCTAAATAGCTCTAGTTCAACTTAGGAGCAGGCTCATGAAACACAAATCATGGCAACTTAGGGCAAGTTAGAGCAACCGAATTGCTAATTAAACAGATTTTTCTGAGATATCTCATCCTAGCTCAGCCTAGAGCAGCTTATGAAACACAGCTATTATTGAATACAGTAATCATTACTGAGAGAAGAATCTAGTGTAAGGAAATTCGGAAACGTTTCCAAATAGAACAGAATCTAACATCTTTCAAACTTATACTAATTTTCCCACGTCTGATTTCCAATAAACCTATGTTTGTTGAGTATTTAACGCAAAAAATGAATCGCAAAAACCTAAAAAATCAGTGGCGAAGTGTTGAGAAGAAAGAAATATGTATCAAAAAATCATGGATCACCAAAAAAGTTATAGATGTCTCGAAAAAGAAGCGCAAAGCTTATAAAATATACATGGCAGATCAAAATTCTGCAATTAAGAAGCAGAGCTACATAGTGTTAAAAAAGGAGTCGAGTCGACTGATAAAGGAAGCTAAACGGGAATTTTACTTGAAAAAGTTCGAAGCATCGACTGGAAGTAGTTCAAAATACTGGAGAGTTATTAACGAATTAATGAAAGCAGGTAAAAATGTAAACCAGCAGACAGCATGTATTAATGAAGCATCTATAAATGGATTGCTGATCTCAACTCCTGAATTTATCGCAGAAGAATTGAATAGTTATTTTGCAATGATTGGAACTAATATCAACCAACAATTCCACAGTGTTCTCGAGCAAAATGATATTACAATTCCTGAAAGTTATGCCAGTATTCATTTAAGACCTACAGTGCCAAGTGAAGTAATGGAAATTATAGATAAATTAAAAACCAAAGTTTCTCCAGGTGTCGACAATTTAACATCCGAAGACATCAAAATGCTTCAAAATTAAATAGCGGAGATGCTATCAAAAATTATTAATAGTCACTTAAAGGCAGGTTCTTTTCCTTCTTGCCTTAAATTGGCACGAATAACACCAATCTTTAAGGGAGGTGATTCTTCGAATCCTTCTAATTATCGCCCAATTGCCGTTATCAGTGTAATGAGCAAGATATTTGAGAGAATCTTAAATTCCCGTATAGTGCAACATATCAATGAGGCAGCAATTTTGGCTCCAATACAGTACGGTTTCCAAAAACACAGCAAAACAATAGCGGCCACATTAGACGCGGTCCAATTCATTAACAGCTCATTGGATAAAGGTAACTATGTAGCAGCCATTTTTGTTGATCTCAAGAAGGCCTTTGACACAATTGACCACAGAATTTTACTTCAACGTCAACGGATCAATTCTTGGACCAGTGCTATTCATCTTGTATGTGCATCCAACATCTCCAGCTGTCTGGGAAATTGGTCTTTTTTGCTGATGCCACACTTCTTTTATATTTTAGTAAGGATGAACTATCTCTGGAATACAAAATTAATAGAGATCTAGAAACATATCAAGTGTGGCTTAGGCATAGCAAACTGGTTATAAACGTCAACAAGATCAAGTACATCATTTTCCAGCAGAAAAACAAATGTCCTATAAACCTCCTAATTCAGATAAACGGAATTCGTCTGGAAAAGGCTAAAAAAATGAAATATCTTGGCTTAATCCTGGATGAGAAAATGTCATGGTTACACCACATTAACCACATCAAACTTATGCACCAATGATTGCAACCTTAAGAAAATTTGAGTTCTTGGAAACCAGAACTAAATTAATGATGTTTAATGATTATATACTTTCAACTATCACATACGGAACTATTTTATGGAGTCCGACATCAAAGCAAAACATCGAGTTGATTGGAAGACTTATTTCGAAAGCAATTAAAATTATGTTTAGAATGCCAACTCTAACGACAACAGTTACTGTGTACACTCGAACAGGATTGTTAAATATTCAACAACTAGTTAATTTTGAAAGGGGAAAACTGACTTTTAACATCCTGAGCAACAATCTGAAGTGGCTTAACACCCCCGAACTGTGTTGGAGATAACTAACCGGGAAACCAGAACTGCTAGAAATATATCTCTTGCCATTCCAAGAACGGATAGATTGAAGATGGATCCAATACAGCAGGCTATCGCATATTACAATTCATTACCGAACTCGGTAAAATCAGCAAAAAACATAATAGAGTTCAAGGTATACTTGAAATCTTACATCAAAAACACCAATCCTTAATGAAGAAGATACCAGAGTCTTTTGTAGACTTTTCTCTGGACACATGTCAATGAGGACAAAGATATAACTTAGGGTATGAAGTGTAATTAAAATTAATAACAGTTATATCTTCCCTTATACCAATTTTCAATTGTCTGGGAAATACTAGGACGATATATTTGATGATACATTGATGCACACGGACCGTGCATACTAATTCAGCGAAGGAGAGAGTGAAAGGGAGGAGGAAAAAAATGTTCAGGGCAATCAAAATGAATTTCACACCTTCCAGTAACAGTGAAAATTCATGGAAACTGATATTATTCTTTTGGGTGAAACTTGGATTTACAGTAGTCAATCATTGTTCTATAATATTGGATTGAGCAAAAAGACTTTACGCATTTGAAAGTAAATTCATTTCACAATTCCTGTCTAAGATGTTCTAAAAATGAATAATTTTTGGTTTATTAATGAGCAACAGTCAACAAGAAGAGCAACTGGCTATTCCTTGATTGATCATATACAGTGGCTCACAGCTTATTTGATACAGTGCTTCTTTAAAAAATTAAGTTGCAATAACTAAAAAAATAATAAGAATATCACAAAAATTCGAACACCATTTTGAAGGCAATTGTTTGTTGTTTATTAAACAAGTTTATATTTGTTACAAAGTTGCTGTTTTACATCTTAAAAAACAAAAAAACTAAATATGATAAAAAATTTCATGTCACAGCTTATTTGATACAGTTTGATTAAACATTAAAATTGTTGTGAATTATGAGGTTTCCAGTTGATTTCTATACTTTGTATGATAGTCCTTAGACTTAAGCAGAGCCTGGAGCCTATTCGGTATTGAATCAACGAGTTTTTTTGTGATGTCAGGAGTAATTTTTTGCCATACCTCTAGCAGTGCTTTCTTCAGGTCTTGTTTATTAGAAATCTTGTGTTTTCTAATGTTGTTATCCAACAAAGTCCACAGATTCTCAATGACGTTCATATCTGGTGACTGTGCCGGCGGAGACATCAAATGAAGGCAATCCCAAATTGGCCAGGATTGCACAATTCCCGACTTGTGCCTTGGATCATTGTCTTGGTACAACCGAAATTGGTTGCAAACACCCAGTTTTTCAGTGCTTTGCAGCAAATTGTTTTTGAGTATATCAAGGTACTTTGTTTGGTCCATTGTTTCCTCAATAAACTTTAAATTTCTGACTCCGGCTGCAGACATACAGGCCCAAACTATCACATTACCACCACCATGCTTCACAGTAGCTTTGAGGTTCTCCTTGTTTTGCTCAGTGGTTGCCTTGCGCCAGACATATGACATTCCGTCGGAGCCAAAAATGTTAAACTTGGACTCGTCCGCAAAAATAACCGTATTCCAGAACGCGGATGGCTTTCCCACATACTCTTTGGCAAAGGCAAATCGGCTTATTGTATTTTTTTTGGAAATGAAAGGCTTCCTACGAGCTACTCGGACCCTGAAGTCATGGTCGCGAAGCACTCGTCGGACGGATTCAGCACTACATGACTTCCTTAATTCACGATGAACCTCAGTAACCAATTTTGGAGCGGAAATCTTTGTGTTTGCTTTCACTTTCCTTACAATGTATCGTTCGTCGGATACGGTGAAAATATTGTTTGGCGCATTTCTCCTCTTATTTTCTACCCGATTTTCGTGTAGGAAGCGCTCAATTATGTGCTGACTGTAGAAATACTCAAATTCACACTTTCAGCAATTTTTCGAACACTTTGTCCTTTTTTAAAGTGGTTTAATACCAATTCGCGCTGTTCAATTGTGGTGCGATGACCCATTTTACAATTTTGGCTCATTTTGGCACTTCAGCTTACAAGATCTTGCTAAAAATTACTTAAGCCAATGTCTAAACACAATCAAAAATTCAACAAACAAAAACAACACAGATTAACGGCGCGACAAATAGAAGTTTATTCGCATTGAAGTGTCTGTATCAAATAAGCTGTGAGCTACATTTTTTCTGCGCCAGTGGTATTTCTCTTTTAAGCGACGCCGAGGAATATTGCTGGAACATTTTTGGTTTGCATTGTATTCGTTGAACATGCATCTAGTCAAATACGTTTAAATTTTTTGAATAGGGTTCTTTATTTCAAAGTTACAGTGATTTGCATTTTTAAAAACTCACTGTATCAAATAAGCTGTGAGCCACTGTAGTTTTTAACCTTGGCCACTGCTTATAAAAAACCAAATGAATAATAAATTCGAGAAATTACTTAGACTCCCGACCTCTGTCTGCCTCTGCCACAAATTCAATCACGTTCAGTATACTTTTTTTCAAATATCTCAAACACGGTTGGCATAGCAACAATACTTCCAATAATTTTATTGACAAAATTTTACCAAATCACATTCAGTACATATTTCAAATCGATTGAAAGTGAAAATGGCAACAAAACGCAGTTTATTAGAAAAGTATGATATTTCTGTATCCCATCTGGATTATGGACACATCGACGAATGCGTCAATCCAAAGGAAATGGAAAGGATTGTTTCCATACTTCGATCTGGAGAAGAAGGCTACTTCCCGGACCTTACTAAATACGCCGAAGAAAAACTCAAATCGCTCAAACCTCTGAGTAAAATTCTACGAACGGAAATCCCTCTTTCAACCAGAGATGCAATGTCCTCGTCCGAGTGGAAGGAAATTAATGAGCCATTTCGAGTAAGTTCGAGACTCTAATGATATATTTATCTTTGAGTAATAAAAATTCTAGGAATGGATTGACAGCATGCGAAGGAAAGATCGAGTGCTTGCAAATACTCCAAAGGATGAGAAAGATATCAACATGGTTACGCCACCACTAAGAGAAGGTGGCACTATTGTTGATTCTGATCATATAAAGGAAGATGCAAGCAAAGATGAAACCAAAAAAGAGCGAATTAACTCATTGGATTATAGCAAATGGGACAAGTATGATGCAGATACGGAAGAACTCAAAATCGACTTGGACGAGGAGAGAGCTAGAGAAAAAGTCGTACGAATGAATCGATTGAATTTGAAAAAATCTGTGGAAGTGAAATCTAGTGTTGTAGATGTGGTTGATGTGGAAAAGCTAACTACGATTGAGAGAGAAAATTTGGCTATGAAGTGAGTATATAATTTTTTAGATGGAAAATTTGTTGAAAGAGTCCTGGACCGGACCTCGATTGTAGCGCTGACGATAATCATTTTGATAACTATGTTTAAAAATTTTCGCTCATTGATTTCGATAAAATATGAAGCTTCTGAAGTGGTAGCTCTGATTCGTGAAGGAAATTCATCCTTAAGATGAAAGAACCTCGCAAATGTGACAAGTTGAAATATTCGTGCAAATGTTTCCACGATTGTTTTCGAAATATTTACACGGATATTCTTGTGAAGTGAGGCTCCAATTTTACGTTCGGAAGATAGTTTGCGGTCATTGTAAGATCAGTTATTCTGATCGTTTCGGCTGACACTCAGCAGTCTACAGATGTAACGCTACCGTGGCTCAAGGAAATGTCAAATGTGTGCTTGTTATTCTCACATGTTCCCACCAGCCGCTGGATATTTTATTTCTTAAATTGCTTTGCTGGTTCTTACAAAATGTCCAGAATCAATGCTGAATGCCGTTTATCTCTTTGGATGAAGTCGACATTTGGCTGTGAAATTGATTCGAGTACCTGGACATAGAGGTATTTGGGGAACTGTATAGCCGACGAACTGACAAGACTCGGCACCTTGTTGCTGGAGGCCTTATGTCCTTTTTTCATAGTTACATTAATGTAATCGATCAAATTAGCCGTCAGGCAAATTACTTTGAGGATGCTAAGTAATCCTGTGTTGAAAAATCATTCTGCGCAATCGCAAGGCAGTCCTAGGTCTCATGAACGTGCGTCACACCAGGAACAGTTAACTCGCAGTTCTCTTTGTTGCGTTGAGGCTGATCTTACGGGCCAGTGTCCTGGGTACTGTGGCTCGAGGATGAAGAGGAATCTGTTCTCCATCTTAGGTGCCAGTGGCCGGATTTGGCGAGGAGAAGAATGGTTTTACTCGGGATCTAATCTTGTTGATATGTCCTTCATCGATTTAAAGCGGATAGTGCGATTTATCAAAGAAACTAGATGATTTTTTGATCACAGGAACTGAAGGGGAGTCATATCCGAGATATTACAGCAGGACTTTATTTGATTGCTTGAGATCTCCAGTTGAGACACTTGATTTACATACTGAGCTCACCTTTCTAGTCATTTCAAAAAGTAACTTTTCACGGAGAATTGTTTTATGCAACGGTTAGGATATTTACTACACAAATTTATACCTGCAGACTACAAAATATCAGTGCAGGTGACAAATGAGTCAGCAAACTCATTGCGTTTTATGTTACGATTATTTGAAAATTGTAATAGATCTCACAGCCTACGAAAGAGTTCAGATCTGCTAAGATTTTATTGAGTTTGTTTAGTTATTTATATTAGCACCTGAAAAATATAACACACCTACATATAGAACAGAAAATTTTTCAACCGCTTTTGTTTCAATACTGGTTTGTACTGCAATTAAGTTGAATTAAGTTGGCTTAATAAATAGTTTGAGTCAATGGTGCCTTGCAAAATTTTCGCGGCAAATAAGATTTTGGAACTTTGACGTCGAGAGTTCAATACATCCATTTGTAAAATATTTAACTGGTCTTCATAAGGAGGTAGATGTAAAGGGTCATACCACGGAAGACCGCGGAGGCAGAAACGTAAGAACCTCTTTTGAATGGACTCAATTTGGTCAATGTAAATTGTTTGATACGGCGCCCATACAATACTCGCGTATTCGACAATAGGTCTGACTAAGCTGCAGAGGAGGGTCTTAGTTAGAAAAATGTCGTTGAATTCCCTCGATCGTCTTCTTACAAAACCTAAGGCGTCACTAGCTTTCACAACGATTGAGTCGATGTGATCGTCAAATGTGAAGGATTGGTTCAGCAATACTCCGAAATCGAGTACTGATCTATTCAAAGGTGTACTCAAAAAATATTACTCATAAATTACAGGATTATTTTTGCGTGTGTAAGATATAATCGGACACTTGTCAGGATTAATAAGAAGATTGTTATCGGAACCCCAACTGGCAAATCTGTTTAGATCGTGCTGCAAATCGTTGCAATCGTTAAGGCTTCTCACAACTTTTAAAATTTTAGCGTCATCGGCATAAAGCAGAACATAAAAGATGGCTGCACAATGGAACCTACATTATTAATAAATAAGGCGAACAGTAAAGGGCCTAGATGACTACGTTCTGGAACGCCAGACGTGGTTATAATTTCAGATGACAAGACACTGCGAAAGGATACACGTTGGGTTTGATTCGTCAAGTAAGAGTCAATCCAATTTAAAAACAAGCTAGAGAATTGAAAGGAATGAAGCTTAGCTAAAAGTACGAGGGTTGATCAATAAGTAATGATAATGAATATAAACCAAGGTGATTAAACTTAAAAGATATATTTATTTTTTAACATAGTCTCCTCACCAGATAATACATTAAGTCCATCTTTTTTCCAAACCCAGGATACCCTTAGAAAAAAATTCTTTATTTTGACTCTCCAAAAATGCCTCAACAGCGGCCATCACTTCGCTATCATCCTCAAATTTCTTACCCCAAAGCCACTGGGAGCTAGATCTGAGGGCCTATTATGAATCAAAATCCGAAAGCGGAATTCATACGATATCGTATTTTCGTATTATAATTTGCTATTTGCACGGGAATCCGCCAACTTCGGATTGTAAATTCCGAAGGCGAGTCGTCTAATCCGACAGCTCTTTTGTGGTCGGATTTATTGCCGGATTCTGGCGGATTTTTAATTTTCAAACTTCATTGTTTTTTCGGTTCGATTGATATGATTAAGTAAAACCTGGAATTCGGGTAGCTGATAGACACCGTGGGTTATATGTAAATCGCAATTTTGCCACCAATTCTAAAATTGGTGACATTACATTCTTATAAGATTCTCCTTACCTACTGGACTTATTTCGACTTATTAAGTTTTAATCCTTATTTTTTGTTATTTCCGACTGACCATACTTAGGCAAATCAAAATAAATTGCCATAGAGTCAATGTTAGCAAGAAACATTGAAACTCCATCCCATTTTTTAAAATTTAAATATGTGTTTTGACACTTGATTGGAAGTGTATTGGAAATCTGGAATCGCTTTAACCCGTTCAAGTGAAGCTGTCTGCAGTTTAAAATGGGAATTAAATTCTGATTTCGGAATTTCAATCATAATAGGGCCCCTGGTAACTAGGGCGGATGTTCAAAGCAGTTCGAATCCTGTTTCTTTAATTGCATCCACCGCAACTGCAGCCTTGTGAGCCGGTGCGTTATCTTGATGAAACAGAACTCCGGCTCGCAGTTTACCGCATCTTTTTTCCTTCATTGTCTCTCGCAATCTTCTTATTTGGTCTGCGTAGTAGGAGCCTGAAATAGTGGCTCCCTTTTCCAAATATTCCACCATAATAGTTCCTTCAGCGTCTCAAAAAAACTGATGCCATAACCTTACCTGCCGAACTCCTCGACACTTTGAATCTCTTCGGCGTCGGTGAAGAGGGTCGCTTCCAGGTCATCGATTGCACTTTGGTTTCTGGATCAAAATGATCCATTCAGGATAGGTCAATGGCCACGAAACGTGATAAAAAATTCTCCTGATTTGCTTGAAACTTTTCGAAATTCATCGTTGAAATGTCGACTCGTTTCTTCTTATGCTCGTCCGTTAACATTCTCGGTACCCAACGCGCAGAGGTCTTTTTCATATGTAATTCGTTGGCAAAGATTTTTCGAACACTACTATATGAGATCACTGTGACCTCAGCTACATGCTTGATGGTCACTCTTCAATCTGTCAACACGACATCTTCGACCTTTTTTTACGTTCTCTTCAATGAGAGATGTGGAAGGACGTCCTTCGCGGTGTTCATCTTCAGTGGATGTTCTTCCCAGCTTAAACTCCTTGGCCCAGCGTGCAACGGTGGAATATGGAGGAGCCAAATCCCCTCATGTTTCTACCATGTCGCCGTGTATGTCTCTGGTAGACAATTTTTTCAAGCAGAGGTACTTAATGACAGCTCTAATTTCGTTTTTCTCCATTTTGATGTTCTCTCTTCGACTGTTCGTATTCAAAGGAATGTACCTCCCTGGAATTGTGGCCTGTTTAGATGTTTTTTTTATGCTGACTTAGTGAGTATGTGTGGTAGTTAAAAAAATTTTTTTTTTAATTGTATGCGAACTGGAAATAACCGATTATCATTACTTATTGATCAACCCTTGTAGAAAGTGATCAAGCTTATAAAAAGCTTTCGTCAACTCTGGGTAGGCACAGTCAGTTTGGTGGCCAGCTTCAATTGAGTTGGTTACTTGGTGAGAAAATTCAAGCAGGTTGGTTGTGGTTGAACCACCTGTCATAAAACCGTGCTGATACGGAGCCATAATGGATTTGCAATGAAGGGCTACAATATCCGTGACTATGGCTTCAAAAACTTTAGCGACGTAGGAAAGTTTCGCAATAGGTCGATAGTTGCAAGCGTCATTACGACTTCCTTTCTTGTATATAGGAGTGACGAGGAGGATTTCCACAAATATATATAGGAGGATTTCCACAAATATAGGAGGATTTCCACTAATGAGAAAAGATGCCTACTTTTAAGGATGCATTAAAAATATAGTGATGACACACAATATTTTAAAACTAAATTTGGTATGCCATCTGGACTAGGTGTTATATTATTGTCAAGTTTATTAACAAATGCGATAATGATGTCCTCGTCAATTTTTTAATCCTTCATCTCCAAAGAGGAAACTGTTGACTTCGTCAGATAGGGTGAAAAGTGCCTGGAGTTTAGCAAGTCCGGACAATAAGCTTACAGAAAACAGAAGCGAATAAATTACTAATATTACAGGTATCATCAATATATGAGCCGTTAGATATGAATGTGAGTGGATACTCATCCTTATAAGTTTTAGAATTAACAAAATTCCAAAATCTCTTAGGTTGAGATTGAAAATTAAATTTTAGCTGTTGCGTATGTCTCTGATATGCAAATGAAACATCTTTATGATACAGATATCTTAAATGTAGAAAAAAGTTTGTAGTCAGGCTCTGAGCGAGTCAAGCGAAACTGTTTCCAGGCTTTGTTTTTTGAAATTTTTCAAATGACAAAGCTGCGGAGCCATCCAAGGAAAACGTATCTTGATCTTATTAAAGGTAGTTGTCACGCACCGTAAAAACAGCCGAATAACCGAATGTGGAAATAAAACGTAGCTCTATCCGGATTAGGTTCCTGAAACACGGAAGATCAATAATAGTTAGCAAGCAAGTCACGTATTTGATCAACATTAGCTCATCTAAAATTAACAAGGACATTGATTTTTGGATCGAGTCCTTTTACCGATGAGTCCAAATTTGACATTTTCGGGAATGGTGGTCGCGTTAAAATATGGAGAGAAAAAAACATACAATATAAAAAAATATAATATAAAGACCAAAAATTTGATTCCTACTGTCAATTACGGTGGAGGTAATGTTATGGTTTGGGGAGCCATAGCTGCATCTGGGGTTGGCAGATTGGTTTTTGTTGAAACTACTATGAACCGCTTTGTTTACAAGAACCTGTTGGAGTGCGTTGGATTTTCCACCAAGAAATCTGTGTTAATATAAGATCATTAAATTACTCGTATGTATTAAATATTAAATTACATTACATCAAATTACATGGACGAAAAGTTTAATGAACCAGCACTAAAAATTAAATATTATTTATTCATCAACAAGTTGTAGGTTCAACCTTAAATTTATTGCTCATTTCACTTTGCATACCACGTTTCAGATACAAAGACCGTGGGAATGATTACTTTCGAGCTAAAGAATATAAAGAAGCAATTTTGGAGTACACTCAGTGTATTAACGTTCTTCCTTCAGTCAACGGTTACAATAATCGAGCATTAGGATGTAAGACGCTTTTCAAACATTGACACATCGAAATAATAATGGCGAAAACTATATAAGCTATAAAATTAAGTGTGTGAAAGTTACTGTTAATGAATTCAAAATCGTACACCAAGGAGGTAATTAGGAAATATTACCATCTGAATTCGAGCCGGGAGTGGATATTATAGCATAATTTGTATTGCCCTCCGACATGTTGTACTCTCATGAGCTTTCTAGTGATGGGCGTTTCTGTTGTTTTCAAAAAACGAAAACGAACATTTTTTTTTAAACACAACTGTTTTTTAAAATGGTTTGAAAAAACAGTTTGAATTAACGAAAAGAAATAAATTTTATGCTGTACGACAATTAGAGTTGGGTCGTACTAGGATTTTCACATACTAAGTATAACTAGTACGAGTAAGAAAAAATACCTGTTCCAAATACTGTTTGAAGTATGTACATATCGTCGCTGTAAAATCAAACCGGCATATCTGCAAAATGCATATTGTTCACCAGAGCGCTTTAAAGTTTTCGCGTGTGGGCTATTTCCTCGTAAATGCATACCGGCACAGCACCATTAGACGGATTTTTATTCAACTATACGATATGCCGGTGCGACATAAAAATAGACGGGAAAAAGAGGAATTTTTTGATACCAAAAACTCAAAAACTCAATTTTTGCAGATATCCCGGTTTGATTTAACAGCGACGATATATACATACAATGCATACGATTTGCAGTAATGTAATGAAACGGACTGATATGCCCTCCCCCACCCTCCAGACACAACGTTCCCAAGCTAGAATCGTGATGGTGCAAGATGACCTTATACCGAGTAATTAGTCCTTATACCGAGTCATTAGTCTGTGCAGCTTGTCCATAACTTTCCAATGTTCGGTCATTTATTTGGCAAGTATTTGTCCAATCTAGGGGCCAGCTAAAGGAAAACGATCAAGTTCAATAAATTTAATTTGTTTTTCATTTTATTGTATTCGTTCAAATGATCAAAGTAAAAAAAAATACTAAGATAGGACCAACTAATCCTGTTGTCATCTATATGACTTTTCATCGAGCGATCTCTGATACCAAACTTTTCCTGGCTAATCTAAAACAGTTGGATTTCCACTTCGCCTCACTGAAGCATGAAGTTTACCGAAAATTTTATTAAGAAATGATAAAAAAAAATGTTTCGTTTATTAAACATGCACCCACTAGGGGGCCAACCTCTTAAGTCAGGAAGGAGGGCGTCAGCACACCCGGAGACGTCAACTGGTGAACCAAAAAGGATCTCAACCTTCTCCTCCTTGGCACTTTTAATGCTACTTTTAGTTTTTCCGGCGGATTTCATTTTGCCGTATCTTCGAAACTAGGCCGCTTTCTCCCAGACTTGTATGGAAATTTCGCCCAAAACAACTCAGATAGGTCCCCGAGTATATGCTAGACCAATAAAAAATGATAAAAAAAATTTTTCGTCCTTAAATTATTACTATTGTACTCCCCGACCACTTTCAATCATCGAAAGCGCCGTAAAGTTAGTTTTTGCCAATCTATGGCCAGAAAAAAACTCATTCCCCTACAAAACCGAAAAGTACGAAAATACTGTTTTCCACTGCCAAACAGTTTGTTTTAAAAAAACGAAAAGCGATTCGTTTTTAAAAAACGGTTGGTTTAAAAAAAAAACAAAAACGATTCGTTTTAAAAAAACGAAAAACGATTCGTTTTAGAAAAACTGTGTTTTGAGAAAAATGGTCCGTTTTAGAAAAGCGATCGACTTTTAAAAAAAACTATTCGTTGTAGAAAACGGTTTGTTTTAGAAATGCTGTTCGTTTTAGAAAAAAAAATTTCGTTTTAGAAAAACTGTTCGTTTGTTTTTTGCAGCCAAACGTTTTTTTTTTCCAACTGTTTGGCGTTTTTGAGCCCATCACTAGAGCTTTCTATGCAATTGAGTTGGTTTATCAACACGTACTTCATTGAATCACTCCTCGTCATTTCGTATTTCGATGTGATCATACTTTTGATTCAATTTGAATATTTTAAATTTAAACTCATTACCAATTCCAATAACACAGACTTGAAACTAAACGAATTCAAGGAATGCATTGAAGATTGTGACCGATGCCTTGAGATCGAACCAAACAATTTAAAAGCATTACTCCGCAAAGCTCAAGCCTACCTCGGTCTGGATGATAGACGAACGGTTTTTACAATCGAAACTGTACTAGGAATTTTCATTGATTTAATTCTCTTTTCAGGCATACGCAGCGTATACACAAATCCTTTCTTTCGATCCAAACAATTCAACAGCAAACGCGCAAATCAGAGATTTGCAAAAACAACTACCAGATCTACCGCCAGCTTCTGCAACACGAATCAGCATTGTCGAGGATGAAAATCCTCCCGAAAATACCGATCACGGGGGAAAGCAGCAGAAGCAGAAGGAAATTCCAGTCCCTATTGTTGATAGCTCGAAGACAAATCAAACAATTTCAAACCCAAGCGGGACGAATACAAAACCAGTAGTACAATCGAAACAGTATCCCAAATCAGTCGAAGAAAATCACGATAACGATTTATCCAAACTGATTATGCCCAATAAAATTGTTAAGAGCAAATTGAAAACAGTTGTAGAAGCAATGGGAACTATTCAGAAGCAAACCAAATCTGAACTGCAGAAAGTAGCGAAGGAAAAAATCGCGAAAAAGTCTGCTGAGGTTACGATTTTTCCAGAGAAACAGGACAATGAGAGTAAAACAGTTTTGATCGAAGAAATTTAAATTCAAGATTGGTTGTATGTCAGTTTTTTAAGCTAAATAAAACGATAAAATCTACTGTTTATGTGTTGAAAACTTCAAATGTAAATAAAAATAGCAAAAAGACTCCTGGAGGTGCGGGGCATCGATCCCCGTACCTCCCGCATGCTAAGCGGGCGCTCTACCATCTGAGCTACACCCCCGGATGTAAATTGGAAGATTATAACAACACTTATACCAAAGTCACGATTTAATAGAGCCTTTTAATAGAGTTCTTTAGTTGCAAAATGAGACTGAAAGGTTTTTGAAAACTTTTCAGAAACAGCAAAAAACTATATTTTCTTTCCTGGTCAATATATCAAACCCATTTTTTTTTTAATAAATTGAAAATAAAAAACTACACAATATTACAAATTTTCATAAACTATGGATTATGTTAAATATTAATTAATTCGCATTTACAGTTCATCAGGTCGCGTTTTGGAACAAAATCGCCGCTTTTCCCAGATTTGTATGGAAATTTCGACTGAAACAACTCAGAAAGGTACCCGAATTCATGCTAGGTCAAAAGAATTTTTTTGGAAAATATTGACGTTTTTGCCCAATTTCCCCTATCAAAAATTGTTTGTCCTTAAAATATCACTAATATACTCCCCGACCACTTCCAATAATCGAAAGCGCGGTAAAGGCAGTTTTTGCCAAACAATGGCCAAAAAAACTCCAAAGCCGAAATTATTATATCACAGTAATAGATCTTGGCCCGTTATGTCCCAAACCACTCTAACCCAAAATTGGCCGATTTTGTCCGATTTCAGCTCCTTTTACCCTAAAAACTTTTTGAATATTTAAATAAAATATGTACTTGCAAGTACGAAAATGCTTGCAAGTATGAAAATATTGTTTTCCGCAGCTAAACAGTTTTCCACTGCCAAACAGTTCGTTTTAACAAACGAAAAACGGTTCGTTTAAAAAAAACGAAAAACGATGAGAAACGATTCGTTTTAAAAAAAACGGTTCGTTTGAAAAAAACGATTCGTTTGAAAAAAACAGTTCGTTTTAAAAAAAACGATTCGTTTGAAAAAAACGACAGACGATTCGTTTAAAAAAAACGGTTCGTTTGAAAAAAAAGAAAAACGATTCGTTTGAAAAAACAGTTCGTTTTAAAAAAACGATTCGTTTTAGAAAAAGAAAAACGATTCGTTTTACAAAAACGATTGGCTTTAGAAAAACTATTCGTTGCAGAATAGTTGGAATAATTGGTTTTAGAAATACTATTCGTTGTAGAAAAATGGTTCCTTTTAGAAATGCTGTTCGTTTTAGAAAAAAAAATTGGTTTTAGAAAAACTGTTTGTCGCTATTTGGAAAAACTGTTCGTTCGTTTTTTGCAGCCAAACGTTTTTTTCAAACTGTTTGGCGTTTTTGAGCCCATCACTAGATCGTACCTGTAGAGCAGTGATGGCCAGCCTTTTGTATACCGCGCGCCAATTTTTTCGCAGACGATTTCACATGCGCTATATAGTAACTCGACCAATTTTTCTATCAACTTAAGTTTATGGTTGGGGTTAGAAAATGGGGAAAGTATTAAGATGAGTTTCACTTAGGGGAGGAAAATAACTAAATCACATAATTAAATCAATTATTTTACGCTAATTCAAAAGACACACGTTTATCGGAGTACCAATCTGCAATAGTCAGAAATGATTTCCTGGACGAGAAGGTGATTGCTGCCATATTTCTCACCGTTTTTGCTGGTGAAAATAGAGAAAGGAGTCGAGTGGGATGATGCGTGTACTGATTTTCTAGTTAAGGGGACATATCACCTTCAAATTTTCAAAAAATCGATTTTTTTATTTAAGTAGAATATGTTAGAATGAAGCTTCAAAAACATGATTTTAATAATATAAAATTGAAATTCTAAAAAAAATAATTTTGTGAGCATATATGTATAGCGAAGCACGCCAAGGTCATTTTTTCTATGATTTTCGTTTTCTTAGTAACATCTACTTAATATATACATATATAAAGTACAATACATTATTCTCTCACATAGCAGCCGTAAAGGTAGAGGGGGACATTTTGGGATACTAGTATTACCTATACAGGGTGTTTGGTACTCGGAGGACACTTTTGTAAGGATGTATTCCTTGATATGTTTTGAGCAAAAAATCATTCTACAGGGAGTAGAAAATCTGCGGAGTTACAGGGTGATCAAAAAAAGTGTTTCGGACCTGTACCCTGACTCACTTAAATCGTTATATCTTGAAAACAGATGATCACAACGCAAAGTTTTATAGCTTGTTTTTTATGCAATCAAATTACCTTTAATTTGGTATAACATTCTAAATTGTAACTGTACCTGATTTTGAGATATTTACTTCAAAATACAAAATTTTGGCTTTTCTACCCCGAAAATGCTGTTTTCAATGTTGTTTTTTCTCAGAAAACCTCATGAATTTTAATTTTATTTTTTTATAGGCCATATTATTGGCTACAAAAAGTGCATACATATTTATGAATTAGGTTTTACCATTTCGCAAGTAAGCGAAAGTACACATCTTTTAAAAACCTAGTATGCCATCAAGTGGCCCTCGTTGTCAATCTACACTCTTTGCTTGAACTGAAAGAATGTATTAACAGTTTTTTTGCTTTATTTCAAAATTTTGGAGCTACAGCAAATGTTCAAAATGGCCTCTTTCATTTTGAATTCACGCTACAGCTCGTTTCGCAAGCGTTCTTTTCGTATTCATACTTCTCAGCTGCTGCCTCACTTCTGTTGCAGCCGCATCGATCCTGGTATTTAGGTCTTCCAATGTTGATATTTCCGTTGTGTAGACAAGGCCCTTCATCCGTCCCCATACAAAAAATTCATAGCTGTTATATCAGGAGATCTCGCAGGCCAGTGTATTGGTCCGTTTCTACCGATCCAGCGATTGGTATAATTGGAATTCAACCAATCTCTGACTGGTCGGCCATAGTGAGCTGGAGCACCATCGTGTTGGTGAAACATGGAAACCAATCGTTGCAGAGGAATATCCTCCAATAATTCCTGCAGATCATGTCTTAAAAAAAGTAAGTAATTGGTACTATTTAGGGTAGGCGGGAGCCTAATAGGTCCAATTAAATCGTTACCGATCACTCCTGCCCATAAATTTACGCTGAATCTATGCTAAAATGATGAAGTCCTCGTGTGTGGATTTCTCTTAGCCCACGTAAGTAAATTGTGAAAGTTCGTAATACCGTCCCTGGTAAATAAGGACTCATCCTTCGAGAAAATGGTGTTTTAAAAATGTTCGTTGGCTAATTGGTTCTCAAGGAGCCAATTGCAGAATTCCATCCTTTTGGGCAAATCGATGGGTAGCAGCTCCTTCACTAGTGTAAGATGGTATGGATGTAAAATACTCCAAACTTTCCACGTAGACACGTTAAACTGCAACGCCAAGCGTCGAATACTGATTGATGGATCAGTTTCCACTGCATGCAGTATTTCTTCATCGGTCCGTACAGCGATTTCAGGCGCAGGATTTGCGTTTAGTCGGCTCGTCCTAACGCTGCCAGTTTTCCGAATTCTTGTGTATAGTTGTTGAAACACTCTTCTTTCAGGAATCCGTCGATGGGGATATCTCTGTTGATACAAAGATTGCGCCGCTTATGCACTCCACCGGCACTCTCCATATACTTACATAATATCTGCATATTCTTCATAAGTGTAGTGAAAGATTTTGAATTTATTTTTGAAATTTCAGTGATATCTTGTAGTTCGAACAATGTACTGAAACTGACAAAAATTTGAAAGTGGTTCTGTTTTTATAGGGTCTTTTTTATTTTTTACGTATTCCGTTAATAAAGGCGAAGAACTGTACCCAATTTTACCTGTAACATTCAGGTAGGTGGATCAATTATGTTGAAACTAATTCTAATTTAGTTTATTTTTATTGATAGTTTAAATAGTACCTATGCAACTTTTGTAGCCAATAATATGGCCTATAAAAAAATAATATTAAAATGGCATACTTTAATGAGGTTTTCTGAGAAAAAACAGCATTGCACACAGAATTTTCGGGGTAGAAGTACCAAAATTTTGTGTTTTGAAGTAAATATCTCAAAATCAGGTACCGTTACAATTTAGAATGTTACATAAAATTAAAGGTAATTTGATTCCATAAAAAACAAGCAGTAAAGCTTTGCGTTGTGATCATCAGTTTTCAAGATATAACGATTTAAGTGAGTCAGGGTACAGGTCCGAAACACTTTTCTTGACCACCCTGTAACTCCGCAGATTTTGAAAACCGGACCACCCTGTAGAACGATTTTTTGCTCGAAATATATCAAGAAATGCCTCCTTACAAAAGTATCCTCCGAGTACCAAACATCCTGTATATATGTTATATATGCCACGCAAGAAAAATATTGAATTTGAGCTTTAAACGCAGATTGTACCTTAGCCAATGTTTTTTGTATAAATTGTTGAACGGCCTTTTTCCTCCAGTACATGTTTAGCTCTATATTTGCGTGATGGAGAACGACCCTCTAGATACCGGCTGTTTTCAATGTCCTTTTTGCGCGCACGTAGGTGTATTTTCAATTCCCCTTTTACGTATGTTTCGCAGGAATAATGAGCTCCAGTTTGGAATTTGCTTTTAAATTATCACAAATTATCACACTAATTATTTTAATTCTACTTTTTCATATTTTTATATTTCTCAACTTTGCGAGTGGGTTTTTTATATGTGAATTCCATATAATATAAAATACAAAAATAGTAAAAAAATATATATAAATAACAAACAAATTCTATGAAACTATACGCAACCCTCAGGACATCTTAACAACAAACCATCGATGGTTTTTGTCAATATTGAAGTAGTAACCGCCTTGCGCCCATATGTCCTTCCAAAATTCGAATATTGTCTACACTAACGAATACTTCATAAATGGCACCAAAAATTCAATAATCAAATCAGATTAAAGACCTTGGTGATCTTTTCAATCCATCATTACATTTTTCAGATCATGTAAATAATATCGTAAATCATTCTCGCCGCGATTCAGCAATTCCGAGAAACAGTGCCAACTTTCACAGCATCAAAACTTTTAAAATGCTTTATTTTTCTCTCGTCAGAGAGTTTATATGGGATCTACTTTGTAGATTCCATATCAAGTCACGTTACATGTTTCTCTAAAACATATACAGCGCAAACTCATCCGTCTTCTGTCTGTTAAATTTTGTGGGGAATTCAATGCAGAGCGCATGTATATGTATGTGTACTGATGGCATTTTTCTCCATAAACTACTGGAAAAATTATGTTTAAAGTTTCATTCAGGAAAACGCCTTCTTTCGGATTTTTGTCGTACTACTTATTACGAAAATTCACCAGTAGAGAGATTGAAGAAGTTTGGAAAAAGAATATCTGGCGCAGCAGACCTATTTAATATTAATTTTAACATATCATAGTCTGATATACCACGCCACAATACAGCGAACTTGATTTGTACTAAACATTTAATTAAAACTTAATTGTTTTACTAAACAATGTTAATATTAGTCTCACCGCAATTTTCTTTAAAGGAATTTTAATCGATTCAGTTAAATAAATAATCCTTTTGAAATTTATGTAACAATTATAACTCTAGGCCGATTTATTAGGCGATAGCTCGCTAGGACTTCCCTTCCTCTCAGATTTTCGGTTAACCAGACTGGCCTAATAATCTAAGGAGGGACTTCGAGCCATTTGTACTTCTTAAACCGGAGTCAATGGACGATGGAATTTTTCTTTCATTTCTTTGTTATGATTCTTTCTTGTTTTCAATATTAATTCGAAGCAAAGAGGAAGAATCCACTTTATTATTTTGTCCCAAGCTCAAAATGAAATAACCTAAAACGGTGCTTAAACATCTGCATGAGCTTTGACAGATCAGTAACCCCATGTGGTCAAATGCTTTTATGGTTTCTTCGGGTCTTATATAGGAAGTATTCAATTGCTTACCATTTTAATCGTACTTCAGTTTTCAAACTCGTCGAATAACCATCGGTGAAAAATATCCGCCACATGTAAATAATACCGAACTAAATACCCGAAAACACAGCGACCACATCTGTTCGTTGAAAAACTCCGGCGATCAATGAGACCGGTCTCATAAAGTTTTCGCACAATACACGTTCTTGCACAAATTGGACATTTACAATGGATGCGTTTAAAGCATATAAGATTGGTTTTAAATCGGTACATCTGAAACAACACAGTAAAGTTTTTATGGAAATAAATAAATATCTACATAAATAAATATCTAATGCACATCCGAAACCATAGCCGCATATTAACAAAACGTGATCGAAAAACACGAGCGAAATATATACGTCAGTGTTAACAGCCGATTTCTCACTTGGAATAACGTTGTAGCATACCCTACTGTAGCAACAAACGGGTAGCAATCATACGTACAGATACTTGATCATTTTATTTTCATCCTTTTGACTTACGTCCAACATGTTCATTTCCATGTTACGTTCCTTAATTGTTACCAACATTAAAACGAAGCAGGGCGGAAGAATTCCATTAACTATTTTACTCAAAGTCCAGAAGGACATAACCTAAAATCTTGCTCATGTAATTGCATGAATTTTGACAGCTAGCCCCAAGTGATCAAATGATTTTGCTTTTATGGTTTCTTCGCATTTTCAATAAAGAGTATTCGATTAATTACCATATCAATCGTTCTCCCGTTCTAACACTCTCGAATCACCGTTTTTGAAATTAATCCGACATAATTACACAACTAAACACCCGGAAACACAGTGACCACGTCCGTTCGTTGAAAAGCTCCGACGATCAATGACCGGCGGCTTCGCAAAGTTTTAGCACACAATGTACTTTAGTGTATAAATTGTACATCGTAAAATGTATTTGTACCAAAACTGTGGTATATGAATAGAAAATTTCGTTGCAGGTGATGTCACGACTGAACTCTCTGACAGCAGTGCAGCATTTCAGTATGTACTGTGCAGTGCTGTCAAATACTTATTAAGGTAATAAGTTTTTTTATTAAGGTATTTTTTTAATTTTTATTAAGGTAATAATATAATATATGATAATAATAGTTCATCTTTCGGTTATCATCTCTTTGGTTGAACTCCACACTTAGAATGAGCATTTATCGACCTTTTGCAAATGTATGTAGATTTTTGTTGTTGGGTACTAGTTTCTGAAAATCTATTGTATATCTTTATTTAATGTAAGATAATGAAAACTTTTTTGCTCTTTCTGTAACATTACATATTCATTAAACTGATTGAAAACAATTTCTGTTCCTTAATGTATATTTATTTGACGCAATTGTCCAAAAACTCTTCACAGTCGTGGTGTATGTAGACTTGTCGTTAAGTGTATTTTTCTTCAACATATATTTTGAAATGACACATTCACTTTTTTCTTTCAATTAACAAACGGAAAGAAATGAATAAAATTTTAAAATACTTTTTATTTTATTAAAGCTTAATATACACCTATATGATTTATACTTTATTTGAACCAATAACTACTACTCTGCAAATATTTTCATAATTTTTTTTATATACTATGCATTAGTTTCGGGTGCATGACAAAAGCATAGGGCCTTGTAGCTATATATATATGAGGCTGACGTTTCATGTATTATTTGAGAGTTGCAACATCATTCATGGTTAGATTATGGAATAATATGTGGTTACTTTATGTTAAGGAAACTATGACACAAGTAGGTTTTAGTTATGAAGACATTCACGTAATGAACATACAAGCTTTGAATGCTGTTTTACTAAAAGTTTAAGTTTCACTTTCGAACAACATGGTGTTTAATTCATAGTTTTATACATATCACGATAAGCGTTTAATATTTTATTACTTAATCTAGATGACAATTTACGAATACAAACATCTATAGAATCGCTTCTTCGGATTTTTCATATTGCATTTACAACGTAAGTTTGACACAAGATTATTTTATAACTGTTTTTTTTTTGCAAATAATGTCTTTTAGATGTTTGTATTCTGAACCGAAGACTAATTCTATGCAATTAAATCCTATATTACAATTATAATACGAATCAATAGTAAAGCATAGTCAAATGATAATTATCAAATACAAAATGAAGCAAACCAGCAGTAACATAATTACATGTTTTTCTTAGTTACACAAAAATACTAAAAAGGCACTTCACATTATTTTCTCTTTGTGTTTCGCTTTCTATCACTCATACAATCTAAAGTCATTCTGCATTATTCCCTTGCAAGAATGACAAAAGAAAAACTAATTCTATAGAATTTGCATCTTGTTTCAAAGCAAGGAAACCAGAAACACATACGAAAATTTCGTTTATTTTGTTTGTTTTTTTCTATGTGTGTATACTGTACACTAGATTAGATAAATTAAAAATATAATCTTTAGTTCGATTTCACTTTTCTTTTTATAAATAAATCATACATTATACAGCCTTTAGACAAAGTTTCATACGTTTGACACCATGAAAACAATAGTTTGTTTACTTTTTACAATATAAATAACAACATTTTAGATTCGAATTCTAAATAATTGATTTGAAACTTATTTTAAAATGGTCTGATATACATACAGTTGGAATATAGTTATACCAAATGTTGGGTTGTTGTCTCTCGATGTTAATGTGTAGGTGCGTACGTTCGAATCGTTTTTTTCGTCTAGTCACGGGTAAAATTGTTGCAATATTTTTGGAAATGAAAGAACACAAATCGTGCGATTTTGGTCATGAAAAGTGATTTATGATCGATCAAAAATATATTATGTAGGATAAATAAACGGGTTGAAAAATAATGATTTGTATAGTGTGGATGGTTTTCTTTTCGAACATTCAAAAACGGGAATTAGAAATAGATGTTTACAGTGAATAACACTAAGCAATTCATATATAGCATCCTTGAACACATTAATTGTTTTGTATGATTTAAATTATGGCAGTGGTTATGAGTGGATTCGTGTGACCACATATATTTTAAAATATCTCAGTCTGATTTTACATCAAAAATATATCAAAACTTCTTTAGAAAACCAACCAAACAAATGTTGATATTCTTAGACACCGAAAATTGGAAGCTAAATTTAAAGACTAGATTGAGTGCATAAAAAGAAGACCGAAAATAGAAGACCAAAAATTAAAGCATCGTACAAATTTGCGCATTTCATAACCAAGGCACAACATTCAAGGAAATATTATAATAATTTCCCCAACTTACGACTAACATCTAACGTTCTTACTAGATCATATTAAAATTGGGTGGATTCATTCTTCTTTGTTTAAACATATAGTTTATCATTTAAGGACTAATAAAGATTAATATGGAACTGCCGAATAATAGTTTCTAAGTACCCTTTAAGACTATAGTAGGAACGTGACCGCCAATAGATATTATTCTTAACTTGTTCGTTAGCTAAATGTATCGATCGTTCGATCGAACCAAGGCCAAGTTTCCTTGCTTTCAGCGCAAAGTTTTCGAATTGTTCGCGATGATAGTCCTTGTTCATATACGTTGTCACAGCATCGATCATTCTGGATAGCGTCGAAAATCCATCACCGAAACTATAATGATACGGATAAAATAAAAGATTAGATAATCAGTTTTAATCAGATATGGAAGATAATTTTCAAATTTGAGTACTATTCAAAAAAATGTATGTGTTATAGGTAGATAGATACTCACTATTCGCTGATTTCTTTGATGTTGCTCATTAGAAAGTCAAATGCTATCTCGTAACCAATGCTATTTCGCGCGACCGCCAAAAATGCTCGAGCGCCGTCTTGCTTGCGTATGCCAGATTTCGGATCGATGGTCATATTTAGATATCTGTGAATGGTGTGATTAAATAGATATGAATGGCTTAATGAAGGCCAGGTGTGAAAGAGGTATTCCAAATGAATTTTTTGCTTATTTTCATTCGAAAATCGTTGGAAAATAAATTTTTCGGATTAATTTACAGTATGTGTGGTTCCATGGTGTAACGGTTAGCACTCTGGACTTTGAATCCAACAATCCGAGTTCGAATCTCGGTGGGACCTGATTTTTAAAATTATAGACCGATTTTAGGTAATATAATAATTTAATGGTGTCTCCAAAAGTTGCAGTTAGATAACCTAGAGACATAGTTTTATGCTTCATAATGCAACAGTTTGTACGATGACCCAGTGGATCTTTTCATAGTAAATAATTGAGCAAATTAATGTGCACTAATATGAATAAAGTCAGTTTATTTTACCGTTAAATTCAACTCCTAGTTCTTCACTGGTCAAGCAGGCAGAAAAACCTGCAGCTCTAAGTACTATATAGAGGGGCTGCGATATATGATATTAGGGAAATAATCGCGGTGACCCTAATTTTACTGAATTCCCTTGCAGGAAACAAATTAAATTCAAAGAAATTATACAATTGGCCAAATAAGATTCGTTGTTCTAGGGTTTTTTAGTAGCAGCTATCAAGGCAGCTACTAAGAGGCGGTGTGGGCACTCTCAAAGACAGTAAATGGGTGGAAAATTGGGCCATGTATCCAATTCCTAGAACAACGTCAGATATTTAGGTTCATGGCTTGATAGTAGCCCCAGTAGGTAAATCTAGCACTTTTTTCTATTGTCATTCCTGTAGCAGTCATGAATAACACGACCCGTCAGAACCAAGCAATACATAAAAGGGAAGCCGTGATTTTAATTCATCCAGTCTCGGTTTTAGTCTTTTGTATCATATGTCTCTTTTGTACTGTATATGCGAAATGGTAGATCCAATACTTCACTTTGTCTGGGGGTCTGGAGCCTAGGGAGCCGAGGTCTACATAGTAGCGACCTGTTAGACTAGCGGAGAAACCTTGAATACCTCGGAAGCAAGGTTAGCAGGTTAAGCGTATTTCAAAAGGCTATGGAACCCTCGGAAGGTCACGGGGGTATGCGTCACGATCTCTAGCGAAAAAGGACGCTCGGAGTAGTATGTTGTTCTTGTGGAAGCGGGGTGTAGGGGACGGTGTGCACCGGGAAGCGAATGCTGGCGATTGCCTCGGTTATGGCTCAATAACGCAAAGCCCAAATCTGAATCATTTAAGGCAAAGTTTATGGATTTAAATAAAAGCAAGCCAAAAACCAAACTTCCGGCCAGTACTTCTGAATAGAAGTCACAAGATGTGACCTCAAACACAAGTCACAAGATGTGAGCCAAAGGAGTTCAAAGGTGATGCGATCACCAACAAAGGGAAGCGAAACGGCACAATGCCAGACAATCGAGAGATTGCATGTCTTTAAGCTGAATAAGCAAATCCATTCGGGGGCTCTCGCAAGAGGAATCATTCAGCAGCTACCCAGCAAACTGGCAGCAGATCTAAGGAATCGCTGGTCACTACAACTGAAAGTGGCGGCTAAGTCTGCACTTAAAAGAGTAGCAACCTAGAACGGAGGCAGTGAACCGAAAGGTTCGTAGGTCACTGGAAAAGAAGCGGCGGCTAAGCCACTTAGCAGAAAAGCAACCTGAATTGGAGGCGATGGTACCAATGATCTGCAGGCCACTCCGAGAATGATGGCGGCTGCCCAACTAAAGAGAGGAAGCGTACCTCTCAGCGCTTTAAGAAGGGAGAGGTAAAGCCACCCGCCATGAGTGTGCTGAGGGAAAATCTGGGGATACTCAGTGAAAACCAACTTCTATATGATTGAGCTAGCATCGACTAGTTAGTGAAAATGTCCTTAAGTAAGCAATTAGCAAAAGTCAATACTTTTAAGCCGAATGATTTATTTTGCAAACGAGGTCCCCACTCGCATTTATTTTTCATCTATTCTGGATAGATGCTGAGAAGATTTACTCAAAATTTTTAGTTCTTATAATAGCAAATCAACCAATACAGCCACTCAAACTTCTCAAAACGTTGACACTATGCTAGCTTTAGCTTCAAAATTAAACATTTGTCTCTTTGGATCCGAGTAACTGATGTTTGACGTACTCGCGTCGCGTGATTCGACGGTGTAAAAGCAAACTCAGTTCTCATTCCTGCTAAATAATCTAACTCGAAAACTTTTGTTGGCAACGATAAATTAAGTGTAGAATATATAAAAATAATGGTAGCGGTACAAGCACTATAGAAGAGATGTTGATCAGGGACGTGCTCAGAGCCGTCTTAGATAAATTTGGGACCCTGGGCACTTTAAGATAAATGTGGAGCAGATCAGGAGCAGGTAAGCATAATTTTAGATATATTTATCAGTTATTTTTATATATTCAAAGTCACATTAAATCAATCAGGTAATTATAATCCGGGAAAGTAACTTTTCAACCTTTATACGCAAGTTAGTAATTAAAAAGTCTTTGTTGATTGAAAGGGTACTTTTCTAGATTTTAGACAAGCAAAATCATTAATCACTTCTTCAAAGTATATCTCTTTGAGCACATTACATTCTATGAACAACAATCTTTTTTGAAGCATTGTACTTCTTAATTCATTTTTTATTCTTTTCAATTTTCAGAAGGAGAATTCCCCACAGCAGTTAGTTACCATCATGCTTAAAAAAATTCTCAATGCAATTTCTACACTTGGAAACGTGTCTTCAATGTTGTCTCCTTTCTTTCTTTTGTCTTCTTTCACCTTTAAAAGTAGTATTCGTAACTCAATATTTTCTGATTGATTTATCTATCTTTTTTACCATTCGTAGCTTTGAATTGCATATTTTTTAATTTTCTTTTAGTATCTGTTTTTATTTTTTATTTGTTATTTTCTGTTTCTATTTTTCAGCTATCCTATTTGTAATTGGGCTTTTTGTCTGTAAATGAATTGTTGAATAAAATAAATAAATAAATGATATATTCCTGAAATACTATTAGTTTCTTCATTTTCACTAGTCTGAGCACTTTGCAAGTATTCTGTTAAATGCAGACATTCCATTTCTTACTCTTTCTCGCTAACTTCACTATGAAGATTTTAGTGAATTCTTTGCAACTTTGTCTTAAATCCTCGGGACTCAAAGCTTTCAAGCGAGATAAAAAACCGAACTGATGACTTATTTCCTTGTACGAATTCAATCGCTGTTTTATACGAACGCTGAGAGTATTTGCTAATAAGCAGATAGAGTTCCAAGTGTTAGGCCCCTGGTTCATGAGATTACTGCAAAAGCAGATAGATAATTATTAAGTATATTCGGGTAATTAAAGTTTAATTTTCGCAAAATAAATCTATTTATCGGTCGGTGATCTGGAAATAAGGGCCCCCATAGATCGCGGGGCCCTGGGCACGTGCCCAGTGTGTCCATGCGCAAAGTTGGCCCTGAACGCGCTGTGTGTGTGGCAGTTCGTATCGGGAGATGGAAGAAGAATATTGATTACACTAAAAAAGTAAAGTAGAAGATCAAGATCTGAATCATGAACTAATTTGATTCATGGATTTCCGAATGGTCTCTTGCGGAGGAAAGTTTCGGTCCGGAGAACTCCATAGTAATCTTGTCGGTTGTAGGTTGCTACACCGTTTGCTCAGAACGACGACTTTTCACTATAACTGATCGTTCGGAAATTAATACTTGTAATGACCGCCACAGCTTCAAAAGAAAAGTAGAAACGGGGAGTAATATCATAATTTATTGAAACGAATCATACCTGTTCCCAGCTATACCTATATAGAGCTTTCCATGTGAATCAATTTTAAGCTAATTTGGTTCTAGAATTTTTGTATGAATATCATATCAAACTACAATATTGTCAGCAAGTTCACTCACTTTATCTTGATTACCCAACAAATCTTATCGTCTGAATTTCTAATGAACTGGTTTTGTCAAAATACTGTAGGGTCACTAGAGCGGACTGTAATTAATAGCTGCCTTAAAGATCATACACTTGCTAGAAAAAATATGCCTTCATTTGCTTCCAAATAATTTTGTACCGGTATAACATGAAAAACAAATAGGATTTTTTTAAAAGTCTATCTAATTACCGTGGCTTAGGAATCATAACTTCCTTCTCTGTTTGAATATCAAATTAAATTAACTCTTCAATCAAAACATCACAATTTTATTTGCGACAGAAGTTCTTGGAGAGAAAAAGTTCTAAATTGTCTCCGCTACTTTATGTATAAAAAAATACATATTGTACCTCTATCCCTTTAAAATTCAAGTGAAATGAGTCTTAGTCGTTGTACCAAAATAACATTTTAGTACACATGCATATGGTTCCATGGTGTAATGGTCAGCACTTTGGACTTTGAATCCAACAATCCGAGTTCGAATCTCGGTGGGACCTGTGATAGATTTTTTTACTGCATCGAACTAGACATGATGACTTAAATCGGTTAAGGTTAAATAGTTTAACGATTTATGGTATAAAACGTTTGCACGAAGTGAAACGAGTTTGAATTCACCTGAGGAGTTTTCAGTTAACATGACTCCTGTTAAATCAAAGGCGCTTGCAGCGAAAATTCGTCAATAAAATTGCCACAATCTCTTCCTAGTTAAGACTATATTCAGAGATATTTTTGAATTTGCTACTCTTTTTGTTCACTAGTTTAAAAAAATAATACATTATATAATAACCAGTTAAATGCGGGTAATACTAGATAAACACTATAAAACTCAACATAATACACATATCTGGAAATAATATTTGTGGATGAAAAGGCACAATTTAAATTAGTGGAAATGTATTTTTTACTATGACCTTAATGATTTATTCAAATTAAGTGATGCATCAAGTAATAGTTTTAAAATTTTGGCATGATTTTTAACTGCCTGTGATTTCATTATTACCTGACAAGAAATAAAGTTCTTAAAGTACTCACTTTGAAAGCAACCATGGCCGGATAGTGCAACCCAAAGCGGAAAGAATTTGTTCCTTCTCAGAAGCGCTCATGGTATCCTTGTAGCGGTTGTATGCGAAATACCATTCCTGGAACGAGCCTTCTTGAAGGGCTGTGCAGTAAATTGTCTTCTTGAAGTTCGGTTTGATTCTGGAAAATATACAATCGATGGCTTTTAATGTTATAACAAATAGAGAAGATTACTAAATAAATTATTGAAAGTTTATGTTTAACTACTTAACTCAAAGTGGGGAACGAACCTACGACGCTGATATTAAGCGTCCATAGAAAACTGTCATGAGACAACTAATATGTTACTCTAATCTAACCTACTGTATGCATGTAGGTGAAGAAAACGGAAAATGACATAATTTAATAAAATGAGAGGGTTTATTGACTACTCTAAAACTACTCAAGACAAAAAATTATTCTCTATTCTCCTTTAAAGCCGATTTTAACGTTCACAACATGAATCAAAACTCTGATTTTCAGTTACTCGAACATATTCAAAAAAAATCACCCATCCAGGACTCTGTGTGCAACTAAGAATGAGCGAAAAGAAATCGTCACATATCAACGCACTTGACCCCTTCTGCTTCACCCTCGCCTCCTAAAAACCCAAGATCGGGTAAATGTCCCCTTTTAAAGGAAATTGTCAAGAGAGTCGAAGTGTCACGACTAAAACGGTTTGTGTCTAAGGCGATCGAATGCGTGAACCGAAAATGTGGAAAACAGACAAATGAAAGATGAAACACAAAAAACACGACAGACATCAGGTCTGTTCGCGTTTTGCAGCAGTAACAGAATTTGGCAGCTGGATTATTTTTGTGGTGGGGAACAATTGGGAAAAGTACAAAAACGCACTGCTGCAATTTGCTGCAAAAAGGCTCCAGAAGTGTCAATTGTCCGCGGTTAAATTTTGAAAAATACTCTAGTGGACAGTTTGTAGATGAAATAAAATTCTGAAGGGAAGACGCGTTTTGTTTAATTTTATATTTACTGGTGATGGCGAATCCTCAAGTGATGATGTTCTGCCGTAAATACTTGCAAATTTCCCGTAAATGTTCTAATCACTGTTGCAAATCATGGAAGAGAATTACTATCGAATAATTGCTCCCATTTATACGGAGTGCGAGTTTCAAGTGCATTATAGACTAATCCGTGAGGTTCTTCAATGTCTCAAAACGTGATTTGAAGGAAATCTAGTGTTTTTGAGCTATTCGATCAATATGTATAATGTGTATGTGATTGAAATTAGAATAAAACAGATTATTAATACTGAAACCAGTCTTATCTTTAACTACTTTTTGTAGTGTGAAAAATAAATGAAAAAAATGTGGCAAAATCTGATAACATGGACAGAGCCCAAATTGGTAAAGCTCGTTAGGCAATTTTAACGCTTGATGTCCAGCTGGTATTTTTGTGGTTCTGTGTTTGTTTGGGAGGTGTTTTTTGTTTGTTTATGTTCATTGTGCTGTCTTCTCGTGTATTTTTTGTACGTTTTTGTTAGTTATTCTACAATTTTTGAACCCTGCTCGTCCTCTTGTGGTAGCAGGGGCAAAAACTTGATGAAGACAATTCAAAAACATACAGCAACTAGTCGAGAAGACAACACAATGATGATGATAAATAACCAAACAAGCAGAAAACAGCCTCATAAACAAACACGCAACCACAAAAACACAAACATATCAACTGAACGTCTATCGGTAAAATTGTGTAATGGCTATGGGGGCATGAAGTTGAGTTTAGCCCATTTTCAATGTCCATAACAATCCTTTTTTGCAGTCGGGGCAGTTATCAGATGAGTTCCATTAATAGATGTTGTTGTATAGTAAGATAATTATATAGCACGAAGTCGCATCATGCACAGAATATCCACCATTGAATATTTTTAATAACAATAAAAAAGTTTAGGGAGAAATATATTCCGTTTTCATTGCGATATAGCACAGAAAATATTTTTTCTTCGCGCGTTCATTTAAATATATATATGCATTTCAAAACCTCGCGCCAAGTCCACCTTACTGAATTTGACAAACTGCAGCAAAATGCCTCAGCTCAGTTCGGTTGCAATTTTGTACAATTTGTTGCAAGAGCTGGTGGTGGAAAACAAGCAGATGAACGGAAGAACATTTAACTATATTTTAGAGGGCTACTGGATAAAATATGAACCCTTCAATTACAACGAAATCTGCAAGACCAATGATTTTTTTACAGAAACCAAATTAATGTCAAAAATTAATCGACTGCATGGCGACAGAACATTATAACGAGGAAGACAACAAACATTTTGAGAATTAGCATAGTTGATGGGCTCGCAGTATGAAGGCGAAAATTGTTAAATTGTTTTTTGTGTCGATAACGGTGACACATTTACTTGTTTTTTGATAATCGAGCTATTTTTAAAAATCTAACGATTTGATAAAACCAACTACTCACACGCCACCATTAAAATGTGCAGACCATCTAAAAGTGACATACGTTGAGTTTCGCAATACGGTCAATATGGTGGATCCAGTGAGATGGTTTATTACTCCGTTGAATGAAATTCAGGTTATAAGAACACAAACGTGCTTGTACCGTGCTGATTATTCTTATCTTACGGGGAGTTTCTGGAGTGTGTACATTTGATAGAAGTGCATACGTTTCTTTTAAGGAATTTGAAGTCAGCTTTGTAAATGGGGAAAAGTATACTATTACTGAAGCAAAAACTAATAAGTAATGAGGAGCTTGCAAGATTGAAACTCCAATTTGACAGCTTAATTTCACTACTCTACAGCGCGTTGTGCTTCCTGGGGATATGCACTAATGGCGAGTTTTAATTTCGTTCATTTAAGGGAACAGATAGCACTAACGATGATCTATCAGAACAATTAACGTTTCGTAAGCACAACATTCACCCAAGATTCGAGAGCATGACACTATGAAGTTAAGCGACCGACAAGAAACACTCGTCACAGTTCTAAACAAGGGATTTGCAAAAAGGATAAACGATCATTACACTCACAAAAAGGGATGAGGAATTGAAACAATAATGAGCGTGTAAATCGATGCTGGACGTATTTTATCGCATTATTTAAATATTTCTGAAGAGGAGATTACACTTGACAGCTATATTCTAGAATGCTACTGATAAATGAAAAAAACAGGTGAAAGAAAATAGAAATGTTAGCAAAAGAAGTGGATCATCTGAGGATAAAACCGGACAAACTAGAGTCAATGGTAGTTATATGAGAATACACCAAACAAAGGCTGTAAAATTATCAACAGCTGTAAGAGAATAGGACTACATAGGTGAGAATATCATCCGTATAAGACATTTAATGACACTAAGTTACATTTGGAGCGAGTTTTTAGAGTTTTTACAAAGATAATTTTGCAGAAATTTTGGAAGCAATCGCCGGAAGTTCTAATTACTCTGTAGTAGCAACAGATCATAAGTAGAATAGCAACAGATCAACAATCAGTAGCAACATTAATGGACCATGTATCGAACTCTGTAGAGCACCGGAAAGAAGCACAGTTACAGCTCAGGTAAGACCAGAAACAATGAATGAGAACCAAGACAAGAGTAGACATCCCATAGCCTCCCAGCTTTATAAAAAGATCCCTGTGCGCAATAAAATCAAAAGGTTTAGAAAAGCTGGTAAATACCACAGCCACTTATTTCTGTTGGTTTAAAGCAGAAGCGATCAAGCCAGTGAAGATTATGAGAGTAGTCCAGGTTGCTGAGGAGCAAGGAACTAACGGAGGGTAGGAAACAACTGTTTCAAGAACTTTACTAAGCAAACACCGGTCGTTAGAAATCCTGCTTAGGTCATCGGATTTGTGGAAGAGTGAAACATACGCAAATTTCTTCCTAGACGAAAAGAAGCCAGAGGTTAAAAATAATGGACAAATGAATACACAAGGGCGATAAAAATGATTGACGGATGTGTTTCCGTCAGGAATACATCCGACATTAGCATTAAAGCACTCGAGTAAGGACTTAATTTCCAGTTGATTAATGTGAATGAAAGAAATGGAAGACAGAGCAACATGGGCAAATTCACAAAATGGGGTGGATTGAGTTGGGATAAGGAAGAAGAAAAGTATTTTACAAAGAAGTCGCATATTTCCCGTGAAGCAATGACATCATTGAGGAACATTGAATAGGGGAACGGACATAGTATCAAAAGAGTTTTTGTTGATTTGAGCATATAGGGGACTCGACCTTGATGACAATTTCGGCAACATAACATAGCTTCGAGAATTCAAAGAAATCACAACAAGAAATGAAATTCTAAACCTAGCGCGAGCTACATCTTTTGCCTTGAGAGTGGACGCCGCATCACACCAAAACCAAGGAGCGTCATTGGGTTTGAGAGGGCAGCTGTTAAAGGGAGATTAGGTTGAAGAGAAAATTGTGAAATTTGAGAACAAGTTCATCAACAGTAAGACTGCGGGAAAAAAAGTTAAAGGAGTTGATTTTTTTGCCATATCAGCGGAGTTTCCTTAAGAGTACTTAAAGCGTAAGGCTTGAAAAGGAACTCTACTGGTTTTTAAATCAACGTAAATTACGATGGAAAGAGGCCTGTTGTACGATGTATTCAACGAACTGTTCGTGTTCTAAAAAGATCAGGCTATAGTAAGAAGTTGCGTAAATTTGTCTTTGGATACGGATTGAAGACACACGAAAATGTATTCTTTCTGTTAACTTAGAGTTTAAAACTGGCTTACTGTACATTAACTAATTTTTAGGCTGAAAGTAAAAGGCTGTAAATTGAATATACCCTGATCATGGATTTGTATGTCCGCTTGCAAGGTCATCCAAAAAATACACAGTCAATCAAAATAAATCAATTGATAAAACACAACAATTTAATTTCATCAAACTTACGGATTTCGTTTTGGATCCCTCATCCATTCCCGGTATTTCAATTGTGCTGCATTCGTACACCTGTCGTAATTATAGCTACATGCCAATTCAACAACTCTAGCTTGATGCATCAGAGTTAAGTGATCCTCATTTTCCGGTTCTTCGAGGCTATAATGATCAAAAGCAGGTCGCAGAATGAATTTCATAAATGCCTATAAAGAAAATTTACAAATATTTGCAAACAATTCAATGTAAAACACTGGCATCATACCCTGAACGACTCATATGCCGGTTCCCGCTTCATCATATTATTAATATAAGCCAAACCATCATAGCCAGCAGCCCAAAACAGATGGTTTCTAATATTTTCACGCATTTCTAGTAAAAATGTCAACGGAATGTCGTATGTTAAATATTCGGCTTTGGCTAAGTGAAGGGAATCATCCAACAGTTGAGCTTTTGTCACATCAGGAAGATTCTTGAAGGTTTTACTCAAGGCGATCCATAGAGAGTAGTCGTAATTAACGCGATAATAGCCATTTCGGTCAATATTGAAAACAACACGATTATCAACTGATTCATCGTCGAAGACATTGTAAATTATTGCACTTTTGTTTTGCAGCCAGACGCTTTTCTGTGTTGCTTCGTTACCATTTGTGTCATATGAAATCGGGATGTTCCATAGAGTTCCATCTTTTCCATCTTTGTGTGGTAGGAGGTATCTGGAAAGAATTATAGTCCTCAGTTATTGCACATTAAATAATAATGCCTCTCTACATACCTTTCTTGGGACACTTCGATGTTAGTCCCTATTCGTTTGACTTGAACCACTGGATATCCAGCCTGCAAAATCCACGAGTCCATGATTTCTTCGACAGTTATGTTTTCGGGCAGCGTATTTTGTTTGAATCCATGTTCAGTCATAACCTTCCACAAATCATTTTGAATTGCATTTGAGTACTCGAATCTCCTCAAATACTCCCGAACTGCACCGGTGAACGCTTCATCGCCTAAAAACGAGTTTAACATTCGCAAAAGAATGGAGCACTTGGCGTACGAAATTGGATCGAATATTCTGCGAATATCTATTGATGAAGTAACCGGAAACGAGATTGGATGCGAGCTCTTGTCCGAGTCTTTAGTCATGGCTTGGTTGAATTCTCGAATAGTGAACAACTTTAATGTCTGCCATTCTGGTTCCAGCTACAAGTCGGGAAAATAAACAAGTAAGTTTCAGTAAATGTGGCAAACAAACAAACGTAGGCAATTACATTGTTTATCACTAAATAGCTCATATAAGTTGCGAATCCCTCCTTCAGCCACAAATCATCCCACCATTTCGGCGTTACTAGATTACCGAACCATTGGTGTGCCAGTTCGTGAGCAATAATTGATGAGACGTATTCCTTGTGGGACGCCGATGAGCTCTGATCTTCGCCTTCAGGTACAAGTAGGGCAGAGTCTCTGGAAAATCAAAAGGAAAGCAATTAATACCGGAAACTCTTTGTAAAGAAAACACTTTCAGGCTGCAGATTGCACATTCTGTTTGCTTGTTGGACATGAATGGATAGCTAAAAATAAGTCGCTTTTCGGTCCCTTGCATCGAAGGTACGTAATGTATTCGAGCTGGAAGAGCAATTGCTCGAGCATGATTCCTATTTCCTAGCGATCTGCCCATTTTATTGCAGTACTATTGGTTAATTATAGACATAGAAAGTGATCTAGATTGCAGAGATTTGAAGAAATGTGGATTTGCAGGCAACAAGGAAAGCAATCAAATAAACATAAACATTGGTCCATTGAGAAAATCTGGGCAAGACATGTTTGTGTTGCTAGTACGAGTAGTGTGCAATTGATGGTATTTATGACGCTAAGGGAGATGGTTTGTAGTGAAAGTTACGTATCTGCTGCAGATCTGCGCATTATCGTATATCACAGCGCTATAAAAGGGACGGTGAAAGTCGTTATTGTTTTATTGACTTCGTTAAAGGAAATAAATCGTAAAATGTCTTGAATGAAAAATTATTATGGTCTGTGTGTATGTATTCTTGCTACATATAGGGAAACAGTATGTTTTATAGCAATGTTGCTTAAGAACTATAACTAAGAAATTCCGCTGGAAAAGTAGGTCTACATAGGGTTAGTATTTTAAACCATACCACATTTCCAACTGCGTAATCAAATTCATAACTCGCCAAACTATCGGATTAATCAAAACGTTAGATAATCAACTGATAAATGTTTCGTGCTGAGCGAAGGAATCCATTCCCCTTTGTGGCCATGAATGACTTACAAGTTTCTAGTCAATTGATAAGCTTGTAGTTTGCGCACATGACAACTTCATTTCCTTCTCGCATCGAGTATACGAAATGTTATTACCTTCCATCGACATTACTCACCTGAACGTTATCAAGCCCCAATTTTCCATTGCACTAAATCCGAAGTCGGGCACAGCGACCATATCGATTTTTGGCATTTTAAACGGTATACCGAAATAACTTTCGAAGAATGGTAGAACTTTGCGAGTAAAGGTGTAGGCGTATTTTGTCATATCAGTAACTTCGGGTCGAGTCCATATCTCAACGCGTGGAGCGAAATGTCTGTCCATTTCGGAATAGTTCGAGCTTGCCATGTTCGAAACAATGAATGCAACCAGATATGTTGACATTTTTGGTGTCGTTTCGAATTTATCAATTACGTAGCCGGGTCGATAGAAGCTGAAATAAGCATTAACAATCATTAGTTAAACAATAGCTGTAGAATTCAAACATTTTTCTAAAATATAAAAGCAGCAACGTTGTATATATAAAAAAAAATCGATTTAATTCATGGGGTTTTTAAAATAAGAGTGTCAATACTGATGTTCTTCTGCCTCGAAGATAAACAAATAAATAGAAGGAGAACCAAATTAAAGTTTATACGGTGGGTGGAAGTCAACAGGAACTAACAGTCAACAGGCGTTAGCCAAAAATTGCATGAACAAACATAATAGCAATTGAAAGCTTTTCGTCTCGCCAGCCAGCTTTAATTGAATCATCATTACGTCTCCAATAAGGAATATAAAGTTGGCAAATATCCAATTTATAAAATATTATAAATACAAGATAATAAGCTATTAGAAAAAGTAAATCACACAGAATATCTCACATTTATGCTACCTAATTTATTTCATTTTCATTTTCGTATAAATTTTCATTTATAAATTTATGCCAAGATCTGTGATTATCAAATATAAAAACAAAACAACTTAAAAACAATCAATCTTGGTTTTTCAGTTGTTGTTTTTTGTGTGCAGATGCATATTTGGACTATTTTTTTCTAACAGGAAAAGCTCCGAATCATCACACAGAGTTGTCACCACATTTCTGAAAACATTTAAATTTGTCTTGGATATTAAAAATACTTTCAGTGATGGATTTATGTCATGCGTAGATGACGTAGGTGATAATTTAATTGAATCGGTATGTCTTATGAATGAAAACTTGGAAGAAATTTGATATTTTTTATGAATTTTTCAAATGGAATTTGGGTCTACTGTGAAATTTTTATGTTTTCTGAATAATCAACAACGTTTTGTCCCGCTTTGATATTGTTTATCAGAAGATTTTTGCATTATTTTAAATTTTCATTTTTTTTAGATGAATTGCGTAAGATTTCGGATTGGAAAATGGAGTATTGTATCGATTTTGATTTTTTGACTGACACATTTTGCTTTCAAAAACATTTATTATAACTATAGCATTTTTCATATAGTTTAAAGCGTTGTTAATGGACATTTGACGTAATAAAATACCGGAATTGAAACATATTCCTGACAAGCAATATTGTTTACACGTTTTACAATAAAGTCAGGAGTTGTATATATTTTCGCCAGTAAAGCTCAAATTATTATGATAGCTGGATAAAGATATTTACACTGTAAAATTGGTAATAATTAAAATTCAATACATTTTTCAAGGTTCGACTACACAGAGAAATTTGGAAGAAAAATCATTAGGAAACAAGTGAGTTATTTTTGAAAAGGGACAAACAGCGAGGCCAGGCTATTTTGCGAACTAACTTGTTGCTAAAACTATTTAACAGCTTGCTTTGTTAAGCGGTTTATTCAACTATTTTATCCCTATTATTAATACTATTGAAAGTTGCTCGACTCTATTTTGGAATTCTAAATATTGTAGGTCATATTTTCTACGTTAAAATGATCAGTAGTAGCCTACAAAAAAATTAATGAATAGTTATTTTGCTTCCGTTAATGTTTCTTATTATTATTTCAACATAAGAACTATAGCCGAATACCATTGAATTTACAGAATGGTTGAATAAATATTGTTGGTGGCGATGTTGGAGTAAATATGAGTCTAAATGACTTTAAGTTAGGTATCGATTTTTGCTAGAAAACAGGTTGCGTACTATTTTCTTTTGCAACATGGTAAATAAGCCTGAATTGAACGTGAGCTGGGTCTCATATAGAACTACATTGTTGACGACAGCTGCTAGTAGTTTGCGTCTACAGGCGAGCCTCGATTTACGTCGTTTTCGGGACCGGGAAAACGCGACGTAAATCGAAACGCGTATATCGAATCCAACAGAAATGTAGCCCATGGAAATGAAAAATTTGTCTCGCAGAACGATTGTTTATTAAAGAAGAGCAATAAAATTTATTTAAAAAAAAACAATAAGTATAAATTAGCATTATTTCAGAAAAGCCTAACAAATAATAGTTCAACATAAAATTCTAGAGTAACAATTAAAATAAAAAGAAATTATTTTTAGTAGGTACATGTGTATGAAGCATGTATGCGCATACTTGAAATTTTGTTATATGTCTTTTTAAAATAATTTATTTTATTTCATTTATTTCTTCGGATTTATGTCTTCATTTCCAGTAAGAACTACTTCATCCATTTCCGATTCCACAGAATTTTGCTGTTGTCTTGAAGAGCACGGTTGAGAATACTTCCACATTTGCGGCTGAACAAGTGATGTTCTTTTTGTTTTTCTTTAAGTTCTTTGTTAACTCCAAGACTCTTATTTACACTCTCGCAAAATACTCTAAATCTCTCTTTATCTGGATCGCAAGTTTCAAATATATTTACCGCTTGATCGAAGAAGTTAAAGCCTTTAGACATTTTTTCTAATGGTAGTGTGCAGCTCTGGTCTTCAACTTCTGAAGGTGAAGAGCATGCGTTCTTCGGATTCTGCTGATCGCTCAAGTTCTTCGGAAGATAGGGGTTGTTTATTACAAGTTAAAAATTCTTCCACATCATTTTTGGAAAAATAGCTCTCGACATGCATTCTCATAATTTCTTTCCGAATTTGCTCAAGCTCGACATTTTCGAAATCTGTTTCTATTTCTGGCAACAATTTTTTCCAAAATAAAGGAAATTCGCAGATGTGTGTGACATAAATCGAAACTGGGAATCAAAAAGTAAGACAACGTAAATTGAAACGACTTAAATCAAGGCGACGTAAATCGAGGCCCGCCTGTATTCTGTTTTGGGTCTCCAATGTAGGATAAAATCCCAGCGAGTGTTGTTTGTAACTTTGCCACCTTTATACTGACGTAATTTATGTTGTTTTTGAAGCTCAGCCTGTTGTCGAAAATGACCCTTAGGTACTTTATTAATGTCATCGAGCTGGTGACATGAGATCCAACTTTAAGTTGCATAAATTTGTCTTGCTTTCGGCTAGTAATAAGTAGAGTCTCTGTCTCGTGCTCAGCGAGGTTTAGATCAGCTGTCTCAAGCCATGTACCACCCACCTGGGCAATAGCAATTCTACTCATAGCTTCAATTTGCTACGATGATAATAGCTATGTGATAAGCGAATCCAATGATAGTCCCCCCAAATGGAAATAGGAGTCTTAGCACTTCGTCGTACATGATATTTCATAAGGGTGGACCAAGTACCGACCCTTATGAAACACCGGAGGTAACATCATAGATCTACGTTCCTCTATCGCTCTAATATAGCCTACTATTATATTTAAGAAACAACTTGGGGTCTTCATGCTTCGAATATCATATCGGATGTGATCCAATTTGTCGGATTCGAAGCTGTTTCGAACATCAAACCACAGCGCAACACTCTCGTTTTTTCTGCTTCGAATCACATTGCAATACTCGTTTGTACCCCTTCTCCATATCTCGCCAGAGGTAGCATCAGCTGTGATTTTAACTACTTTTTTAACTGCGTCAATGGTTGTATGCAATTTCCTAAATCCATATTGGCAGTGAAAGAGGGCTCTCTTTCTATCCTTTTCATAGGTGATGCGCTCAAGAATGCTACCCATCGTATCCAGCAGGAATATTGAACGATAAGATGGTAGTTTTCCAGAAGGTTTGTTGCTCTTTGGTGTGAGCACTAGCAAGACGAGAGGCACATTGATTTTTCATCTCATCCCAGCTTCCCCGAAAGCGTCTTATTCGCCGACATTGAGTAGGATTACATTTAGCGTAGCTAAGGATTCAATGAGGGTCTAACCTCTTATCTTAGTATTTCGGCTATTCCATTCAGTTATCCATGAGTTACAGTCATCATAAAAAATATGATGAAATTTTGCCTGAGCATCTGCCATAAGTTCGTTGAACAATATTTAGAGCCTGTCGAGCGTCTAGTTGAGAGAGGAGTAACAGCTGCAGAAATGCATCACGTTCACTTTTGCTCTGACGAATCCATCGAATCGGTCATTCAAATCCTGGAAGGTCACTAGCGTTCCAAGTATACAAATTTCCCAATTTTTCACAGAAACAGATGTTGCTTCGTTTAGCTTTAATATGGTCCACTTATGGAGCAAGTTTTACGCACATCCACTTCGCCCCTTTAGTAAGCATATAGTGAGTTATCTCACAGTGATTTAGATTTATTTGGATTTCTTATATCTTTCAGTTCAATTACTGGATCCTTTATGAGGAGACAGCATTTGCTTGTGCCAGCGGCATGTCTTGCGTCTTTGCGGGACATAGTATTAGGCTCTTGATTGCAATCTTTTGCATTGTGTCCATATTTGTTGATATTATTTGACCAGTTATATTCGCTCTTCAAAGTGCCAATATGGAGCGATCCTCGAGGTACCGAAAGCATTTGATAGGACGATTAACCCAACCTAGTTTTATTCTTCTCACTTTCAATAGATGATTTGCGTGATTTTCAGAGATACTTAGGCCCGTTTCACACGAGACACTCGGTGTCCAGCCACTGTGTCTCTAGCCACTGCCAGGGCATAGAAATAAATGAGAGCATACACACAGAGCCACAGTGTCCGGGCCACAATTCTATACAAAAACAGTGGCTGAGGATTCAGTGGCCGGACACCGAGTGTCTCGTGTGAAACGGCTCTTATGGTCACCGTTTGTGAGTCACCATACGCTTTGTGCAGACTTAAACATTCTCTTTGCTAGTCACTTCGTCAAATTTTCGTACGAGCACATGGCCATCTAAAAAGTTATCGATATAGTTTTCACTTCGTCAGTTTTTTTGAGTGCCTGGTTTAGCTGAGAGATAAATTTTCTTTTTCGTGTTCGATGGATTCCGCTGCTTCTTTGACTAAATTCGCTTACTTGAGTTGGTTTCACTTTGTTGAGAATAGTAGCCTAAAAAAGCTTTGCTTTTCCTTGAAGAACCGCGTTTGGTTTTGTCTTCCTCGATTTTCTGTTACGTTGTTTGGATGTCTTCTTCGATGTTCCTTCGGGCAAGCTCTCAACTTTACTGCCAACTTGAAGGTTTGAAGCATCATTTAAGCGTTTGTCGTACCTTTTTCCTTTTTCGCCTACTTTTGCTTTGCCATTTCCTATTTCGGTTCCTCGATTGTGCCATCATCAGGTTTTAGTGATGCGGGATTTTCCGATGCTTGGCACATTTGGATTACTATCGTAACTTTTTCATCAACTATGATTCCCACAGTAGCCTGAGCTACACCCTGTGGGTGAGGGTTAGATGAGGGTTGAGATTTGTGTGCTATTGCCTGATTCTTAGAAGGACCAATGACGGGGTTTCAGGGATGATGACTAGTAATCGGGTTTGTGCCTTTTAATAGAAACACTGAGGGATTAATTTCTGATGTCAAGAGAGTAATAGTTTAATTAAAGTCTGGCTACAACTTTGAGGGGGGCCGTCACATGATGGATGAAGTGAAGAAATAGACTCGGCTTTGGCGAAAACGTATGAGCAGAATTCGAGTCACTTAAGGATGAATATATATGGAGATGCGAACTGCTACGTCAGCCACTCGGAATTTCGTCATGGTTGCTGAGAAAATTTAGAGACAAAGTCGGTTTGGCTAAACATATGTAGGTTTTAACAAATCACTAGCAAGATGCCAATTCTCTCCCTATAGTTGTGCTGGTGATGAAATGAATTGTTTTCTGGTTAGATATCTTAGTCTTGGATAAATCAGTGGATTGTTGGATTCCAGGATATACCGGTGGGAATCATGATGGCCAATTTAAGACTGTGATGCCATCATTTAAAAAACATGCGTATGCCTGGGGCGGTAGATTTTGGTAAGATTGTGTTTGGAGCCCAAAAATCGACTGAATGGAATGCTGACTTGAATTGTCTACTTTGACCGAAAACAATATATTGGGGAACTCTGAAACGAGTAATCCAGGTGCTCATCAGAGCAAAAGCACAGCTATGAGAGTATTGTCGACTAAAGGAATTGCTTCAGGCAAATAACTGAAATGGATAATAATAGTAATATAGTATATGAATCTCCGTAAGAGCAGCGAGTGTCTAACAATGGTAATGCGGACGAACTTAAGACATCAAAAAAAGAAACAGCAGTGGACTTCGAGTAGACTCTTTCAAAACTCTAAACAGAGGTTAAGAAGGAACAAAAAGTGCGGTTGTGGTAAGTAATTTTGCTCTTCTATAACCAGTATGGGGTCTAGAGGCTAGGATAATATAGACTTCATATACAATAATGATGTACAATTGTAAAGTGAGTAGCTAGTCGGCTGCAACAGCTGAAACACGATCAAGAATTAACTCGGCTGAAACACAATCAAGAATTAAGAGGAGTAGCAAAACTAAAATATGGTCACCTCAGAAAAGAAGAACAACGAAAGGGCAGATTAGTGTACACAACATCAACTTGTTTATATTAATTCTAAGCAGAGCTATAATAGGCAAAATAAAAGTAGATCTACTTTTTCATAAAACCATGTTTCTGTTGAGTAAATAAGAATTATATTACGGTTTTCGTTTGATGTAAACTTAGCATTTGAGAATTTTAAAGTATTATATTTCCAAATGAAGTTGATATGTACCAAAAAAAAAGGAAAAGCTAAAAATAGTGGAATAAAGATATACAAATTGAAAAGGATAAACTTGTCGTAAAATATTATAGGAGTAACATCATATAAAGTATTATTATCAAGGACATTTTCAAAGGATTCAATATTAGAAGAGTAGATGTGAGATAAGGATTGCGTGAATTATGAGGAACGAACATTATAAAAATCTGAAGACTGTTGCAGTTAATTCAAATATCTACTTAAGAAAAGAGCTAAAGCTTCTCTTGTGTGTTTTCGTTCAGACGATTTGAGATACAAGATGCAGCAGACGGACTAAAAAGACTTTTCACTGATACTTTTGTGTGATAACTTCGGTATGAACAAAAATAAGCAAACAATGATTTCATAGCTTTTATTTTTACATTTATCAAAATTGTAGGGTATAGTTTTTTTGATTCGAGTCATGAATCACGATGCATCTATTGACGACATCATCACTTTCCGGGGCTTCGAGTAGCTCACCATTTCGATTTTAGCGAAAGATAAAGAAATTTGGATCAAGTAGCTATACTTCACTATTTAATATATTTAAGCAAAGCCAAGTTTCAGTAATTGCTTAGAAAATGGACATGTTTTCTATTCAGTTTTTGGTAGAGGTTTACCAGGAATACCGCTGTCTATTGGGATGAATTTACGGACGATTGAATTTACTGACCAGAAATTGGAGTGCAAAATGGTGCCAAAGTAGCGACCTGCCTTAACGATGGCACCTGAGGATGATGACGGATTTTGACAACAGAGATACAGTCAGAATGCATGAACATTTTGGAGTGATTTAGGGCATCAATGATATTATTTTTTACATCAGCAACGGAACGAAAGTCTCGGTACAAATATCTCTCTGGACTGTACTGCTCTTTTGAGCTTCCAATTAGGTTAGGTTTGGTTCCGCGGCTACCTCCTTCACGTAGACACCGAAGAATGCACACAAGGGCCCATTGTGATACAGAATTACGCAGAAGAGCCATCTTGATTCCTGAAAAAACTGGATGATCCCCTTTGTTTCGGTTAAGCAAGTAAAGTTGTATGAGCCAAGTGAGTACGTCATTCTTTCAGCGAGGGCCGAGTATTCACACAGGAGGCGAAGAACTATTTCCTCTTCTTCCTCGCATCTACAGTCATCTAAGTCGTTGTAGGCGTACTCAGCAGCGCTCCAGGCCTACCAAACAGACAGCGCCCAGTTACGACAGACACCTTTTTGCGAAGGAGCTTCACTTAAAAGCTTAAGTTTTTGGCAAGTGCAAATTGTATTCAATTTGTTTTTAGTGTGGGTGGGTCCGACCGTGGTAATGTAGTGTCAAAAGGGTTTACCGACTCTGAAACTGCTGTTTTATTAGCGTTGTTTTAGGAACTAGGAACTTTCACAACAGCAAAAATGGACACCACGATCTTTGAGAAAATTGAAGAACTGAATTCATTCGTATTTGTCCTTGTTAGCCCACGTTTTTTGTAACATGGCTGTGTTCCTTCGATGGCTGTGGAACATCAGTTGAATTGTTATGATGGCTCCGTATCCGCTGTGAGTAAGGTTTTTGTTTGCTGGGTTAGCTTGAGAATTATTCAGCGTAAATGTTTGGCTCAAATTGTAAATTATTTGCTGGCCAGTTTAGTTGTCGTTAAATTAACTGCATACATTACATATTGGGCTATGATAAGTGAAAAACTTGATTCCATCATATATGTTGATTCAATCGCAATTTTATTGATTTTGGTTATGTTTTGACTATTACGTAATTAAGAAAAGCAAACAATTAATCTAAATAAGAGTCGGATAATAATATAGAAACTTATTCTTAATTTATAAATAAATGATTAAAATCTTTATACTTACGAGGTAATGTTTAACGGCATATTTGATAGCGACATACTTTGTTGAGTACTTCGTACAATGCTAATGTCGAAATTGGCCTTCTTATCTGGTCGGTCAATGCAAGGGAATGCTCGGCGGGCATCGATTGGTGAAAATTGTGTGCTTGCGACCCATCTAAAAAAATTGTTTATTATGAAAGTTAGATTAAGAGATGCATAATTTTCGTTTTTGGTAACTTTTTTAGTGCCATTTTCGCAAATGAAATCAATGTTAATTAAAATTAATTTTCTATTCAAATAACTACATACACTGGATTGCCGCTAGCCGCATCCTCATAAGCAGTTTTATAGAATCCTTGTAATGTATCGGATAGTTCACTTTGAAATTCCAAATTCACTGTCAGATTAACATTGTCCTTATTATCAAAATTCGATTTGAATTTGATAATAAAACTTTCTTTGAAGTTTCCATATGATGTTGATATTTTAACTGGTTTACCCTCCTTATCATCATTATCCACAACCTCAACATTTTCAATCGAAATATTGTGTAAATCGAGAACAATCGGTGGTATTCCTTGTACATTTTCATCCTTCACAAGAACAATCGATACAGTTCCATTAGCAAAAGATTTTTCGATGTTTGGTTCAATTATCAATCTGAAAGAACAAATATACGAAAATTAATACCAATAAAATTTTTATCAATCTTTTTTTGGAATAACGAGGCTTAGAATCATTTGGTTAATTTTAAATTTTGCACATAATTACGTAATTCATAATCGTATGTATTTGCAATTGAGCGCATTTACAATTATCAAGACCAGAGACATTTTATAGCGCCGTGCTGGCAGTAATTATCAAAAAATGAAGACACGTTTATTCATTCATTATGATTTTATTAGCACAATATTGTGAAATTAGTTAATATTGAGATTATTCGAATAATTAGCCATAAAGAATGAAATCAAGTGATAATAACAAATTACATGAACGAAAGATCCGCCTCGTCAAATGATCGGAAGTTATTTTTAAATGTGCACATCTATGGCAGACAGGTCAAGCAATTTGTCGCCGCGTTATGACAATCACACAGGTTGTATGGAGATAGATAGTTGTTCATATTTTAACAAGAATATAATTCATGTTTCCGTGAATAATGAGTTGCTTTTCAATATGTTCAGAAAACAGTAGCAAAGAGTTTTATGAACATAATGATGTATATGAAATAAATATCAAGTTTTTAAAAAAGCTTTTCTGCAAATGTCAATAAATAATGCAACAAAACGTTATTATTTCGTGGAGTAGCACATTCGTTCCATTGCGAATTGGTAGCAATATTATCTTTAATATAATGCTAAGAAAACTACAAAAAAATATGTTAATTTATGCATCTTAATGAATGAGTCTTCATAAAATTCATTCAATGAGCCGGATTCGGACAGTAAATCGCGGGTAAACGGAGTATGAGTGAACAATATAAGAATGAAATAAATCAAGGAAGACCTTGAACCGAGCTTAGATGAGATTAGACCGTTGAACTGCAGTGAAGTAGATTTTTGAATAAATAGAAAAAAGAAGAATAAAGGTGGTCGATAAGTTCAGTGTGTAAGATTTTGATATTTTACGATTATCTGAATAAATGAACGCGAATGGAAATAATCGTATTAGCTGAGATGAACCGAAGTTTTGAAGAAAAGTGCCTTATAAGATGAAAAAATCTACGAAACACTGCATTGTTCGCGTTCACTGTTGAAATTCCTGTCATACTGCATATATATGTATGTCCTGCTTATATATGTACGTTTCCAAACTACATTTAGCAACACTTCCAGCCTGGATGATAAATAGCTCCTCTAAGCTGAGGGATAAATTCATATTGAATAGACCTGCGTGGAAGCGTGTTTATCTTTTTTTGGCTACTGAATGCGGTTGATATGATATAAGTATCCCATTAAATCATTTCAGAGGCATTTAGAATGATCGTGTCATGCCTTGCGGCCATAAAACTTCTTCGAAAATTTGCCGGCTAAGGTTCGATTTGTCAGGTTTTAGTTGCATTTGAGGTTTTAATTCTGCGCTTAGCAAATCTCATCAAGGTTGGTTTAAATACTCTTTTTTTTTTTAAAAAAATGTTGCCGTTTTTTGGTTCACAAGCCATCTACACAGATTGAGAGATGAAAGATAGAAGTGCTAATCAAAATTTGCAGCAATACATTATCGAAAAAGAAAAAAAAGTTATGAAAATAAAACAGTAGAAATATGTATATCTGGAGGTCAAGTACTCGAAAATTTATAGATGAAGTAAAATATATGAAAAATCACTTCGAGTTCACTTAGAAATGGTGAAAATGGCTATTAAAACAGGTAATGAAATTACGGAATACATGGAACGATCACGGCGCATGGTTGCTTAAAATATTGCCTATTAGCATGGTTCCCTGATTCCATTATTCCGAAGAGGTGGTGCCTTACTTGCCTACTTTAATAGTAAAGGTCATTTAATTGTGATCATGGTTCCCTTCTTGTCTATAAATCAGCATAGACAACGTATATCGTCTCTAAAGCTTATCAAAGCAGAGAATATTGATACGGGAAACTCGATCGTTTTGCGGAATAAGCCTCCGAAGCCGAATCTTTTTTTTAAATAATTAAAGTTAGAATAATATGAAGTAAAATTAACTAAAGCAAAAAAAGAAAAAGAAATCCGCTACAAACACAAAATTCAACAAAAAATTGGCAATGATGATGATGGCCTGGAGTGGGTCCAGAGTGACCCTAGCACTGCGACCTCCTGGGTCTATTGTGCCTCCTTTGCGTTATGTCCTATAGGATGTCCAGGCTTCTAATGAACCTGGATATGTTCCTTGACGGGACATTTGTGATGTCCCTGGTGGAAGGAAGAGCAGAGCCAAGTAGCTCGAATCTTCTTCTCGCTAGTTCTGGACAGACTGTGAGCAGATGTTCTACACACTTTGTCGTTTCCCCACAGTATCTGCAGCGGTCATCGTGCTCCTCACCTATCCTGTGGAGGTACTTTTTGCATGGAAGGTGTCTTGTCAATGCTCCGCATAGGGCTCTTATGCCACTTTTGCAGAGAGCCACTGCTTCTTTTGCTCTTTTATTATCGAAGCCAAGGTATTTTTTTGAGTGTTTTAAACCCTCAATATTAAGCCAGTAGTCTCCGATCTTCTTTTTGCTCCATGCTTTAATTTCCTTTTCCGTATCTGCTTTTGTAAAGCCCCAGTACGGAGAAGGAGCTATGAAGGGCATTTTTGCTCCTTTTTTGGCTCTGGTATCAGCTTCCTCGTTTCCTCGGTGCCCCTCATGACCGGGGATCCAAATCAACTCGAGGCTGTTGTGTGCCCCTATTTCATTAAGGGCCTCTCTCACCTCTAGGAGAATAGCCGAATTTATTTGATCGCGATTGATAGCCATGAGAGCCGCTTGACTATCCGATAGGATTTTTATTCTGACCCTTTTAGTATTCCTTATTTTTATTGTTTGTGAGGCTCTTAGTATGGCAGATAGTTCTGCTTGATAGATCGTGGCTTCTTTTGGGAGAGGGAAATGCATTTTGCACTTGGGACCTACGATCCCTGCTCGTACTCCACAATCCATCTTTGAACCATCCGTATACCACATTTGCGCTCCTTTGTACGAGGGAGGTGGTCCATCCTTCCATTTGTCCCTTGATGGAATTGTGACCTTGAACCTCTTTTCGAATGCTGTCTCAGTTTTTATCTGGTCGCTGAGGTTTAACATTTCCATTATGGGCCTGACGTCCTCCAGGATTTTTAGGTGGCCTTTGAGGTCCCCTGATTTATACCTGTAGGCTTGTTGTAGGCTAATGGCTTGTCTCGCTGCTTCCTGCTGAATTTTGAGGTGCAGCGGTTCAAGGTTTAGAAGGGCCTCCATTCCTGCTGTTGGAGTGGAGCTCATTGCTCCTGTAATCAGCAGGCAGGCCATCCTTTGAAGCTTGTTGAGCCTATTTATAGCGGTTTTTTGTATGGTTTTCTTCCACCACACTGCTGCTCCATATAGGAGGATAGGTCTCACCATTTGTTTGTATGCCCATAGGGTCTGCTTTGGAGATAGTCCCCAATTGCGCCCAAGCATTTGTTTTGTCGCCCAGAGTGCCTTAGTGGCCTTCATTGTCGTTTTGTTTAGATGATTGTCCCAGGTGAGTTTCCTATCTAGGTGTATTCCTAGATATTTTACCTCTTCCTGCAGACATACGACTGTACCCCTAATATTTAGGGCTCCTATTTCGATTTTTCTTTTCCTGGTGAATGGTATTATGCTAGTTTTCTGAGGATTGATGGATAGACCCTCTCTTTCGCACCATTGGGTTATTTCATTTAAGGCTTTTTGCATTCTGGACCTCACGGTATCCATGTGTGAGCCTCTTATTATTACCGTAATGTCGTCCGCGTAGCCGAGAGCAGTTAGGCCCTTACTACTGAGGGTCACGAGAAGGTCATCAACTAGTAGGGACCATAACAGGGGGGATAATACTCCTCCCTGTGGACATCCCCTCCTAGTATCCACCCTTAGCTTCGCCTCCCCCAGCTCCGCAACCACACTTCGATTCCTTAGTATTTTGCTCGCCAATTTCACTACTTCTTGAGGAGTATCCCTCCTCTGGAGAGCGACGTGTAGCGAGTCATGTCTTGCATTGTCAAAGGCTACCTCTATGTCCATGAAAGCACATAGTGCGACTTCCTTGCATTCCAATGCCTTTTCTATTATTTGTGTCAGCTTATGTGTAGCTGATAGAGTTGATTTGCCTTTTTGGTAGGCAAATTGCAATTTGTGAAGTGGCATCTTTGTCAAAAGATCATTCCTTATGTATAGGTCAATCAGTTTTTCCATGGTCTTCAATATAAAAGATGTGAGGCTAATTGGCCTGTATGAATTTGGCAGGTCGGCCGGTTTGTTGCCCCCTTTAGGGATGAACACAACCCGCGCCAGTCTCCACAATTTTGGTATATAGCTGAGTTGCAAGCTCGCTCTAAATATGTGTACCAGAATGGTTTTTATGTTAATTAATTAGAAACATATATATAAGTATATATAAAAATAAAAATATACAAAAAATTCTTAAAGTATTAAACCTGTATATTAAACCTGCGCTGAACTGATTCAACAGCGTCAGAGAGGTATTTGAAACGAGGACACCACACTTGACTGCAGTATTCAAGTACAGAACGGACAAGGGTAATAAACAGGTGGATACAAGTAGCAAAGCTAAATGAATTGTGGCAAGAACGAACCACGAAGCCAGCAATCCGAGAAGCTTTACTAGTGACAGACAGACAAATGTGACCCCAAGATCTGAGAAATGATCGACACAAGAAAGGATAGTGCCATCAATAGCATATGGAAATACGTGAGTGTGAAGCTTTAGGGAAAAGAACATAGAAAAACACTTGCAAACATTAAGGGACAAACAGTTAATGCTACACGAACCAGAGAGAGCATAAAAATCATCCTGAAAAAGCAGAGAAACTAAACTATAGGTATTTAACCTTCGGCATACAACTGAGGTTATTTTAACCCCATGACTTTCAAAATGCATTGAATGCTCTGAAATATACTCTGAAAAAGGATCAGAGCATCCCAAGGCAAATTAAAATAGAGCAGCTGTCAAAAAAGTAGAGCAAGTTAGAGCAATTGAGAGGCAATTCTCAAAGCTGCCGGAAATTTAACCAGCCAATTCACTAATAAAAACTCTGCATCAATCACAGTTTTCAGAGTTGACAAACAGCTGGTCGCTTGCCCGAACTTGCTCTACCAAAAAAGGTAAAGCAGAAATCGTGCTCTAAATTGCTCTAGTTTAACTTAGAGCAGGCTCATGAAAAACAAATCAGAGCAACTTCGGGCAAGTTAGAATAGCCGAATTCCTCATGAAACACATTTTGATGAGCTATCTCAACCTAGCTCAACCTAGAGCAGCTCATTAGCCGCAGCTATAATGAATAACACAGCCAAATAAGTAGAATTTCACAGTAACTGGCGATTGAATATTGCCACGTCAATTGACAGTGCTGAAAAAGTACTAAGCAAGTTAAGTTTTTGTGTTTTTTTTAATAAAAAATAAATACTTTATTTTCACGTTGTATGCCGAAGGTTAACATTGGAGCAAAATATACAGTACCTTAATGTTATACTACCATTTGCTGCAAAATCGCGTATAAAAAGACAATTTCAACCTACTGATAATGGAAATATACTTAAAAAAAAAACCATCGGAAAGTAACAATTTACAGTAGCCTGATTTAATTCAACAGGTGTTCTTTGGTTAGAATGTTTATTTACAAACACACTAGCGTTTATTTAAAAAATAACATTTGCTTTCGGATGATTTTATTGGATAAAACATTTTTGTATAGGTAGCTTTTGTGATTAATTCACGGAATGAAAAAGTTTGTAAATATCCATAAATGCCTAGGAATCACACATGAGCATCCCTAAAATAGTTTCGAATGTTGACTTACATGTGTCATAGTAAACATGCTACCTACCCATGACCATGTTTAAATGTGGAACGTTTTAATTATCATCTAATATTGCAAACATTTACACATCACGCTTTTGTTTATAACTCAAATAACAACATGCTGCTAATCAAGTTGAAAATTATGTAACATTATGGTTTGTATTTTACCAATTGCTTGTCCGTTCGACGAGTCATCACACAGTGATGAAAACACAAACTTGCCACTTTCATTACAGCTAATGATCATGCCTATGGACATATTTGAATCTTATGCAGATTCAGCGATTGAAATTGTGTCAACTGTTTCGGTACACAGTTGATTTTTGCTCTTGAATCGCAAAGCAACCACCAGCATCGCCACTACCAATTATCACCATTATTAATGTTGCAAAACAAGTGCGTGCAACGTCTGTCGCACTCAGGACTGAATACTATTCCGCAGACTTTATAATGCCAGCTACTTATTCAAATAGAAATTACTCATATCATACTCATATTTTTCTTACACGCATCACCGGTGCCAAGTTGAACCGTTCTGATGTCATCCAGTCAGTAATAAGATGTTATTTTCAGAAATAATTTTATTGCGAGCATTTCATCGTTAGGTTGACATTTCTTATTTCAGTTTTATTATGTTTACGCTGACTACTGCCTTCGCGGATTGTACATGAAACGCGCTTTTCTCGTTACCAGCCCGAAACTGACAAATAAAAAGGAAAATACTTTCTGGCCGGGTTAAGTATATTTTCAAGGTTTCGATTTTCTTTGGATGGTTAATGGGTGTCGGTTTGTGTGGAAGTAGGGTTTTCTCATTATTTTTAATGATTTGTTTGTGGTCATATTTCGTTAGATGTTGTTTAAGATGATGCGTAGAGGCAACAGTGTAAGCAAAGACTTATGATTCTGTTGTGCTGACTTGAATTGTTTATTTTTTTCTCTATTTGCTGTTAAACTTTAGTATTATGCTTTGAAATCAGTTGAGCAAACCATAAAAAAAATCATTTGATTACGAAATTCGAGGAAAAGTGTTTGCTTGACACAAAGTTACTTTAGCAGTCAACAATCTCACAGTTCTTTTAGAATACAACAGTTGCTGGAAAGTCAAATAGACAAACGCAAAACAAAATTTTCGAAGATAATCTTGTAAATTTTAATTCAAAGATGATTTGGTTATTTTCGGTCTTCTAGAAATTACATTAGGTATTTCAGGAAATTAACCCCAGTAAAAATATTTTCTTTGATAAAAGCAATAGTCTTTGCCATAAATACAAATAAATCTTTGTTTTCAGATATAAAAACAAAGCGTTAATCAAGGCTTCGAAAAGATATGATTTGAACCATCTTCGCTGCTGTTATTTGTGTGACCGAATGAAACGTTACATCCGTGCAGATACAGTCTGTCAAGAATGAGTTTACATACACATAGGGAAAAAATTCAATTTTTGATCTTTCTAATTATAAAATACTACTTTTTGTTTATGTAAATGATTTTTTTTTTCTTAATTATAGTTATTTACATTATTTCCAACCGATATATACAAAAAAAGTGCAACTTAAATGCAAAAAAAGGACGAAAAACAATTATTACAATTCTTGAAGTGTCAAGAAACTCCACACAACTGTTTTTGTTTGCATAACTGCAACGATGCGGTAAATTTACCGTAATTTTTGCTCTGTATTGTAAAGTTCTATGAATTTGATCATTATTGTGTGATTAATTTTTGGCTAGTACGCATAAATAAGTGAGATATTGTGTTTTAAGATGCCAGGCAAAATTTTATCTTTTGAGTTGGTTCAGATGATATACTATAACACCAATTAGGTAAAAGTGCGCAGGAACTGTCGGAAATGTTTTGTGTAGCACGAAAGACAGTCTATAACGTTATAAATCGTGCTGAAAATGAGGATAGATTGGAGCCAAAGTGTGGAGGTGGCCCAAAACCAAAAATATCTAAACGTATAGAGCGCCGTATGATATGGAAACTTGATAAAAACCCCTGGATTTCGACCAGAACACTTGCTAGGGAACTCAAGGAAAAGTGTGATGTTGATGTTTCCCATGAAACAGTACGATAGGCCATCCTACGAAATAAGTTCTCATCAAGAGCTGCACGAAAGAAACCACTGCTTTCTGCACTAAACATCGAAAAGTGTTTTTCCTTCGCTATGATGCACCTTTCTCAACCCGTCGACTTTTGGGACGACGTCATATTCTGCGATGAGAAGAAAATGATGTTGTACTACAATGATGGATCGACTAGATTGTGGCGCAAGTCTTTAACATCGTTGGAAAATCGAAATATCATTCCGACTGTAAAATTTGGGAAGTTATCCGTTATGATTTGGGGGTGCTTCTTAAGCAGAGGAGTAGGAGACTTGGCATTCATCGAGTCAACCATAGACGCCCAACAATATTTGCATATCCTTAAAACATATTTGGCAAGCAGTGCGCAGAAATTCGGGTTTACGCATAACAACAAACCAAATTTGAAGTTTTACCAGGACAACAATCTCAAACATAAGGCTCACATGGTGCGAATGTGGCTCTTATATAACTGCGGAAAAGTGATGGATACGCCAGCCAAGAGTCCTGACTTAAATCCCATCGAGAATTTATGGGCCTAATTAAAAAAACAAGTCGCTAAAAGGCAACCCAAAAACCGAACTGCCTTAAAACTGCGATTCTCGAAGAATGGCAAAAAATACCAACCACGTATGACCTGCAAAAGTTGATTCATTCAATGAAAAATCGGTTGCAATGCGTGGTGGATGCCAAAGCCACCTTTACCAAATATTAAATATACCAAATAATATTGAATATCCTGTAAATATGTAAATATTAAATACAATAACAATTTGTGCAGAATTTCTTGACACTTTAATGCCCGGTCCAGACGCTACGTTTTGTACAACGTTTTATCTGCACAGTCTGCACAGATAAAACGTTGCGTGTGGATAGGAAAACTGTGCAATTTTGAGAACTGCACGGAGACAGTACAGTTGCAGCGATAACTGAGGTGGTTAGGCATAGTTATCCGTGAATTGTGCCGACAAGTCGTTACGTGTGGACGATTAGCTACGTTTTTTATTCATTTTTAGCAAATGGCAAACCTTCGACAATGTTCACGGGAGTTTCTGACTGAGTTTATTGCCTTGTACGAAAGTATTTTACACATACACATACTCAAAAAAGTCTGCGTACACCTTACTAGTAATATCTAAATCATGACAAAAGCCCACGAACCAATAAAGTGCCCTTGATTAAAATACTTTGATAAGAAAGGGTACACTGCTAGACATGCATAAATGCAGCTTTGATAAAAACATTCTTAGAATTAAAGAAGATATGGTGATTTTAATCTTCAGAAGTCTCTGATCCGCCCCAAAAAAGTCTGCGTACACATCACATTGTTTGGGGATTTACAGGATTTACAGTGCTGAGAAATTAAGGCTAGGGAATGCTTTTTACTTCCAGCACGATAATGACCCCAAACATACTGCTCACATAAATAAGCTTTGGTTGGTCTATAATGTCCCAAAATTATTGCACCCACCCCCTCAATCACCGGATTTAAATCCCATTGAACATTTGTGGAACTGACTTGGAACTGACATTATCAAATTACAAGCAAAGAATCACTTAAAAATGTCATATTGAAGGAGTGGAACAGTATAACGGCCGAAGAAACTACAAAGCTAGTTCACTCCATGCAAAATAGGCTAAAAGAGGTCATTTATAGGAAAGGGTTTGCAACAAGCTATTAAGGTGATTAATCGGATAAGCTAATCAAGGTGAATTCAAATTAAATGAGTAAATTATTTCAGGCGTACGCAGACTTTTTTGGATTCATTTTGATGGGCTTGTGCACAAACTTTATTTTTTTTTTAATAATAACATCAACGAACGAGTAATGAGTTGTATCCTTAGTTACTATAGTGTTAACTGAAAGCAATAAACTAAAATTCTTAGTCATAAGCAATTGGAAACGTTATTTATTTTAACATATTTTTTTCACCAACAAGTGTACGCAGACTTTTTTGAGCATGTGTACAAGTATTTTCTTTTGTGATATATGGTTTCACTAATTCCAATAAATGAATGTATGTGTCTATGTCCATTCTCAAGTAGTTCCGCCAATCATTAGGCTCATCACTTAATTCACGCAGTAATTTAATGTGAGAAAAGTGCTGTCTTTTTAGAAGCCATTTCCTCGACCACTGTGAACGCCGGGTACTTTGGAGATGTTCCATTTGTTTCTTATTCTTCACGAGACAACATGCAAAAATTGACCAGAGTAGTACTTCCTCCATCGTGACGCCAGTAAAACTGCGCTAAAATAAATACAGATTTGCATCATCTGGACGCTCTTTATTTTTGCAACGTTTTGACTGCGCAGATAAAACGTTGTGCAAAACCTAGCGTCTGGACCGGGCTTAAGAATTGCAATAATTGTTTTTGTTGTTCTTTTCGTTCTTTTTTTTGCATTGAAGCTGTACTTTTTTTGTATATATCCGTTGGAAATAATGTAAATAACTATAATTAAGAAAAAAAAATCATTTACATAAATAAAAAGTAGTATTTTATAATTAGAAAGATCAAAAATTGATTTTTTTAATATGTGTAAGCTCATTCTTGACAGACTGTACATCATTCTTGACAAAACTTTAAGTACCAGCAGACACTCATCTTCAAGCTCAAAATGCCGAAAAACATTGGAGCACTTTTCCTTGTTTTCCAATAGGATAAATAGCTAGTTAATGCCACCGTCTCGTTTCATGCAAACTCAATCGCTTGACTCAATTCACTCTCAAATTGCATGAAAACCTACAGCATGCATAAAATGAGAAACTCGAAGCAAAGCGGTATCCCATCGTCAAATTTATTTTGAATAAACCAGCAAACCAACAGTGTACGGTATCAATAAACAATAAACATCGCCTCCACTCTTTACCAACAGTTGACTAATCATTTTCGCCCACAGCGATTGTTTATTTATTATTGTCTGAACGGAAGAAAATGGCAAAAGTAATTCGATATTCTTTCGACCGGTTCAAGCTATAATACTCGTCTAAAGAAAATATTCGCGAGGAAATTAATCAAACGGTAGTTGTTGATCGGTTTTTGCTGGCATGAATATCTACGCTTTAATCGAAATCGAACATAATCTTATGCAATTTTCCAGTTGGTTCTATTTATAAGTCGAACAAATTGAGATGTGTTTCATTCGATTTCAGTTAATTTGATTTACATAGCGATAGTGGGAAAGTGTATGAACGGACGAGTTTGGCGTTGACGATGAAGTAGGTATACTTTGGATTGAACAAGGTACGTATGCATATCGGGAGAAAATAATTATGGAAACATAAATTTAATTCGATATTGGTTTCAGAGAATAAATTTTACCGTAAAATATTGTCGCAAATAAAAATTTATTGATAATTTAGTTGATTTTATGACTTTAACTGGAGCGGAAAAATCAGACAGTCCTAGTTATACAGTACCAGAAGATAGGAGCATGACATTTACAGAATCTTAGAAGGCTTGAAATTTTTTACAAGTAATATTTCTGTTTGTTTCAGTTATTTCGGAGCTTTTTCCCCGGAACTTATGCTTACCAGTACAATGCCAGAAAACTCATAGTAGTACTTGATAATTCAGTCGACATTAGGCGTGTTTTTTTGCTCCTCTATCCAGCAGAGAATAGAGTATATGCACTGGAAACAACAACACTCCTGTACCAGTGAATTCACTCGTACAGAAATTCTATTCCTCATTGGTAGTTCACGTGCTGAACTATAGAATGTGCTGATAGAAAAAAGTGTAGATATCTCTCCTAATGTAGATATTTCTCCTACTAAGTTTAGGATCAGGATATCACGACAAATAAAAGAGCATTTGCTAACGTAACAAACTTCGTATTTTTATTCATTCAAATTTAACTTTCTAACTCTATGATTACATCACTATTTTGCTCAAACACCCGAACTCGTTCGTCTCCGATTACTAAGAGAGTAATCTTCGTTCTCGACCGCTGAAATGCATTGTCTTTCTTCTTTCTGCGACAACGACGCCTCTGACGGACGATGAGAGGCAACATGCCGTGCTACCACAGAAGAAAAGCTCTTGAGAAGTTGTCTTTTTTGCTGTGAGGTGGCTTTGGGTTTTTCATGGTTACGTTGAATGTTTTAGTAGTTAGGAAATTAGAAAAAGCCGGCATAATGTGTGGAAAGTTGAAAGAAGTAATTCTCTGTTATCGATTGTAGTAGTGTATATTCGTTATTTTCTCCCTATATTTTCAGCTTTTGTGTGCCACTACAGCAAATACAACAACCTATATCAGTCTTAGTGAATGCACTGCTGTTTTATACTAGATCGTTGTTTTTGCGGCATAGTTCTATTCTGTTCTGTATCGGAGCAAAAAACCCGCCTATTATATGCTTGGATGGGACATATTAGGTGAGTTTTTTTGCTCCGACACAGAATAGAGCTTTGCCGCAAAAACAACGATCTAGTACAAAACAGCAGTGCATTCGCTAAAATTGATCTAGGTTGCTGTATTCGCGGTGGTAGCACAAAATAGCTGAAAATAAAGGGAGCAAATAACGAGTATAAACTACCACAATCGATAGAAAGTAGAAAAATAACTAACAGAAAATTACCTTTCTTAATTTTCTACACATTAGGAGGGCTTTTTCTAATTTCCTAACTACCAAAACATTCAACAAAACCTTGAAAATAACAAAACCACCTCAAAGAAAAAAAAACTACTTCTCATGACCTTTTCTTTTTTCTATCAGCACATTCTATAGTTCAGTACGTGAACTACCAATGAGGAATAGAATTTCTGTACTAGTGAATTCACTGTTTCAGGAGTGTTCTTGTTTCCAATGCGTATACTCTGTTCTCTACTGGATAAAGGAGCAAAAAAAACGCGCCTATTATATAGAACCTCCGTCGGATAATAGCTTTGACGTTGTGTCGCATGGTATAACTACTCATCCTTGATCCTGCTCTTTTCTATAGAGGAGACCTTTATTACTTACAAAGCGATTTTTTTGCTTTAAAAAAATCTGAAGCCGGATGATGCAGCTCAACAGATCAACACAAAGCTGTGTAATATAAAATGAAACGTTTTTACCAAGTCTGAAGTCGAAAACGTCAGTGCAAAAACTCTGATGGTGCTGAAAAGCACGAAATTGAACACAGAAGCTAAACAGAGTCAAATTTTTCAACAAAATAGCTGAGATGTAGAAATTAATAGGTGCGTTTTTTTGCTCCCATACTGCTCCCATACAGAACAGAATAGAACTATGCCGAAAAAACAGCGATCTAGTATAAAACAGCAGTGCATTCGCTAAGACTGTCATTGATTGCTATATTCGCTGTGGTACCACAAAACAGCTGAAAATAAAGGGAGAAAATAACGAGTATACACTACCACAATCGATAGAAAATAGAAAAAGAACTAACAGAAAATTACCTCTTTTAACTTTCTACACGTACACAAAAAAGTACTTTGGCTCGATAACAAAAGAGCAAAAGAAGCAATGGCTCTCTGTCAAAGTGACATAAGAGCCTCATGTGGAGCATTGACAGGCCACCTTACTTGCAAAAAATACGTCCAAAGAATGGGTAAGGAGCGAGACAACTGCTACAGATACTGTGGAGAAACGGCAGAGTGTGAAATTAAAACACTATGGAATCCATAAAAACAAAATCCGTAAATTTTGAAAAATTATCTCTTTCACATAAAATAAAAAAAGCACATTTGACGAGTCTTATTCGAGTAGCTTCAGAAAATTTATTTTTGTTTTTGTTAACTAATAGGTTTATACTCTCGAATATGCGGTAAATATTTCGGGGCAGCTCTTTGAATTTATAGTTTTTAGTTTTGAAGACTTAGAAAGCGTGTCGAAGATAGGCGGAGCGTCGGGAAAGGAAGAGGGTGAATCCGTCTAGATGACTCAAGGCCAAGCCGGCCGCCCGACCGGCTTGTTTAGTTGTCCTCACAATGAGCGAAAGAGAGACACATTCCTTATATTATACATTACATTATAATAACATTTTTAATGAACGAAGGCGTTAAACCAGCCGAAATTCGAAACCGAGTGCGTGCACATTTTGGGGATAATGCACTTTCATGGCCACGAGAGAAAGCCTGGTGTGCCGAGTTCAAAAAAGGGCGTGAAAAAGTAGAAAAGATGAATCACCGAAGACGTCCCCGCTCCAGCAATACGCCTGGCAATGTCGCAGCTGTTTTCGAGCTCATTGAAACAGATCATCGCTCCACTGTAGCAGTAATCAGTAAAGAATCGGGAAACAGTGTTGGAAATGTAAACATCATCATCCAACACCACCTTGAATTCCGAAAAATCTCGGCGAGGTAGGTTCCACATTTGTTCACCCAAGAGAACAAAAATACAAGAGCTGAAGTTTGTCAAACGCTTCTTGCTCGTTTTCTAATTGAAGGACAGTTTTTTTTGCAACGCATTATGACTTGCGTTGAAACTTCAATTCACCACTACTCCCCTGAGTCAAAAAGGACCTACATGTAGTGGAGAAAAAAGGGGGAGCCAGGACCATCAAAAACCAAAACTTGCTAGTTAACGGTTTTTTGGAACTCTCAAGGAGTTTTACTTGTTGATTTCCTTCACGATCGTCGCACAATAAAGGCTGCTTACTACTGTGGTTTGAAGGTTTGAGCTGCATATCGGTCAAAAGGTGCCGTCAATCATTTCCAGACGTCCTGCTCTTGCAGGACAATGCAAGAGCCCACAATGCAGCCCTAACAACCCAAAAAATTGATGAAATGTATTGCAATAAACCAAGCTATATTTGAGAAACCAAACTATATTTGTGATTTTTAGATACAACTAGATTTGATCAAAAGCTGTTAGTAAAAATTTTTTAGGACGCGTACCAAAACCCTTTGACCATTTACTTTTTTAGATACAGGACTATCAATAAATGTTATGCAGCAGTAATTAACGATGTGTAAAGAATTCTACAGAAAGTAGTCAAAATGCACACTTCAGTTTTTAGGCAGATGCAATTATATGAGTGATTGTTGTTCTTAAGCATTGAGTTTTTATTAAGATACAAATTTTCATGTGCGAGACCGAGTAATTACATCCATTATGAATTTTAGTTAGTTAGTCAATTATTTTCTTCAGAAATCATTTTTCCATGTAATTATTATTTATATTTTCAAGTTGATGATTTATCTCTCACTGTATGTTAGTAAAGCTGATAATAAAATTTCTTTTGCTGATGAAATAACATTTCTTTGAAATCCATTTAAATGTTCGAACCAATAGATTTCTTAAGTTAATTAAAGTTGGAGAGGAGGTGAGAATTTTTCATAGAACTTGTTGAAAACTTATTTTGTCTACATTTAATTTTAACTGAATGTAGACTAACGAGTTGATATTCCAATATTTTAAGCAATACTTTTACAAAAAATTTCAAATATTTCGATCAATTAAACTGAATCAGAATACAGTAAAGATTCTTTGCGTGCTTCTGTGAATTTGTAATCAATTTTCCAATCAAGAAATCAATAATTTGTTTATTTTCAAAAAAGTTCGTCTAATACAGACTAGTAGCATTTATATTAAACATTAAAAACTTACAAACAAATCAGTTAAAGTGGACTATTTTTAGCTAAGCTCTTTTTCAAAGACGGTAAGCATAAATTTAAGTCAAATTGATGATAATCACTGTTAAAATTTCTTTTAATGGACGAAACGGGCTCATTGAAGGCGTAGTTGGTCCGATGGGCAAGGACAGATAAAATGCTGACGTATCTCACTAGAAAGGTGTTCAGATGAAATATTACCCATAAGGAGCTTAGCAGCAAAGATCGTTTTGAAATTTTCACGTCTGTTATTAAGTGTATTAATGGCCAGTAAGTTAAGTCGATCAATGTAAGCAGGCAAGCGAAGAGGATCTGACCAAGCAAATTCACGCAAACAATGGACTCGATACCATCCACATACACTTGCTGATAAGGCGCCCAAACTATACACGCATATTCAAGTATCGGTCTTACTAACGCACAAAAAAGAATCTTAGTAAGATGTATGTCATGAAACTCTTTGGATCGCCTTCTCACAAATCCCAAGGTAGATGAAGCTTTTAATAAGATGGCGTTTTCATGATCGTCAAAAGTAAAAGAATTATTTAAAAGTACTCCTAAATCGAGTACTTTGTCAGAATTGCTTAAGGGAATACTATTCAAAGAGTATTCAAAGCTCAACGGATTAATTTTACGCGTGTACGAAACAACGGTACACTTGTCAATATTAATGACTAAATAATTTTTTATGGTCACGCCAAGTCGTGAGGTTATTTAGGTCAGCTTGAAGTTCCAAGCAGTCTTGAAAATTAGATACCTTCTTAAAAATTTTGGCGTCATTTGCATATAGTAAAATTAACGAATGTTTAAGGCCAGATGGTAGGTCATTTATACATAAAAGAAAAAGTAGAGGTCCTAAGTGACTACCTTGAGGAACACCAGATATGACATCAATTTCTGATGAAAGGGCGGCACGGAATGATACGCATTGGGTACGACATTCCAAATAAGATGCTATTCAGGAAATAAATAGCGGAGGAAAGTTAAACGCGGACAATTTACACAATAAAATGGAATGATCCAGCTTATCAAAAGCCTTCGTGAAGTCAGTGTAAATACAGTCTACCTGAAATCCTGCCTCGATTGATGGGCTAACAATATTGGAAAACTCAAGCAGGTTGGTAGTTGTGGATTTGCCTTTCATGAAACCATGTTGGAAAGGAGATAATATGGATTTGCTATGAAACGCCATAACATTACTGATTATCGCTTCAAATAGTTAAGTAACACATGGAAGTTTTGCGATGGGACGATAGTTGCCTATCGCCTTTTTTATGAATAGGTGTGACGATTGCATATTTCGAACCACTAGCAAAAATACCGAGCGACAGAGAAAGATTAAATAGGTAGACAAGAATAGGAGACAGGTAGGAGATACAATATTTTAAGATAGCATTAGGAATGCCGTCAGGGCTTGGTGTCAAATTATTGTCCAGCTTCATAGAAAACGCTAAAAAGGTATCTTCGTCTATAAACAAGTCTTTACCAATACATATTCAAAAACATATTTATCAAAACTCTCCAATATCTTCTGCTTGTATCTATGAAGCATTGGACTAAATGGTGACAGATTTTCATAATAATTTGTTCCTTTATAAAGCATTTCATGTTTAGTAACTTCAAGAGTAGCATATTTCAATTATTGACGAATTTCTCAATCAGTAAAATGAAATGAATTATCACTTAAATTTGGCGCGCTCGATGAATACACTTCTAATTCCTTTTTGTTTCATTGATTCAATTCACTTACGTTAGCTTATTTATCGCTCTTATGGTTAATTAACTGATTTCACTTATTTAATTTTAATTTTATCGATTGGTTTGATTAAATTGTCTTATGTTTGTATTAAATATGTAACTTTGACTGGTGAAGTAAGTATCAGTTTAAGCAATTAGTTTTTTTTATAGCTACAAATCACAATCATGTAATTACTTTTTACAATTTCAAATCAATTCGAAACAATTCGAAACACATCTAATGAACAAATCGAAAATCATTCCAAACAAGAGCCATGTAATTGCAAAGAAAATCGCAAATGCATGACAAAAGCATACATCCTCCATGATTCTTCCACAACAATACTTCCTTATGGAGCGGCGAATCTTTTGATGTTGAAACTTTTGTGCATTCGTTAAGATCGTCAAGATTACATCAGTGTTTGCATGTATACATACATATGTACATATATCTACTCTAAATATATCGTACTAAGCAATTCACTTTCATCGGCTGCGCCTAATATTTCAATTCTAGAGATGAAATCAATTCGATCGAATCTAGGTATATCTGTAGATATTCTAATGTGATGATATACAAGCAAGAGTACGTAACATAGTACATACAGTTTCATGCATTACTCCAGTCCGAATGATGTTTCGTCTTTTGGTTTGATGTGTCCATCGAAATTGAATGTGCATCGAAAGTTTTAGCGTTTTCAGTTATTATTCACAAGTGTGTGTTAATTCAATTCAAATGAAAATGAAAAATATTGGAAATGAAGTAACGTCTGTTGTGGTTGGATTAAGTATTTTTGAAAATTGATTTTTTGTTGTTTTTCTGAAAGCTGGAAAATCCATTTCAATGCCAGATTTGCCAGCAAAAGTTCTGATTGATGAAATATTTGAAAATAATAATTTTTGCGAGCAGTAATTAAGAATTAATTAATTTTTTGCGTTGATTTTGTGTGATTCAATTTGATCTAGTCACTATTTGAAATTAGAGAGTGAAATCTGCTTATTTGAAGCATTATCGTCTATTATATGCTAGCAAGGTATCATTAAAAAATATTTTATTTAAGCCAAGTTTCAGGATTTTGAGAGATTTCTAAATTGGTAAATCGAAAGGAATTAATTTGAAGTGCACAAATATCTATTTTGAACTGGGTAGCTTTAAATAATTATTGTAAGCTTTTATTTCTTATTCATGTACATATTCAATCGGTGTGGTTTATCACTCTTTCAAATCCATCGTTCATATAATGCATTCACACCTACACATGAAAATTTCTGATTGACAAGATATCACTTATGAAACCCGAACTATTTGCTGTTTATTGAAGAATGTCTGAGTGCACTTAACACTATTCACATTAGATCTTATACACGAGCTTTGGATTGCGGATGAATTACTTACTCTTAGCATAATTCAAATGCATCGAGAATATCAAATCGAGATGCTCACAATTTAATTAGACAGAATGATGGACATCGGTTGATGTTAAGAATTCAATTTGTAATGCATCGCTGTCTTTGATGCATTCAGCAGTCGTTAGTTAATGTTATACTAGAAGAAATGGCAATTTCGCTATCGTCCAGTTTGGGTGGCCGAGCATGTCTTCCTATATGATGTAATAGAATATCATGCACTTATTGCATTTCTTATTCAATTTGTGCAATGTGGTCTGATGTCAGAGTCAAGTGCGCGCGCTATCCATCTGAACATTGAGAACGGTTTAAAAAGTGCATATAATTGCAGCGATTCGTATCTCATTCTATTTTGATTGAATAATTGGCACTGTCAAAGAGTTGAAGCTACTGTTTGATAATTCTTGTCATGTTTGCTCTACGTTTCGATGAGGATGAGTGTCAGTAGAACTATGATTAACCAATTACTTGTCAGCTGGTTGCAAGTGATGCTTGGCATTGTCCTTTAACGGTTTCCGGGGAAACCAATCAGCCTTCATTGTTTCTGCTGACGAATGAGAACCAGTGAGAACTTCATTCGTTGACTAAGGGAAGGGGCATGTTTTACTGAATATATTAGAGCTATAGTAAACCACTAAATTACAAACATATATTGGATACCAAGAATAACTGGTGTCCCGAGCTACTTCGTGAAATCAAACAGTTGGAAGATTCTTTAGAGGGTGGTGATTTGTTTAGGACCGTTTAGTTGTACCGGCTGCCGGACTAAACACAGGCTATTTTATCCTGTTTAGTGAAAGTCAGCCCTAATACTCTCGGAAATGGCTGACAACATCGTCGAGATTTTAGTATTGCTACAACAATACGGGGTAGTCGTTTCCGCACCGCACCGCAGTCAGCTGACTAGCTGTGGCAAGTCAGTCGACTATCAACAACTACAAACGAAATGTGATTAAAGTGAAACTGGAAATACTTTGTAAGTTCTCATGGAATTTCATAGCTGCCGGTTTATGCAGGGGTATTTTAGGCTCAAGCCACGTAAACGTCTTGCAAATTTTCAAAACGCAGCGTTTTAGTTGAGTCATCGCCTGATCTACGGATACATGCCTTTCTCCAAACTATGCCATTACGGTCAACACACTTTTGGCGTCACAAACACAAGGTAACACACCATATTTTGATCACTAGACCTCTAATAGTGTCGAGACTACGCCGACTAGCATCTGATAAGCTAGTGGTAGCTATAAAAGAGTTTGGTTTCCTGCTACAATGAGGTATATGTCGTCCCTTCAAGATTAAGTGGTCATCTCCACCTTACATAGACTGTAAAGCCGATTAAAGTCATAGCCGTCTCTGATCGATATCTAATTCCCATTATACAACGCTTCTGTCTCCACCGACCTAACTACAGACGACCATCAAATTCTAGTCGAGTAAAACGATTCCTATCCCCGACATTTGCACACCATTTGGACTCGTGAGGTTCAACGGAATGACTTTCGGACTCTGTAATGCGACGCAATCGTCCAGAGATTTTTTCAAGAAGTCTTACACGAATGGAAACTCTGCTTTATCTACCTCTTTGACATTTTGGTAGCTTCAACTTCAGAAGATAAGCACATTGTTCACCTGGGGCAAATATTCCAACGATTGGTGGAGACTAATCTCATTATTTACTTGGGGAAATGGCACTTCATTCGATTATCAGTCAAATTCTTAGGTCATGACGTTTCACCATTCCCTCCATCGGGTTGAGGCAATTACAACAGTTAAATTCTCCAAGACGGTAAAGATCTGAGGATATTTTTGGAGACGGTGTTAACTTCTACCGTCGCTTGTTTCACTACACAGCTGAGATGCAGCAGCTACCCAACGCCTATATTTGTTGTTCTAGTAAATATGGCACTAAAACAAGCAACTGGTGATCTGAAGGTAGCAAAGATTTTAATAATGTCAAAACTGTCCTCACAGAAGCCACTCTTTTGTATTTGTCGGACTCAGACGCCGAGTTTGGTCCATTCGTAGATGGCTCCAACACCGCGTAAAATGTCAAGGCTCGTGGCCACCCCCGGTTTTTACACGGCCAAAATAATCGGCGCAAAACCAAAGTACAGTGCAAAAACCTGCGAACTATTAGATACTTATTAGGGTATTCACTATTTTTTGATACACAAATCATTAACTTTTGCATCCAAGCAAAAACCAGAGAAGGCAACGGCTCGTATACTTAGACATAAAAGAGTGATAAGTTACATAAGTGAGTGAACTTTTGACATTCGGCATGCTCCTTTTTCTGGACTTCGATGAACAATGATGTTGCCTATTTGAGTCAGCAATCAACACTGACTCTTTGATCTCGAACACAATCGCGGAACAAGCACAGTGTTCCATCCACAGGCCAACAGCTTCTTAGAAAGAGGTAAAATCGGTTATCACGGCTAACAGCGATGATTCCTAGACCAGAACACTGACCCTTAAGTGCTTTTGGATTAAGATTTCTAATACGAGAAGAGTTCAGTGCATTATCGACACAACTCTTTTACGAAGAGGACCCGAGACTTTTTAGTAATATTCTGCAAGAAAATATTAGGAAGATTAGTCAAACCGATTTCGTCAACTATGAAAAAATTCCAGCCAACTGACGCAATAAATCACACAACACCGAAGATATTGGTCTTCAGGCGACGTGACTTTTGCTCACATGTTTTTATCAGAGTCGATTCGACATGAGAAACAATTTCGTCAATATTTTTATTAACAGGCTCAAGCCTTGCTACTCGTCATTCTGAATAGAACATATCGCCGAATTTCTCGAGAAGAATCGACCTTCAAATATAGGTAACCTTTGCGCCATTTTTTTTTGGCTAGATGAACAACAGAGTGCCTTTCTGTTACGCCTCGCGGTAACTCGTGTTACGCTGATATGAAATTTGGTGGATATAGTTACAAATATATACTTTCATTACAATACAATCCACAACTCTTCAATAACACTGCACCTCATACACCAAATTCACCAACATATATATATATATATATATATATATATATATATATATATATATATATATATATATATATATATATATATATATATATATATATATATATGTATATATATATATATATATATATATATATATATATATATATCAACACAAATATACAATGTCAAACATTTTTTTTCTGAATTCTATTGTCAACAATTTGTTCTTTTCCCTTAACTTTTGCTATCTTCGAAACTAGGCCACTTTTTCCCAGACTTGTATGGACTTTCCCCCAAAACAGCTCAGAAATGTCCCGGAACTCAAGCTACGCAAAAAAAAAATTTGGAAAAATTCGACGTTTTTGCCCAATTTTCCCCATAAAAATTTTTTCATCCTTAAAATATCAATATTGTACTCCCCGACCACTTTCAATCATTGAAAGCGTGGTAAAGGCAGTTTTTGCCAAACTATGGCCAAAAAACCCCTTACTCCCCTACAAAATCGAAATGTTTGTATCACAGACACAATTTCAGCTACTTTTGCCCTAAAAACTTTTTGAATATTTGAATAAAATACTCGCAAGTACGAAAATACTGGATACATGATATGCTTTCAAACTGCACTATCTAAAAGCAGATTTTATTTTAACATACTTAACAGCATGACAAAACTCAACCTCATATAATATTTGATCATACACTTTGATCAGACTTAATAGTTTTAGCAAAACTACCAGCCATTTATACATGATAAATGCTAGCCATACAAATTTCCATGCATATCTGATCATTACATTCCATATGTATGCACACGTAAAAAAATCTACTAAATAGTATATCCAATCCATTCAAATCTATTCTTCACAAGCGGTTCTACAAGCGTACTGTGTATACTGATGTGCTTAAACACTAACATGCCCACCGCCACCAAAGAGTTAAAGATATCTTAATTTTAACTTAAGATAAATATATCCTTTTATACATCAATATTTCCCAAAAAAATTGCAGTTTGATCAAATAATAACACTTAATATTTTTGCTGAAATATTTGAACATTTTTTATTGGCTGCGCCAACGAAACGTGCTTTATGGCTCACTCAATTGCCGTCAACCGATTGTCGATGACTTGACCGACCGAATGAACGATTGCGAGATGTTCGATTGTCTCGATTGCCTCGATTGTCTCGAATCGCTCGATTAACTCGAATCGGCCGATTATCTCGAATCGCTCGATTGTCTCGATTATCTCGAATCGCTCGATTATCTCGAATCGCTCGATTGTCTCGATTATCTCGAATCGCTCGATTATCTCGAATCGCTCGATTGTCTCGATTATCTCGAATCGCTCGATTGTCTCGATTATCTCGAATCGCGCGATTGTCTCGATTATCTCGATTGCAACAATCGAGTCCAACTTAAATAATCGAAATGTTTCGAGATATTTGAACAATCGAAACAATCGAGTTTAATATCTCGCAATCGCGCATCACTAATTTATACCCAAGGCAGGTAAAATCAACCATGCGTAATCGAAGGACTACAGGCCAATTAGCCTGCCTTCCTTCCTTCTTAAAGTTTTCAAAAGATTACTTGATCTACATATCAAATAAAGACGTGGTACTCAAACTCTATCGAGAGCCCAAAATGCGTATATGAAAGGGAAATCTGTCGAAACTGCTCTGTCGAAACTGCTCTGTCGAATCTGTCCAGAGGGTAGTCCTCAAAATTGAAAGGGCACTCCATTACAAAGAATACGCCTTGGGAGCCTTTCTAGATATTGAAGGCGCCTTCAATAATGTGTACATACACAGCAGCTATTATGGAGAGCCTCCACGCACACAACACTCATCCCGCTATTTGTACCTTCATAAGCAACATGCTTAAGCACAGGCTCATATCAGCGAAGAGAAAGCAAGGGACTCACGGCTGCGGCCTACGCTGACGACATTGCTGTTTTAGTCTCGGGTAGGTTTCCACATACCCTTGGTTAGCTCATCGAGTACTCTCTAGGGCTGGTTGAGGAGTGGGCGAATACCGTGGGTCTTGGCATTAGCCCCAATAAGACGGATATTGTGCTCTTCACTAGGAAGTACAAAACTCCTGATTTAGACCAAATCATGCTGGGCGGCTCCAGGTTAGGTCTCAAGTTAAAAACTAAGTACTTGGGTCTTATTCTGGACAGCAAGCTCACATGGAAGGCGAATTTATAGGAAACAGTTAAGTAGGCAAGCAACGCGATTTATGCCAGCAAAAGAGTGCTGGGTAAAACGTGGGGTCCAAGCCCTGCTCTAACGCACTGGATCTATTTGGCGATAGCTAGGCCGATCCTTGTTTAGGGATGCTTGGTCTGGTGGCCAGCAGTGAATAAAACTACCTTTGCTAGCATGGCGAATAGAGTTCAGCGGTTGGCGGTCCTCTGCACTACAGGTGGCTTAGCTTCGTCTGCTCTGAACGTCCTGCTTTATCTCCCCCCGCTTGATCTCTTTATTAGAGGCACTGCCGCAAAAGCTGCTGTTATGCTTAGGGAATCAGGACACTTCGAGTCATGATCCTTCGGCCACAGCATTATTGAACGGGGATACGCAGGAACCACTGACTACCTGGTTCCCACTCTGTGCGTTGAGCGGGGATATCGAGCGACTGTGAGAGATGGGTAGGAATGGAATCGGCAAATGTGCCCTAGAGCTCTTAGCATCTACACTGACGGCTCGAAAACAGCTGCAGGACTACTCCTAGGTGCTGCAACATATTCTGCAAATCCAGCTATGGAAGCAGCTTTCACAATCACAGTAGTATTTTCCAGGCGGAGGATTTTGTGATACGTAAAGCCGCAGATCTGATATATGCCAAAGATACTACTAGTGAAGTATTAAATATCTTTACGGAAAGTCAAGCGGCGGTAAAAGCACTGATGTCTCACACATACAAATCGAAGTGTGTATTCGATTGCATTCAGGCCCTGAACAGACTGGGTAACATCAGAAGAGTCAGAATCTTCTGGGTTCCCGGTCATAAGGGCATTGATGGAAATGAGAAGGCGGATGCGTTAACCAAGTATGGGGCTAGTCTTCTCCTTTCGGGATCGGTAGACATCCTTACTCCTATCCAAACGATTAAGTACTCAATCGACTCCCAAATGATGCAGGGTGTGACGCGCAGATGGGGTGCAACTCAGACCTGCAGGGCAGCCAAAATCAAGTGGGGTCATACAATCTCGCATCGACCAAGTACCTCCTCGAGTTAACGCGGATTGACTGCAAAGGACTCGTTAGTATAATTACTGGCCATTGTTTTGTAGTAGCACATGCTACGAAAATGGGACTCCTAAGCTCAGAAACTAGCCAACATCCCCTGTGTCACTGCCCGGCAATGGGGAAAACCAGACTGCGATACTTCAGTGAGCCCTGGCTGGTGGATCTCTCGCACGTGGCAGAGCAAAAGCTGAAGGACATCCTTCAGTTCGTGAAAAAGTCCGGGGCCTTTGATGGCTGCTTGGACTGAACTTTCTTTCTCGAGGTCTATTTATCTGGTATCACTATGGACCAGTAACTCTATGTGTGGCCATGTGCCAGCCAGTACAACCTAACCTAACCTAGCTAAAAATCTGTAATTTTTATGTAGGTAGATTTTGATTTAAAATCAATTTTAATCAAAATAAAAGATTAAAACTAATTTACTTATTTATCAGCATGATACTGACTGTACATATAATATCACAATATCTAACGACATCTACAGTGGCTCACAGCTTATTTCAACCAGCACGTAGAAAAAACTTTAACTTCCGATAAAAACTAAACTAAAGAAGATATCAACATTATTTAAAGGCAGGTTATTGGTCTAATGTTTAAACTAATCAAATATGACTTATTTTATTTATAATTATTTGTTTAGTATTCTAAAGCAACGAAAAACGAAAAACGCAACCAAAAACAATGCCACTGCTTATTTCAACCAAATACTTTGTAGGTATGCAATGATCCGTTATAAAGCAATGAAGCAATTATTTCTTTGTCTATGCTTTAGTCATTATATTTGTAATGTGTTCAAGTTCAGTTTTGCTGAATTCTTTGAAAATATCGTGCAGAAAAAATAGTTTTTCGAAATGGGACCACGTACGACAATTGATGAGCGAGAACTTGTTCTCAGTAATTTTAAAAGTGGCCATTCGCGCAGGAAAATTGGTGAGATGGTTGGACTAAGTGATTCTACAGAGCAGAGCATCATATACCGATTTGTCCACGAAAATAGAACGCTCGATAAAAGGAAAAATGTCCCTAACAAAATTTTCAATCAAACGGACTAGCATTTTATTGTTCGGAAAACCCGGGAAAACAAAAGGCTATCGGCTCCGGAAATTATAAGTGAAGTGAAAGCTGAGTTGGGCAAGTCCTGCCACCCGGAAACTATTCGCCGTGTGCTGCGAGAGCATGAATTCAATGGTAAAATAGCACGTTAGAAACCATTTATGTGTACCAAAAATCAGAAGTGCCGTTTAAAATTTGCCAAGGAACATTTGCATAAGGATTCTGGACTTTGGAATACCGTTATATTCGCTGATGATCGAAATTTAATATTTTTGGCTGTTTGGCGTAAGCTAAATACAGAATTGCAAAACAAAAATTTGAAAGCTACAGTCAAACACGGAGGTGGCAGCGTTATGGTTTGGGCCTGTATGTCCACAGCGGGAGTTGGAAACTTGCAATTTATTGAGACTACAATGAATGAGTCTCATTATCTCGGAATTTTGAAGTCCAATTTGATTGAAAGTTCGGAGAAACTGGGCATTCGCGATGGTTTCAGATTTTATCAAGACAATGACCCGAAGCATAAGTCGGGGACATGGCACAGACATGGCTGGTTTGGAATTGTCCGCATGTTACGACGTTATGACGATGACGTTAATATCGGGCGACTGTGCCGCCCGATATTAACGTCATCAAAAATTTGTGGGCCATTTTGGATACAAACATCCGAAAACGGAAGATATCCAAGAAAAGCGATCTCAAAACTGCATTGGTTGAGGAATGGGCCGAAATTCAAGTCGCACAAAAGCTGGTCGATTCAATGCTTAAGAGGGTTAAAATGGTTGTTGACCAGAAGGGTGGTCATACTAAATATTAAAATATTTTTTTCTGCCTTGCAACTTAATATAAACATTGATTCTGTTACTTGGTTGAAATAAGCTGTGACATTGTTTTTAGTTACTTTTTTCGTCATTAATGATTATGACCTATTGAAATAATATAAATATAATAATAAACTGAATAAATGATAATTGTGAACACTAGTCTAATAATCTGCGTTTAAATAATGTTGATAGCTTATTTGGTTTAGTTTTTATAGGAAGTTAAAGTTTTTTTTACGTGCTGGTTGAAATAAGCTGTGAGCCACTGTAGATCGATACTGTAATTATTTTTTTTCTAGTTGTAGCGCAAAAAATTGCTAATTGGTGAATATGAAAACTTTCACTTTAACGTCATCGTCCTCGTATAAATGTACATCCACATACAATATATCGTTTACAGGTTATTAATTATTTTCATCACGTAACAATTGCAAAAATGCATTTCATTATGGAAAACAGTCACATCTTTCAATTAATTACCTGTCGAGACTTAATAAGTCTATTTTCGTATTGTTTTTCTCAATTCCTCTACTCTTCGTTCAATCAGTCGTGGAAAATGAAAATGATCGACCATGAGATTATGATCAACTGAACAAACTGAACGCCATGTGTACAGGAAAGAAAATGCACAGAAAATGTCAACATTTTGTTGTAGTATATACAATGGAGCGGTAAATGTCTAGACGGAAACTGCAAAACCATATGTATGTACGAATATGCATGCTACTACACCGGCCCCATATATGTATGTATGTATGTATGCATTTTTCACATTTTTAATATGTTTATGTAAATATCTGCAACTAACACCGACCAGCGCCGGTTGGATTCTAAATCATAAAGAATATACCGCTGTCATTTAATTCAGACAGCACAATTCTATTATGCAGTTGTTCATAGTGTGTAGTCATACATATGTAAGTTTGTAAAAAAGTGCATGATGCACCTCCGAGGATCTCTGAAGTCATGCATTTTACAATGATACTATCATTGTTCAAATATTCTCCGGTTTCTTATTAAATGTGAACATTTTTTTTGAAGTGATTGTTGTTGGCTTTTAGTCATCATAATTTTACATTATTGTATTACACACTGATCCGAATCGTATGCATCCGTAGGTAATGAGCGGTGACCCCATTGTTATGACGACATCTAGCATGCTATCTCAAAATCTATTTTCGTTTTTTCAAGGAAAGTTTTTAGATGCAATGGAATCTGTTTCATCAGCATGAAACTGAAGCTTATTGTTTGGAGTTCGGTCGCCAAGACGAACGGATGGATTGAAAGTCAGGGCTGCAATTCTCTATTTATTTATTTTTTATTTTGAAATCGTCTCATGAGCTAAATGTTAGAATGAAAGCAATGTCTGACGAACGCATTGAAAGAATTTTATAGGATGTTTACTTTCAACAAAATAAATATTTTTTTTATTTTCGTCTCATGGTATAAAATGTGATACTGTTGAAATTCTGAACAATAAAATATTAAATTAAATATTTATCGGAATGTTTAAGGTAAGAGTGAGAGTTTGGTCGTAATAATGAAACACGTACGAATTACATTCGTTCATTTCAACAATGTTTGGTTTAAAGAATTGAGGTAGAACCAATGAAACTATAATGCGCGAATAAAATTGTATTTACATAAAAAACATTGTAGGGCCAAGAGCAATCAGTATTTTCGAAAAAGGAATATGTACATTTTTCTCCAAATTTTGTTTTATTTAAATTTTAAAAATGCTTGCTTCAGTTGATTCACATCTGGCCTTTCATTGTGTTTTCGAAATAACTTTCTTCTTCGTTTAGTTTACATTACCAGTCTAATGCAGCTTCTGCAACGCAACGATTGACTGAACTACCTTGTCACAGATTACGGACAACTCTTGGCTGATGAACCGATTACGAGGACAGGTAAATAAGTGTCTTAATAAGTTTAATAAATGACCACCTGGCGGCGCGACTAATGCATAAAATTCGTCAATTGTAGAAATTGCATTTTTTTAAGTGACAGCTGTCCAATTTGGAACCAAATTTATCGCATCATTCGTTTGTTTTGGTCATCTAAACAAAACGATTTTTTTGTGCAAATCGAAAAAAAGAAGAATCTCGTGCAGTAATCAAACCGGATCAACACTATGACCAAATTTACGCATGATCCAAAGAATTTTGTAAGTCAATTCATAATCGCCTATGAAACATGGCTGCATCACTACACATTTGAGAGGAACGAGCGTTCGAAATAGAGGGTAGAAGCGAGCTCGAATCTGCCAAAGGAGACAAAAGTCTGGAGTTTCAATTTCAAGAAAACTGCTTCCTGGATGATGATGGTGACGAATAAGATGAAGCTTCTAAGTCTGTAGACCAAATCCTTGCCTCTGCGCCAACTGAAGACTATCGAATCAGACCAACAAACTTCTAATAGGTCAAACAATTCATTATCGGACTCAATAAGCGGAAATCAGCAGGACCTGATTCAATTGGGAACTTATGGCTGGCACAACTCCCCGACAATAAATTGACAACAGTTACTGACATTATAAATGCTATCTTTCGAACGCAAAGCTTCCATAAGGTCTGGAAGACAGCAATTGTAACAGTCATGTATGTCCAAGCCAGGCAAATATCTTCACTTTCCAGAAAATTGAAGACCAATAAGTCTCCTATCCTGCGTAAGAAAAATCGCTGCGCGTCTTCTGCTCGACTCGCTTAACGAACTTATAGGGGAAAAATCCATTATGCGGGAGATACATTTTGGTTTCAAGCCACTAAATTCTACTGATCTCCAGATTGCAAGAATGGTGCTGCATATACGTACAGGGTCCAATCAAAGAAAATCAACTGGCTTGGTCATGTTTGATTTGGCCAAGACGTTTGACAAAGTCTGGCATGCAAGACTAATCTTCAAAATGCATGCATTCCAAATTCGATTACCCTTCATACAACTACTTGCGTCAATGCTTCAGGGGAGAACTTTCTGTGCTAGAATTGATAACCACCTCCCCACAATGCGGGTAATAGAAGCTGCAGTCCCGTATTATAAATACTCTCCGACAAAACTTTTGGCCATCTTGAAAAAGTTTTAAAAAATCATAGGAAATGAAATTTTATGACCAGAATAAGCACTAGCCTCAACATTTAGCCAATGACATTTTATGAAGCTTAATGTATTGTACGTTCTGGCCTAACGGGACTTTTTGCGAATTTTTCTTATTTTCAGTTCAACAAAACTTTGGGCCAGTTAGCTGAAAACACAGCTTAGTCCAAGATAGAGATATTTTTCTGTGTTTGTCCACCATTATTTCTAGACACTTCTTTCATTCTTGTTGCAAGAGTGTGAATAAGGTTCTGGACACTTTGTTGGTCCATTTTGTTCCACTCTTCTTATACTTTAGACTATAGTACGTGGTGTGGAGGACTATAGTACATGACGTGGAGGATTATAGTAGATAGCGTGGAGGACTATAGTACATGGCTTGGAGGGCTATAAGCATAGCGTCTGCTCCTATGTACTTTTCGCCATGTACTATGGCGTTTGGCGCTATATTTTATCACAATCCCGAAATCGAATATGTACATGGCGCCAGAAGTCTATAAATTATGGCGTCTGGCGCTATGTGTTTTTTCAGTGTACAAATCACTTTTCGCTCTTTGATAGCTGATTGCTGTTTTCAAACGAAAACATCATTAGAAATACAGAGAGGCTTACTATATTTACTATTATTAATTATTGATAAAATATATTTTTCGATGCATCTTTGTTTATGTCCCGCTCAAATCCTTAGTATTACTGCATGCATTCAATGAAGACAAGACCTATCTTGGCATCTCTTTCAAATAATTCTGCCTAAATAGAATTCGTTCAAACTTGACGACGGGGTGGATCAGATCTTCTAAAAAAAGGGCTTGGACTTCTTAGAGAGTGGATATCTTAGTTATTTGACTCTCTTAAATATTAAGTATGAGATAAAAACTTGACTGATTGAGGACCCAAAAAATAGCTTGTACCGTCGACGAGACTAAGTAAGGTGGCTTGTTTCATTCGACTTTTTCTGTGTGCACTCGTACTTTGTAGTAACATGGGATTTTCTTTGTTTATGGGAATATTTGGTAGATTTTTATAATATTGTGCTTAATATGTTGTACTGCTGCGACTATCTATAAAAAAGTAAGAGGTTTGTTTTTTGTTAACAATAAAGTGGATATTACACTGTGGTATGTAAGAATACAATCTCCTTATTTTTATGGAGCAGTTGCACTTAGTTCAGTAGCAAAAGTAAGATCACAAGAGTGGCTCGAGATCTTGGTAACCATGAGTAATATGGGATTGGTTCTTATAACTATATATAATTTTAATCAAGCCTTTAGATATTTTCAATATGGTTCCAAATGCTATCTAGTTGTTTTTCTTGAGCCAAAATTTAAACTTTTTGTTCGTGAAAAATATCCTGTAAAGCAGTTGCACCTGATCCGCAAAATGGGTGGATAAAATCCTGACTAACTTTTAGTGTACCTAAGTTTTTCCAAACAAACAAGAGCTTCAGAATATTACCACGTTCGTAACCAACGGCTTTATGATTGTTACGTAAATCCACATAACTACATGAGGCATGAGATCGCATGTCGTTGCTAAAGCTCATTTGCACGACCAGAAAGCATTAAGAATTTAAGTGAGCTTTAGTTGTACATGCTTCTTCCAGAGAAGTTGTTTGTCCAAGATTAGCTTCATGTGAAGGCGGAAGAGTCGCACCCATCATTATTTGAAGCGCTAGTGAGTTTAGTTTGCTTTTTCTGGTGAACAAAACAAATTTCGCTTTGTCAGGGTTAACTGGGAGGTCGTGCCTCGAGTACGAATTGTCCATTAAATCCAATTCTCTTATGGTATTTCTACATATCACATTCAAATCCTTACTGACTGATAGTTCGGCAATTTCATCAGCATAAGTTTCCATGTGAAGTCATTTTTGTTACAGTCCATTTAAACAAGAGGCGATTAGTATATTTCACAGGAGTGGCAATCAGACACCTTATGTGGACGTTCATTTGTCACAACCAATCTTAAGAAGCAGTCGTCTCTAGCTTCCGACAGCAACAGTCTACAGTATGAAATGTAACATGTATCCTATTACGAGGATCGTCCACGCAATGAACTTTTGTAGCTTCACAAAGGTCCCTTAAAAAAGAGCAGGCAAAGGTCTTTTGAGTTTTCACAAATACCCTTAAGGCAGCATTTTAAATCGCTCCTTCAACTCTGGAAACCAGAGAATGATGGGCCGGCTCTCATGATTTTCCTCGCTTTTGTGCATATTATGCTTCATTTAAAGAAGTAGATATAAGCACCCTAGTGCGTCTGTATTGTTCAACAAGCGTCTCCCCGCATCGCATAGGCGATGTTAGGCTGATCGCCCTAAAACTTCTTGGGTCTGAATAGTCATCTCTCTTAGATTTTGGTAGGGAGACTACCCTAACCTGTCACCAAGTTGACGGAACATACCCAGACATGTCTCAGACATTTATTTTACGTCTGTCTCTAGCAGGTCTGCCGTGTATCAGCAGAGCGCAGAGCATAAGGCTTGATTAGAGGCACAGAGTACTTCTACATATCATTCGCTGGAGCGCCCGATAAGTAAATTCTGTACAGGCTCCTTTTTGGACTTCATAAAATTACGTTCGTGAAATCACCTTGAAATTTTTCCTCATAATTGTATTGCGAGATTCTGTAAGCGATCTGATCATCCTCCATGTTCTTGAGCTTCTGCAGTCCTCAGTTCCACCAAGCAAACGTCTTGCTGTCCCTACTCAATATAAAATTATAATGAGTAGTCCTATGTAACATAACGAGTTTACATTCATTGCCGCATCCGCTAAATAGTGCCATGAGCCGTCCACAAACTTGCCGCCTCCGCGAATCGACTTGGCAGACTCTCAATAATTGTTGTGACTTAATTTACAAAATTCAAAATAGAGCTGACTGAGCTCGAGTGTGTCACAGTATTAGTTATTCTTTCTACAAGCTATTTTATTTTTTAGGTGCAAAAAAGAAATAATGATTAAAAGTTGAGACTTGACAGCACTGCCAACCTTTGACTCGTGAACAAAATACTGACACAGTTTTGAGAAAACATGATGCAAAGCGAGTGGTCTTTCCACACGCTCGTGCTGTCTCAGTAAGTCTCGACCAGTATGTGGGTGGAGCATAGGAAGCATGCAAAATTATTTCAAACATAGAAAGTACTTGATTTTTTAACATTAACAAAGCATCTGACTAAATTTGAAAGCTTCGAGAGCTAAAAAAGTGTATTGTCTCATCAAGATTGTTATTTTGATTCGAAACTATTCTCTTAATGAGTCGATTAATGGTAAGACATACTCTTCTTATAAAGGACGGATCGACCTTAGTTAGAATTGACACATAATAACAAAACTACTAATATAACTATAGCTCATAAAAAAAACCTAGAACTGACTTTTTTCATTTCACTTTCACACATTTAGTGGAAGATTAAGTTTCAAAAACAAGTTAGTAAATCTACAAATATGTTTTATAAACAAAATAAATCAAAACCGAATAAACAAATACCTATGCAAATGATTTCAAGATTGTCATCAACTAAACACAGTAAATCTGTTAGTTGCATGCGATCATCATCACTTGGTGACTAAATTGAAAATTCGGTCTATAAGGCACTTTATTAATAAGGCTGTTAGAATTGAGAAAATCGGACAACCTAAAGATAAAAAATCGTGTTTTGAGTTACATGAGTATTTTTTTAGGAAATTTGATAGCTCTTCTTGCAGAAATGTTGTGGAACCATGATCTTTCTTTCGACTAGCTGCAGTCAAGTTTTTGGTTTTTTTACGATCATAAATCAATCCACAAGGACAAACTTTATTATCTAAATATAACCAAAATTTTTGGATATTATATTACTACTTAGCATTTTCTTAGAATCATATCTGTCTTTACACAATAGTATATCACACTAAGATATGAAATTAAATGCTTCTTTGATTGGTTTTGCTTTACTTAGTGAGATCATGTCGCTCACTTTAAATTCCTGGACGATATCGCAAGGATTATTTTTTGAAATGTATTACTTAGATTGATAAGGTAAGCTTACTATTCTGACCGATTCAATAAAACGCTTCAACCTGTCACAAAATTTGATGAAGGTTTGGATATGTGGATTCGATCTCTTCAATCGTATGCAGAGATTTAATACGAATTCCACTAATTTTTATCTTTCATTCTTTATTTTACTCGTAAGCTACCGGCATTCACAGTAAGCTGTAGATATGGCATCATCATTCTCTGTTATCTGAACGTCATTTTAAACGAATATATTATCCAGCAGATTATTCAGAAGTCAAATATAAACTGAAGGGGCAGTGTGTCTTTTTTTCACTTTTGAATCATTTGTTTAATCAACCTGAGAAATACGTGAATAATTTATCAATGACAAAGATATTAAAGTCAGGGACAACTATTTTCAAACATAACTAAATAGCTTATCATTTACCGCAGCTAAGCGATTTCATAAACAAATAAGACTTTCTGTACCTCAGTAAGCAGTTTATGGTGTACTAAAAATAGTTCTCTATTCGAAAACTAAAGATACGTACTACATTTATTTCAAACGAAGAAAGTATCTAATTACTTGTTGAAAACAACAGTCTAATGAGCTCGTGATGACTTTTCATTTAAATTCATATACAGAATTTACATTTACATAGGAAACGAGATGCATTTAAAATATGGAAAATAATAATTCCCATGCCCGGTGTATGGGCGTACGTGCCAGACTTATAAACTGTCATCTGTAGTCTTTGCATTCATCTCGAAATTCGGCGCTGACTGATTGAAATGACAATTAATTTGCATACTAATTTACAACTCGTCTTGATGCTTTAATGGGTTACAAATTCAATCAAAATGATTTATGGGCGAATACGAAATATCAAACTGTATACGCTAGAATATCTAAAAACCGTCATTAATTCAACAAATAGATTATTTTGAATTTTTCGCCGCTTCTTCTTCTGTAACCTCGCTCGTTTACATTATGTTTGTGCATATGTGAATTTGAAGCGTGAGCCGAAAATAATTTATGAAGTCATCGTGTTTTGTAAGTTGTAAAATATTTACAAGGTTACATCTAGTTTGTTGGAAAATTCAGTTTGCCGTTCTATCTATTTTGAGTAATGACTCAATTGTCTTCGATATTTGTCATTTTTTATCGTGTCAATTGTTCGATGATTTAATAGACGTTTTAGCTGCTACTATCAATCTTTATGGCTAAGAGAAGTTATTTCGATGAATAAATTTAGAAAGTATGTCTATCTGTCGCCATCTATGGATCAGCGATGTCTGGGAATTACAGTGTTGATGATAATTGTTTAGTTATTTACGGTAATTTAGTCACGTAGCAAAGATGATGGTTATGAGTAGACTGAAAATTGATGCATTATGGACATCCATGTACAGGCATTTTAAAATATTGCTAATAGCTTCTGTAAGTTTAGGTAGATATTCTGGTGTTCCACAATGGAACTGAATTGTTTTTGGATAGTTTTATGTGCAAATTGATTTGACTCACCTATATAATTCAGGATTCCATCCGTCATGCAGTACTATCTCTTTATTGTAGGCTTTGACGCCTTCATCTGCGTACAGAGCATTCGTTTCCTCCGAAGGCAGTGATGATCCGAAAATGCTTGCAGCGTAGGTTTGATTTGATCGGCTTCCGTTGACGCTGTAAAGAAGATGAAACGATATAATATTTAAAATGTGAGCATTTTTGAAAATGAATAATATATACAGTAGGTATAGTAAATATTGTACGTAGAAGGTGCATATTCCACTGTCGGAGAAATAGTTCTGGAAAATAGAATGTATTATCTGGTAAATCAATGAAGAAGAATGGAGGGGTAAACTAACTTGGACCGAAATCTGAGAGAGTAATCCTATCTGATGTGATGGAAGTCTATAAAAAAGGCAAATAAAATTCTTATTGCTCCTAGAGCAGGGTTCTTTAGAATACTATTGCTCTTGTATCATTCTTTAGCATACATCTGCATTATCTAGTCCACATCCGATAAATACGGGTTTGTCACTTTGCTAGTTCTACCCGGCAGGGGTGGATACTTAAAAATAGATAGGATTTGATCTAAAGAAAATCCGATACTAAAAATATTTAACAAGAAAAACAGAGAGACAAAGACAATGGAATGGAAGGGAATGTTTTGCAGAGAAAGCCACAAGATAATATTTAACCTTAATATTTGACAAGCAAAAAGTGATGAGGCTGTGTTCATCCGGAATTACAAAGGTTGTTAAGACTAAGCTGGTTAAGTCATACCCAGCTGAAACTCTACAAAATGCGTTTCTAGAGGAGACCTGTAATACGACATAAACACATGGATCAAATGACTTTAATTAGTTGGAGTGAAGCATATGGTTGCGGGACCCAGATGTTATGGGGTTCAAATCCTCAAACTATGACTTCGGCTCATAGTGAACCAAAAGTACCACTTTAAAGTATTCATTACCAGACAAGACAATATAATTTTTATTATAAAACCATCATAATCATTAACCCGTTTTTATTTTCAGGATATTTTGATGCATATAAAGTGTCAGGGTTTTTTCATCTACAATGAAATATTTTCTCTTTCGCAACAGATAGTTCTATATTTCCTTAAAAAAAGGATGTCTGAAAAGAAAACAGGTATAAGAAATAATAATAATAATGTAACTTTATTGTGAAGTACAATATCTAAACTTTAGAGTTTAGGCAAGCCTTTACACTTAAGTAGGGAATAACTTACAAATCTTATGTAATGTTTAATTGACTGTACTGTTATATAATTCTAGGAAAAAATAGCTTAAAACCTAATATTGAGTTATACTAACCTAACTTAATAAAAGGAAACTTAATCTAAACTTATTGCCTAGCTTACATATAGGTACTGACCGCGAGTTATAAATTTCGGAACCATAGTCAGTTCGATAGTAAGGCAGCAATCAGAGGATTGTTGGAACCATTGCATCTATTGAGAAATTTTTGGTAGCAATATTGAGCTGTTACTGAAATCTCTTTAAGTCCTGCAGCAGAGGGTAGCTCATATGAAGGAAAATAAAAAGGTTTATTAGGAATAATTTTTAAGCATTTATTTTGCAAAATTTGCAATTTTCTTTTATGGGATCTTGCGCAGCTGTTCCACACAGGGCAACCGTAGAGAATGATAAGCTGCATGACACTCTTATAGATTAACAATTTATTAACTGTTGTCAACTTTGAATTCCTACTTTCAATAAAATTTCATTACTTAACATTTTTTTAGAATCACTTTAAATCAAAAGTTGAAACACTTTTAAATCAAAAGGGAATCTTATTTGAATTCCACTTTATTATAAAAATTTTATTTTCAAATCAAAATGTTTCATCATTGAATGAAAAATAAAACATTAAAACAAGCAAGACTCACTTTGATACAACGTTGACTCACTTTGATACAGCGTTATTGAAATGAAGTGAGATTATTTGAATTAAAAAGAAACGTATATGGCGCCAAATCATATTTGACAATTTTTGAATCAAAAATGTTCAAATATGATTTGGCGCCATATACGTTTCTTTTTAATTCAAATAATCTCACTTCATTTCAATAACGCTGTATCAAAGTGAGTCAACGTTGTATCAAAGTGAGTCTTGCTTGTTTTAATGTTTTATTTTTCATTCAATGATGAAACATTTTGATTTGAAAATAAAATTTTTATAATAAAGTGGAATTCAAATAAGATTCCCTTTTGATTTAAAAGTGTTTCAACTTTTGATTTAAAGTGATTCTAAAAAAATGTTAAGTGATGAAATTTTTCTGAGTGTATTAATAAGAGGGTAGTGTACAAGATACTTTTCATGATTTTTGATTTAGTTGCCTCGATGTGAGAATGAAAGGTGAATTTCTTATCCAGGTGAACACCAAGATATTTTGAATCGTTTTTCCAACCTACAATAGATCCTAAAATATCTACTTGTCGACTAGGCAAGTGTTTTGAGGCTCTTTTATTGGTGAAAAATATTGCCTGCATTTTTTTCCGAGTTGATGTTTATTTTCCATTTAGTACAGAAATTGTTAATAAGTGAGAGATGCTGTTGAAGGCTGTTAATGATTAAATTCGAATCATTACTACTCGCAAATATGGCAGTGTCATCGGCGTACACTTTTCCAGATCGTACATGCAAATATTATATAGGGTAGGCCTAAAAACGGAGCCTTGAGGAACTCCTGCTTGTGTATTGTACTTATCAGAAAGGGATTTCGATTTCACATAAAAAGTTCTGGAAAACAAAAAAGATTGTACTATTTTGCACAGATAGATAGGCATGGAACATTTCATTAATCTGTAGATTAGACCATCGTGCCAAACTGTGTCGAAGGCTTTCTCTATATCCAAAGCAATCAGGCCCGTAGATTTGTTGTCGCAGAGGCCTTTGCACACATGCTTGACTACCCTATATAGTTGGTGGTTAGTGGAAAGTTTAGGTCGAAAGCCGAATTGAAAGTCAGGATTGATTGACGACGCTTGGAGATGCTACTGAATCCTTGAAAGTATCCCTTTTTCGAAAATGTTGTTTAATGTAGGTAATAAACTGATAGGACGATAAATCCGAGGAAGTTTTGGATTCTTTCCTGAGTTGCTAGCATATTGTTCCACCGTTACGTATTTCGAGAAAAGTCAAGCGGATTTGATTGTTACGTTCATTCAAATGGTATTTTAACCGTGGGCAGCGTGTTCTTTGCAACTGTCGTCGAACGTTGTTGCGATGTTTGATAAGAGCTGATGTTGCATTATATAGTTTGTTATTGGGTGGCTTAAAACTTATTTTTGGGGTAGCGAAATCATGAGCAGTATGCACTGTATTCACAAAATCTGCAACTAGATTGTCTATCTGTCTGTGGTTAAATGATTTCGATAGGTTGCAATCGTTCAGTCTCAAATTTTGATTAAGGAACTCGCGATACTGTCTGCCATAGTAATGCGTTGATTTATTTCAAAATAGACAGGGAGATGAATCGACGAAGGGTCATTAATCACAGTCGGTTTAGATAGAGAATTGTGTCCTCTACTAATTATAAGGTCAATGGTGGATGGTACTCCATTTGGAGGAAAGCAAGTGGGACCATCAGGTATGTGAAAAATCACGTTACTGCGGAGAGCTTCCTCAAACAAAATATAAGAAATAAAAATCAATCACATTTTTAGCTTGGTTATGATAATATTTCGGGAACTTTAAGCCCTGTGTGGGCGTTAAGTGCCTAAAAATGTGCCCAAGGAATTTGCAGGATTTAGAATTGTTATAAGATAAATACGAAATTTTCGGAACACATTGATGTGTACAATAAATTAGCGGTTTTTTGTTGGTTAATGTATAGGTGGCACTGTAGCTAAAACAGGCATTAAAAATAAATGCTTCAAACTATCGAGTCTTTAGAAAACTTTCGATTTTTTTAATTCTTGCCCAAATCAATAGAAACAAATTAAATTATAGCCGAGGCCAGAAAAAAATGGCTGCCAGGCAGGAGATTTGGGTCGAATGAAGAGGTCATCTCGGAAATACTCCTCTTTTGATGGCGTTGAGGAAACATATTATTTGGAAGGAATAAAAAAATCGAAAAAACCATGCACTAAGTGTATAGTGCAAAAAGCAGGCTATGTTGAGAAATAGACCGCTCATTTGCCGAAAAAATCTTTAATTCAAAAAGTCACTGACTAATCGAACTATCCTCGTACCACGAAGATTCATAGCAGAAGGAAGGCCAGAGAAAGTTTTAAGCGGGTTGATAAAGGACCAAAAAAGTGTAGGATCATCGGATGTAATTGAAGCTTAAACATGTTCAAGATAAACACACGTCACGTCATTGGATACCTTTTTGAAAGCAGCACGACGCTTTGGAAACCTGACAAGGTCATCAAGCGAGTCAGACCTTTTGTATTGATTTCCTACGCGCTGAATCTTTGGCTCTAAGAGCAACAGTGACGGGGAACCACGGAATGTCGAAACTTCTTTTACAACAATAAGAAGGAGTATGACAAGATATTAAATTGGGTAAGAAGAAATAGAATTCAAAGAGAGCTATTTGAAGCCCTTTGACTTTTGGAGAAATGATACTAGTGCGTATTTCGTAGATTAAAGCTGAATAATTAGAGAGATAAATTTCTCCTAAAAAAAACAATTCTATGCAGTGATATCAAAGACCCCCATAAAAGTACAGAAGCAGAAGGGATGCGGCCGTTGAATTCAACAAAGAAGCGAACCAGGAGCACATTATTCAGCGCGGTACTTATTAAAATATTCAATGTCAAATGCTCAAAATCAATGTCAAATCGAAATCACTTAATTATCAACAAACGGAATATATTGACAAAAAAAAATTTCTTTTACATAGCTTCCTGACTTTTTTGATTTTATGAGATTTTATTCAAATATGATAGGCTGTAAATTTCGGTAGCTAAATCAAACTTCAAATTAAAAACTTATCTGTTTCCATTTTTTTCCATTCTGACCTGAATATACGTATGTAATTTATTAACACGTCATTTCTAAGTCTTTTTCCCTAAAATAAACTACCTAATTAAGAAACACCCATCAACACATTCTACACCAGTTTGTTTTTAGTTCATCGGTAGCAACCATTTCATTATTTAAATTACTCATAGTCTTCTAACACTAATAAACTATGCAGATTTAATGACACACCTCTAGAAGGGTCAATCAGGGAAAGCAAACGAAAACTGGGTCAATGTATTGGGTGTTTCAATAGTTTGAAGCACTCAGAAATCGTTCGAATGATAAATATGCACTATAACTAGGTCATCGTGACAAATCAATGCATATAGATGGAATCTAAAATTAGATATTGCCAATAATAAATCTTGATTCAAATTCTCAAACTATCTATGCTATGATAGTTACTAATGTGCAGATCGCACGCATCCTTGCTAGCAAACGCCATTTCCAGGTGGAGCGAATATTTCGTGCATGAATAGCTTTAGTATACGTAATATGTATATGTGAACTTTCCATGAAATGTATTGAAGGGACTATGAATTGCTTGGCTGAATGTTCAAAATCCAATCAAATTAAAAGAAAAAGCAATGAAAAATTACTTGGCACCTAATATTTGCTGCGGGCGATATGGAAATTTTTCTCAGGAGAGTGAAACGATTTTTCCCTTCGTTTCCAAAATCTAGAAGCCTAGAATACCGCTAAGCTTGTATTTCAAAGCCAACATGCGTATTCCAAAGACTAGTGACCAACTAACCTAACTCCCTTCCTTTTGAAAATATTTGAATGACTTTTAGATCTCTACATTAAGGAAGACTTTCTACCCTAAGCGAAGACTTTCCACATTATGACTTGAATGATGATGACTTGGATTTCAAACCCTATCGAAAGACCAAAACGCCGACATGAAAGAGAAATTAGCGTAAACGGCTTTCCGAAGTGTAGCCCTTGAAACAGAAAAGGTACTCCAATATAAAGAACACTCTTTTGGGACCTTTTTGGGCATAGACGGCGCCCTCAATAATACCTTCGCGATAGCTGGATAAATAACATGCTTGAGCAAAGGCTTATATCAGTGGAATCACCGCATATTACAAGAAAGGTTCACAGAAGCACACCACAAGGGGGAGTTTTATCTCCTTTCTAGTCAAACTTGCTGGCAAATACAATCTTAAAGAGATTGGACAGAGCGGGACTCACGGTTGTGGTGTATGCCGATGTCTTTGTAATCATAGTCTCGGCTAGGTTCCCACATTCCCATGGCCATCTCTCATCGAGTAAGCTCTAGGGCTGGCTAAAGAGTGAGCAAAAACCGTTGACGTTGGATTCAACTTCTATAAAACTGATCTTATACTCTTCACTTTAAAATAAAATATTTCTAAAATCTAAAAAATAAAATACAGTATTTTTAATATTGCTAAAATTCGAATATCCCTTTTCAGATTGGGCAGAGCTAGATTAAGTCTCAAGTCGCACACTAAGTACTTGTTTCTGATCCTGGACTGCAAGCTCACTTGGAATGTGAATGGAGAGGAAAAAAGCAAGCACCGCAATTTACACCTGCAACTAGATGCTAAGTAAAACACGGAGCCAGAACAAAATCTATATAGCGTTAGCAAACCCGATCCTTTTTTACAGCTGCTTTCTCTGGTTTTCGGCAACGAATAAAATCATCTTGCTGGCTTGGTAAAGTTTAAGCAATAAGAATCTACACCTAGGAATCGAAAATAGCTGCGGGAGTGGGGCCTTAGCTTACTCTGAAGACTGCGATATACAGCAGCTTTTAGTCTTTCTTATATTTACCAGGCAGATGTCTTTGCGATACGAAATCCTGCAGAACTAATATAAGGTAAGAATACGACAGAGGCTAGGATCAACCTCTTTAAAGAAAGTCAAGCTGCAGTAAAAGCACTAGTTTCTCAGGCATAAAAATCACCAAAAACCCGGCCGCTTGCAGAGATCCAAGGTTCAGGAACTAGTGCCACGTCAAACTCATTTTTGTTGAGAGTCAGCTCTAGTTCTGCCAAGGCCAACCTACTACATTACTACCGCAGTGTAGGCAGATCTGCACGATCCTTAGAGTTGGCCGCGACATCCTCCTCCACCACTACTTGCTGGTGACTGGCAGTTTTTCCACTTAGATCAACTAAGCGCAGGGCTATTGCGATCTTGCCAGCTTACTGGGTGTTTGCGTCACCATCCTTTGGATGGCACTTCTTTAGGCGTAAAAACATCTTACGCCATTCGAAACGGCCATCCGAAACGGCCATAGAGCAAGTCGTCAGACTCCTTGTTGATCTGGAGTATGTACACCTACCCCCGTTTGTGCTACCGGCTTCATCACGTCCACGATTTTTCAATCCATAGTTGGGACGCCTGGGTTCTGCTTTTCTAGCAGTTTGAGGGCCGATTCCGGTTCCACTAATCACGATATTACCACCTTCGCTCTAGGCAGTATCGGAATAATCTATCTACAATCTCTAACCGTGCTCTTTCCCAGAGTCAAGGTAACTCCCGGACTATTATTAGATCATTAAGTGCAACGTGAGCTCGTCATTGTACTTGACGATCTTAACACCCCTGAACCAGTCCGCCCTGTCAAATGAGGGCATGTTTGGTTTGCGATCCTTTTCTAATCGGTTAATCATCGCATTCTTCCTTTTCTAATCGGTCAATCATCGCAATCTCCCATCTCTCGAGCGACAACTGAGTTAAGGCTCACTAGCCTTCATGACCCTTCTCGGCTTGGAGATAAAAGGGTGTTGTGTCTCCAGTGGACTAATGTCATTCTTCAGCTCCTTGGACGTTGATATTTCATCCTCAGGAGACCTCTGCATTTTCGCCGCTGGTTTCTTGGCCAAGCTCTGTTCTATCTTATCATGGAAGGTAGAGTCCTTCACCACTAGCTTCTCTTTGCTGGTGAAATATTCATCAATTTTGGTATTGTCGTTCGAGCTCAGTTTAACCGATACCTCTCCTCGATAGAGTGGGATGGTTTGTCACCTTATATTCCGCCAGCATCTTCTTACCTTCTTTGCGTAGCTTGGGGCTGTTTCTCTTGTGTGTTTCAGCGTCTTTGCCTCACTCAAAAGATTTTAAAAGCTCCTCTTCTGCTTTGGTCAAAACTATACCTCCCCAAATCCGAGTCTACTTTCAGAGTAACCCGTGAACATTCGCTTCGCGCGGCTTGAATGGCTGTCAGCGGAGCCGTCTGCTTCCTTCATAGTTCCTATTGAGAGTGGGGACCGTTGTGGCTTGGAGCTCTTCCTGCAAAAGTCTGACACCGATTCCACCACCTCTTCGTATTGACTAGTACTTGTGGCATTATCTGCTATGGCTGCCAAGTGGCTCACGTTAACAAAATTGCAGTCGCTGGATATAGACGACTCGGGCCTGCTTGCATAACTCTGACGGTCACCGGATCTGGATATACGAATCACTGCACCGTAAATTTATCTCCTAACGTCTCTTCTGTGTTTGGTTTTTGATTCGTGGTTTTCTTCCCCTAGGTCTGCTCCTAGCTAGACAGGAACCAAGAGTTGTTCGCCCATAATTGCCGTAATCACAATACAGCGTTTTTCGCTGCGGCCAACGCAGCGTTCCACAGGGGGAGGCGTGAAAACCGCAGTTGAATTTGATGAATCACAATGCAGCGACAATGTCGCTGTCAATGCAACCAAGGCACCAACCAAAATCATTTTTTTTTCTTTTGTATTGCTAAATCCTGTTGTACGAGGATTAGGTTGGCTTATCACAATACTCATCAGCCATCGCTTGTCTATTCCACCAGACCATTCAACCTAATTCAAACAGAGTTAATTCAACCTAGTGGTGATGCCAACCTATGGTAGGTATCACCGCTAGCGGTGCGGCAAAATTAGAAATTTGGCAAATTTCGTCGCTGCCGCAAATTCCGCCGCAGCCATTGTGCGCGTTACCATACAAAACAGTGCATTCTAATTTTTTGACAGCACTTCCCGCAGCCCACTGCGTTGGCCGCAGCGAAAAACGCTGTATTGTGATTACGGGGAATTCCGGCCGTTTCAGACAAATAACTTCATGCAAACGGCGCATAACGCTCAAATAATATTTGCTGTTGACAGTTTGGCCCAGTGGAAGGAATTCATGGTACACCACACCACGATAACCAAAGAAAACTGTCAACATGACCTTGATTTTCGATTGACTTTGCTGTGGTCTTTTCGGTCTTGCTTCACCTTTTGCAAGATATTCGCTGGATTGGTCGGTGGTTTCAGGGTCGTATGCGTAAATCCAAGTCTCGTGTCTAGTAATGATGCATTTCAAATGGTCCTGATAGTCAGACACCAAAGTTTCACACACATCAACGCGACGCTTTTTTTTTCTAAAAAATTGAGCGATTTTGGCACCAATCGAGACTGGACGCGTTTGAGACACAAAACATCCTTCAAAATGGTTTGGGCTGAGCCAAATGATATTCCAACACTATCAGCGAGGTCTTTAATTGTCAATCGACGATTTTCAAGCACCAAATCTTTGATTTTTTGGACATGGCCCTCGTCGGTAGACGTTGATGGTCGTCCAGAGCGCAGTTCGTCTTCAACAAGTTCTCGGCCTGCTTTGAACTCGTTGTACCACTTATAAACGTTTTTTTCTGCCATAGTTTGATCACCAAAGGCCTTCCTCAACATTTTCAACGTGTCCGCACAAGAATATTCGTTCCGCAAACAAAATTTGATGCAAGTTCTTTGCAAAATCACCCATTGTAAAAATCGAAAAATTCACTTTTGGTTGTTTATAAAAACACGTGTAACGCGGATATAATTAAACCTTTTGACAAACAGACGCTTGGCAAATATTAAAGATAGTCCTATCAACCTAGGAAAAAAATGTACCTGCCTTCCTAATGCCCGGGAGTTTTAAATTACAATTTCACCTTACTTTTTGATCACAGTAGTAAATTAACAATAATAGCCCAAATAATTGAAATCCATATCCTTTAATCAAGCAAGACATTGATCCGAAAAATATAAACGAAACCAACGTTTACGTCGTTTTTTTTTGCAATAAATGATATAAATAACTAATATGTTATATTCGACATAATCGCAAAATCTTGCTTAGCTTATTCGATTTATCATGGACACAATTGACTTACCTACAACTACCTCCATTCGCCGTAAGGAAATATGTCAACAATATCGCAATTATCAATACAAGCAATGCAATAATGGCCGTTAAAATTCCACATGATCTCGAAACAAATATACCGTCAGCTCGCTCATTCACAATGTATTTCTGACCGTTTTTCGTTTTCATTTGACCACCTGTAATAAGAAAAACATACAGTTAGTACAGCAACATAGCAACATTTACTAGCAACATTTAGTTTATTCATTTAAGTTAAATGTCATATTTATAAAAAATATTTAGTTGCGTAACTTAACTAATAACAATGCCACAAGGTTTTGTAACTTAAAAAAAAAAAAAAAAATGAAGACAAAACAATTTCAAAGCAAACAAACTACAAATTTTCATAAGGAAAGAAAACAGTCGTTATTATTCACCAGCCGATCGAGAAAATGATCAATTCGTGTTTGAATGTTTTCTGTGATCTCGTGCGATCTTTTCGAAATTTTAATCTATCAAGGGCTTGGTCAATTTAAAGTCTTGTTAATTCTGAGAAATTCATTGTGTTCTTGTCGGCAGCTGTTGATGTCCAGTAAAAACTCTTGGACCCTGATATAATCAGACATATGTACATAAATTTTAAACAGATGCTTATGGGTGTGTGTAACAAATTGTCTTCATCAAAAATTAACAAATTATGAAAAAATGCAGTTGATATGAATCTGTTGTAGAATTGATGTGAATAGCTAGCTTATGATCTTTCGGGTGTTGTTTAATTGACACTTTTATGTGATTTAAATTTGTGCCTTGACTAATCAATTGATGGGGTTCGGGCATGATAGCTAAATCTCTATTCAGAGACGTATATCAGTTAACATTTGAAAAGAAGTGTAAGATACTTAATTTAGTGTTTCAAAATGAATTTAAAGAGCGTGAGAGATAGATGTGAACTTAGAGAAATCAAGGGTAAATAAATGATAAAGACTACAATCTTTCATGCATTCTGAGCTTTTTTAATTTTTTTAATCATGGCTAAAGGCTCAATTGTAGAGTTAGTAGGTTCAGAATCACAGTGCCGTTTCCAATTTGTAAAATATCATTTGAAATTATTTTTTTTTCTTTACAGGATCAAATATTATTTCGCGCAACGGGGTAGCCACTAATAATTTATCTTAATTGTTCGGTATAATAGATTCGATGTTTGCGCATTCACCAACAATAGATTTGATTTTTACATGTTTTCAAACTAAAAAAAATTCACAATAGAATCAAACGCTAAGCTCGCACCCATCTCCTATACTTTCTTTTCTTTTCTAGATAAATAATCTCTACATATAATATTTTAGAATTCTCACTTTTATGCTGGCTTGAGAAGCATGATGCGACCAGCTACTGAAAAGAAACCTTATTAACGATGAGATCGTGCAGGCTCAATTTCGAATTTCTTGATTGACTTATCTGAATCAGAAAAGATCAAAGACGTGATGTGTGCTACCTAATTGCCGGGACTAATAGCAGTAAATACATATAGTCCACATTCGAGTCTATCATATCTAAAGCGCGGCTGTTGATGAGCGACGAAGGTCATTATAACGCCATATTTATTAATGGTTAGAGCTGTTGAATTTCATCTATTTAGCCTTCAGGCTCGACTAGCTTCCTAGCATATGTGTGATATATGCGTTTGTAAGTTTGCCTGTGTGACTAGACCAAAGATATATTTTTCATGAATGGATGAGAATTCATTCACTACAAGCTTAGATAGTATGTGCTAAATTTAGACGACAGGGTAGAGAAAATGCTTTATTGCTTTGTTTGGACACAGCTAATATGGAAAATCAATAGAAGGTGGCGAAATAAATGATGAAAAATGATATCAAATTATAATTTTAGATTGATTGATTGATAGTTTCATATTTCAATTGATTTTGAATGGAGAGTTTTCAAATAAATGAAGCCTGTTAGTCGCGCTAAGCTGACTTATTTAATCATGATGATTTCGAAACGATTGAAGTCAAAAATTGATTTTGCCGTAAAATATTTGAAATAGATAATTCTTATTATACCGATATAGAGACGGAAATTTCAATCAAATACTATTGCATTTTTCGTAAACATTGAACGAGAAAGACGAGTGGATACACTGGTAACATATGTATACATCCGGATAATTTCTTGATAACTGTCAAGAACCAAGTGGAAAATTTGATCTTGGATAGAATGAAATTACACTGAACAAAATAGTATTCGTTCTGACATAGGATGGTTTATGGTTGCAAGTTCTTACGTAATCGTATTTTACTCGGAAGTGTTCTCAGGTTGGATATCATCTTGTAGCGATGAAAATGACGAATCACCATTTCAACGCTCCCGAAAACGAAAGCATAAGAACATGCCAGAAAAGAACCAAATTTAACACAGCATGGTTGGCATCCATAGTGAAAATTGTTTATTAACATTATCTTTATTTATTTATTTATTTTTTATTTGGAAAATAAACAGCATTTAAGACAATGCCAGTGATAGATTCCCACTGAATTATCAAAGCAGAACAGGCTATTTAACAAGAGTGCTTAGTTGGTAATAGTATCTATAATTACTTTCTGAAATTTAGTTTTTGAAAGTTGAAATAGGTCAATATGAGAAAACTTCGAGTTGTATTGTGACATTAATCTGTTCGTTGGCGAATTGGAGTAATTCCTCGTATTAAAAAAAGGCAAATAAAATAATGTATTGAGTCTTGTGTATACAGGATTTGTTGATAGATTGAAATATGATATAATTGATGAAGAGTATATATCATTATTGAAAATTCTAAAAAGAAAGAGCATATCCATTACTGTCCTTCTATCTTCAAGTGGTATCATATTGAAGTATTTCAGTCTCGACTTATAATTAGGTAAAGATATATATTTTTTACATAAGAAAAGAACAAATTTGCGTTCCAATATTTCAATCATATCTATGTGCTTTCTGTAGCACGGGTTCCAGACAGTGCATGCATATTCAAGTTTAGGTCGAACTAGAGTGTTAAAAAGGTATATACATATTTGCGGATTAGTGAAGTTCCTGGAATTTCGTAAAACAAAACCTAAGATCCTGTATGATTGCCTCAAAATTATCTCAATATGAGAACTAAGCAACAGTTTGGAGTCAAAGTGCATTCCTAAATCCTTTTGCAAGGTATTTTTCGTCAGTACAGAATTTTCTACATAATAGTCGTTACCAATTGTATGTTTGTTACGAATGTAACTTACAACACAGCATTTTTCAACGTTGAGTGACAGTACATTTAACTTGCAATTGTTATTTAAACTATCTAAGTCTTTTTGAAGCTGAATACAATCTTCTGAACTTTTGATTACTTTGAAGAATTTCAGATCGTCCGCCTATAGAAGCGCATAAGAAGCGTTGAAGCATTTTGTAATGTCGTTGATAAAAAGTGTAAATAAAATTGGACCTAAATGCGAACCTTGTGGAACTCCGGAAGTGACTGAGATCGGACGAGATAAGTAGCCATTACATCGGACCAACTGAGATCGATTTGATTTATATATGATTGCAGAGATATGCAGAAATGAGCCATGAATACCAGTTCTTCGTAGTTTACTAATTAACAATGGATGACTGACCCGATCAAAAGCTTTGCTGAAGCCGGTGTAAATAACGTCGACTTGATGTTTCTTATCTATATTAGAACTAGATAGCTGCGAAAAAGTTACCAAATTCGTAAAAGTTGATTTTTTTGGACAAAAACCATGCTGCTCATCAATTATCAAATTATAAACATCAGACTTAATTTTAAGTAATAAAATCATTTGGGCTTTCACTTCTTTCAAATTGTACGTATATTTTGCTATTCATGCCAAGAATACTAATAATTTTGAGCTGCTATGGATAAAATATTTAAAAAAATTTAGCGCATATCCACCGCTGGAGAAATTAATTTTCAAAGAAAAGTTGAGGAGTTGTGTAGATTATTATAATCAACCTTTATCCAAGGTCATGTACCACTTTGAAAGGGCACATAGGGAAGAAAGGTCACGACTCGTATGAGTTTCAAAATTTAAGAAAGTAAAACACTTCTTACTTATTTTCACAAGAAAGTGTTTATCAGATGAAAATGTTAGCATTTTTAGTGTGATGTGGCATACCAATTCTGGAATTTGGTCATGAATACAACGAAACAGCTACATTCTGTACCGCTGTCCAAGAATGGGACATAAATGACTACGTTTATGCTGTATTTTGGCATACTGATCATCTCTCATGTAGGCATCATATTTTTGAGTTGTTGATTGAAGCTGTCCTTAACAGTGTTGTGGCCCACGGTAACGGTCTTAGCATTTATGCACTTTTCTTTAAATTTCACAATTTTTGTATTAATATCAAAACAGGTTGGTATGCACCTTCTAATATAAAAAAAAGATACTTCTGAAAAGCGAATATTACAGAACAGTGCAAAAAAGCAGAGTTACGGCACCTCTCAAGGGATCGTCACTTTATTAACCAATTTCGAAACAATGAATTTTACGGCTGGTAAATGTTTATTTTCAGGCGTTTGTCGATTACATTTAATTTTTTCCTTGAAAGTGTTCTAGCCTCGAGATGATTAAAAGAACCTTCTGCAGTTGAGCATCATTTTCCTTGGGAAATTTTTGATGGTTGTGTTTTTTTTGACCTGTCCTGGATGGCCCGAGCGCTATATGCCCATAAGATGTTCCTATTTTAGAAACATTTCTCGGTTACTATGTCAAGTGAGATGAAAGATATCGAGGAAATTGACATCATTGTTCAAGTGCTGTCAAGGCTCCCCTGAAGAACCTTAACATTAACATCAAGGTTCTTAAAAGCCACGGAAAACACAGTCTAGAGTGAATGGCTTTTCAAAGTCGAAGAATCAGATATGGTACCTAAGTAGTGATTTTGCTCCCCTATCACTTTATGATGACAGGATTCCGTTAGAAGTTAATGTGAACCTGGTTGCTGTTTTAAACACTTAAGATGATGTAGATGATTTCACTAAAGCTTATTCAGATCTAAATTATAGACAGGCACTTTGCAATGTCAAGCTTTTTTCATGATCTAAAAACTTTTCCGGCTCATATCTTAAGTGTGACCTTCTGAGGGGAATAATGTGGAGCAATTTGAAGCCGATAGCCGCAGGGTTTGCGGGTTATAAATGATAATGTAAAACACGGCATCAAACTTATAACAGATTTTTGTAATATTGTGACAACAAATGAAATAGAAAATAGGAAATATAACTGTCAATAAATAAAAGTGCTGCAAATTTGAAATATATAATTTACTATATCAAGCATCTTCGTATAGCAGGCATCACGGAATTCAAAAGTTTAATTTGATAGGCATCTGGCATTGGAAAATAGTATTCGATATTTTGAGATAAAAATATTTGTCCAAATCTAGGATGAAAATGTAGAGGCAAGTCCACAATCTCTGAACATAGACCTGGCTAAAGCCAAAAGTTAAAATTTATGTACCAAATTTCACTGTGTAGAGACATGATGCAGTAAATGCAAGGAGCGGAGGAGTTGCCATATGTGTTAAAAATAATGTTATATATAAAACACTTCCTTTCTTATCACCTAAAATCATAGAAGTTATTGCAATCAAAATCATAGACATAAACTTAGTCATTGCTGCCGTATACTTTCCTGATACAAAGCTAAATTCGGAAAAAATATAATTTCTAAAAGCTGACTTGCGTGTCCTTAAGAGAACTTATAAGAACTTTTTGATCTGCGGAGTCTTCAATGAGTTATCATTATAGTAACTGTGCCAAGGCTAATAAAGAATGTAAAATACTTTTTGAGTGGATGATTCAGGAAGATCTTTTTATACATATTCTTATTATTCTGGATCTTATATTCTGATGTCGGTAGGGCTTTAACTCTAGACCTAATTATTAGCGACAAAATGACCGAAATGGCAGCCATACAGGTTCTGCTAGCCCTCTCTTCGACTCATTTACCAGTCTTTAGTGAAATTTTTCTGCCGGATACAATATGAAAGCCCCAAGCAAATATCCCGAGCTCAAAATACACTAATTGAAAACGATTTCGGCAGCCGATAAGCGAAACAGTTTGTCTAAATACATTAGACTTGCCTAACATGAGCAATGGACAAATAGATAATCTACCAGTAAACGCTCTTATGAATATCGGAGCTGTGAAAAGTGAAAAATTACCAGAATATTCCTGCCATACGGTTAATATCTGAGCTCAGATCCTAAAGCGGAATCATATCTGACACCAATGGCAGCGAAGCAAAGATAACCTTAAGACTGAGATGAAGAAAGAAAAATCAAGAAATAAAGGAATCAATCCATATCGCCAGGAACTCTGTATGGAACAATTCACTCTCAAGGATGGATCAAAGATCCTCAAATCTTTGGAAAATTAAAACAAGCTTTAAAATGCTAGCACGATACTTCTCGAAAGCGACGGTAAGGTAGTTCTCGAAAATCAGTTTCACAATCCACATAGAACTACATCTCACGTGAGCAACACTATCACGAACAGTATTGTTATGTCAGCAGTGCAAAATTTTACTAGGGAGGAGGTGGATATGAAAAATCATGTGCAAGTCCAAAGATTTGGTGAAGGTAATCCAAACCCTTAAAAAAACGAAAAGCACTTGGTGCTGATTGTATTCCTAACCTCGTCTTAAAAAATCTGCCGAGAGAAGCGATGATACTTTTCACAATTTATTTTCAACACCTGCATCAAACATGGCTACTATCGCTCGGAATGGAAAAAGGCAGTCAGTCTACCCATAAAAAAAGCCAGAAAAGAGCTCTGGAACTGCAAAAGACTACCGCTTCATTAGAATGCTTCCCATGTTCAGTAAAGTTTTTGAAAAAATCTTACTGATCCGTATACACCAGAATACAACAAATATCATCCCAAATTGTCAGTTTGGTTTGCGGCAAAAACTTTCAATTACCCACTAGCTTTACAGATTGCCTCAATATATTTATAAAAAGTCAGTAGGGTTAGCCACTCTAGATATTGAAAAGGCGTTTGACTCGGTGTGGCATCAGGGTCTTATGTACAAACTGATAAAATTTGGGTTTTCAAATTACAATATAAACATAATTTCATTTCTCGTCTTTGAAAGATATCCTTGCTGGAGTACCTCAAGGAGCTGTTTCGAGTTCCACACTGTTTAATATATGTATACACAGCTGACATCCCTATTGACTCAAATGTGAGGTGGCTATGTATGCAGATGACATTACCAGTGATCGCTACCCCCGTTAGATAATGAACACTTTGTAAAATAAGCTTGAACAAGTTTATCTATGCTGCTATAGGTGGGAAATACACATAAATGCAGCAAAAACTACCGCAATCATCGTCACCAAAAAAAAAAGAAAACTCATTCATCTTCCTAGCAGCCCTATTAACTTTCTAAAACAAAGCAATTAATGGATCACAAAAATCAAATAGACGAAGCAGGTTGTAGTTTATGAAGAACGATCCTTGCTTCTATCCTTTGGTATATGGAAAATGTCCTTCGACATCTAACAATAATATTTAGGATGTGACACTTCCGCTGATTATTTTTTTTATAGAGTCGATATCTGAACACAATGTGACAAACCGACAAAAACGAGATGTGATTCGTACATAACCACACTCAGAAAAAAACTTTGTAAAATTTGGGAAAAACATTGTTAATTCATATATTTTTCACTATGAAATGGCGCCATAGAGGTTTCTCTATGAATTAATTACTGCATAGTAATACGTGCGTGAGTTGTATTGGCAACAATTTTCTCTATTGAATCAACAAGGGCTGCTTGTAATTTTGAAGCCGCGAATAGGAAATCCAACAACTATATTGGATCGTAATAACATGGAAAGGCAAGTGTGGCTGCATACTTAAAATATGAACAAAAATGTCGTAAATCGACTTAAAATACCAATGCAAAAAATACACTATTTAATGCTTTGAATAGTTGAAAGACCCAAGAATTTCAACAATTTATAATTCTTGAAATTCTTGGGTCCTTCAACTATGTAAAGCATTAAATGGTGTTTTTTTTTGCATTGGTATTTTAAGTTGAGCTTTTTGAAACATCTTGACATTAAAATTGTGCTGTTTTGTGTCTTATTGCTGGCAAGCAACAGCTCTTTACAGGCTTTATCGCGTATATTGTTTAATAAGTATGGCGAGATTTGGTCTTAAATGATGCCAATTTCGCAAAGAGCAAATTTTCATTTCCTGGGGCTGGGTGTAATAGCCGGAAGTTGATATGTATCTGGAATTTAAATTATAACACAATTTGAGTCTGATTTTATAAAAACTATCTACCTATTTGATGTCCTTCGGTATCTTTATACCCTTGGCCATGCTTTAAGATTTATTTCTATCTGCTTTAGAAGAAAAGAATTCTCACATTGCTTTTTCACTTGGTCCCAATCACTGCAGCTATGACTAAAGGTAAGTAATAAAAAATAAACTATTCAGCACACCGAACGACACACACTGCATGCACTACAACTTACATATAAGCGCGATTTGTGTCTCGAAATGAATGCTGCTGAGATTTAGTTATGACCAAACAAAACAAAAGAAATTGAAGTGCATCTATTCAAATCAACAGATCAAGTAGTTGATTTGTATTTATGACTTAAATAACCGATAATGCATGTTGTATTTACAACATACGTATTGAATTTACATTATTCGTTTTAATTCCATGAAATTCGTTGTTATTATGAAAGAAACAACGACGAATTTACAAAGAGGCTGTACGTTTATTATGGCCCTGGCTTTTACATTGATAATTCTTGATTTTACTATGCGACTTTTTTCTGAGTGCAGGACTTTAAATAATCATCTCTGTGTCAAATATGAGGAAAACACCAAACTCATTAATAACTGATTTCTTAACGTGACCTCCCATCGATTGTAAGCCGAGGTAGGTATTGTAAACAAATAATTGTAAGTAATGTTTTTTGTGGATGTTAAATAAAATTATATAATATTCTTTTTGTAAGAGCAATAAACCAAATTTTGCAACACAGAGTGAAGATTCGGTTTCCGATCGAAAATATTTGAACATGTTAAAAACAAGCTAATTTTGCAATTAATTTCTACATAGCAATTCATTTCTACAGAGCAATTAATACATGCAATCAAACACTCATCACTAAACAATCACTGCCGCTCAACTATAACTTCAATCGAGCCGTTTTTAATCAACATCGTAGACCTAATTATTAATCTCAAATCAAATGCTCGCGAACATGCACCTATACATGAATATTTTCAATTGATTACATCACTTCGATTAGTGTTTCAATTATCAGATCCTTTTACTTTACAGACCTTTACGGCATACTAATGAAGATCGACAGAGATCAATTAAAATCGAAGCTTGTCTTGGGGGCAATAAAATGTCGTAATATAGTATTTATTCGTCGCTTATTTAATGTTTTTATGCATGCTTTCTGTATGGCATGCACTTGAATCGGAATTTCAAAATTTTACACAATAATAAAGTTATATTTAAAACCGATTCAAGTGATTGCTAGAAATTGTGATAATCGTGCAAATGCTTGAATTATGAATGCGCGAATATTTTTAGTAGGGTGTATATTTTATGAATGGCTTTTGAGAATTCTTTAAGTTTTTGTTTAATCTGTGCATATATTTCATAATAAAATATTTTTTTTTCTTCGCATTTTTAAATTGGACTATATCGTTTCAATTGAGATTTATACTTTCAATAAAGCTAAGAACATTCTTGAAATTAGTTTTCATCAATTAAGTACATTTTGATCCAGTGTACATTCCATTTCAGAGATTCATTTGCTAGTAACATTAGGCAATTTATGATCCATGCGATCTTTTGGTAGAAAATAACAGACGCTCAGGGCCGCATATGAACACGAATATTCGAATTGAACCGTTTTTTTCTGTTAGGCAAAGGATCTATCTTGACCAAAACAACCTTAACAAAAGTTTTTCATCAATTCAGTGTCATATGAAATGCTAGCATTTTTATTAGAAGAATAAAACTTCATAGAATTTCTAAACACTGCCAAATATAATCATAATCAATGTAAAATTACATTCAGTAAATTTGCCCACTCACTGTAGTCTGTGTACACTACTTTAGCCTGGCGCGAAAATGTTTGTATTATGCCAAGTGATTATGTCATCACCAGAATGACGGATCGCTAAAGAGGTTATTTAGTTCAAGTAGTGTGAAAATTGAAAGTTCTGCCATTCATCAAAGAAATATCGGAACATTCTTAATGAATTGAATTGAAAATATAATGTCAATCATAAAATGCATAAACACAGTATGCACACAAGAATAAAGTGCATGCTGCACTTACTTCACGATGACCAATTAAAATGCAATCACTTCTGCAGCATAGCAATGCTGCCGTCACGTAATCAGCGTCGCCAGCAGCGGGTGTTATGATATCATCGCAATTCTTTCACTCGCAACAGACGACGGCAACGATGGTCACCTTGGCCATATATTTGAGTCATACGGATGGTTACTTGTGTTGCTATTGAAACTGCAATAAAAAGTACAATGGACTCGGACTAGTCGGTGGCGTGCAAAGCTTTTAAATTATGGGAAAGGTCATAATGCGACCTATTTGTTATTTTCATTTCTGTTCGATTCAGAACGAAAGCACTGGATATTTTTTTCGTGTTACACAATCATTAAGACGAAAGAAGAAGAAGTAGGTGGAAGGATATTTTCCTTTGGATCGAAAAACGACTCGTCGTCGTGTCAATGTTTTTCTTTGCGGAAGCTTACATCTGGTCTAAGGTACGCCCAACCTAGTTAGCATTAGTATTGATTGTTGGGAGAACTTTTTAGGTCAAGCCTACATTTGAATTTTCGTGGAATTACAATAAGCTGCAATGGTCAATGTAGTGGTTTTGGGTACATGATAAATTACATTCCTCCGAAATAAAAAAAAAAAAATCATATATGCCCAGTCTGATTAAACGCTACCGGCAAAATATTACCTTTACATTGTCAAACAACCCATACACCCGATTAACTATCCAAAAATTCAAAGCATTAACCCGCCTGTCAACATACTACGCACGGTTACCAAAACCAACGCCTTCGCGACGACAATACGCCGGCAGCGTTCATTAGCTCCATAGTCCCATAATTAGTTTGACTTCACATGCGTGAAGCTAGCGATCAGATCATACAGAAATCTAGATAAGGAAGTATCTTGGCATCTTGAGTGATGTGTACCTGCCATTTATAGACTCGAGGCGTGTTTATGGTTCGTCCACCGATCTGACAGAGATAGTGATTTCTGGTAGTCTGACAAGAAATTAAAACACATCGAGAATCAAATTAGCATCAGCGCATCATGAACATTTTAACTAGTTTTTGGAGACGCTCATAAGTTGGTGGAAAATACATGTTCATGAAATCATTTGCATAGAGCATGAGCTATAAAACACTTTCTTTATTGCTTGTTTCATTGTTTTGAGCAATTAGAATAAACAATGAAGGGCTTTGTGCAATACTTGCAGTTGTACTATGATGACATCACGCTTTTCGTGCGTTGTTTACTTAAGGATCATCATGAGAGTCGTAAATTTACATATCAGCAATGTTGATGCAATTGTGCTCGTTTCACGATGTTTTTCAAGCATGGGAGCTATGTTGGAAGCACAAGGCTTGTGAAAGCATATGGTTTTGGTTTCCGTGAAAATGTTGCAGGAATTGAGACATTTATGCTTTCGTATGGAGGCGGAATGTAAGAATATTCAAATAATAGAGCGGATACCTAGAGCGTATGTGTATCGTAACTTTTTTGTAAAGTTACTCAAAAGTATTGATATTCAAGCAAAAATGACTAATTTTCTACGGCTTCATGTGATTAACACTTATTACAAGATACACGTTTTAAAAAATAAATTTTTCGGAAAACTTTGCATTGAAACAGAAAACGTTAGAGCGCAGTTATAATAATGTTATGTTATGATAATACTAAATTTAGTATTGATTTGATTGCTGCCCCAAACTGAAACTATTTTTGATTGTAGTTAGTAATTTGAATATTTATATTTAGAAGTAATTCTATACATGTTAAAAATTTCTAGTGTAAATAAACAGTTATAGAGACTGATTTTCGAAGAAAAAAACCTTTACTACGAATCTGGTATTAATCTAAGTTGGCAGAAGGATTTTTAGGGACTAACAAGCTTGAAAAGTTTTGAAAAATTAAAGTGTTACTTTTTTTGCTCAGTCATTTTAGTCATTCATTTCTCATTTTTCACTAAGAGATGCTATGAATTAAATAATTCAATTAAATTGATTAAATTAATGCTCATATGAAAATTTAATCGTAGCATCTCTTAGTACAAAAATGAGAAAATGTCCAGTATTGTCAGCCCTTTGCTAGTACCTATGGCACCTACTCCTTGAATTTTTCTTCCATCATATGGCTGCATTAAAGATTACAGGGGCGGAGATATGTGTGACATAATTTCGAAGGATAAGTAATTGTAAAAATTCAAATTCAAAAGGGTTGACTGCTCGAACAATACTGGTATCGCGTACTTATGTGCTTTCGAATGCCTTGTTTCCCGATGAAAATTCATTGAAATCTTCATGTTTTAAGATGCCATCACATTGACAAGGGTCTCGCATATTTATCAAAGTTCTAACGGATCTGGTCTTACTGAAGGCTATTTTTCCTCTCGTGTAGGTGGTCGAAAATATCTATTTACAAGATCTCTGGATGACCCTTCAGCGCATCTCTGCGCTGAATACTAGCGATGCGCGTCCAGAACTTTTTAGTTCGGACCGCATCTCCTTAAATTTTGATCCCATATAACAAGGCGGCATTGACCGTCGCCATCAGCAGCTTCTGTCTCGTCTCACTTGATGTCGGCCACCAGTGAAGGCTCCAAGAGTCTTATGATGCTAATAAGTCAGTTTGGTGTCACCAAGGTCACTCCCACATACCAGACTAACTTGCTGGTTTGGACCTCTATGGAGCCAATTGTCATGGAAATGTCAGTTTATATCCTCTACTTTCCGCTTCGTGAGCATGACAGTCTCCGCCTTTAGTTCAGTTTGAGATGGACGAAATCGGCAGATCATCAGCGCAGTTTTACAAAAACTCATCAGTAGGCATTTCTAGATGCGACAGGTTGTCTTACATGATGTTCCAGAGGCCAACTCCGAAGATTGATCCATGTGTTGCGACTAAAGTCAAATTGCTCCTTATCACTCCGTCCTTGGCGGCGTATACAACCCACCGGTGCCAGCTAGTAGCCAGAAACACGGAACCTCTGCTCAAGGGTCCAAATGAGATGAAACCGAGACGAAATCATTCCAGCGTTACCATCAGGACAACCCATCTGGCTTGATGACATACCTCCTTCACTTTACCACTGTCCCAATAACCTCTGAGATAGCATCGATTGTTAACTGCTCTTTCTAGAAGGCGTACTGTCAGAAAGATCGCTAGCCGATGTGACTACTGATAGCAACAACGGATTGAACTCCCCACTAGCCTCTTTTAAACATGAATTGTAATAATAGATGCATTTGGCTTTCCACCACGACTTCAACCGCATCTACCGGAGCACCTTTAGGCCCCGGTTTCTCATCCTGGATACTATAATGTTCAGCTCCTTGTCTGTAAAGAAACGAGCATCCACCTGGTTGACGAAGATGGGCTCATATGTCCTAGGTGGACGCGCTGCGAACAGCGAATCAACAGCACGCACCATGGGTGTATTGCATGCATGTCAATTCGCATGTGAATTCAGTCGAGTCTTCGGGTCACCCTTTTGTACCCCTCGCTTCGCGACTCCTCATAAAGAGCCTGCTATTTGGTACGTGTACGCTTCGTAATAGCCTTCTTTTCAGGTCCTTTTTTGCCGCAATGTGAAAACAAGAGATTTTAACCAGTCTGTTCCTGGCTCACTACGCCCAACACCTGAGCGCCAAATTGATGCGTCGCAGATCCGCGATTCTATCGTTCCACCAGTATGCATGTTGCTTCCTTCGAAAGGGCTCCGTTTGGGCAGTGAAGCCTCAATTCTCCTGGAAATCCGTTCCACAGTGTTGCCAGCAGTGGCCTCTACTGCTGCTCGTTTCAGTGGGGTTTCAAATATGAGACTCTCTTCTTCGAAACTCGAAACGAGCAAACCGACAATCTCATCCTTTTTAAATTTAGCGGCTTTCCAGCCTAACTAAGTACCAGGTGGCCGGTTGTGTTGTTGTCTGCTTTCAAGAATTTGGAAGGTGCTGTAATTGTTATCACTTCCATCACCCCTCAATCGCAAGTCTTTCCGATGCCATGATGACATCGGGAATAGATTCGCAAAATCCGTTGTCGAATCCAGCCTCGAATATGCGTAGTCCGTGTGTGTGTTACCACAAGCCTGCCTTCTTTTAATACCCTCGATGACACTACCTCAATTGCCATCAGTGATATGGAGACAGATTATGATGTCTCCGTATATCACCTACACATGGACTTTACTATAGCCGTCGATGCAGGCCCTTTGTCCGTCAACGATCTAAATCGCGATGTGCCTCGTGGCAACTGAGAGCTAAGCGAGCGAACTCTTCCCAATATCATCATCGGCGCTACAACCGGGGTCTGGTCTTGGCCTCCGTCAACATTTTTTTCCTTCAGTCCCGATCGCGAGCGTTTCCCCCTATAAGGCTCGCTTATTCATACGATCTTAGCCCAACGTTCGCAGATAAGCTGCGTGAAGACACGGCCATCTGCTATGCAGACCGGCAGATTTCTTTAAAGGACTCTCACATTCATCCTTACATTTTGTTTGTTATGTGCTGTTATACGCGTTATGCTTCTTAGTGCGTAATACGCATTGAGTCTACGCTGAGAATTCTGCAAATTGTCTGCACTTCCAGCAGATGGGACTCCGATCCAATCCCCTGCAGCTACGTCTGGTGTGGTCGTAGCCTATGCACAGGTAGCAGCGAGTCACCTCAGTCCATCCCCCGCCACCATGGCTTTTCTTTGTTTTCTTGATTTAGGGGTAAAGAGCGAGGTTTTTAGCTCACCGGCTCTTTGCTCTCCTGTTACGTATTTGATGGCTTATTGTGAGGCAATCGAGATCCAAAATCTCGATCTTGAGTTTAGAACCCATAAGCTTCACGTCCCCGTGGTCATCTACAGCGGCCCGGATCGTGTCCTGCAATTTAGCCCGACCATTGAAGCGGGCGATTTCCAGAATGATGATGCAATCATGAGCTATGCTCTTGAATCTGAGAAGCAAAGGAACATCTCATGAACATGAGGAATATATATATATATATATATATATATATATATATATATATATATATATATATATATACATATATATATATATATATATATATATATATATATATATATATATATATATATATATATATATACCAGCATCGTCTTGATTTATCCAATTTTAAATACACTAAGCTTAAATATTTTTGTATTTTCACTGATTATTGTCATTTCATATTGAACTTTAAATTTCAAAATTTCATTTTTTGTTTACTCTATAGGCCACATCTGAGATCTAGGCGCCCGTCATCATGTCTAAAAAGAAATAAAGGCGCATAGTGTCTGACAAATGATTTTGAGAACAATTCATTAATGTCGAAATTTTTATTTTTAGTCCACAAGTTTCGCAAAAAAATCAAACAAACAAAAACTCAAGTTTAATGAACTCAATGGCTAGACTGAATTTTAATTTTCTTTTGAAAATTGTCTAATTTACTTGTCCAAACATTTTCACTTGTGACATGGCCAGGCAAAACATATATCGAATAACTACAAAATCACTTATACGTATTTTTTCAAACATAGTTTAATGGATATAGCATTTTGGCACCATATTATTTGAGTTTTCCTGAAAGAAATGTTTGCTCGTGACCAGCCTAAGAAGTGGCGCCTACAACACAAACAAAGGAACTAAATTCCTATGAGTACAACTAAAAATTAAGAATCGTGCTAGGTCAGGCAGTGCTTGGAATTGTAATGTATATAAATTTGCATGCATTCTACATTGTTGGCATTCATTCATGGAAGAAAGCACATTGGCATTAATGCATCTAAATTAAACCACTAGTAGATTGTTTTGATAGTCCAAAATGCTTTCGTGCAAAATTTGTTTCCGTGAAAAACAATCTGGCGGTAATTAACGTCTAAAACAAGATTTCCTGCCGCATCCATAAGCATACCAACAATGAATAAGTGTGCCATCCTTTTAATATCATTAATCAATGCCACCGACAATTGCTAGCTGGTGCATGGGCGCTAGCCGACACAGGCTACCTGACGTGTCATTGCTCACGTTCATCAAATTCAAGCATCGCGTGTCTATGTCAATAGTTTTTTCGCTAGTGCACCTCACTCGTGTCAATAAACTCTTTGGCAGCTAGTTCCGACGAAAAATACAGCAAGACACAAAAAACCAACAGTCATTGCCAATAAGCTCATAGCGGTCTTTCTATATATTGCGATTATCTATTTTGTGACAGCACCTTGCCGTGGCCCGACTATATGATGGTTGCAAATAAATGACTTGCTCAGGCGCCACTTGATTGAAATTAGTGAATAATGACCTCTATCATTCAGAACTCAATAGACTGGTAGCGGACACACCGCAAAAAAACGGCGTAAACTTTGCAAATATAATCGACCGCCACCGCAAGCACCGTGCTGTCATTCATTGCTCGCGAGATGTGTTTATAATTGCATACGCAAAAAAAAGATACTTCAATTAAACAGAAGCTCCCACATATGTAGTAGCGCAGTGAGTGGTGGCCATAAATGAAATGTGGTTTCATTCAAAACCACGACACGGCGGAAGATCAGAGATTAGTTGGTTGATACCTGGCATAATAGTTTGGGACAATATTTAGAATGACTATATTTAGACGAGTTTCACTTGTGTTGAAAAGTATTTAGTAAGCTTTTGACATTGATTCAATCCATCATATTATCACACTATCTCAAACTATAATCAAGATAAATTATTCAATTGTTTAGTTCTGACGCAATTATGCGGAAAAACCTTTTATCTAAATATCAGCTGTTTTCATAAACAACTGCAATCCTATCTTAATCCACATACACTAAATGTTTTGTGTTTCGTTTAATTCTTTCAGCTAGAATGATGTATGGCAAAAATAAAGTATTCCTCGAGACGACATTAATAAAAACATTAAATTCATATCTACAACTAGTTTCCTGACGCACTTGCCACTTCGTCAACTTTCGAAAGGCTCTATGCCTAGTGACATTCTAAGAGTTAGTCTGGAATATCTTGTTATTCAGATTATACGCGAAAATTTATTTTAATCCGTATAAGGTGATTTTCGGCATGCTAAATTCAGTAGATATTTCTAGCTATATTGGTTTTTGCTATTGAAATGTGATATTGAAAACACCAGGCGTTTGTTTGTTGAATTTTTTAAATTCTCTATTTGGTCAAGTGATTTTTTTTTTATTTCTACGAAATAATTCTCAAATTTGTATGCTATGGGGGACGGTTTAATGAACTGATGTCATTCGATATCGAGTTTCGCATTGTATTAAACAAATGAAAACTATTTGGATTGAATTTGTTTATTTTGCACTAGGTCAAATGATGTTTGTGCCAAATGATCTGGCGAATACAAAACTTGAGTCTGTACGTCAGATAAGGAAAAAATATGTTGGCTGCGCTACTAAAACTCTACATGGCAATCAATAAACAGTCCTGAGTATTTGAAGGCTGTAAATTTATACGAATAGTTCGGAAGACAAATTGAGCTATTCATGACTTAAAATATTATATGCGAAAGTCAGCAGTATCAAAAATAAATTCTTTGAGCTTGAGCAGCACGGGTTTTTGCGGACGCAGGTTTTATTATTCAAGGATGAAACTTGGATTTACAGGAACGGACCATCTTTTTATAACTAACCAGGCTTTTTGGCATCGGTTAATTGTTTAATTATTGACGGAGGAGTTGTAAATCATGTTGAAAATAGTTTCATTTTAAAAATACTTCAGATTAAAAGAAAAATATTTGACGCAATCATCATTTAGTTAGAAGGATGAGGAATTCTTCTAAAATTTGAAACTCATTACAGAGTTGCTGCAAATAGCATTGATGATTACTTTTAGTATACAGATTAAAGTTATAATAAAGTAAATAATCTTGCTATGATTTCTGATACCAATATTGATATTTAAAATAAAATAAAATATTACAACAATTAATTAATTAGATATTTTTAAAATAAATATTTGTCGGTTAGTAAATGAACTACAGAACAAAAAAACAGCAACTGAATCATGTATTCGTGTCGATCTTTAGAATTAGGTATTAAAATGGACGACTTATCTGATTTAGACCATAAGGTACAATTGATTAGTATTAGAAATATTCCTGTTACTAAAAGTCTCAGAAAACTGTTTTAAATGTCAATATAAAATAAAGGATATTTCTTAAAATTAATTACTGATACCAATTAATGATGTAAATCACGTAATGGGATTAGAAGACTTTATTGAAATGGATTGTTTGACTGTGAAGAGCTGATCCGTAGTTGATCGACAAGACCTAAAGCCTCCTTGGTACTCCCCAAAGACAATTTCAGCGTAAACATTTATTTTATTTTTTAATATATTCGTCAGTACGAGGGGCAAGTAAAAAATAAGGTTCCCAACGCTGTACACTCGCCGCGCGAGATACTAGGAGAAATCCGGCAACACCGCCTTCATTGTTGATCCCCCCCACTCCATTCCAACTACCTGGAAGATCACTGCGAAGCTTAGTGCCAGTCTAACAGCCATCCGCGATGGAGCCCGCAATCGCCGTCACCGCCAGGTGTGAAATCCGTTCAGTGATTCGATTTTTAAACGCGAAGAAGCTTACACCTATTGAAATTCATAGACAGTTGGAAGAAGTTTATGGCAAAGCTTGCATCAGCGTCCAGCACGTCCGCAAATGGTGCAGGGAGTTCTCCGAAGGACGCACAGACGTTCACGACGAGCAAAGGAGCGGGAGGCCATCGGTGTCCGACGAAGTCGTGGCGAAGATTGAGCGCATTCTCCTCGAGGATCGAAGAGTAACGCTTCGGGAGCTGGCTGATCAGGTTCCTGAGGTTTGTGAAAAAACCATCGACAACATTGTGACCGAAAAACTTGGTTATCACAAGGTGTGTGCGCGGTGGGTCCCGCATATGCTTTCAGAAACCCACAAAGACAATCGCGTCAAGTGTGCCGAGGGGTTTCTTCGAGAATGCGCCGAGAATACTGAAGAATTCTTGGACTCCATTATTACGGGAGATGAAACGTGGTGTCACTACGTCACTCCGGAAAGAAAAGAAGACTCGAAACAATGGCGCCATCCCGGGTCGCCGAGGTTGAAGAAGTTTAAGCAGACGCTGTTCGCAGGAAAAGTGATGGCTACGGTGTTTTGGGACCGAAAAGGCGTCTTGCTTACCGAGTTTATGCCTAAAGGGACCACAATAAATTCGGACAGGTACTGCGAGACGCTAACGAAACTCAAAAGAGCCATCCAAAATCGCCGGAGAGGAAGACTGAGCAAGGGCGTTAGGTTGCACCACGACAACGCGCGACCGCATGTCTCTCGACAGACCACCGCCCTACTGGACAAATTCGGCTGGAAATTGCTTGATCATGCCCCCTACAGCCCTGATCTTGCTCCCAGCGACTTCCACTTGTTCCCGAAATTGCAGCAACACTTGGGTGGACAACGCTTCAGTACAGATGAAGAGGTGAAGGAAGCGGTCACCAAGTACATCGGCGGCCTAGCGGCGGAGTTCTTCGAAGCGGGTTTTCAGAAGTGGATAACTCGTATGAAAAAATGCGTTGAAAGATCTGGCGACTATGTAGAAAAATAGTTTGAAATACAAGCTTTCAGATGGTATACATATTTATTGCAATAAAAAATGCCTTACACCTGAAAAAAATGTGGGAACCTTATTTTTTACTTGCCCCTCGTATCTTCAAAGTAGCGATATGCCTCTGTATTTTTCTGTACATCAAAAGTACGGTAACAGAAACCACACTTATAATACTAGTATCATAAAATCTAAGAAAGGAAACTCTTTTTTAATAAAGGCAAGTGAAGTAGTATTCCGTTAAATAAATTAAAGGAGCCAAAAAATAGTATTTAAATAAAACAAACATGACGGTTGGAAACACTACGAAATAATTGTGTATTTTTAAGTCGAAAATGAATCTTAGGTATGAAGGTAGGTCAAGTGGCTGTCAAACAGAGAATCCTAACCGAAAGACACACATATTCACAAAAGAAGCCCGTTGTGATGCAACATATATAAGACCTTCGGAAATCCCCAGGTTTCTTTGATAAAATTCACCATTCCTTTTAAATCAATGAGGAACAAATCCGACAGACTTGTGAAGGAAGGAACGCCCAGTGAAGACATTTTCCTCCTTGAAAAAGCCAGACACTGGAAAATCAAATAGAGGACAGATATTTCTTCATCTTCCGAGCCACAGCTCCGACAGAAATAACTACAGTTCAAAGAGACAAAACAGCGAAGGGCACTACGGGTTAAATTCAACATGGAATGGTAGCTAGTTTGAGTGAAAGCATCGGTATTTTTATAGAGAAGGGCCATGAGACCTTCGGCAGGAAGGTGTCAAGCTTTACCAGTTCATTGGCCATAGCACTTTGACCAGGTACCCAAATCAATTCCACTAACGAATGTCTCGACATCTTTCTAAGAAACTCACGGCATTCAGCAACAATCATGGACACTTTGCAAGGACCACCAAGGGAATTTATAGCTGCTTGACTGTAAACCTGTGAAAATACCAATGTTAGCTCCGAAATTCGACAAGATCGAAACCAGTTGATTGCTTGAAAAATAGCCACGGGTTCCGCCTGAAAGACAATACAATGGTCCGAGAGTGGAAGAGGCAGCCTTAGATTCAGCTCATCCGAGTATTTAGCGCTGCCGACGTAATTGTTCAGTTTTGAGCCATCGGTATACACATGGAGGAGTCCATTTTCGAAAGGAAAACCAACATTCCACTCTTTTCTACCAGGAATGTGAGTTGTATAGTGTCCTTAGTTGTCCAGTAGAGTGCCTGGAGCTATGTAGTCCACGTCTGGAAAAACAGGAACTAGATCAGAAATTTGTTTCAGCATGACCAAACTCTCTTCTGGTCAATGGCAAAACGCAATGAAATCTCACAGCAGTAAGATTGACCCGCTGTAATAGTAATAGATTACGCAGCCAACGAAGCAGCCCAAGAGGTGCTTTAGAAAATCTTTGTCATGAAAAGTGCAGATAATTGTCGTATTTTTTTAAGCATCAGTTGGTGGGTAGCCTAAAGAGAAGCCTGTCACCAAAACGCTACCCCATATAGTAGTAAAGGATGAATCACAGTTGTAATAAAGTCACTTCTAGGACTCGTTTATAGCAGTAAAGTGCACCGAAAGTCTTCCGTACTCTTCCTAATACATTTCCATTCGATCGTAACTTTAACAAACCTGAATATGTGATACTCAGGCTCATGTTAGTGAAAGCTCCGTTCAATTCTGGAAAATCAAAGCGAGGAACTTTGTACATTCTTCTAAATAGTACTAGTTCCATTTTACTGGAATTCACACATTCAAGCCGCATTCCCGACTCCAACGTAAAAGTATATTAAGAGATTGATTTAGCTTCTTCAAAATTGTAGATACATTTCTTCTTCATAAGCAAGCACTTTGCAGCCAACATGGTCTACCTTCCTCAGGAGAGCATTTAACGTAATGTTCTACAACAGAAGAGAGAGGACCACACTTTAAGGTTTGCTCGTATTGACTTCTCGATAATAGTGAGCATTCCCCATAGAAAAGGATAGAGAAAAGTTGTTCGATAAAAGACATAAAGCTCGTATTTATGCCCAACACCGCAAGTGCTTAATCAGTCGCATCAGACTCGATGTTGCTGAAGCCCTCACTTCCCAATGTCTAGAAGGCGGCAAGCGTTTGCCCTTCAATGTACTCCATGAGAACATGAAGAATAGTTTCAACACTTGCCTTTGGTGTAAGCATGTTGTGACAACGAGATTAACGTAAGATCAATTGACTTTTTAATATAATAACCTTTTATCCTTTCCAGAATCTTTAGCTAGAAAGAGTTTAGAAATATGAGTCGATAGTCCTTAGGATTACATGCGCCACTTTTCTTGATTTAAAAAAAAAGAGCACAGCTCTTATTCTCCGTCAGCTGATCGAAATTTGCGAGAAACGCAAGCACACATTATGGACCTAATTCAGCCACGGTAGCGTTATTTCTATAGGCTGCTGAATATCAGCCGGAAGAATGGCCATGAGAGCGAAGGGACTTGAATGGCTCAAGAGAACCACTGACTCATCTGAATAGGGAGTTCGTAATTAGAAAAGGCGGCAAACAGCTGATGGCCTGCTCAATTTTATGCACTGCAAATGTTGAGGGACTATTATACACTGAAAAAACCGAGTCCGCACGGATCGTTTGAATATCAGTACTCGAATTAGTCAAGATGCGATCAGGGCTCTGGATGCTTCTTATAGCCTCCAGTACTAAGCTTAAGACCTATGCTGTCATATAAGGTTCTTCGTTCGGATTTCTTTGCTTTCCATAGGTCATTCAATTTCAATTTATGCGATTACCAGTCATTAGATCTTGTAGCAAAGTTGAGTTCTTTCTTGAATTTATGCCGAGTGGCGATATCTACATGAAACCATGGCAGGATTAGATTCCCTCTGGCTTTGAATTGGTTACACTTTGATCTACTGAGTTGATCTATTTTCAATTCTACTGAATTGAAAGCGCTGGCAAGGCTTTTAACCACCGGATCTAGATTCTGGTGACAACCGATGCTCCCCGGGGAAGTGAAGGTCGGATCTGGGATTGGTACTTCGTCAAGCCAGTTTTTTTCCTTCTGGTCTTTAAGATTACCCGCTTCAAACGATATGTAACTGTGGTCAGAAGGCGAACACATTTGGCTGCTACCTCACACTCTATAATGAGCAATATAATAATCTCCTGGAATAGGAGGCATACAAATTCTTGTAGCTGCAACCTTTACATTCTTGATGATATCGCAATAAAAATTTGCAACTTTATAGTCTACCATGCAGCAGGAAACAAACCTGCATGTCTTATGCTCGATTTCCGCAGCAACAGTCATATTATTTTTGACACAAAAATTGTGTTTTTCATAATTTCACGACATTAATTACATTTTTAGCATGATTACAGACTGGGGCTATCAGTTTGTATCTTTTGGTGCGCAGGAGCAGCATACGACCCGGTTGTTTATAGGCCATGGTTCGATTATCAGAAAAAGTATTAGACAAGCGGATGAGCAGAGCAGTTTTTGCTGCTTTCAAACGATATGCCAATGAGGACCAAGTAAAGATCGTCCTCAATTGCAATAGCTATTTCGCCTCCTCCCCTGCTATCTATAGTCAGATAGTTTCCCAACTCGGAAGTAGTCCAAGCATGGACACTATCATGAAAACTTGATACCGAAATGCAAATGCAACTCCTAAAGAAATAGTTGAGTCATTGCTGGAATGTTCTCTTATTAAAGTTTTCTGCTTCAGATTTTGCTTAGCGGCCTCAGAATCTGACAGCAGTGGCGAAGCGTCCATACAACCCGATTCCTTCCGGCTTCCCTTTTGAAAATATCGACCTACTTGGGATTTTTCAAAACATGTATGCATCTTAACATCTACATAAAATTTCAATTAAATATAGATCAAACCATCTTCTCCATGAAACGATAACGCGAAAATTCCCATTCATAAGCCGAAATTGTCCGGCTTGCAGATTCTTATTCGCGAGTCACTTGAGGCTTTGATCAAATGTGTATTGCCATGTGTCTGTCTCTGTTCGTTCTTAGCTGAAATGCTAGCATCGTCTCGCTTTACCAGGTGAAAAATAAGCCGTAATGGATCGGCTTACGAGTGGTTCGAGAATGCAAGAAAATTTCGATCGGTTCATTCAATATTGCCGTCGTACTTTTTTCATGTGAACATTACTTTCGATAGTTGTATTGCTCACATAAAAAGCAGCACGTTAATACTATATATGTATTTAAGATATGAATATGAAGATAAAACTTGACTGGGTATCTAAAAACTAAAATTTGTCAAATGTTAGGATTAGAAATGAATTCCTGCCTTGCGTTAAATCTTTTATGATACATATTCTGCATAAAATTATTTTTCCTCTTTCTTATTAGATAATAATTCATAAAAAACATTAATCAGTAAATAAAAAAATGTACATAAAACTATTTGTCGTGGGAAATCTGAAACTTGATAATTTGAATATGTTTACCTAAAGTTTATACGTTAAGGCTTAAAAATATTGTAATTGTAATTGTAAATTGTAAATATCGCAAAACGGTTTGAAAGTATAGGAAATAAGGAATTGTCTATGAACCTTTATGTTATGGGTTGGTATTTTTTCGTGAATTTTTACATTTCAACCGATTTATTTCCAAGATATTTTTTAATTTAATGGATGCGAAATAACTGCTTTCAATTTTTTCCATTTAGCGTTCTGCAATTTTAATTCCTTTTTTTATAAACATTATTTATATTAAAGCAAATGGAGACCCTATAAAAACTGCTCTTTAATTTGTTGATATACATGTGCTTATAATTTTTTGAATTGCGAATTTTTAACCTTTTTGTTAGTGTGACGAGAATAAAATAGAAATGAGTAAGTATGACAAACACCAGCATGACATACTATACATCATTATTTGGCTTCCCTCCATCGATATTTCACCCCTCGCCACTGTCTGACAGTCTCCGAAATTTCCCCGAATCGGAATAGAAGCGGGGAACCTAGGTTCTTGTGTCTAGGCCGACTAGGGATCTCGACCTTTAGCACTACCCTTAATTTGACGCCAGACCAAAACTCGCCCTATTCAAATATCGCCTGATCATAGAAGTCAACCGAGTGCTGGTCTCACTCGCTATCAACCCAATGACCTCACACTAGCCTCCGTCATCCACCGTAGGTGCTGAATACGAGCTGAATTTCTGCAGCGTACAATATACCTTGAACAAGACCTGCCTTATCTTGAACCATTTTTTCGGAGAGATGACTCCATCTGTTTTGCTTGAGACAAGAAACAAGATTCTTACAACTGTGTAGTAGAGCAAAAGCGGCGCTAAATACTAACGTGTGGGGTCCTTGATTCGAAACCAGCTATGGACGATCATCCATTATCACGCGACGGGCTTTAAGTTTACATAGTAGTAAGTCAGCCGTAGTTGGAGACATGTATATTTTTTGGATTCTAAACGAAGTCTGGGACAACTTCAAATCTCAGAGCCGCGATGGGTTGCAGAGGGACAATTTAACATTCCTCATAACCCCGAAACAGTCAATAATTTCGTATAGGAATCGAAGTCAGTGTCAGCATAATGTCATTCTACATATGTACTCCAAACCTTTAATTACGACGGAACACAAAAAAGGGCTTGCTAGCAAATTCATATGTTCTACAAGAATACAACACATATGATCAAGATCGTTTCCAATTTTTTTATTCACGCTTTAAAAAACATATCATCCCATCTGCATTTATGATTTGTATTTGCATTTTGTCGGTAAGGCCAAGTCCATTGAATGCATTTAGCACTATCTGAGTTGCTCGACACACATATCTGAACATTTAACATCTAGACGGTTGTCATGGTGCATTCAATCGACTAACTACTGCATGTCAAGAACAAACGATTTATTGCTCGAAAAACGAGGCATGAGGGAATGGTTGAACGAATGTATTGAATGCTGAACTGCACTATGACGTAAGACCGAGTCTGAGTAGAAATAGAATAGTAGGGTATCTAATATTGCATTTATACTGTACTTTCATACTGTACTAGATTGCATTGACCGTCAATTACTGTTGGTGCATCGTGATAGTATCTTTTTCTATAGAATAGCTAAAATTTGAAACACGGCAAGAATTTATCGATTGTTTTTTTCGTAGTTTTTCCGTGTGCATATTACGTCCCCATACAAATATGAGCACATAAATGCGGTAGTATCTACTTTCAGTTTTGTGCGTGGTTAGAAATATTAACGGCATAATCGAGCTTTAAGTCAGTAAAGACAGTTAGGGCGTATAAAATACAAATGGAAACATGGCCGCACCATTCATTCATTCATTCTGACAAAGTTGAACCTGGGGTTCTCTAAAGTGGGTGTAATTTGTACATATGGTGCGTAGAGCTTAACTGTCTTGTTAGGAATGACTATGCTTGTAGTGAAAGAAATATGATGGGCTGGGTAGCCTATTCATTTAGTTTCTTTGAGTGATTGGAAGAAAATTTGAAAATGAAAAAAAGCTGTCATCAATCATAATTTCTTTCGATTACAATGTAATAGGAGATTGTTAAGATAAGAGCTATGATGATGACCTAAACAAATTCAGACTGACTTAAACGGAGTGGTTCATTAGTTGTGATTTGCGGTGTGATTAATTTAGAAAATATTTGGCTTACTCAATGAAAACAATCCGAATAATACCTACATGCTGAAATTTCAGGGTCACAGCAAAGTATACTGAATTTTGAATTCATTAAAATTGTTATGATTGGTTTATAAAGTGCAACATAACACTTTATTTGCAAAGCAAATTCATTTTTCCTTTTGCTAAATGGTTATATAGGTAAAAAGCTAAAACATGGCAGAATATAAAACCCTCGTAATCAAAGCTGATCAGTATATCGCTGATATGACGTGATAGACATAGGTGTTCAGATATGTTTAGGCAAACAGTTTTAATGAATCTTCTCTGTAATATCTCACACTGAACTCTTTGACGCACTATGTCAACAAATGTCTATTTTTTTTAAAAAATATACAGCTCCAATTCCTTTGCTTGGTAAATTCGGTAGCATTATGAAATTAAAAAATAAATATGTTTTTTGATTAGGAAAATTCGAAGCTATGACAAACGATGATAGACTTTCCATATAATCCCTCCATTACTTTCATTGTCCCCTAGATATTTTTTTAGTTTGGATTTGGATTTCGGCATGTTTACCTTTCTCCGCTTCGATACGCATGAGCTTAACCTATCCGTTTGTGAGTAGCCCCACAACAGGGAGCAACACATAGTTCACTCATATTAGTGTCAGTCACTTGTCTTTTTCGTGTTTTCTCTCAACACTAATTTAACGCAGTACGCTCGCTTTAGATAAACAAGGTCTATTTATGTTGCTTCAGCAAAGCAATATTATGCATTGTTTTGCTTATTCTCGGGTGTTTCATACAGGGCTAAGTGTCATTCAACTGTTTTCAATGAGTATATCGACGGATATGATCATAGTGTACAGATAATATTTAAGATATTCCCGTTGGATGTACAGATGCCTCTAAACATATTAGTATGTAATTTTGAAAGAAAAAAATTCTACGCTTTATCCCCTAGATTATCTTTGATGAAACCAAAACATCAATTTGTTAGCCCTTTTGGCATTGAAATCATGTCTTTTGCTGTCAAGTGAATATCAACAAAATCACATTGAATCTCACGTTGAACAATTTATATCTTCGACTTCCGTGAATGTTTTCAGTTGCCCTTTGAAGCAGCGTGCAATCTATATCTTATATATACGAAGCTTACGTGAAAAACTGCTTTCAGCCCTGTCATGAAATGATTCTAGCATTTTTTTTACTCTTGACCTGATTCATATAGAGGAAATAAAGAAAATAAATTGTTTGTGAATATTTATAGATATTCCACTTTGTCAGACACAAAATGTTTAATTTTTTTTAGGTTTTACGGAACTTGTCTAGAAGATGTGTTAACACATGGTGCGTGGTCGAGTTGTAGACCGGAAAATGTTTTATTCCTGAAAACATATTTTGTGCATATTTTAAAATTCTGATGATTTGCTGTGTATTTCAAATTGAGGCAATGTAAATGTAATATACCAAATCAACAATATTTTTTTTTGCGTTCTTTCAATAATAAACAAGCTCAAATATTGCTGATTTTGTTGTGGTGCTTCATCAGATAGATATTTTCATAGAGTAGTATACTTGTGGCTAATTTCTGATCGATGATCACATTGCAATAAACTATATGTTTGAGGCAGCTAATTCTAAATAATTCAATAAATTCAAAGCTGTTTAGTCTAATCGGATTCTAGTGAATTAATTGAAATAAATGGAGCATATAGTGGACTAACGAAGCATCAGAGGACAGTTATATGAGTATTAGACCGAGAGAAAGCGACTCGGAAATAAAATATGTAATTCAGCGTAGCGAAGTTGCCAAGATTTTCAACAAATTGAAAACTACAAATCACAATGGATATACAACTACAAAATCACACATGCCTGCCATATTTTTACGAATTTTTGAGAACAGTTTAATACTAAGTTTTTAAAAGCATTTTCTAATTTTAGGACCTACATCTCATGGGCTGATATAGTGGCAAAGCTAAAACAAACACAGTTTTCGAGTTAGTATAAGTTTCAGCTTGGTCGATGACTCTTTTGCGCATCAGCAACACTGGCATAAACTTTTAGTTCAATATTGAACTGCGGATTATGTTATACTATTTAGAAATATTCTATATATATTTTATATTATTGAAAATTTTTAAATTTATCTATCTTAAAAATAGTATTTGTTAAACTGTGTCAGTACTGATCCTGTGAGCGATATATTATACAACCATTACACTGTTGTGTATCAGCATTTTTGCTGCAGATTCTCTTAAAATATCATGAATTTCAATTAATTAGTTTTTCTATATAATTCGCTACCAATTTAACTCAGATCTTTAATCAAATATGGGGCACGGCCACGTGCAGAATATTATCACGTTATTTAAGGAGTGAAAAAATGAGTTCACCGAGCATAAAATAAAATCTGAGAAGAAAAACTGGTTTGTGAGCTAGAGCAATACTCGGAGTAACCATAGGCGTTCATTGTTAAATAGCACTTCCTTGAGCTGCCGTTGACATGCTTTCAACGCGAGGCGCATAAATACTTTATTGGAGCCTCCTGTACGCCCAAGTAACCAAATCAGTCCGTTCGTATCCTAAATTAGTCCGTTCAAGTTCGTCTGTCTAGCCGTAGAAACTTCGTTAATTTCACAACCCGGTTCCTAATTGGCTCCACTTCCAATTCCTGATACAGAATAAGGCTCTTCGGCTACTTCTTAGTAACCGGGCTGTAAAACCAATGAGCACAGGGTCGCAAGTTTCATCTTTCGAATAATGTCTGATGCGTTGATATGCGAATCCGGCGGCTTTAATTTTTTGTTGCATATACAATTAGACTTCAGAAATTCGTCAAAATCAATTTCGAGGTTGCTCAACGATCAGGTGGGAGTAATGTTAATTCTTAGTTATCAAATAAAACAGTGAGTTTCTTGGTCTAGTTGCGAATAGTTTGGGATCCTCGATACTTAGAAGGACTGCGATATACACGAAATTGTGTACTATTGCTATTTGGCCCATGCATGAGAATAAATACTTAGTTCAGCCTAGTAGTATTCCAGGCAATACGATGTTTTGAGCGTTTGCTGGATTTGAATAAAAGCATGTCACCGGCATACTGAAGGACTTGGAGTCGGCCCACTGGAATTCGGAGGGCAGCGTTGAACACGTATAAAAAATTGGTTCAGTGACAGAGCCTTGTGTAGCCCTTCTGGAACTACACTGAGAAAACACATGGCGCCAGACGCCATAATTTATAGACTTCTGGCGCCATGTACATAGTCGATTTAGGGATTGTGATAAAATATAGCGCCACACGCCATAATACATAGCGAAAACTACATAGGCCTACACGCCATGTACTATAGTCCTCCACGCCATGTACATGGCGTGACGGACTATATTACATGGCGTGGAGAGCTATAGCACATGACGTGGAGGACTATACTGTATGGCGTGGGAGACTATAGTACATGGCGTGGAGGACTATAGTACATGGCGTGGAGGGCTATAAGCATAGCGTCTGCTCCTATGTACTATGGCATGTGGCGCTATATTTTATCACAAATCGACCGAAATCGACTATGTACATGGCGCCAGAAGTCTATAAATTATGGCGTCTGGCGCCATGTGTTTTCTCAGTGCATCTGAAGATGATCCAGTTCGCATCCAACAAAAGGCCACGAGCCTTCTCAGTTCTGAGCACCTGGAGGTAGCGCAGTTGATGTTAGGTAATGGAATTCTATTGACGAAATTCCCGAGGGATAAATAACATCAAAGCCCATACCCCTCTTATACTTAAGAAGCTTGCTGTCATTTATACATTTCCTCACACAGTATGGCTGCGAGTTATAATTGTAGTGCCTTGAACCATATTACATGGCTCATGGCACTATGTAGTATGGCGTGTGGGGCTATAATTTTTGCGCCATGTAATTATGGCGCTGGGAGCTATACTGCATGGCTCAGAGTACTATGTACATAGCGTGTGGGACCATAAATCCTGCGCCATGTTACATGGGACCACACGCTATGTAGATTCTGACATTATGGCGCTGGGAGCCATATTGCATGGCTTAGAGTACTATGTACATGGCGTATGGGGCCATAAATAATGCGCTATGTTACATGGCTCTGGGCGCTATGTGAATTTTTTTCAGTGTAAAAAGGACCTGTTGAAGGAATCTGATTTGTTGGCTGCTTTATTAACATCCAAATTCTCTTAAAGATTTTCTCCAAAATACTATCTACTGTCTAGCGATCAACATCTTTTTTTACCATTTGACTGTTAGGAGCTGCACAATCAAGCGAAACAGCATTCAACTACAATTGGAATGTCGATGCAAACAACTCTGCCTGATGTTAGTTGCGCACAGCAACATTGTTAATCGTTACCACCATTTGCTGGCTTTTCTATTTTCCAGAAAACAGACAAACTCTGCGGCAGTCGTTGGAAAAGCATTTAGAATGCGACTTGAAGCTATTTCATATTTTGTATACTTCAAAACCGGCTATGATAGCGCAGCTAGGGTAGAACTTTGGGAGTGAAATTTGTTTGAGTGAAGAACGACCATATACTAATCGCAAAAGCAGAAAACACACAAATTTATTCAAGCCATTTGGTTTAAACAACTAATCATTAAATGTAACTATTTGTTCTGAAGTTTTGTAGTTGTTTCAAGGCAAGCACTAATCTCTGTGGGAAAAAACGGCAGCTTTTCAGCAAAAATTCGAGACAAGTATCGAATGTAAATATAAGAAGTGTACGTAAACATCTTGAATTAGGCACTCCTAAGCTCCGAGCGTCATGGATAACGCCATCACTCCAGCGCAAGGAAGATCTGCCACGCTGTCGTCTGTCGTAAAATCTGTCGCAAAGGATTTTCCGAGCAGGATCCTCTTCGCTCATACGAGTTAGGTGCCCTGACCATCGGAGTCTACCGAGGTTTATCTTTGTAATTATATCTGCTTCTAAGTAGATAGCGTACAGCTCATGGTTGTAGCAACAATAAATAAATAAATATGCAGCTTCAGGCCAGTAATCCTACACTTGAGCCGAGGCTCTACGCATTAGGTTATTAGATATATCACGCCTTACACGAGCTTATTAGATATATCACGCCTAATTTAATGATATATACCGAGATTATATTCACAGGAGTTGGGGCTATGTTACATAAGAGTCGAGACTGAGACAAGTGTTGTTTGTAAAATCAAAGTGAAACATAAAGTAAAAAAAAACTTTGAACTAGGTCGTTTGTAAATGCTAAAGATTAACATACTTATTTTAATTATACAAATCGAGTGTACAATTAAATGGTAAAATTTTTCCTGCAATAAAAAAAGCAAAATGCCCGCAATACAACCAGTTTCGGAATGAAATTAGTAGAGACTACCATCATCACGATGTATGCAAACTACATAGTTTAGGCTGAACTAATTTTATTCTTGTTTTGACTAAGGTACTTACAGGATACGGTAGGTTAGCTCAAAGCCCAGTTCGTTATCATGGTTGGGTTTGAACCTCGCCCCGCACACTCTAGCAGCCACTGTTCTATTCTGTCGACTACACAAGCTTAATATTTCTTTTTATGCTTCGTTTGAAAGCGAAAAATTGTTATTGATTTTGAAATTTTTGTTTTTACTATTAAACTGAAAAGCGATTTCCAAACGTTACTATTTCACATTTCTGAGCTTTAACTTTAGGAATGATTATGTCATTCAATATTGAGAAATGAGCACTACAAACTAGATGAAGGACGCTTTCTTAAAACTAGATTTGTGGGAAATTGATCATGAAAAGCTGACTGGCGCCTTAACTGTTTTTTGCTTAAAGTCGCCTGAATTAATCTTTGAAGAAAATTGACATTTTAGAAAATAACCACGCCTTCTAAACCCTAATTAAATCAAATCCTAATCATTAAAGAAAATGAATTACTTAATACTGGACCCCCGGGAATGGGTATCGTCAATCTCTACGAAAACAAAATTTTATCACAATCTCCATAATTTATGATATTAAGATATTTTTCTTAAGACCATACATTTCATTCCCACCATCTTCTTATAATTAATAGTGTTCACCAGTATTAACGTCTTGATGTACTACTAAGGCTAAACGGGTTCATTTACTCACATTAAATTTTGAAATGACCCGACCATGAAATCACCTGCATTTAAAGTCTTGGCTTTTAATTCTAATTGCATAGATTATTTAAGTTCAAACGTCTAATTATAACGTGGTGAGGTATAGTTTTTCATTTCAGCACATCAATCAACCGATAATTTCGAGTTCGAAACTCACCAGACTAAAATTTATGTCTAGACGTAATTTGTGTGTGCATCAAATTAACGTCTCATTTTCTTTTTCCTTTGTTTTCCTCTCCTTCTTCCTCTTCGAGCATTTTTACACGGAAATTTTGAATATAAGACAAAATCGATTCTCTGAATTTTCACTTGTTTTACGTTTCTCTTTCACAAACTCACCAATCATGTCTATTAAAATAGCATGCATTTGATGCGCCTACATAAAATAGAAAAGAATACGCTTGATAGATTTTATCGAAACCTAATTGACCGTGAAAACATTCAGAGAATCATATTGCTATAAATAAATGTTTTGCTTTTCAAAATTGAGAAAATCGTATCTGAGTAATAAAATTAGTTTTTTTAAAAAATGTTTTTGTTGTGGAAACTTTTTTGTTTTTAGGTTGGATAGGTTTTTTGTATGTGAGTTCCTTTTCTTTCGACAAAATAACTACATATCTTTTAATGTATTTTTAATCGCATAGTTGACTTGTGTGTGGCAGATAGATCATGCTTTCAATTTAATGAGATTTGCATCGTAGCTCAAATCGAATTTGATTTATAACAATAACATTGCAGTGATGATTTATATCTGGTGGAATTTCACATTTGGCGTCATCGCAACAAAAGGGGCAAGGCTTTGAAATGAATTGCTACTCATATGTAGGTACTCATATTAAAATACCAAGTTTTTTTTTACTTGGTTGTTAGTAATTTATTATCTTTTAATTATACACATGAAAAAAAAACAAACAGCACAGAAAATTAATTAATTTTCAGCAGTATGATCTGGTTAATTGATTATTTAGACCAATAGTTTTTTCCCTTTGTTCGAAAACGCAACTGCACCGACCTTGTTCACATTTCCTACATACATACGCCAAGTTGCTCTTAAGTCATTATCACAAAATCTGAGTTCAGAGCCTATAAAACTTCGCGAATCTTTTTTTTATTCTCCTTTGAATGCGAAAATCAATTTTTGTCTGAGTCATTCGTCGTTGATTTTCAAATCTTATGAACATGTCGGATCTCACGTTTTGCACATTTTCACTATGTACAATTCAACATGACATGATGCAACCATGTCTGGTTTGATCATAAACTGAGCCCTCCGAGAGGTCTACAAGAAATTTGATTCATGCGAATGATCAGATGAGAACATGCTTGAAATATTAAATATCTGGTTCGTGGCAGTGTCGCTGTTAAATTTTTTTGCTTAGCTTGCTGAATCGTTTACGAATACGAATTATTGCGAATTGATTCTATTTTCAGAATAATTTAACTAACTCTTCAATTTGAAATGTGGAAAGGTATTTTTAAAAACTGTTTACGATCAAATCAATATTTTGACAAAGTATAAAAATCAATTTTGAGGCGAAATCTGTCCTATTAATTTTTCAAGAATATTTAGCCTAATCATTTTTTGCAACTAATTTCAATATGACAATTTTTATGCATCACGCTGCTGAGCGTCAATTATCACCATCCAAATAATCGCTTAATATCGTATGATTAAGATACAGCAAATATGCTCGAACTGATGTGCTTAAGGCCCGTTTCACACGAGACACTCGGTGTCCGGCCACTGAATTCTCAGCCACTGTTTTTGTATAGAAAAGTGGCACGGACACTGTGGCTCTGTGTGTATGCTCTCATTTATTTCTATGCCCCGACAGTGGCTAGAGACACAGTGGCCGGACACCGAGTGTCTCGTGTGAAACGGGCCTTAGTGTTCATTCATCGATCGGCTTCCTTTCATTCTTGCCAGACCGGTCAGACGACTTGATCTTTTTCGATTCTTTTGTAAATATGTGCAGTTTGCCGGAGGCGATTGGCTTCATAAATTTTATGAATGCACATTCTGTCTTTTGCCAAGGCTGCTATGCAGTTTTTATACATTTCATTGCGCTAGGGATACAAGATAATCATCTTGAGGTGGAAATGTACAGGGTGTTTTATCATAGGTACATGGCGAGATGATACAAATATTTTCCGCAAAAACATAATTGGATCGAAATCCATCTAAATGGATGTTTATTTCATACCAAGCAGTAATTTCCATGTGCTTTTTACGTTAAGAATACATATATTTATTTTTCCTGTCTCACGAAGTTTGGACAGGTTGCTTTTACTAATTTTGAAAATGCCAGAAGGTTCGGGACGTCCAAAAATTTCACTGACGATAACATCGCTAAAGTTCACCAAATGTTGCTGAATGATCGTTGAATTAAAATGAGAGAGATAACACTGATTATGAATATGTTTAAAGAACGTGGTTGTCACACATTGAATCAAGATTTAGGCATGAGAAAGCTGCCCTTCTCTAATCTAAAAATTACGCTCGGAGAACATATATTTTCGTCAAATGGGGAGGCCATCCCCTTCGCAAACAATTATTTCGCAGAGAAAGACGCCGGGATCTGTTTGGATGGGTTAAAGAGGTGGGAGCATCGCTGGGAGACTATGTAGAAAAATTAAAATAAGTTAGCAGAAAAAAATATCTGGTATCTTTGTTAGGTCGGAAATTTTTCATACTAACCTCGTAAACTCGGTTACGATGGCGTGGTGGATTGGAGTTTTACTAAAATCATCAGTAACAGCAGTCACAAGCCAATCGTACACAAAGATGAAATTTACAGTGAATTTTGATTTGTTCATAGTCTTTGTGGACGATCCAGATTGAATTTTTCATCAATTAACAATAAACAAAAACACATGCATTTAATTCGGAATGAAAGAAGAAACGCATAATCATAAATTGTAAAAAAAAACTTAGCCAAAAATGAACAAAAAACTTAGACAAAAAGCCTTAAGCAAACGCGAATACGGCCCAAAAGACTATTTCAAAACGTTTAATATTTAAAGTAATTCCTTAATTATAATTTTATTTTCTTCTTTTCTTGAAACAACAATTTGCCTAAGCCTAAATTGTTTCACCTTGTGATAGGCAAGTTCAAATAAAACCATAAAGAAAGTAAAAGCAGGAAACTACTGAAAAAATAACAAAAGCTTGTGCAATATAGCTCCTCGTCGTTTCGCGCTAACCTTAGAGCGCTCTCTTTGTTTCGTACAAACCCTTTAGAAGTTGAATATTTAATGAGTTGTCTCGATTCTAACTCTTCTTCTGGCTCTTCCTAATATACGAACTAAGTCACTATCTTCACTTTGTGTACCCCTGTCGATTGTTTTCAATCTAAGCAACGCATCTGGTGTTTTTCCTTCCATATGGAAATCAGCCAACATTTTTCCCATACTTAAGGTAGGTAACCCTGCTTGTATCTTTAATTACCGTCCAATCTCGCTTCTACCTTGCTTTAGCAAGCTACTTGAGAGTTGGCTACAACAGAATTTATCCTCTATTTGAGCCTTTCCTTGCCAACGAGCAGCATGGATTTGTCAAAGGTAAATCTACTGTTACCAACTTGCTATCTTTCAGCAGTACTGTTGCTTCTGCTATCGATCAGCAAAGACAAGTGGATGTTCTTTACACTGATTTCTCTAAGGCATTCGACTCTGTCAACCACGTGCTTCTTCTCTTGAAATTAGACAAATATGGTTTCTATGGTCCGCTGCTCTCCTGGTTTTCTTCTTACATTTATGAACGTGCTTGTGTTGTAACTGTGAACTCCTGCTCCTCCGCGCCCTTCTATCCCACCTCTGGTGTTCCGCAAGGATCGATACTTGGTCCCTTGTTGTTCTTAATCTTCATTAATGATCTTCCGGGTCTCCTTAACTCCTTCTCTTTTCTTTACGCAGACGGTTTTAAAATATTCCGAGTAATCGATACAATTAAAGACTGCTTTCTGCTACAGAATGATCTGCACATTCTGGGCAACTGGTGTAGTGCAAATTATCTTACTTTGAATGTCCTAAAATGTCGCCAAATGTCATTCACGCGTAAAACTAGCCCTTTAGTAGTTTCTTATTGCGTTTCTGGTACCTCTTTCGATGTTGTATTCTGTTTTAAAGACCTGTGAGCAATTTTCGACACTAAGCTCTTATTTGACCAACACATATTGCATATAACTGCCAAAGCGTCCAGGCTCTCGGGTTTTATACTTAGATCTTCTAAGCATTTTACTGATATCTCCACCTGTGTACACCTGTTTTGCTCTTTTGCCTGCATTATCCTTGAATATTGTTGTCAAATATGGTGCCCACATTTTCAGTGCTTAATTAATGCGGTTGAATCTGTACAACGCATGTTCACCCGCTATCAATTTGACTTACTGTGGGTATAGTGCGAGACTTACCATGCTGCAAATTCCATCCCTGAAATCTCGTAGACTGTTCTTCGATGAATGCCTTCTATTTAAACTACACCATCGACTTGTCCCATCTGACTTTTGAAACCTGGTTTCCGTCCGTGTATTGGATCGGTCATGTAGATCAACCTTAACGTTTAATGTTCCTTTTGCACAGGCTGATATGTAATACTATTCACCGCTGTTACGTATAAGGCCGTATAATGAACTCAGACTTGGTTTCCTGCCACCGATCTTGTTGCTTTTCAAAATCATCTTAGAGATAAAGTAATTACTTATTCTTTTTAATGCATGTTCATCTTGGCTAATTGCTTATTTAAATTTTGTATTTTTATTTTTTATTGAATTATGATACTTTTGTTTGTTTTATATATATTTTTGTTTATATTTATCATTGTCTATTGCGTAATTGGACTCGATCTGTTGTTTTAGACATTAAATAAATAAATAAATAACAAAAAAAAACTCACGTTTAAAACCAATCTCATTGAGTTATCTAGTATTTCGAAGGTTTGATGAAATCAAATTAATACCTGCATTACACTAAATTCAACTTTTAAATTTAAAAAAGCTACAGAAGGTTTAAAACAGCTGGCCGTCTCCAGATTTGTACCATAAGTTCTGTTGTTTTTTCTATCTATTTATCTTGCTTAGTATTTTTAATTTGTGTATGAGTGTTTTCCTAAGCACTTCGGCTAGAATGTCTTATTGTACTCATAACTCCAGCTTTCTTTAGTTTTCCAGATGTTTCAACGAAATCCTGGATTAATGATAGAGTTACAAAGACTATTTTCTGCATACACGCCACATCGTAGCCGAAGCATTGCCATCTGAGACGTGCAAAGGCTGGGTATTCACAGAGGAAACGTTCCGCAGATTCAGCCTCTTCTACACAGGATAGATAAACATCAACCTGTGCAACACTTATTCAGTACATGTGTCCCCCTAAGCAGTTGTGTCCAGTAAGTATGCCTGTCATGACTCTGTAAAATTCCTACTCTTGTTAAGAAAGAAGGCTTTAGTCCCATAGTTGGACTCAGAAAGGAAGACATATTTGTGCCTAGCCAGATCAGAAGACATCCATCTATCAACGGCCGACACATCTAAGGTCTTTGCAATGGCGTCAGGAATTTTATTTCCCTCAAAGCCACAGTGCCCCGGTACCCAGAGCAGATGCACTTTATTGGACGATTTACAAAGCGTTCTCGGGCGATTTTCGAAGTGGTCACGGGTCTACGTAGCGCCAGCTTGACTGTCACTGCAAATCGCGATACGTTCTCCCCACTATTCTTCCATCGTTCAGCTGGCAGCATTCAAGATAGCGAATATTTTAGTCTGAAAAACAGAAACGGGCTTTCCAAGAGAAGAGTCATTTCTGACCTTTTCGTTGGTTACCGCAAATCTAGCTATGCACCAGCATTACTGCTTACTGCTGCAAAGAACAGGATGTTGAGATGCACAGATACTGTTTGCGTTTCAATCACTAGAGCACCCGGAAAGTGATTCTCTAGTTATAAACTCCTTTTCGGACTTGGTAAAATTAGCTCCCGGGTGTCTTAGAGAGTCCATCTTAGCTGATCGGTCATTCTTCAGGTCCTTTCAAAGCTTCGACGACTTCTTTGCACTTTCCAACCCCTCACAAAACGATCTGAATGATTCCCTCTTGGAGATTCTCACTAAATTTTTATAAGTCCTTTGAGAAGTTCTATAGGTGATCCAGTCATCCCAATCTCGATTGAGGAGTTTTCTGGTATTTTTCCCTAGTTTGGGCAATTTACGGTTGCACTAGGGAATCGTCTTGCTGCATCTGGTCTTGCTACGTAAGTCAAAGGGCAGTTAACCAGAAGTGAAAGTCGGGCATTTCAGCCTTCCGTTTCACTGGTAACGTGCAACGACCGCTGACAGGTCCAGGATTGATAATTGTCTGAAAATGGTGGCCTCATTTTGGTATCTATCATTATAATATATCATTTGCTCCGTTGATTGAACTGAGGAGGCCGTAGATTCTGCTGCTTCGAGCCCTCGGCTTCTGTACAAATGCAATGAAGGGGGAAACTTGAGGTTTTATCAATTTTTCGGTCGAAAGAAAGGTTGAAGCCTTGGCATGCTGCAAGTTGATCTGAGCAAATCTTATATCATCAGGCATAGACATTTTTAAAATTGATGTCTGTTTGATTTCTTTGCGCTACTACTTGTCTTTCACCGTCATCTCTAATACCCAATTTGCATCGGGAAGTACGACTTTTGTACAGGGTCCTGTTGTTCAACCATTTAGGAGGTTTAGCTAATTGTATTTGTTGCAATGAAAAGAAAACCGGTACTTGAGGTCAGATTCTTCATTTGTATCTCCTACTTTTGAGGGTGCTGTTAATTTACCAGGATGAGGTATCAAACACTGAATGGCAAAATGCAGAATAGATTACTGCTAAATTTCAAACTTAATAGAGATATATGCACATACGTGGATAGAAGCAGTATTACTGAAACTACCGCAAATTATGTATGACCACGTCTTGCAAGCTCGATGACCATTCTATCAATTACCCGATATTCACGAGCATTCTCCTTCGAACATTAAAATAAATCATTTTCAAAACCTCATTGACTATGAACATATTGACTTCCATATATGTCAGGTCACAATATTCATGATTAGCCTTTGCGAAACTGGAAAATATGCATTTGTGTACAGCCATAACTCACCACAGCGTAATTGCAAATCAAATGAGTGAAAACCACTTCAGTCATTATATTCAGCCGTCATAAAATATTACAATAAGAGTCCGCTACACTGCATAGTTATCATGAAAATGTATCTTTTATTTTACCGTGAAAAAAGCACTAAATCTCATTGTTACTTTTATGAATGATTCCGAAAATAGCAAATATCACTTTTTCGTAATTTTCTTTACCTAGAGTAAGTGTTATTATCAGTCATATTCCTACCCTGGAAGCTTCTTGTGGTTGGCCATAAAATCAACTTAATTTCGCTTCGCAAATGTTATATATGAGCACATACTGCACTACGCAGTTCCAATATACTCTCGAGTTTCCCGTAAATGGCTAAGAAACTCGTAGGTGGATGCATTAATGCGAATAAGCCGCGAGATAAACACATGACGACAGTGTTAGTTATCTATCTAATAGCATATGAGTCAAGTATCCAAAATTAAGGCCAAGGAGCCGTCTATGATTGGCGAAATTAGTAAAAACAACATCGATCATTAAATCAACTAGTCGATCAGGTTAATAGGCGACACTTCTGAAGAAAAGCTACAAAATGACAAATTAGTTTATTATTCAAATTCTCTTCAACAAGTAGTCTAGCTGGAAAAAATATGTTGGGAATTCATTAAAGCTATTAGGGGAATTCGAATGGTGTCTAGACGATAATTTTTAAGAAAAAAATCGTTAATTGTGGCATTATATTGAGTTGCGAAAAAAATCTTTTTTTTTTCAATTTCCAAAGCCTACAGAGCAAGAAAACTAGATTTGGAACAAACTGCGGAAAAAGTGTAATCCCGTTAGTAGCATAGTTTATGCATGCGTAACATTGAAACATGCGCTTCGATATCTCGACGTCGTGTTCACCTTCAAAACTAATCTCCACTAAGCCTGTAATTAGTGTGGTGTTATTTTTCACATTTGAAATTAGAGCGAAATTACTGTAAAATTTTTGGGTTTGCACAATGTTGTGATTACATGTGTCCGTGCGTTATTCAATAGAAAAATTTAATAAATGGAATGTTTATGTAAGTAGGATGAATTGATACCAAAAAATAGTGAAAAAGTTAAATCTGTCCTACAAAGTATCGATAACTTGACGTTTTTGTTAAATCAATTGATTTCAAGTGTGTTGAATTTTAATTGATTATGAAGTATAGCTTTTATTGCATCGATGCGATGTGCCTTGGAGAACGATAAACAATACACAAGGCATAATTTTGACTTACTCAAAATCAAACCTATAAAACCAATCGCGCTGCATCAAAAATAGATCGTGAAAAATTAAAGAAGAGCAGAGTTTGGCATGATGCGCATGCCTTAAGAAATTGCCCGAACCATGACTTTGGACAATATTACCCAAGAATATGCCCTACAGTTTAAAGGAAAAAAGACGAATATCAAAGAACTTGGATGTCTTACAGCTAAAGAGGCACTTGCAGTGCTGTCACTGCCTAGATCAATGCTAACCAGATATATGTAAATATCACTTTGTTTCTTCACATTCGAAGGTGAGAGAAAAACTGAAGTGTGAGTATACTGCTCCTTTGTGCTAAGTGCGGAAGTTAGCCTAGATCTGGGAGTACGAACACAAATAGTGGTCTAGCAAAAGCGCGAGAATCAAAAGAAGTTTTTTTGAAATTTCCTTCAGGTAGACCTGAATATCAAGATTCATTTAGCTCTCTTTTTATAAATTAGTGTTGCATGCATATATTCATCGAATATACATTTGTATTAGCTGGAAGGATCCAGAGCCACTTATCCGAATAATCAAGCAAAAATAGACCAGAATAACTTGATGAGCGAGAGAGTAGACAAATATCAAATTATTTTTTGAACTGTAAAAGTTATATATTGCTTAACGTGTTCTGAGTTTTTATTAAAACGAAGCTGGATTTGGACTCGAAAGCAAACTCGTTTGATTTCGAAAAGGTAGGAAATAACGAGCCCATAAACAGCAACAATAACACAACAACAGTCTGAATTAGAGAAAACTGAGACAATTGTGGCGCTGATCCACATAAAATATATTTAAGGCCGACTTAACTGCGCTTATGAAAAACAAGCGATGATTCAAGGTTCTTACACTAAATTTTGTATCTATATGAGATTTTTAACAATTTATTCTAACTCTAATTGCATCTCTTTCCGACTGAGCAAAACGAGTAAACTTTTGACGAAGATTTATCGTATTGAAACACTTACCGTATAGAAACTGAGTTGTTTAGTCCACTTACAATAGAGTTAACTTCAGAAGGCATACAGTTTATTGTTCATGGATAATATGGACATGGATTCAACTGATGTTTTTGATTTAAAGTGTGCTATTTGCTGCGAGGACAATACGTGGGCTTAGTATCTCAGCTGCAACGAAGCACGTAAATGCAGCTCATGTAAATATCTGTAAATTATCTTAGTTTCTCTATTTACACAAAGCAGCAGTCCAGCTTGCGAGGGTTGATTAATAAGTAATGATAATGAATATAAACCAAGGTGATTAAACTTAAAAGATATATTTATTTTTCAACATAATCTTCTAATTTAAATACATTTAGTCCATCTTTTTTCCAAACCCAGGATACCCTTAGAAAAAAATTATTTATCTTGACTCTCCCAAAATGCCTCAAAAGCGGCCATCACTTCGCTATCATCTTCAAATTTCTTACCCCAAAGGTGTTTCTTGAGCCGAGGAAAGATGTAGAAGTCACTAGATGATGTAAAAAAAGTTTTCCGAGGAAATATGTAAAAGTTCGAACCCTGTTTTTAAGCTGCAGCTATCGAAACTGGAGCCTTGTGAGCCGGTGCGTTATCTTGATGAAACAGAATTCCGGCTCGCAGATTGCCGCGTCTTTTTTCCTTCACTTATTCCTTCACTTCCTTATTTGGCCTGCGTAGTAAGAGCCGTATATAGTGGCTCCCTTTTCCAAATATTCCACTATGATAATTCCTTCAGCGTCCCAAAAAACTCATGCATAACCTTCCCCGCCGAGCTCGACACTTTGAACTCCTTCGGCGATGGTAAAGAAGGTTGCTTCCATGTCATGGATCAAAATGGTAGATTCAAATCTCATCTATGATCACGAAACGTGACAAAAAAAATCTCCTGATCTGCCTGGAACTTTTCGAGATTCACTGTCGAAATGTCGACTCGTTTCTTCTTTTGCCAGTCGGTTAACATTCTTGGCCCCCAACGCGCAGAGACCTTCTTCATATGTAATTCGTGTGCAACGATTCTTTGAACACTGCCATTCGAGATCCCTGTGACCTCAGCTACTTGACTAGTCGTCTCTCTTCGATCTACTAACATGACATCTTTGATTTTTTTTACATTGTCTTCAGTGAGGAACGTGGTTGGACGTCCTTCGCGGTGTTCGCCTTCATTGGATGTTCCTTCCAGCTTAAACTCCTTAGCTCAGTGTGCAACGGTGGAATATGGAGGAGCAGAGTCCCCTAATGTTTCCACCATGACGCCGTGTATGTCTCTGGTAGACAATTTTTTTCAAACAGTGGTACTTAATGGCAGCTCTTATTTCGTTGTTCTTTATTTTGATATTCTCTCTTCGACTGTTCGTATTCAAATAAATGTACCTCCCTGGAACCATGGCCTATTTAGATGATTTTTATGCTGATTTAGTGAGTATATGTCATGAATCAAGGAAATAAGATTACGACAATAGGTTTTCGCTGTTCGGCGCTGCATCTTATTTCGTCACGTACCGGAGACCGGCGAATCAGGGAAAAATAGTCGAGTGTCTGAATTTTATTGAATTTTTCTTTTCATTGTATAAGATTTGCATCGCCTACTTCTAAACATAAAATTCAAGTATAACACTTATGGCATATATCAATTAAAATTCTCAACAAATGCTAATGTTACATTAAACTAATTTACCTAATGAAATCTACTGAATTTATGTACCGGACTTTAAAATAGTAGACACAGCGCTGCCTAATTGATCATTTGCCATAAATGATCATTTAAGTGCTGTCTATCATTTGCTAATTCTAAATAAACATCGTTCAATTACTAAATTAAAATTCATTTAAATATCGCTTAATGATACTTTAGCTTTAGTCATTAATCCTTGAATGAGCTGTGAGCTCATTCAACCATGCAAAATTATAGTAATTTCTTTGTAAAAACTCATCTATTTCAATAATTTTCACGTCAATCTTCCTCCATTTGTGCTCAAATTTAATGAATTACAGCATAAAAGAGGCAGCATACACTTCAAGCAGTTTCAATTGCTCCATTTCAGATCAGCAATTTAAGTGCCCGTCTGCCTAGACTTGCAACATCCAATAAACTCATTAACAGAAACATTTGGACACAACCGAAAACAGTACTCTTCATTCACCTAAAAACCAGTTATTTCTGGATAATTTCTAGGCGTGTTTGCATCTTATTTCGTCATAAGTAGGCGTGGTCACGCTCATGTCGCAACCTTTAGTACTTGATCCATGAGTATATGTGGTAGTTATAAAAAATTTTTTTATGTATTTTATCCGAACTGGAAATAACTGATTACCATTACTTATTGATCAGCCCTCGTATATTTGTTCTTTTTACCAAATGATTTGGTTTGCAGCATTTATCTTTCATATTGTTTGACGTACGCAGGTATCTTGAAATATGAACTTTACTTGAGTTTTACTCTTCCGGTTCGATAAGAAAATAATCAAAACTGAACAAAAAATACTTTCAAAAATAGTGACCTGTTTTCGGATAAATGTTACCCTCCTGGTCTGATATGGACAGCTATTCCTGCGCAGGGGTATCTTTTTTTCTTTTTACACTATGAAGGATATTTCAGAGATCCGACTCGTCCATTTATGTATTTCGGATTTGGCCCTAAGCTCCTTGCGTCACTTAATCCTCGGGCATCTGCGCTACTTCGATTTTTGTCACGTCGCGGGCGGGTTTTGTATACCACTTTATCAATATGCCTATAAACGATTGATAAGGTAGGGAAGTAGCGCTACTTTATCGGCAGCAAGTTTGTCTCTGTTGGTGCAATCGATGAATACCGCATGAGTTTAAATTTTTCCTGCAGCAAGCGACTGAGTGCGGCTTCCACCACCTGAGACAACTGCTTGACTTTAGTTGCTCACTTGGGACACCTTGCAGCGCACTGATGAAGCTTCAACACCCTTCACTCAGTGCCACAGCCACACCAAACCGCAGAAAAAAATCCAGACTGAAAGTTAGCGTTTGCCGAAGTGATGAAACTACCAATACTCGAAGCAAATCCTGATTCTCCCTTAACTTGATTGGGGTCACTACTATTTTGTGTTCAATAATCCAGGTGTGCTCGGTTGCCTCGTGGTTTTTTGTTACCAAGTATACCAAATACGCGTCCGCCACTTAGGCAGGACATATGTTTCACGAATGCTGCCTTGGACGTCCCTCATCTCCTGTACCGTTTGGTGAAGACTTATCATACGTTATGTTGGCTCCGTGGATTGTGAGGCTTGTTTGGAGAGCTTATGCAGTTCGTACAGATTGATGTCCTGGTCACTATTAGATACACAAAGCATATTTGTTCCAAACATTCTATGGAAGTGTACTGTCTTCACATGCAATTTTAGCAACGAAGGGCTTTCATCTGTCAAGATGCTAGGTCCCCTCTTTCGGGGCAACCCACATAGGTCAGTTCCAACTACGGGAGGCATTGAGATATCTGGGTAAAAGATGGTAGAACGATGGTGGACTTGATTCGCGGCCACTTTCGCAACCTCCAGGGACGACCTATTCGGATCAAATCCACCATCATTCGGACAGGAGTCAACGCCAGCTGGATCTGGTAGAATGGAATAATGTTCTTTCGACGGATATGCAACGTTTCCTCCTTGGTGCATGGCGCTTGATTAGCCTGATTAGGCCGTTGATCACCAAATTCACATAGACTCCTCTAGCTCTTGAGCTTATCTGCCAAGTTGAATGAGCGACCAATCGCCGTAGTCAGGTGGTAGAAATGTCGGCCACATTTTTGCGATTAGAGCCTGATATGCATATACCCCAGAGCGATCCACATCGTATCATAACAGTGCCTTGCACTCAAGCAATTTCACCGACGATCGAAACGGTTGCTCCGTTGACACGCTCCTTCGCGAACCATAGCTTGAGGGTGTCAGACAAATTAGAAGTAAAGTTTAGTTCACCCTTCTTAGTACTAGAGATATCAAAATTTAAAACATGATTCAAAAATATTGATCTTTTGTCTAGGAATTTGGGATCAATTTGAAAATTAAAAAAAAAGTTGCCAAATTCGCATTTCGGCACATTAGTTAAAAATATTGGCATGACACGCAAAGTTTAATCTTTTGATACAAAACCATCTGGCTAATCTGTGTGTATGCATCCTTAGGTTTTCTATTCTTAAGCTGCCATGACAAAAGCGGTGATAGTTGCACGAGAATACAGGGTCTGAAGTGTGAGATGGGCTCCTTTTTGGACAAACTCACAAGGCTGACGCTATATGATACTGATAGATACAGATCATATAGATGGATATGAGAACCGATTCGGTCCAAATATATTTGAATATTGTAGCACTGTAAGCCTAAAAAAAGCTAAATTAATGTTCTACGATTTCAAAATAAATTCCCACTATCTTTATTCAAGCCTCTTTTTGGAAGAAGGCAGACTGATTTTTGATTTTTTGACTAATTTGGGATATACTTCATGTCATGTTGTAAACTTTCCCATCCGATTTTCATGCCTATTACAAATCATAGACAAGTCATGAAGAATCAAACACCACCTTTAATTATTGGAGCACAACAATTGACAATCTGAGTACAATGTTTCTGTTGTAATATACGAGTACTTATCAAATCTAAGGAAAAATTTGATCAAATACTCATGACTACGTTTTACTTTAGCTAGGTGAAGCACGCTTACTTTGTGAGGACGGTTTTTTTATGATGATAATGCCAACGCTTAAGGGTTTGCTTTTTGAACCTAATGATTAGCTATGGCAGTAGGCAGACGTGCATGAAAGACACCGATTTAATTATTCTATTTATGCGGTTAATTGGCCCTTTTTTCATTTGTGGCGCGTTGGTTTTATACTCAGTCGCCAGCAACGAGTTATGGTGACACTCAATAGAGCGCTGATATTATGCCCATTGGTCGGTTTTTTAAAGAGAACACAAGACGAACAAATACAACCCGGAACTTACAAGGGACTAGAACCCACAGGCAGTAGAGGTAAAACTGGACTTGATGCCCCACACAGCTGTTACATGAATTTCGCCGATAGACGTCGGGCTAATATGTTTGTGTTTTTGTGGTTGTGCGTTTGCTTTTGGGGCTTCTTTTCTTTCTTTTTTTGGTTTTTCTTAATTGTTTTATCTTCTTTTTTATTTTTTTGTATAATTTTGTCTGTTTTCCTCAATTTTTCACCCCTTCTACCACCTTTCGCCCTCTTGTGGTGGGATTGCCCGGGTGTGGGGCATCAAGTCCAGTTTACCCGCAGTAGATACCTACCTCGGAGTGGTGTCTTAGCGAGCAGAGCGATAGATCTCCCAACGACAAGCACCCTAAGTATGCATAGAGGACTTAGGAAGTTACAGCCAATAATCATTCTCAATCACCAAAATGTTTTCAACAAGGCTGTTCTAGCCATGTCAAAGCTGGTTTAAAATAGTTTCTGCTCAAACACTGGAAGCAAGTTATTCGATGCTCTATATTAACAATACATAATACGTAGTCGTGTCAGATGGGATTTCACTTTCGAAGGGCAAAAAAGGATCTCATAGGACTGTTGCGAAACAGCTTCGCTAAACCAGCACCCACACACACCCACAAACATTGGGAGTGCAATGCTGCATGCGACGGTCGAATGTTGGATTGATGCAAAAAAACTTGCATTATAGACTTGGATAAATTTGATCTATTGATTTTTCTTTGTATTAGTAACTTTACTAGCATTGCCATTTGAAAACAGGCTTTGTCTGTGCATTTGACTGTCGCATGTATCATTGTACTACAACGGGTTCGCTGACCTGAGCGCAGCTGATTTGCAGCAATACTTGCATCAGCTGTGTTATCGGGCCAGCGAAACGGGAAATATTTGCGTGCTGGTTGTGCGAAAACGATTGAGAGACAGCTGAGCAATGATGGAAAAGAAAACGGGACGTGGCGGTAACGGAGATGAGGCTTGGGAGGTTGATTGCTGGGTGAATAGGAGACGATCGTGGCATTCGGAGGTTGGAACGGAAAAAGAATAGAGGTTTGGGGAATTTGAAAGAGAATTTTCGCAGAGTAAAAACTTTGGAATTCGGAAATATTTGGAACAAGTACGAGTTCGGAAAGATCTTGCGAAATTGTGCATAGCGAAAAATTTGAATTGGGGAAAAATCTTGGAAATCCAAATTTCGGAGCGAATGTGGGGGATAAGAACGACTAAAAGAAGGACTCTATTGGCGAACTTGATTTGCTGTTGGAACCAGCTACACATGTTATTACTCTCAACCTGCATTAAAAGGACAGCATTAGTTAAGTAATACCAAAAATTCGGATTGATGCAAAAAAACTTGCATTATAGACTTGGATAAATTTTATCTATTGATTTTTCTTTGTATTAGTAACTTTACTAAACAAATAATAATTTCGATAACGGATAGTGAATTACCTACTTTGTAATGGAATTTTGGTCCTATTCTTAAATATGGTCATTATTAATTATTATGATTTTGGTGTGGGCTTTGTAAACTAATTATAAGTTTGAGATATTCTATTTTCCTTTTGTAATCAAAAATCTCTGATGAAAGTTGTAAACCAGTTCCGGCCGGGGTTGGGTATAATTTAACCCACACATCTTCTGTTGAAGGTTATTTGTCTGAATACTTTCTTATGCTTTAATTGTTTTTTTTTTCTAAACATAGTGTTCATAAAATTCCTTTGCATTATTGTTTCTTTTGCTTCTTTATTAATTTTCTGAGTAGAATGTATATAATGAATATGCAATAAATAGATATTATAATGATTCTTACGGAAACTTTTCTTTTCCTTTCTCCTCAATTTTTGTAGTTGTTTATGGTGATGTATCAAATGTTCTACCTGTTGTTTCGTCTGCGTGCCATAGCACGTAAAGATTCTTCCGCCCGACAACCCACGCCATACTGAACTAGTCGGCTGGGGAAAGGCACGCCGGGCAAAAGAAGGAAGGTATTTAAATAAATATATATTGGCTCGGCTCGGCTGCTTTCGGGTTTCGCAACAGGTCTTCTAAGTTGACGGTAGTAGACGAAATTCGTTTCTAGTTAGAGTTAGCGGGACATAGATCTTGCATCCAGGGGACGCAGAGTCCCACAAACATTGAAACTTCCACCATGAGCATAAATTTTGACGAATCATAACATTTTCAACATGAATCAGCGGAGTCGAGAACGTTCCCATTGCTTTTCGAGGGTTACACACCAACGTTGACAGCGAATTTCAAGAAAAATAGAAACATGACATCACATCAGTTACGCAAATACTTTCTACTCTTCATCAGAATCATGCAATCAGTTTAATATAATGCAAATAATATACAGCTTTTCATCATAAAAAAAACTGCCATGTTAAGCATATCTCACACCTTATTTGGATAGTGCATTCTTTACATATAGTAATTTGTTCTTCGTACATAGATACCTTATGCATACTTGCATTACTCTGAGTCATATTACTTCCTCGTTAATATAACAACACCATTATAAACAATTTCATCAAGACACATTCAATTTATATCTGATAGCGCAGTGCAAACATTAAAAAAAAATGAGGTCAACAACATTGCTTGCTAGTGATAAATTTATCTTATCATTACACCATTAATTGTTATGTTCCCGTGTTTACTTTTCCAATATACCGAGAATACAGTAAAATCAAGGCTAGATACTTTTATAAAATTGTGTGAATAATACATAAGTCATTTTCAGTTGAAATGTAATGCATGTAGAAATCATTTCAATTTTGTATTCAATCATATTATTGGCGATCGATATTTTACAGTTTTTAATTACAAACGTGAGATAATGGGGCTATCTTTTTTTTACGTAAATGGACAATTTAAATCAGTCAAACATTTTTGTTTGTGTGTAGTAAACAAACACATTCATCAAGTTTATAGTAAAAGCTGTCAGCATATAATCCTTTTAAGAATCATTAACACCGAAACTTTGCCCCTGAAGAGTCATCGTAAATCAAATGAATACACACTAAGGCGATTTCGAGGAAGTTTTTATAGAATAACTGAATAAATCTTCTCGACCATTCAAAGCTTCAACAAAATTTGCAAACTTTGATCATAAGTTCTTTAAATTTAATCCAAATACGATTATGCTTTTCATTACGATCGTTCATGATCACTCGTATCGTATCTATGAGTGTATCTATGATACTATTTGAATTCATGCTTTCATGTTCGCTATAATTCCATTTCAACTTGATATCTATAATTACACCCTGCGATTTGTAGTCTGGTTTTCTGCTAAAGATCAGAATGTCAATGTGCTTGGCGGAATGTAATAGACCGATGAAATGTTTGTATCAGCAACATAACACTATCTTCGAGCAACATAGCGATTGATTTACGCTGACAATGAAAGCATCTGGTAATTTTGAATCTAGACTTGAAATGAATATTTAAGAGCCCTTTTTGAAAAAAAAATTCACCACACTTCCACTACTACTCGCTACGCTAGACAAAAACGAACAACCGCGACGTTGAAATGTTCAGTTCACGCAGCGAAACTTTATACATTCGAAACGGAGTAGGATAGATCCGCAGCGTGGCCAAGGTCATTATACAATGTTTTCATTACGACAGAATTAAGAAAAAAATTCTTTATAAATAAATTCTCCTTGACTAAACATATTTCATTGCTTCTAAGCACGGAACGTGATGTGTAGATCAAGATCCGATTCGTTCTACGCGCTCTTCTTGATTTGTCGTCATGGCGAGAGTTCACCACATCACAACCATCAGATCAGTCCTGCTGACTGTTTTGTTTAATGTTTATTTATCTTTTCGATCCTGAATTCAATATTTCAAAGATTTTTACCTAATTTCTTCTAGACGAGCGTTTGCGATAGCATGCAGAGTCTTGAACTTGTCGAAGTATGTTTGATTTTCATGGAGCGCAAGAGCCTTCAGTTAATTAATTTTATCTAATGTTTTTCTTTCAATCATTTGACGCTAAGTGTAGTGTATATTTAATACGATAAGTGTTGAGGAGAATATGGCTGACTTTAGGCGGCACAGAGAGCCGAAATTGAAGTGTTTATGCCATTTAAAGTTTGTTTGAATAATATTACTTTGTAATTTACTTGAGAGAGGAGATTAAATGCTAGTACAGTACGTTTGGCGGATTTATTTTGTAATATTCTACATGAGAAGTAACTAAATATACACACTAGCTCATACATTAGTGAGTTAAGTATGCTTGTGGTACATAAGTTCGGTATTTAATTAAGGTTGAGGAATATAATGTTTATTTAAAAAGCATGTGGCAGCTACAAACCCATAATTTGTGGCAATTGAGTTTTAATTATTTTATTTTGTAATATTACACAAGAGAATAGGATTTAGAAGCGAGGATGTTAGCTCGATTATGCTATTTACATATTTATATCACGTAGAGACAGCTGACAGTTGTAAAATAGTCGACTGAAACACAAATTAAATGTATCGTCAATTCTGAATCGTCAAAAAATTCTTTGGTGATCGATTTACTATTTGCAGTTACCCTGCGCATGCCAACTTTCCCGGAAACTGAAAAAATGAATATCGCTGCATAAGATTATGTGGAGCATGCTGCTACAGAATAACATTTCTGATTTTCACGAATAAGTAAACTGATACTGACTGAGCTGTTGTGTTTCAGATGTATAAACGATTCTGATTGATACACACATCACACATCATTTTCAATTTAATGTGGTGATTCTTCCCTTGCTAAATATATATTCCAATTTTATCTTTCAGCACAAACTTTGTTGGGTACTTTGAACAATGTACATGCTCACAGGTCAACATACATATTACACTGAGGAAACTGAGCGAGTCTAGTATTTTTTTGGGGAAAAATTTTATTGCGGAGATTTTATTTTCAGCTCCCATTGTGCAAGTTAGAGAATTCGCTCAATGTAACCCACCACAGTTAGCACAATTTAGATTTTTTAATTTATTTACCAAACAAGGCAACATACATTAACAATTCAATATAACAACATAACAACATACATATTTTCCAACACATAAGAAAACAAAATACATCACAACTTTTATTTTAGTTACTTTACTTTACAATATATTTTATTTTGATTTTAGCTAAATTGATGGGCAAATTAAGTGGGATCAGGATGTTGATAGGGTCTTTAATAAGTTTATTCTAAAAGTGTGTTTAGAGATCCCCGAAGCGTAGTTGCTGCTTATAGAGTTGAATATTCTACAGCACCTATTTATGGGCTCGTTATATGCATAGTTAGTGTGGTGATTGAACTCCTTGAGCAGAGTTGCATACCTAGTGCGTCTTGGTTGGTCATTGAAAATAATTTTGCTGGAGAGAGCTTCAACATTGACTGCACCACTTATAATATCAAAGGTTAGGCATGCACTTAACAGTGTTTTTCTAGAAGAGAGAGGCATTAAATTAAGAAGGCTCAGTCTGGTTTTGTAAGAAGGAAGATGTTGGAAGTCTTTTGGATCATAGAGGTCCCTCAAAGCGAAAAGTAAAAACTGTTTCTGAACAGATTCTACTCTCTCACTATGCAGCTCAAAAACTGGGCTCCATATTATGCAGGCATACTCCAATAGAGCACACACCAGAGTGATATATAATGACTTGGTAACCCATATATTCTTGAACTCTTTAGCACGTCTCTTAATGAATCCGAGCTGTTTATTAGCCCTGGCAAGGATTTTGTCATAGTGGAGATTGAACCGCATCTTGTTGTCCAATACTACCCCGAGATCTATAATATGATCAACCCTATTCAATATGGTGTTGTTAAGGCAATAAGAATACTTTTTGATCGTATTCTTACGGGAAAAGCTTATTACATGGCACTTGTTAATGTTAAGATTCAAATTATTCTCATTGCACCATTGTTCGAGAGATTGAAGCTTGGATTGTAGAAGGATTACGTCAGATTGCGTGTTTACGCTGTGGTAGATTTTTAAGTCGTCTGCATAAAAGAGATGGGGTATACCAAGCAATGTCTCAGAAAGATAAGAAATTAAGATGTTAAAAAGCAGGGGACCTAGATGACTGCCTTGCGGTACTCCAGAAGATGCGAAAACTCTTTTAGATAAGTGGCCCTGGAATTTAACAAGCTGAGTTCGATCGCGAAGATAAGACTGGAGCCAATCAAGAAGAGACCCTGATATACCAAAGTTGCGAAGCTTGTATATTAGAGTTTGATGGTCAACCCGGTCGAAGCCTTACTAAAGTCCGTATAGACTGCGTCAATTTGACTTCCTTTTTCCATTTCACAGAGCACATCAGAGACCAGGATCATGAGATTGGTAGAAGTCGATCTACCCTTTCGAAATCCATGTTGTTGCTCATTTAGAAGAGGGTCGATTATGCGAGTAAGTTTTTCACAAACTAACTTCTCAAAAAGTTTGGGGATAACAGATAGAATAGCAATCCCCCGATAGTTATCGACTGATCGTTTATCACCACTTTTGAAAATAGGCGTAAGGTATGAAGATTTCCAGAGAGATGGAAAAACACCTATGGAGAGGGATTTATTGAAAATTTGAATGCATTTATTTGAAATATGTAATTTTCATTACTTGATCGTTAAAAACCTAATTGATAATTGTGGAGCATAGAAACCAGTCAAAATTATTAAGCTTTGTGTTTTAGAGAAATAGTTTGGGAGAGGTGAAAATAAAAAGGTTATTTTTTTCAAATAAATAAAAGTAAAAAAATGCGTTGAATTATAATCATTCCAGTTCATTTTTACTTCAAGGGCCAACTGTTAAAAATATTTAAGAAATTTCCCAATTATGTTCCTGGTTAGTTATACATCATTTTCAGGGGAAAATCAGGGTCAATTAAGTTGGATACGGAAGATCTGCACATATATGCATATATCATCTTTTAAGTATCAAGGAAAACATTTGATCGGATATGCTCATTGTCAATATTCGAAAACCGTTGATTACAATCTAAAATCGGACACTTAAAGCGAAATATCTAGCAATGTTTTGCATGGAAATTAAATTGACTTCAATAGTGCTAATGCAGCGTGCCAAACAGGTAATTTTTAAATTTTGAATTATTTACTTAAAAGTCAGTAGATGATTTCCTACTCTGTTTCCAGCAAATAATAGCAAGCATGGTTTCAATTGAGTATAGAACTCCATGAGGCGATTGAATTTCACCATTATGGTATCGTTCTCAGCCAGTGCTGACTCCAAGCGTAGCATTAGTGGCATTTTTTGCACCTCTATCAAGATCAGGTCAGAATAGGAGCATTGAAAACAAAAACTCTTGAATTAGTGGTCTGACTGAGTCAGTTAATCTGATTGGGAAAAACAGTATATAGCCAAATGTGTAGTGACTTCACCACTCTGGCACTGTACCCTACCTATCTGTATGTGGCCGATGGTACTATGATCTGGCATTCGATAAAACTCTCATTCGTTTACCGCACGCCGTTTAAGTAAAAAGCTAAAAAAATGTACAAATTACATAAATTTTACAATATCTTATATACATAAGCACAGTAGATATTAAGGATAAACTCTCTAATAGCCGCCATATTCTGGAAATCATTTGGTTCCTTTGATTAGTTGGATAGTATCCTTTAAGCCGCTAAAGATGAGATAAGTCAGAAGGCGTCCTAATGGGGCCGATCTATTAATGGCCAGAGCCAGGCACTGGCACATGAGATGGAAAATTGACTTTTCTGAGCCACACCCCGCCAAAAATATTTGAACCCTAAGCCCAAACACTGAGTGCCCCGCACTAAGAAACAGTCCACAGCTACTACTCAGCGAAGATCTCAACTACTAATTAACAGCAGTCTGATGAGATGCGTGCTAATGGGGATCCGAGAATGCCTTGTGATCACACAGGGTTTTTCTTAGCGTCCTCAAAGCAATTTTTATCTAATGTCCAGTTTGACAAATGACGTCGATATACTTATGGAGAATTAGGGGGCCCAGTAGCCCTGCTCGCTAAGGCGTCAGGCCGAAAAGCGGCGTGCTACGGGGCCTGCGGGTTCGAATCACGCCAGTGCCATGGCTGTAAGTGTGAATGCGTGTGACTGCCTATGAGAGTGGCAAATGGGCCCAAACTGGTGGTCTAATGCTGGCCGCGTTCCCGGCAGCCCTCTTCACTAACCTAACCTAACCTACTTATGGAGAAACATCAGGTCAACCAAAGCATTATAAAACCAATCACAGCTTTTTCTGCTACTTTGTTTTTCGATAGTAGCTTTGCGTGAGGGATGAGCTCCAAGTACAAAATTTTTTCGTCAATGCAAACTCTGTATAATCTGTACTTTCTCGCGAATAGTACTAGCTTTATCCTACTGGGGTTTACATTCTTTGCGTTGAAGAAGCGTCCTGAAGCGAACATGACACCACTCTGTCCTTCAAGAGCTGCTCAATAAAAGTTATCCGCCGAAATCAAAAAACAGTCCAGCGGGTGCCTCGGCAATCACAGCATATCTACTGTAGTTTAAAGCCTCTACAATATCTAGGAAGACAGCAAGCGTATAGATCTCAATTTTGTCAGTGAGGACGTGAAGTACAATTTCATTAGAGTTGGCTTTGGTGTAAGCATCCTGTCATAGCGAAAAATACAAAGGATCAGTTGACATTTTGATATGGGACCATTTTAGTAAGACAGACCTAAAACATATTGGACGATAGATTTAACGCACAAAACTTTCCCTGCTTTCATAATATTAACAACTTTTGTTTTTCGCCAGCTGGCAGCAGCAAATGAGAAGCGCAAACCTGCTTTATATACAATATGACCCTCAGTCGTAGCGTAGAGTCATCTCTATAAACTGTGGGATATCAACCGGCAGGGCGCCTAAGTGCCCGTTGATTTGAACGCCTCCAAGGAGTTTACGGGCCACCTCAATTAGGAGTTTGAGATCGTATGAGGCAGCGAAAAGCTGATGGCCTGCTTCGCTTGAAGTGTCAGATATGCTGGGTTGATGGTTCTCAGGGAAATGTTTGTTCATAAAGAGAGTCAATGCCTTCAGGGCACTCAGTGCATTCTACAGCCTTCGATGTTCAACTTAAGACCTTATATAGACGATTTGACTCATTAATACTTTCTATATTGCCACAAACGGATCTCCACGAAGTTCTCTTCGCATCGCGTACGGCATACTTAAAAATCATTAGGTCACTTTTATACTCTAACTAGTCGTTAAACCTTTTACCGCTGTTAAACTCTTTTTTCTCTTTCTCTCTCCGTGGGGTGGTAATTCTCACATTCTAACATGGGGGCTTAGACATCTTCTCGGGTTTGAGTTAGGTGCACGTTGCCCTAAATGCAGAATTGAAAAAGCTAGCAAGAATGTTAACCATTTGATTCAAAATGATTTAAGAACTATACAACAAGTATATACAAGTAAGGCAGTTGTTGCTGCTTTAAAATGGAGAAGAATTTGAAGTACCCTCACCATTATCAAGCAGGCTCAAGTTGAGGCCCTCTGCGAACGCTAGGACGCACCTGACTTCCTTACTTTGTTTATCAAGTCGGGAGGTCTAGACGCCCGCCTTAATTAGAGGTTTTGCCTCTGATTTGCGCTCGGAGTATTCCCAGGATAAGTAATTGATCTTTTGCTGGATAACTGCTCTACTATCACAGCAACCTGCTTGAGCTTCTGTTTGGCGGACTCAGGGTCCTTTCACCCAAAGCGATTGACGTTATCGATCTTAAATACACGTAAGGTCAATTCATCGACCCCGTTCAATGAGAGCGGTACCGCCTCTTGATTTAAAATGATAAGATTTTCCCATCGATTTCAAATAGGCTCACGAATATCGCCCACCTTCTAATTCTCAGGAAGGTCAGGGCTGAGGACCCTTAGCATCTCCAGAATTTTCTCTGGATCAGAGCGGGATTAATAAATCCGTGGTTCGACTGCGGGTTTCATATTTTGGCACCACCTTAATAAATGGTTCTTTGTTACAATAATAATTTTCTAAACACCAATTACGATTTTGGATCACTTTACCTGCCAGTCAATGTAAATTTTATACTAAACCAATAGCCAATCAAAGAAGTTCCCTAGATTTGGGTGAAAATTTCTCTATTTTTTTTTGTAGCATGAACTATACTATCTAGAGAATTTAGAATCTATCCAGAGAATCATTCAAAAGAAATCCACCCCGCAAAGTATAATCACAAATCTGAAAATTTGGCGATCCAGCATATTTAGTATGGTAAATATGCAAATATTACGAGAACAAAATCGTTAAATGCTCTCGGCGGACGTAAATATTACTTAAATCTTGGGGAAAACTCCCTAGATTGGCATCTCTGCATCAAACTTTCTTTGAATTTTTTCATACCCTGTTCAGTTCAAACAATCACTCTCCTTACAGTGAACTTGGTGATCATAGAGTTCATTATTTTGACACAATCAAATTTCAGTCACATTTTTAATAAAATACCAGAAATCAACGCGGAAATTTATCAATCTACTGTCTTTTGCAACAACAACTGAAATTAAATTGCTTCAATCACTTTGAAACTGATCTATGCGCCTATTTTGATTCATGGCACACGTGAGCGAACACCAAGGCCAATTTACCCAAAAACTTTTGACGAACATGAAAAGCCCGCTTTTTATGTGTGATACGAATTAAGTTTACGACCGTTTTAGTACCTCTGAGTAGCAACACTCTATCTGTCAAATGAATAGACCAGGCATATTTCGTACCGGTAATGGATCAGCTCAACATAAGCTTTGATTTTCATAGTGCAAAGTCCTACAGTTGAACTAACGAAAAAACGTAGGTTGATTTTAGCGTCCTTGATCTTGAATTAGCATGGACGCAAAGTTCAAGTGGTTTTCAAGCCGTACGTTAACGTAGGTCATTACGGTCTGTATTCAGAAGTTGTTGAAGTACCTATTTGGAAGCATACCGGTTTGACTTTGATTCACACTAAATATCTAGATACAGCTGAATGTTCAGTAATGTTTGTGGTTGAGTATTTAGATAGTTGTAATTTAGGAGGTGTAATTTAATTGGATTTAAGCACACCGACAAAAAAATAATAATTCTTTCAAACTTTTTTTTTTTAAACAAATCAATGTTTCCACTGCCGCAAAGTCTACTAAATTTAAGCATGAAATGCAATCTTTTTATATCTCTACAATATTAAAAAACATCTTCAGCCTGACATTGACTCATTATAACAAAAACAATCTCCATCGGACCCGAATCATCCCAAATGAACTACCGAAAATTAATCACCATATATATCTGACATCTGACTATTGTACGGAAATCATTCTTTTAACTTCTGAACAGAATGTGAAAGTAATTACGATAAGTTGCACTCAAGCTGCTTGCTGACTTCACACTTGCTTGCCAGCTAACCGAAAACATCTTACTGCTGTCGTATCTTTTTGTGCTCACCATAGTGCTCGTAGATGATGTAATGCATAAATTCTTCACAGCGGGAGCCCACTCTATCACGTGTTCTGCACTGTGTGTCTCGAGCAATGTTTATCTCGAGGAAAGTATCTTAGCACTCATAAAGCGTCGTATCTTGAAGAGGTAAGTAGGTGTTTCATAAAAAAAAAGTTTATCTTTCGATTCTAGCTCGATTCCAGATGAATCAGCAATTCAACAACGATCTATTGATTCGACCAGTCATTTATCCGTACATTGCGGAGTTTTGGGAGTAACTTGTATTGTGACACAGAGCTGCGACGTGTAGGTGGACGTTTTTTTTAATTTAATGGGAAAAATTGACAGGGTTGACGTCTTTATTTTTGATCAACAATAAAATGTTTAAGCATTAGAAACTCTGAAGCAATTCTGTTGCAATTCACAGATTTCATCATGTTTGGATTATAAACTCATGACTCAGATATTTCATGGGCAAAGCTTTTCTTTAAAATTTGACTGTCATTGTTTTATTTACATGGTAACACTACTCCCCAAAGTTCGACCAGGTGAATAAGACGACCACCACGTGTGACTCAATCTAATCTCCTCGAAGCTACGTGTATTCAGATTACAGTCCTTTCTCCGATTAGACCATCATTAGCGTCATCATATTTTACTTTCACAACAATACTAAAACCGACAGCCTCTTTGCTCGACACGATCACATTTATTGTTCCCCAACAATCGATTGAGTGTGATGTGTGATTCAATCGAAACGGATCGATCGATAGATCGGTTTTGCGTTTATTGAACTCAGACGAAATACGATGCCATACTGCTGAGTCGATCAGCCGATCGATCGGTTAATTGAGCCAATGCGGATTGCTAGGCCTACTTTTCAGTTAGTGTGCTGCGGTATCTATTTACAGAAGTGGTCGGAGCAATCTGCACTTTAACACGTTTAATTAAAGATTATGCGGATGGAATGCGTGCCATGAAAATATGTACGACGTGTGTGAATGTCGTGTGGACTCATTAGATATGTATACAGGCTGGGGTGTTATAGATTTTCCTAGTTGTATGCTTGGTGCTTTATTATAAGATAATGACTAATGTCGAGATGTGGAAGATACATTTCCATATAAATTGTTTCTATCGTTAGAACAATATAGTGTATGCATATTTGATGTTGAGTTTCATGTGCGGTGCAATTGGGGCTAACTGGCTTTTAAGTGCGTGTTCAGCTGTTGTGAAAATTGTGTAATGTTTTCACTAATAACAGCTGGATCAGGGACTAAGTGATTTTGATTATTATTTTATTACAGTGTGAAGGAATTTACATTAATTTGAGAATGATACTTCCTGTTTTTATGATTGATTCGAAAATTGTTAAGTTGTTGAAGTCGCGAATTAATAAGCTTTGTAAAAGTATTTTTTCGTAAATAAATATATGGTCACACTGTAAAAATCTACATAACGCAGTATTTAAGGTCATAGCAGTTACCGCAGTATTTATGGTACATAGTACCCTGAACTATAAAATATAGCTTAAAGCCAAATTGCCATACATTACGGGCTCCTCTGCTATGTAGCATGGTGTTAGCTTCTATGTAACATAGTCTCAACTAATGTGAACAGAATCTCTGCACGAGTCGTTAAAGTATGATAAATAGAAACAATTTTCTAATAAGCTCATGTAGCCCAGTGGGTAGAGCGTCGGTTCTTGAAGAATAAGAACAAGAAGAATAGGAGTTTGTAGCAAATTAAAAATTAAAATATAAAATTTCTATTACACAAATATTAATTTCCACAGTCTACGATGGCCAAAATTGTTAAAAACAAAGGCAATTTCGCTTTTACTTTGCCTTTTTTAGAGTTAATGCATGGTGTTGGGGGCTATAATACATGTCGTTGGGAGCTATAAAACATAGTACCTACTCCTATGAATTTTTCGACATGCATTATAGTTTCAGGTGATATAGTTTATTGCAATCCCGAAATTAACCATGTACATGACGTTATAGCAAACCTAAAGGAAGTAAATACAATCGAGGCAGCTAGGGAAATCATGAATGAAAAATTCATAAATGGTGCTTTGGAGAACACCAGATAATGGATGATACGGTGAGGAAACACAGCTCTTAAAGAAGACATTGCAAGTACAATTTAATATACAAGACAGGATTTAGGAGTGTGGGACATCAGAAATGCAGAATTGGCGAAATTTACCCAACAACATACGAGGGGCGGGTGAAAAGTTTGAAGCCTAGGGTATTAAAATACATGATGAAAGTTAAAAAAAATATTTTCCAATATAGTTCCCATTAAGTACAATGCATTTTTTTAAAACGTTGATACAGAGCTTGTAATCTGTTTAAAAAATATTTTCCGTCTTTACCCTCGAAATGCTCGTTAACGGCTGCTTTCAGTTCTTCTTCATCCTCAAAACTTCACCTCCGCAAGTCCTTTTTCAAATTCCTAAAGAGGGAGTAGTCGCTGGGAGCCAGGTTTGGGCTATAAGGTGGATGATTAATTTCTTCGAAGCCAGTCTCTCTTAAAGCGAGCCTCAAAAGTCGCACTGTATGAACAGGTGCGTTGCTTCGGAGAAACAAAATTCCTTTATCATGTTTGCCTCTTCTTTTTCATATAACCAATTGGCGTACTTTTTTCCAAAAGTCACGTTCACAATGCGGGTTCAAATTTCTTTCGCATTGTCTTTGTAGAGGTAAAAAAACTCATGTGAAAATTGAACTCCATTTCATGAACCCATGCTGTACTTTGGAGAGCTTATGGCACCTTAAAGGATAACTGGACCACTCTTTCAGGCGATTTGGGAAAATAGAAGGATTTCGGGAAAATATACGACGTTATTAGACGAAACTTTCAACATTCCCCAATTTTAGGCTCCGAAAAATAGTTGCCACTATTTTTCCGATCCCATAATCCCATAATCGGAAAAATAGAGGGTAAAACACCAGCAAAAAAGCTCAAATTGAATAAAACAGAAAAACGAACATATAAAGTTGATGATAGAGACTTAACAAGCAAATTTGGAATTTCATCTGGGCTACTTCTGGCAGTAGGGTCCAAAAGAGATATTAAGCTTTCAACATAAGGCGGAGGGGCCAAAGCGACTTCAAGCCTAATTCATAAATATAGTCGATATTACTGTTGGGACGACTGGTAGTGTCTGAAGGTGTGAAAATAGAGGAGAAAATCATAGCGAATAAACCACAGGTATCTTGGAAACAAGAGGTAAAAACATTGCTCAAAGTGAAACTCTCCGGGAAATGTTTAGAATCTATAATGGAATTAATTAAGGACGAAAAAGGTTTAGGGTTATTAGAAAGGAAGGCGGTTGGTTCGCAGAGTTTTGTAAATACTCTACGCGTGCCTTATCGTTTTTCCATCGACACATCAATAGACAGCCGAAGCGTATAAAGTATTCGGGTAAACTTGCCCTGGGAGTGTGAAGGAAAACTAAATTAGAGCTGTTTCCATGTCTAGCTCATGAAAGAAACAAGTCTATTTGACAATTTTCTTCAATATCAATGTGCGGGCTTTATTTAAAAAAAAAATAATAATGGCGAGGATTGTGATCGTCATAGTGATAAAAGCATGAACATGGTGATACTATATTGGGACAACATTGAAGAAACAGAAGGCAGTTATTAACATTTAGAATAAAATTAATGTGGAAGATGGCACAGTGAGGGTAATGAACCGTGGACTTCCAGACACGATTGCCCATGACGTCATATTTCATTGAGTAGAGAATTATCTACAGAAAGCCACAAGGAAATGAGGAGAGTTGGTCAAAAAGACAAACTAGACAGATCATTAAAGAAATACTCATAAGTGGATGAAGAGCAATTACAATATATACAGTAATGGATTCTATTCAAGGCTAGTGCTAGTAAGGCTTAGCTAGTGCTATATCCACTAGGCTACAGAGCAATTTTCAAATTTGAGGTAATATAATTTAATATCATGAACATTTCAGTTGAATATTCATAGGGGTCGGGCCAATATTTGGAGGAATTTAGGCTATGCGTGTATCAGAAATGTGGAGCTGTGGTGCTATATTTGATAGCTCAGGTTACCGTGATTATAATTTGGACTATTTATGTATTTATCCAAATATTTATAATTGCAACGTTATCTTACATAAAAGTATAAACGATGTAGATTTTTTAAAGCTATATTTTATAGCTCAGTCTGTTGCTGGAGCGCCGATTAAAAATGCGGGTTTTCTGGCAAACTTCGGGTGTTTATTATGAAAAAATTGTAAAATATATTTTATTGAAGGTATTATCCACCAGAGGCCACTATTTTTCCCATCTTTTATTCTTCCATTCTTTATTTTTTTCGTCTAATCACGAATCAAGCATATTCTTGATTTTCTTATAAGAAGTGAAGTATCGGTCAGGTCACAAGAAGCAATGTCTGGGCTATACGGCGCGTGGGGACGCACACCCCAGTTTAGTGCTTCCAATATGTCCTTGACAACTTTCGCAACATGTGGCTGAGCATTGTAGTATTGAAAAAATAGCTTTATTGTGTCTTTTAGCATATTCTGGTCGTTTTTACGTCGGTGCTTGGCTAAATTGCATGAATTGTTGCTGGTAGCATTCACCAGTGATTTCATTCGGCTGGAGCAGCTCATAGTTCACAGCACCTTTCTAATCCCACCATATGCAGAGCATGAATTTCGAACCATGGATATTTAGCTTGGCCGAAGATGTTGAAGTATAGAAAGCGTATCACTACGATTTTTTATGTTTAGGATTGTCGTAATGGATCCATTTTTCATCCACAGATATGAAGAAAACGCTTTCTTTCATGCCGTTGAAACATTTTTTCGCACGTGAAAAAGCGCCTTTCGACGCCTCTTCACTCCAACTTGTAAGGCACCCATTTTTCTTGTTTTTCAAACTCAAACGATGGGAAATGGCTTGGTGTGGAAGTTTAACTATTTTGCAAGACTACTTTGCCTTTGACATGAGTTTTCATTGAGTATCAGCATCCCATTCTTCGTCTTCGAATTTTTTTGGCTGTCCTGGATGCTCTTTGTCTTCCATTTCAAAATCATCACTTCTAAATCCAATTAACAACTTTCTACAACTACAATTACTACAATTTTCAGGATAAGCTTCGATAAGAAACAGATGAGCTTCAGCTGCTCCAATTTGAAGAAGTGCTCCAATTTAGAAGTGAAGCAATACTTTCCGCAAATGACGGCTATTTGACACGTAGTTCGAGATACTGAGAACTCAAAAAATCTATGTTGTTTATACTTCAAGCAAATGACACCTAATAAAAATTTCAGCTATGATATGTCGCTTTGAGATGAATATAGTAACAATGTTGTCGGATGCGTATATTGGTAGTTACGTCATCTGTTGTAAATATCGCCGAAATCTTTTAAAAAGAATATAGACAAGTGGTTAAAGGGCGTAACGAGGAATTTGATTACGTTTCAGGACATTTAGAGCGTGAGCACAAGCGCGCAAAAAAACCTGACGAAGTAATCGAGGAAGCAAACCGATTAATAAAAAGAAAAAACAGTAGGGAATCAAGAATGGACCCTTCCGGGACTCCAGAGATTGAATGGAAGGGATAAGAAAGACATACATTTTTTTAAAAAATTAGTCTTGCAATCTCATACTAGCATCAAATACCTTTAGTGGATGCTATCAAATACTTACAGTGGCAGTTTGAATGCCGTCAATCGTCTTTAGAAAACCTAAAATCAAGAAGTATTATGTTGCGGTTGGACTCAAAGCTAAATATTTTATGCCTGAATTTAGTACAGAAACTTTTAGTTTCATTTAGACGCATATTTTTTAAAGGAAGAAAAAAGGATTAGCCTGACTTACACAGTGCATTCTAGATAGCCCAAATCCCCCTCGTATCAATGTATTTTAGTTCCTATAGAATTGCTCCCGATATGTGCGCTTGTAACTGTTGCGTGTTCCAATAAACTGGGGGAAATACAACAAGTTCAAGGTAGAATTAACGATTGCACTGAGTATATGGAGATGCTAGACAACACGTTCGAGGATGGCGTCTATGAGTTCCAGTCTATTAAACATAACCTAAGCACACTTTATGAATATGATACTATACTCAAGTGAAAAAACAATAAAACATTATTTGCTAAAAATTAACATTGCATTTCGTAAGGAAGTCGAATATTTGTGAAGCCTAATCTCATCACATATTTGTAAAACCAAAAATTGTCTAGACAGTTCTATGGAAACTCTACATTGTCTCAGCCAAGCTGAACAGAAAAAATTGCATAATTTTTTTAAATATACATTTATAAAAAAAGTGCCGACAAAGGGTCTACCTCAATCAACCCAAACTCATTATCATATTCCCTTTTTTCTACCAATTACTCCATTGTTTTCCTGTTAATATGGCGCTTCAAACAGTCCATGCATGGCATGAATAAACAAAACACGTTTTGCAAAACAAAGATGTTTGCACACATATGATCTAACATACGTAGCATGTAATGTTTCTTTATCATGTAGTCAAGCATGGTAGGATAGGTGCGGCATTGCATTGCAAAATAACTAGGTATTTCAAGCGCAGATTAACATGAGCATGTTAAAGAAAAAATAGACAAATAGTCAGCCGGCACACAACGAAGACGAAGAGGAAGACCAGCAACCAACATCTTCGTACTGAATTACAAATAAATCAACCTATAGTTTGCCGGAAAGTGGTTAAGAACATCGTGGGTGGATAAGCACTGTTGGGTGCTTTCAATACCATTTCTCATCGATCACCTACCATCATGGTTCGTCGAATGTTGTTTCTCCATCAGTGGTTTTGCTTTCATCGGTTGGAAATCATTGACCTTGTCCATGAATCGGTAATCAGTGCAGCATATTGTGGCGTAGTAGAAATGGTAGCGTAGTAGAGTGATAAATTAAACTTTTGTCAGATATATGCCGTTCGAATGGGGTTTTCGGGCTGGATGTCTACGTTATTTGCATCACAAAATGGACGTTAGATGAATAGTTTTGAATTTAGTTAACAATTCGCTGGCCATCGCAAATTTTTACAGGTTCCTAGTATTTACCAGAATGATGCATGCCGCATTTTTACGATTGTTTGTCGTCGTGATATCCATTTTTAAAATGTTGTTCTAGTGTTATAGCAAATTGTGGAAAGCCCAAACTTATGCCTGTCGTCAAGTATACTTTCAGTCAAGCCATGATTGGCTCAAATATCGACAAAAGAAAGGCAACTTGTTAACACTTGTATTGATTGATTGTTCTAACACTTAATATTCTAAAGCTAAGCACAGTTGCTCTGCTACATTGTTACCAAAATACCTTTATATTTTGTGTAATTTATCATTTAACTCATGAATTTTGCATGAGCAACATTGCCTCTACAATTACCGCATCGAACACTTAGACCACACTAAATTTTCTTTTTTCAAAAATAATCAAAATCCTGACGAATATGCCAAAATACCAAGACAAATCCTACGAAATTTTAAGGCCAGCATTCCATCCACTATTTTCGCTAAGAAATTCTTTAGACTCAATCGCGCTTTCGATTCGAAACAAATTTCAAAGAAGCACAACAACTTGCCTGCATAGTCTCATTTAATGCGGATGGAAATCGAAATTTCGAAGATTGGCATTGGATGTTGAGCGAACATAATAGTCTACAATGAAATGGGGATTGTAGAGTTCCACCTCGATGAGGAATATTGTGACTATAGGAATCCCAGATTTTGACCTAACATACTAAATGTTAGCGTAATTGAATGTAGCCCGACTGATTGATAGATGTTCGTGGTCACTTATTTTAGAACGACTTGCTCTGGCTGGGTGCATTCCAAACATACATATAAATAGATTTGTCATTGCAGAAGAGAGACATTTGTATTCATTCGGGATTTGATAGATGGAGGAATTACCAATTAAAATTGTTTGATTCAATTAGATGTTAGATATACAATTTGGAGAAAAGAGAGCTTTTACTGATACATGTTGGCGTTTCATTTTACATTTTAAATTATTTTTGAAAATAAGCAAAATGCTAGAAATTGACAGCATTATATCACGATATATATATCACGACAACCCTTGTCAGGAGTAGGGGTTGAAGTTTCAGTTACAAAGTTACCATCAATGTTTACGAGTGTGGAATGATTAGTACCTCTATCAACTATTCAGAGCTAAGTTAATTCAACCCTGGATTCCAACCAGGGACCCCACACACTAGAAGCCAGTGCTTTCTACCCTCGAGCTGGAGCCATCTCAGTAAACCCAAATCTTTGGATGTAGTTTTGCTGTCTCGTGCTTTCAACCCTAACTGATAACTTGATTAGTTCAGCGGCTATTCCATAAGCTCTTGGCGATCTGTTCCGTTCTTCAGCCGTTGGAACGCACTGATAGTCTCCTAGAAGAAACTATCGTCCGTCAGCAGGTAACGGGACATTCAACTAATCTGCAATCGATTTGTTTACAAGTTCATCAAAGTATTGAACTAATCACTTTAGTATTCCTGACAGGTCGGAAATCAGATTTTTTATCATTTAAATAAAAAATCTGCTGAATCCCCGGGTGACCTATCAGACCGGGGAGTATGTGATATTTGATTCACTAAAAAGACCATCTATAAGCCCTAAGTTCCAAGTCAAGATCCCCCAGAGCAACGCTTCAAACCGGTCGTGCTGACTCATATATCGGTGCACATGGACTTCACCAACGTCTCTGGTGTGATCAGGCCGAACGTAGATTCAATGGTGAGCCTGAAATCTGCGAAGCGGAGCTGCAGTACGGTGCGACTAATTCTGTTGAGGTATTTCCTAAAGTCACCCCTGCCAAGAATTGGCAAAGGTAGAAATTCACCACTGCGTTGCTCCAGCTGACACTAGGCTCAATACGGCCAATTAGCTTAACGGTCCGGCATCCTTTACTACCTCTAATCGAACATTGTTGCCAATGTTGGAGGGTTTACGTATGTGTGCGCGTCACAGCCGTAGTTCTGTCCGGCTCTGAGCGAGAGAGGTATCCTTCTTTGCGTTCTAGTTTTTCCTTCTTACAACCATCAAGGCCTCTTCTGAAACCTTGCGATAGCTACAGGTGATACGCAGGGAGCATCTGCGGTGGACACTGGCGATGTGCGTCCGAAACTTCTTAAATCGAAGCGCATCTCCCCAAATTTCGGCCTCATATAGCAGGACAGAATTGACTGTTGTTATGAGCCGACTCCGTCTCATCCCAATTTCGGCCATTAGCTTACTTAATGATGTGACGACTCTTAAGGGGTTAGGGGTAGTCAGAGACATGAAAAAATGAGAATTTTCAATAATTTTTTTTGCCGGTAAATCATTTAATTTTATAAAAGTAATAATATGGCAACATAACATAATGTTTCGACTTGACCTCACGAAAATTTGAAGAAAAAAAAATTAATAATTAAAAAGTTATGGCTGTTTGTGTTGATTCAGCTCCAACAGAAATTCCTTGCGGTGGCCATCACAAATCCTTGGAGATTCATCTAAAATCCATCGGACGAAAAAAAATAGTTTTACTAATAGATAATCTAGTGCCTGATCGAAGCTTTTTTTTAAGAAAAAAAAATTGACAAAATGGTGGCCTCATGAAATTTTTCTCCAGATTTTCGGGAAAAAAACAACAACTAATTGTTTATAAGAAATCGAAATTTAAAAAAAAATAAAAGTTCTTCGATCAGGCACTAGTTTTTTCTGTTTTCCAAAAGCTGTATAAATTTCATTGAAATCTACTGAGCAGTTTTCGAGTTACAGTGGTCACCAGTTCAAAAAACATAGTTCTGAGAAAAACGCATTTAGAGTGTTACACTCGATTTATGTAGAGTAATACGAATTATTTAATTTAAACACTTATACTACCTAAAAATTGTAAATATATATAGTAAGGTATTTATAGATTTAGGTATTACTATATATTCGTCAAAGTTGTAATTCATTCAGAGAATCGGTTGCTTGCAGCTGCTGCTAACTACCTGCTCTCGTGCGTTCTGGAGCGCCCGAGACCCCTTGGTGAACTGTCGAGTAACTCGAAAAGTATTTATCGGATTCACTTCAAAATTTCAGAGAATATTTTTAAGATATTATACTTTAAGAAAATGCAAAAATAGATTTTTTGAAAATTCTGACTACCCCCAACCCCTTAAAGCCGTATTACAGACCCTGCGGATATGATCCGAATAGGTTGGTTTGGTACTCAGGGTAACTTCTAGATACATGACCAGTTTGCTGGTCTAGACCTCGTCGAGGTCAACTACCGTGGGTAGGACAGTTGGAATCCTCCGCTTCGTCAGTATAACTATCTCTGTGTATGAGAGCGCCAGCTGATTATCCACCGCTCCATGCGCCTCATGACGTGGTTAAGTCTGAGTTGGGCGAAATCGGCAGATTGGGCAGTGACTACTACCGCTCCGGCGTCATCAGTGTAACCTAGCAGAAACAAATCCGCAGACATTTTCAGGTACAGCAGATCATCGTACATGCTGTTCCAGAGGTCATGTCCTAAGATCGACTCCTGTGACGCACCTGAGGTAACTGGCCTCCTTCTGACTCGCTTCTTAATGTAATAGAGCAATTATCGGTCCTTGGGGTAGTCTCGCATCATGGCTAGCAATTAACCAAGAATACAGAACCTCTGCTCAAGGGCCCGAAGGATGTGTGTCAACCTTGCCGAATTGAAGGAGTTTTGCGTACCAGCAAGATGACCGGTCTAGCGCTGTGGCATGCCCTTTTCGAAACTAATCCTGCTACTTGTACTATTGTACTATTGTATAACATATAGTTTACATTCAGATTTTCACATGAAGTTTATTGGTGATAGGTAATATTGGGTCATATAAAAAGTCCCCGCGGTTTTTTGTCACTAGATGGTGTTGATGCCTATATATCAGGTAACACTCACTCGATCATCTCAAACAGACATATGCTTAAAAGACGACGTTTCAGCTTACATTTTTTGTGAAGATCGTTTTTCAATTCGTTGCTTATGTAAAAAGTTATATTGATTCGAAAATGAGTGAAATGTCTGAAGAAATACACTATGTGCTGCTTTTTGACTATAAAAAAAGTTAAAACGCTGCAGAAACATGCCGAAAAATTTGTGAAGTGTACGGTGAGAATGCTTTGAGTGAACGAAGGACCCCAGAGTGGTTTGCTCGATTCCGTTCTGGAAATTTTGATGGGAAAGCTGCACCTCGCTTTGGTCGGCCAGTCACTGAAAAAGCCGCAGAAGTTTTGCAACTGGTGAAGCCAAACCGGCACGCAAGCTATCAGGAAGTAGCGGAGGCACTAAACATCAACCACATGCCAGTTTGGAATCATTTGAAAAAAGTAAGCTACACAAAGAAGTTCGATATTTGGGATAAATTTGATTGACCGAATTACTGCAAATGAAACGCTGCTGAAACGCAATGAAACCGAACCTTTTCTGAATCAAATCATTTCTGATTATAAAAAATTGGTGGAACACGAGAATATCAAACGCAAGCGATCATGATCAAAGGCTGATGACCCTTCACAATCGACTTCAAAGCCTGTATTGCCGGCAAAGAAGGTTATGTTGAGGGTCTGGTGGGATTGGAAGGGAATTGTTCATTATGAGCTGCTGCAACCTGGAGAAACCATCAACTCAATCATGTACTGTGCATAACTCGACCATTTGAACGAAGCAATCCAGAAAAAGCGACCAGAATTGGCCAACAGAGAGGAAGTTGTGTTCCACCACGATAATGCGTGGCCACACACATCTTTGATGACACGGAACAAATCGACTGAACTTGGTTGGGAAGTTTTGATACACCCACCGTATAGCCCAGATCTTGCACCGGCTGACAATCATTTGTTTCGGTCTCTGCAAAACTCACTTGAAGGAAGAAATTGTGCTACAAATCACTTGGCCAAGTTTTTCAACGATAAACCACAGAAGTCCTATACCGATGGAATTATGAAGCTACCCGAAAAATGGTAAAAGGTCATATATAATAGCGGCCAATATGTACTTGATTAAAACTGATTTTCAATAAAGAACATTTTTGTTCAAAAATGTACCAAAAAAACGCGGAGACTTTTTATATAACCATATTAACACGTATAATTTATTTTTTCGCAATGACTGTTTATTACCATTACAGACATGTTTTTTCAGAAAATATATCTTAATTGGCTTAGTAAGAACTTAGTTTAGTGTAGTAATATAACGCATGGAAAAGAGAACCAAGCGGAAAATTTTTGCTAGTATGAATTCAAAATTCAATTTTATTACAGCCAAACTTAGTTTTTAAATTAGGCAAAAAACAGTTAGGGATTATTTTGGTTTGATTATTAATTATTATAATTCTGTGTCTACTGATGAGAAACAAATATTCAAGCTTACAGATTTCTTTCCAATAATTTTTTGAATTATGCTTTCCAACAATGTTTCCACAACAAGTAAATTGCTTTCTTTTCCGCTTCTTTTCAGTAGTATGCTGGAATAAAGTGTAAGATAAGCCGGTGCTTGTGCTTGCATCATTGCATCAATTGACTATGCGTTTGTGCTTACATTGTATCTTTAGGTTAATAGTGCTTCATCGTGTGAGTTAGTCATCGGATCTACTAAACTATGAAATGCACTTTATGCAGTCGTTTGGAATGTTTGAAAGTTCGATTTCTAAAAAAATACGCTACGTAATCGACAGTGAAAGCCAAAAATGTGAGAAATTGAAGATCTATATCAGTTAACGCGAATTACTTTGAACGCTTGATGATGTATCAGTTCAAATTTGTTAAAAGCTAAGTATGGTAGTGAAACCTTTGGACATGCTAATTAAATTTTGAGATACTGATATTTGTGAGTATACGAATGCAGCGAAACATTTACATTCGGGAATCGTATCCATACGACCAAAAAGTACAAAATGGAAAAAGTAGAGAAAACAATAAACTAGGTTCAAAATTTTGACCTCCGAGTTATGGAAACACTGGTTAAGACCTAACAATCGAAAAATCAGAGAATAATACATTGAATCGGTTTCTACAATCATGAAATCTAAAATCAATCTATCAAACAATTATCTTTTTTTTCTACAATTTGCTCGTCATCATTTTGTCATTCCATCATATGGCAGTCTCATATAAAAGTTATCACTCAATCAAATATATTTCTGCATTCAGCTACCGCGTAAAATAAAAATCTCTCAATCAACAGCAATTGAAATTGATTTAACAAATGTCTTTTTCAAACAATCACAAATCTCATATCTCCTATGATGCGTTATCGACGCATTGTCTATTAAGTCATTCTCCAATGAAAAAAATAACATTCCACGTTAGTCGAATAATATTACAGACGTATTAACTGCTAAATGCAGCCAGCTCATAATTATGTCAATGTGCTAGATCGTTTACAAAATTAATTGACCCTTAACCCAACCGTTATATCTGGCTTTAATAATTCTATCATATCGTTGGGGATCATAGAATACTTAGTGTGCAAGCGACTCAGTGTAGTGCAAGTTAAGCTGCCACATGATTACAAATTATTGATGGTTATAGCTCGACCATCGATAAGAGCACTAAACAATCTCAGCGTAAAACTACGACAACTAGCGAAGAAGAAAAAAAAACAGTACAAAAAAAACGGCAGAACTGAAAATAGTTTGGAGTCAATATTTATTTGATTTTACCGGCCTACGAAGACAGATTGGATTTTACGAAATTGCCGATGGAAAGGTTAGTTAACATTGGGAAAGTTGGATTAGATCACTGAAAGAAAAACTCTTGGTTGGTTCAACTATTTTTAATAGTATTGCAACGATTCATTCAAAATCGTTAAACGAACTACGGAAAATAGTTCTTTTTACTATGTTAATGTAGTTAATTTAACGATATAAAAGTAGTTGGCTCTGGTTGTACAAAAAATATCGCAACGTTCATGAAATCAACTGTTTTAATTGTTTCATAACCACGAAAATTAGTTGATCAATAGAAAAATATTCATCAATTCACTCAAAACTTCAACGTTTCGAATTATCAACAGTTTTTATGGTACTTAAACTACTTTGCAATAATTTATTTCAACAAACGTAATTCAGTGAGCAACGTCTTTGGAATTATTCTACGCAAAGTAGAATGGTTTCAATATTTGGACGTTTTTCATGCTCCGAATGAAATTTTTTTTTGTTTATCAACCACGCGTCATGGTGCATAAAAGTAATCAACAATTTTCTTATGGTTGTTTTAACTATTGCCCGTAGTTGATGCTAAAAAAACAAAGGAAAATGGTTGATTTTTCATACTCCTATTCTATAATAGAAGTTTCATATGCTACATGGCAAAATTGTGTTCGGTTTGCTGTTCGATATAATTCATATTCATGTTATGCTGTGAAGAATTTATATTACGCTGTATGACGTCTTTTGTGCAATTAATGTATGCATGTAAAGGATACGCATTGCGATGCAGTGCAGCGCCGAAGCAGTGAGCGCATACAGTGTATATGCTCTGACCTAGCTTTTTTTCTTACTTAATTATCTGTGCCGCTTTTATATGGCTGTTTTGAAAAACATTAAGAATTATGGGCTGCAAATATTGTTTTTAGTATTTTGGCAAAACAGTAGGATTTTATTAAACCCTTTACGTTTACCGCCCCGGCCAAATGCCCGGGTTGTACGTTTCTAGAGCTAACCCTGCCAAAACACACCAAAATGGGCTATAGATATTTCGTACTATGTACATTGTTGGAATACCATTGTTTGTGGTTGTTTACTTTTTTTGCACCACGGACGTTGTTTATCAACCACGCGTCATGATGCATAAAAGTAATCTATTTTTTTATGGTTGTTTCAACTGTAGCCCGTAGTTGACGTAAAAACAACTAAGGAAAATTGTTGATTTTACCAAGATTTTTCTTTCATTGATGTGATGGCTGACTTTCTAAATATATAAGGGCTCCACAAAAATATATTAGATAGCTGAAAAAATGAAATAAAGTAATCCGATGCGGGCATTTTCATTTAATATGTATGAAAAAAAATATATTGAATTACCTGTACCTTCTTCCATAATTGAATCCGAATCGTCTGTTATTGCATGTTTTGGGAAGATTAAATAATACATTAACAATACCTATTGCATTTTGAAGAACATAATTTGTTTAGTATTTTAGCCTGAATATCGAAACAATACGATTTTCTGAACTCATAAGTCTCATTCCGTCAAACAAGCATAAACGAAAAAGGCCAAAAGAAATCTCAAGTAGGTAATTTCAACAGAAAATCACGTTTTACGGTCGCTTGTGACGGAACTAGTTTTTTGAACGAGTTCTTTTTAGTGTGACACTTAAATTACGTAGAAAACTAGTTTCAAAAAAGTCGTCCGAATCAAATGAAATTTAATTAAAATCCAAAAAAAATAAGTATCAGCTCCCCACATACAAATCGGCAATTGCTATTTCCTCGATACGAAACTTGTGCATAAATCAAATCTGACTTCTATCCCACACTCTCAAGCATACCAGTTACGACTAAGCGAATTAACTCAAAAACTATTTACCTTCATTCACATATCCGCCGTCCATTGTGACTTAATTGACGCTCGAAACAATCTGATCGACAATATGCAGACTACGGGCAGCTCTAATATCTTCACACCGCAGAATTCTATTCGTAAAATTACAAATTAGTGAAACACTATCCAGTGTAGTGTCTAGTCACTTTATCTCCACAGAATTGCGCTAGACGGAGATGTAGATGAGTATCGGCTGCGTAAAGTATCTGCGATTCGATGTCTTCTGTTTTGCGCTAGACAAGTAGAACGAATACACCGTCGACAAAGGAAAACTGTATAAAGTAGCTTAGGTCTGAGAATGCACAATGATATTCCTGTAGAAACTAGCAGAAACACATTAAAACACTTGAAGCGATATCTTTCTTCAGTTCGATGTACTTCAGATGTCGCAATATTTATCTGTATCTTTTTTTAACTGATTCCGAACACTTTTGCGCACGATCACTGATCCACCTCGACGACGCGGCGTCTTCTTCCTTTACCCGGTGCTGTTTCGTTTAATGTCTTCCTACGATCGACCCGGCATGCTATTGTTGAAATCTAGAGGTTATTTCAATAGTTTTACGGGCAACGCAGCCTTTCTGCTATTATGCTGAAACCGCATACGAGCATGATTGCATAAAAGCTTTCAAGCGACTAGGATTGCATGCACAAACGATGCACGCCAAATCCACTCAGTGAAAGAAGGCACATGGCACTATCATAGCTATAATGATCGGAGGTTGTTGTGTTGATTGATCTGACACTAGATATTTTCCTAATTGTTTTTTGCTGTCGGTGCTTAAGTCGGACTGCACGTACAATGTCTCTGCAATTAAAGAAAATATTTATGGTTAAGTGTGTATTTGAATAAAATGTATTGATTGAATGCAAAGGAAAATATGTATTGAATTTCGCGGTTAATGGATTTGCTATTCGTAACAGTTTTTCCTGCTCTCGTGTGGTTTTAAAATAAAACAAAACATTTATTTTTTCAATCATATGAAATTTCCACGGCAATTCGAAAGTGACAGTTTTATATATCATAAATTTATAATTTGCCACAAAACACTTTTACAATAACAAAATAGACCACAACTGTACAGCTGACAAGCTATGTACACAATCAGCGAAGTATATATTATCGATTCAGAACCTTTTTTTTAAAGAAATGCAAACCATTTACATACATCTAACATATACATATGCCAGGAAGAAGAATTTCTTTTTGTCTATTTCCATAACATTACGAAACATCTTTTATCTTTATATAATTCCCTAAATAGTCATCATGACGATCATGCTTACTGCTTTTGTAGGCAACTATGTTTCCTATTATCTCCTAGAGGAAGACAGAACAAAAAATAGCCTAAAGCGAGTGCGTGTCAAATGTAAATATTTGATTTTTAACAAGGCAATTAGTAACTTTTGTGTACGAAGCTGTTTGCTCAAATATTTACGCACGTTTTCTTATTAGTCGGAAGATATCGGATTGGAATGTGCGGTTGTATTTTCATGTGTACTTATCATAAATATATTTTACAGTAAGCATAATGAGTTATTGCAAGCTTCTACGATATAAAGTTAAAGATATCTGTAGATTTCCAGTTGGTTGATAAAAATTAATTTGAATTTTGAAAATAGCATCTGAGCTCGGTGAAAAGCGCTAGTGTTTTTTGATTCTTTTTCACGTTAGTTATTCAAAGATGTGAAAATATTTAAAAAGAATGAAAGCTATCTTAAAGGCAAAGCTACAACTAATGACTAGTGTTGACCATTTATCACATTTGTGTTTACAATTTTTTCAAAAAAGTCAAGAGGAAGCGCAAGCAAAACAATTCTTCATCCCCTGTGCGAATGACTGGTCCTCCCGCTGGAAGAATAATGACGCCTCTTGGCTCATACTTCTTGAATTGCCTAACCGAAGTAGCTTCGGTGAACTTGACGAGGGTCATCCAATTCATCGAGGGCTCAGAGTGGCTCGCCTGTTAATAAGTGCTGTGCAATACGCAATGCAGTATCACAATATGGGTTCTTGTGTGCCTAAGTGTGCCTTCTCTGAACTTTGTGTGAAGGAGGCAGCCGCGGAATCTAACCTAACGATTGAACAACTGAAAATAAGCGGGTGGAAACAGGACATGGCAGTTTTATCTTTAATCCCCGTGTCATAGAAATAGATTCGGCTAGAAAGAGGAAACTGAATTTTCAAAAAAGTCTTTTCAAAAAATAAGGAAACCCATATTTTGAGTTTTGTGAAACTCCAAATCAAATACGTGTAGACAAGACGTGGCAGTGTAAATTGGAATCACTAACAAAATCATAGCCTCTTCGGAAGTCCCGCTTCACAAAGAGGCGTGACTGATTTAATAAAAAAGTACGTGGCTTGGCAATTGATGAAACTAGAAGATTCGAAATAGAAGACTAGGACATGCACTTTTTGGGGAGTTTCCGGAAATTTAATCCATAATGTAAGAATGAGATGCTACTACAGCTTCGAACCATATATTAAAAGGAAGTAATATGCTATAGATTTGAAATTTAAAACGTAGCTTTTCAATAAAATATAATAAAGAGCGTGTTTCAGCATTGAAATTCGGCTAGGAAAGGAATAAAAAGAAGCAAAGAGGAATCAAAAGCTTATACGTATGTATGAGATGCGTGAAGGCTTTTGCATTTTAAACGAAGCTTCAGGTCTGAAAATAATAAAAAACGAATCTCGCAACTATTTGTTAATATTTCGGTGCAAGGGACTGTAAGAAGAAGTCAAACGGGGAATGGCGATTTAACGTAACATAGAGCAGCTAAAGACTTGACTTTTTGTTAAAAACAACAACATAGCATCAAAGCTCATTAAATATTAAGATATATAAAGCATCTCCTGAAGATAATCAAGCATTTCTAAATCACCTCCAAATATATTCAACGCACAAAAAGATTTCAACAATTCTAGATGCAAAAGTCCACATCCTATTTTCAACTTCTAAAAGTCGTGACTATTTGAAAACTATTTCGTCCAATAGGGCCGACATTTTAAACACTAACGAGTCTACTCGTGGTGTATCAATAACTGCTAACACATTTCTAGACCATAAAGTCACGAATGATCAGCATTTGTATGAGAAACTCTTGAATTTTGAATATAAGGACTCGTCAGCTTTAGATGACAAAGACATCAGGCTACTATGAATAGCAGTGTTGAGAAAATAAACAAACTGCAAAATATATTGTTAAAATCGGTTGATAGTAAAAAATTCGCAGTGCACATCGAATTAGACCTCAAAACAAACCAAAATTACAAGGTCTTAATCAAATTTTGGAAAACTATACATAAGCTTATTCCAAAACGAAACGCTTCTTAGTCATCTCACAATTGTGCCTCATCGTTGACGGCACCCACATTTTGTCCTCACAGGAAATCGCGCAGCATCTAAACGTTTTCTTCCCTAATCAATTCAGCACAACAAAATAATGTACTCACAAACAAATATAATCAAACAAAAAATTGTTTGGCGAGCGTTTAGGTAGAAATTATACAATAAAATGAAAAGTCGAACTCGTTTCCTTTATTTCTACCAATTTATTTTTCAAAAATCCGTATACTAGTATTTCGGCTATCACTTATAGCCTTCTTCAGCGATGTTTCTTCGACTGAGGAAAATAGTCCCTAATCGTCCTATTTGTAGTTTATCTATCTGTAGTTTATCTTAAAAGTTTATCTACAAATAGGACGATTAGGGACTATTTTCCTCAGTCGAAGAAACATCGCTGAAGAAGGCTATAAGTGATAGCCGAAATACTAGTATACGGATTTTTGAAAAATAAATTGGTAGAAATAAAGGAAACGAGTTCGACTTTTCATTTTATTGTACTCACAAAGTTAAACTTCGAAGGAAATTTTACATATTCTTTGCACTTGCAAGAGACTAGTCCTGGAGAAGTTGATAACATTATTGACAACCTTAAGGTGAAAAATTTGTCTGTTTTTGACGGTATTACTACGGAGCAATAAAAGTTCATGTTATACTAACTCTTGCATCAAAAGCCATTTAAAACAGGGATTCTTTCTAGAATGACTCGATTTATTAATAATTCAATCGGAATGTGATTTAGGTGATTTATGCAAGGTAAGTGGTTTAGCTGGTCTCTCAAACTATAGACCAATAGTTATCAGTAGGGTCTTGAATAAAAAATTAAGTAATTCTACGATAACCTTTGATGCTAGTAGGGAGCTTCATTCACAAATTTACAATCAATGTTAACACAAGTGTGAAGTGATTAGTTCCACGACTCACTTTAACTCAGGTACATATTCAGAGCTATGTGAACTTAACCGTCATCCAAACCTGGATTCGAACCAGGGACCGCAGACACTAGAGCCCAGTGAACTATCGTCTTCACATTTCTTTCATAAATTGTTTAAGCAAATTAATATGGTTGGCAGCCGAAGTGATTGATGCAATAATTTATATAAACGTAGCTTGGACAAAGGAAAATATGCCGTGGCTATATTCGTTGATCTGCAGAAAGCTTTTGATACCCTTAGCCATGATATATTAGAGCAAAGATTAAAAAAACTATGCGATTAGAAGAACATTCAATAACATTATTATTATACGAGTATAAACCCATCGTTTCAGCGTTTTCAGTTTTAGTAAGGAGGCAAGGCATTCCACAGGAATCAATTCTTGGACCATTGCTGTTTCTTCTTTATATTAGCAGTATAAAAGACGTTCACCTGTTTGTTTCATTAGTTACATTTGTGAAATTTGTGATTTTTTGACACTTTAATTTTATATTCCAACTGGATCTAATAAACTAATCAACAAAAGCAAAACCAAGTACAAAATTTTCCACCAAAAGAATGAATTTGATATAGTCCTGAAGTATCTTACTTTATGTTAAATGGAAAAGTGACATGCTTGCACTACCTAAATAATATTAGATGTAAAGTAATACTCTTGATTGGCGCGTTAAAAAGGTATGATTTCTTGCCTGTAAACAATGAATTCATAATATTCAAAGCCTACATTATGTCTACGATAACGTATGGAGCAAACACCGAAATTCAACTTGAATTTTTTTGGCAAACTAATCAAAACTCTGACGATATAAACATAATATAAACACTCAGAAAAATTTCATTTAATAGAATCAAATTTAAATCAAAAGTTGAAACACTTTTAAATAAAAAACGAATCTTATTTGAATTCCACTTTATTATAAAAATTTTATTTTCATATCAGCATTTTTCATCATTGAATGAAAAATAAAACATTAAAACAAACAAGACACTTTGATACAGCGTTATTGAAATGAGGTGAGATTATTTGAATTAAAAAGAAACGTATATGGCGCCAAATCATATTTGAAAATTTTTGATTTTTATAATAAAGTGGAGTTCAAATAAGATTCGTTTTTTATTTAAAAGTGTTTCAACTTTTGATTTAAATTTGATTCTAAAAAATTTTAAGTGGTGAAATTTTTCTGAGTGATCTGTTCAATCTCTACGGAATTATTGTTATGAAAAAAGCAAAGTTTAAGTTCAAAATAGTGAGAAACCAAATAAAGGCGAGAATCATTCCACAAACTAAAAAAGAATTAACTAACATGTATATACACGTGTAATTCTTAAACCTTATCTATACAAACTCCAAGAACTCATTGCCTAAAATTTTGTTAACATAATATGTGGATTAAAAAAAACCATAACACTTAAAAATAAAGTGGGATGATATGATAAGGCAAAGAACTTCACTGGATTGATCTACGAATAATTTTGTAATAGTCAAAGACTGAAAAGATAAATGCCCGAAAAGGCAAATAACTCACAAGTTCAAATAAACGTCAAATTTTATCATGTGGCTTCAATTTGCACACGTCAAATGAATGTAGAGCAGCAAACTTTCAACTGATAAGCCACATTAAATTAGTAGATGGATTCCGCTGCACCGAAAACCGCCAATTGAAGACTTAATGCAAGTAAAGTTAGATTTTTAGATTCAAAGTAAAGTAGGATTTTTATACATAAATTGTTCTTTTATTTACTATTAGTGTCAAAAACATTTATTTTCATTTACGCAAAATATATTCAATTACACTGAAGACACAAAAGTTTTTAAGAATCCACCTCATTCGCCGACTGATTCTGGAATAAAACATTAGATTTTATGAGAAACAGCGCCAACCGGGTTCTTGATTTTCAAATACCACGCTACAAAAAGCCTCAATGATCCATTAAAATAGCATTGAATTATTGCTCATCCAATAATCATTAAATGTTCAATTTATACGTGGTTTCAAGCTATAAGGTTGTATTAAAATGTTTTATTATAATTAATTTGCCCAACATCGCTTTATTGCATTTGTTAAAATAGAGAAAAGATAATGAAATTACTCATTGATTTAACATTTATGACGAAAATCATTTTAAGATTCCATGGAAATTCAATTTATTTTTATTTGTTAGTCGTGAACAATTTAAAATTGACTCAGTCTATTTTCTATAATTAATTTAAATTTTTAACATAAAATGTTCAATCTATTCTACATAGGTGATTTCATAAAAGTTCCTCAATTAGCCAACCTACTGAGTCAATTCACCTATTTACACATCCGATTTTCAACTGCCAACACAAGTTTTACTGCAACCATTAAACCAATGCGACAGTATTCATCATCATTACGATAACCATTCGAATCATTGCTAATAATACATTGCACTCATACTTCAGTTTCAGTGTCACCTTTGCGATGTGAATCACACAGCGAACAACATGCACTGCGTGACCAACTGCCTACAGACTTCATAGTTTATTTAAATTTGCATGCAAAATTCACAGCTGATCTTCCTAATTGTATATTAAACCATTCGATTATTTTGCATTTTGTCCGATCTCTGGCGTAACAAGTGAATTTTTCATTATTCATTTGTTTACATTGCCTTCGCCGTATGAGTGAGGAGATTTGTGCTAATTTTTTCAGCACAATTTTATTTCGATTTACTTTTTTTGATTTGCCGGGTGGATGTTTATGATATTTACCTTGGTTTGTTTATTTCAAAAACAAATGGAAGTCGGTCAGATCAAATGCGGTATGCGTATAATGAAAAAATCAATTTGAAATAGTATAAGGGATCTGATGAGGAGGAGTAATGTATTGTCTGTTTGCTAGCATGGACGAAAACACCAGCACAGATCTGTTTGACAGTTAGGAAATCTTTTAAATTATGGAAAGTTATGGCGCTAAGGAAAAAAAATCAAAATTTTGGTTATTTTATCTTATTTCTTTATTTATTCAACCCCGGTAAACAGAAGAAACCAATAAAACATGAGATAAAATCATAAACTTAAAATAAAAACTACGAAAAAAAAAACAATGTTCACAATAAAGAAGCTATGTTAATATATGCATCAAAAACAGATTTTTCAAATCATTGAAAAAACATGGATCTAGAAACAAACTTGTGCTCATTATGGTTTTATTTTAGAATTTTGGGTGCAGGAGAATGAAAATAAATAAGAGTACGTGTACAGTGAGACACGCAAATATTGAAGGAAGTAAATCATGATACAATTAACAAAGAAGATATTCATTAACGAATATTCTGTGGATACTCAGCGTGCAGAGATTCAAAAAAGACAGGCGATTATCACAAGGACGATAAGGGATATTAAACTTGTACAGGACGCAATGAGTAAACTTAAGCTGAATGGATTTAGCAGTATCCGATAAGTACACGAAGCGAGGAGACCACACTTGGGGGCCACAAAACGGCAAACGCATGTGCTGATATCTGTCACATAGGGAGAGCAGCGTAGGACAAAACCAGTTACCTTCGATGCTTTAGAGGTAATAAAGGAAATAAGCAGATCTAATTTTAATTTCGGATCAAAAATAACGCAAAGACCCTAATGTAAATCTAGATGCTCCAAAAGACTGTTAAGCAAAAAGTAGTCAAAAGTAAAGGAATCAGGCTTGTTGAAAATATACCTCACAAAACACTTGGAAACATTAAGAGCCAGGGAGTTTGCAATGCATCAGGCATTTAAATCTAAAAAAAAAATCGGGTTGTAACTTTGGGGAACGACAATGCGAAAATTTTTTTGCCATCAGCATATAAAATACAGCTAGACTTGAAGTTACAAGGAAGGTCATTGATAAACAAAGCGAAAAAGAGGGAGCAAAGATGGAACCTTGGGGAACACCAGAAGTAGTATAGAAGGGGAGGAAGATCAGTCATTATAAACAAAACGACAGGTGCGATCAGGGATGTAGGAAGAAAGCCAGGAGATAAGGTTAGTGGAAACACTGAAATTACATACCTTTCCCGACAGCACGGAGTTGTTTACCCTGTCAAATGCTTTCGTGAAGGCAATGTAGATCCCATCCGACGAAATTCGACTAGATTATTTGTAACTAAACAAGTGAATGAATTGAATTGAACTGTGAATCAAGAACTGTGAATTCTCCCATGAACGATTCGCTCGAGCAACTTAGAGAAACAAGAGAGAAGTGATATGGGACGGCAGTCGGTAATATTACCAGTATATTACCCGAATATACTAGACTTAAGTACTCGTCGGGTATTATATTACCCGACTTTAAACTAAGAAAAATATTAGCCACTTTCCAGCTCGAAGGAAAACAGCTTCGGATAAATTGAATTTGAATAAAATATACAGCGGAACACATAACAAAATGCAAGAGGCTTAATATACACATTTAAAATACAATCAGGGCCAATGTGCACAGGGAAATCTAACAAGGCAATTAAGATCTCTACCTCAAGAGGATTAGTCACCACAATATCCAAACGAGAAGACAGAGACGAAGCAGGATTCCCGAAGAAATTTTAAGAGAGCAAAAGGAAAAAGCGAAAAACTTACCAAACAAATCACAAATATCTCGAGGAATAGAAATAGTAGTTTCCTACAGCAAAAAGTGTCAGGAAATTGGTTGGATGTTTTAAGAAAACGAGCATTTGACCAGAAACGCTTCGAGTTATTAGAAAAAAGACACTCTTCAATATGGGCAAAGTACCAACGTTTCAGCTCTTCAACTGTTTTTAGCTGCAACTCGCAAAGACCGGTAACGCTAAAAAGCACCATTAGGCGAACTACAAAGGAATACATTACGGGTCTTATTTTTTCTACGAAGCGCTATAGAGACACCCATGGGGAAACGCAACACTGCGAGGAGAAGACAAACAATTAACCTAAATACGGGAGAATTCATGAAAAAGTAAAAAGAATAAAGGACTTCATAAATATCAAGCGCTTAAAAAAGAAAAAGAAAACCAATTGATAGCGACGAGTTTAGTAGAAATTTATTGATAATCAGCTTTAGAAAAGTTATAAGTTGAGACAGCTCAGCTCTTTATGCGAGGGCTATCTAATAAACAAAAATCGATGGAAAGAGGGGATAATGAGAATGAAGATGAACGTAAGGAAAAATTAGTTCCAACAAATGATTGTTAGTATCGGGTACGCAATTGAACTCTGATAAGAAACAAAAAGCAAGAAATGAAAGAAAAGCAAGCTCCTGTATTCATTTATTTGTCTCCTTAGTACGCAGTATTCTAGAATACGCGTGCCAAATCTGGTCTCCGCGCTTTCAGTATTTATCTGACGCCATTGAATCTGTTCAGCGCAGGTTCATTCGCTCGCTTCTTTTTAAATTCAATATCCCCTACTGTCCCTACTCCTCTCGTCTTTCCCTCCTTCGTATGTCCTCGTTGCAATCTCGGAGATTGTTCCTCCATGAGTGTTTTCTCTTCAAACTTTGCCAAGGCATTTTTTTGTCGGATCTTGGTTCCCAGGTAGCCAGACGTGAATTTAGTCGTCCTAGTCGATCATCGGAGGTTTTCTCTGTTCCGTTCGCACGTACGGAAGTCTATTTCCATTCACCTTTGCTGCGTCTATCCAGAACGCACAATGCCCTTAAGCTTGGTCCTCTCCCGCAATCTTTTTCACAATTCAAGCATGTATTGAAAATGTTACCTTAAATTGCTATTTACCTTAGTCCTAATTTTAGTTTTCAAATTATTCAATTATTTTTGTTATTTCTTTTCCTTTTTTATGTTTCATTCTTTTTTTTTTGCTTTCTTAACGCTGTAATTGGAATTGTATCTGTAGCGCAAGGGATTAAATAAATAAATAAATAAATGATGAAAGGGCATTCGAGAGAGCATTTGAGGACGAAATTGCTAGGGATGAGAAATCTCACTGAACAAAAGGCAAGTTGAAATCACCACATACAATAATAAGAGATTGGAGGTAGTAGGGTAGAATAAAGTTAAACAGCTCACTAACAAGACATTCATACGTGCAAATGGGTGCGCTAAATCGCAGATACACAGATACAAGAATAAACAAACGGATAGCAGCACACTCTACAGGTTCAGATGCCACGAAGCTAATACAGAGCACACTGAACAGAGATTTGCGTATGCCAATTAACACTTCATCGCCGTCTGCTTTATCCGATAAATTAGCAATCGCATCTGCAGACGTTATGCAGGAGAAAGAATTCATCGCTAAAAAGATCAGCAGAGTGCCAAGTTTCCAAAATCATTGGAAGCTATTATAGAGCATATAAGAGAAAGCCTGACTTGCACCAGTTTTGGATCTCACTCCACGAACATTTTAAGAATGGAGGTGAAAATAATTGTTTTTAGGCAAACAGGATCTGTTTACTTGGTCGGAATATTCCTACTATAACGGGATTCAAATTCTTTGACAAGAATAAAAGCTGGCCAGAAATCAAAAAGCCCGATGATGACGCTTAATTCAGTAAGAAAGAGCCTGCAATAGGCCTGCTATCAGAGTCCTTGGTGAATTTCTTGATAGCTCTTGATTTCCTTGGCAGATTTTCTAAGCTTCTGAGACATATGTATTTTCAAGTCCTCCTAGGATGTATCAGTATCAGGAAAGAAGAATTTGAAGAATCGATGATACCAGTCTAATGAGACCGTTAAAATTATCATTATTCGCACTAATAGGTTGCAGAACAGTTCCAGGAGATGGCAAAGAAGAATTGTATTGCAGCTACAGTTCTATGAGCTGCCGATGCAATTGTTGTTGTCTAAGTTGCCGAAGTAGTTTGTTGCTGATGTTCATTAAACTGCTGACGTTGTTGCTCAAGAAGCTGCGATTTTTGATGATCACTAACCAGTGAATGCTGCTGGTGGAGTTGCGGTTGGATCGGATCCATTGGCTCAGTAGCTGCTTTTGTTGGCTTAGATGACGCTGCTTTAGTTCTAGATTGTAAATAATTTATAATAGTTTGTTTTTGCTGGACCCAAAAAATTTTTATTATCGTCTAACTTCATATCAACGTTTTCGATATCATATTATTATCAGGGTACATAAACATATTTTATGTTTCCATATAAATGCATATTTTCCGCATTCAAACCTATCAGCATAGTTTCGTGACTCTTCAAAACATCCGTCACGATAAATTCTTAAATTCCATCAAACTCATTCGAATAACATTTCACTTTTCACCTCACAAATCTCCATCATACATATTCCTTCTATTCTCAAAATAATCGAAAATGCATATCTAAACAAATCCTCTTAGATAAATATTCGACTTTTTTGTTCACACCTCTTCAAACGCAACTAATAAAAAACACTTACGCACGTCGACAAAAAAAATCTTGCTTCATTCCCGTTCCGGATCGATAGCAATCCATTTGATTCATAATTGCAATCAATGAAGGCGAAATGCTTCATATCAACACTTCATCCCATATGTCGACCTACAGAACGCACTAGTGACCCAATTTCTATGGAACGTAGCACATATGATTAACAGGTGTTATTAAACTGGGCACGGAAGACCAATTACATACCGCGGTGCGGTCGTGGAACACTTAAATATGTTCGTTCTATTTGCAGAGACCGAGAGCGTGAAAGAAGAAATGAAAGAAGAAAAACATTTTTTACAGACACTATTCTAGCTCTAGACGCACGTTGGCGATAGTTGCAACGGTGAACGGGGGACGGGAGCGACAACAACGACGATGCTGCCAATTGTGGGCGGACTATTTGGATCCGTGCGTATAGATAAAATAATCGTATCTATTTAATTTGGGTTGAATAAATTTAGTTGCGTCGCAATTAAAAACAATAAAATTATGCTAAATTTAAATGGATCGGGTTAATTAAATTTATTCAAGGGCTCCGGTAATATTCTGTAGAATTTTATTGACATTGATGTATGTAGTTTCGTTGCGTAAATGGATGGCAGGTTCTAAAAGAAATATTTTGTAATTTGTTTTTTATTTCACGATTAAATCGACTGAAGAAAATTTATTCGCTAATGGACAGTTGATGTAATATGTTTTTCTAGATATGATCAGCGGATATAAATGCCATGAAAATGAAAATGTAGGGCGTTAAATCTTTATGATCCCGGGATATAGATCTGAATTTAAACTAAAATCACGGAATTCGGGATAATAAATACAAAAATATTTGAAATTTTGGCAGCAGATAAAACCCTGAAACATTTATGAATATTTTGTTCATAAAACGCTTTGGCTCGTATAGTATCTACTATTTCAAATGCGGCTCAGACAAACGACAACAATGTCTTTAAATACCTTTTCGTACCTAATAACGTTCAAAACTATGTTACTTATGTTAGATTTCGATCACGTATTGAGTGCACCGGGCAACGAAAATGTCATAACTCAGTATTAGCAGACATTAGTCGACAGTTAAAAACGCATAACTCATAGGTGACAGCAAAATTTATGCGAGCACCTTTGAACAAGCATCTTTTACATCGTTTCTTTTTAAGTAGCCATTAGAATCGGTATAGGGCTACCTTTCAGGAATAACAATTAGTTTTGCGAGCACACGACACCAGATCTTCATAGTTATTCATGGAAAGAATATGGACGCACAGCGTGACCCATATGCTCTCAATGTGAAATTGTTGTGGACATAAGAAATGTGCTACGCAAAATATCAATACAATAATGAAAATGTAGGCTAAAGCAAATCGGCACAATAGTTTACATGTGTTTTGTAGATATTGTTGAAATTTTTTTTTTGCAGCTGTTACGCAAAAATAATGCGAAGGCAATATGGTGAAAACCGAGGACGTGATGTTGTGAGATACGTGATAAAAAATTTTATATTTAAGTTAATATCATCTGAAATGTAACTGGGAGACATTAAAACAGTAAGGTGCAGATGGTTTGAGTTCCCTCTATGATTGAGTCTATAGCAGATCGGAGGTGTCAGTAAATACACTCACAGGTGAGCTCAGGCGAGTTTTTGGACTCTCCTGGCCTATAGTTGGTCCAGAACGCAACCCGCTGGTGGAACAAGTCTCTGGGCCGTCGCGGAAGGCAAGTGCGAGAACCCTTCAAATTAGAAAATGCTGAGACAAATATGGAGGATGTTTTCAGGTTATGCGAATCGACAAGCCTATTATGCCAGCCAAATAGGGAATGGGCAAGGAGCAGCCCAAAAAATGTTGAAGATCCTTCTAGGTACTCACTTTGAATATGCAAAGTTGTGTCCAAGCATAAACTAGTTAGGCCATCGAAACCTACCAAATACGGATGGAATACTGCCTGCCATGCTATAGAGGACCGATATTCTTTTTAAGGTTTAACGCCAGTTCCTGTTGTATGCTACTTAGCCCGGTGGTTCATCAAAGGATTGGCCGCGAGAGCTATAAGCTTATCAGACCCACTTGCAACTCTGGTGAGCAAGAGATTCTACGCCTCAGATACAACGTCCATTCCAGAAAATGTGGCAATTCACGACGGAAGACATGCTTAGTCATGCATTTCTTATCCAAGCGCCGGAGTTCGGTTCCTCCCCGGTTCCTCCTCTGATAACAGGCTTATGAACACTGAAGTGAACATAAGGGCAGAACCTGCTGCCCGTGGTATCGAATGTTTGTTTTTTTTACCGTGGTACCTATATAACTGGGCCCCTTGTCCAAATATTGTCCTGACATTCCACTTGTAGGTGTTTACACACGCCATAGCGGGTGACTAATTTTAAATCTACCGACCTACTGTCTTGGCCTCAGCTCCACTACACAACACTTCCTTCATCAGCTAGGTTAGTGTAGGTGCACTATTTTTTTTTAGAGTTCATTGTTTTTCGTTCGCTCCTCAAACAGTTAAGTTATTACAGACTCTTTAACGAGTGACGACTCCTAGTGTCCTTCGTCCTGCTGTCTCAACAATGATCGATTACAACAAATCCTCATCGTACACCTGCTGAGGGCGCATAGCAAAAAAAGCAGCAGGATCCCCTTTTGTAACGGCATCAGGAATGTAGGGTCAATATTCCGCCAAGCATCCTGTTTCGTTTTGAATGTTACATAAAGCTCCTTGATTCCACAGGAAGCAGTGCAACCATTCCTTATTATATGCATTAGTATCCCGACGTGGATATGCTGGAAGAGATAATGGTTTACCAATGATATTTCCCCCTCGGAGAGCTCCAGAGGTTAGGAATACTCACCATATCCTGGCTATCACCAGTTTACAAAGGTTACCTAGCGCTATATCAGTTTACACCTGTAGCCTGGAAGACCACTAAGGTTGTGTTTATCAAAGTAGGTAAAAGCAACCATACGTATACTGAAGACTACTGACCATTTAGCCTAACTGCCTTCCTCCTATTCCTTCCTCAGTATTCGAAAGACTTTTAGATATCCGCAGTAAGGACAGACATGGTTCTCAAAACCTATCGCGGGCCTAATTGCAAACACAAGAGAAAAAAAAACTGAGACGAGTTCTCGAAGCAGAAAAAGCACGCCATTAGAAATATTAAGCTTTGCGGGCATTTTCGAACCTGGAAGGCTACTTCAGTAAAGTCAATAAGACAAACAATATGGAAAGCCTTCAACAATCCCCCAATCAACAATCATCCTATCATCTGTAGCTGAATAAACAAGCAAAAATTCATATCATTGGCGTGGGCGAGAGGAGAGTTATATCTCATGTCTTGTCGGACCTGGTAAAAAAAATTTAATTTTGAAGAGGTTGAAAAATAAGAGCTGCAAAATGCTATGGCCAAAAAAAAACCGTGGGTCTTGGCATCAGCTCTGATAAAACTGATCTTATACTTTGCACGAAGAAATAAAAGATTTCTGAAATAGTCTGAAATTGCGCACTAAGTACTTGGGTTTTTTTTGGCCAGTAGGATCACCTGGAAAGCGAGTCTAGAAAAAAGAGGACAAGCATCGCGATTTACACCAGCAAAATAATGCTGGATAACACATGAAGCCTCAGTCCTGCTCTAGGTATCTGCACGGAGATAGCAAGGCTGCTCCTTGCTTAGGACTACCTTTTCTGGTGGCCGGCAATGGATAAAAGCACTTTTCACATTTCAGTGATTGTCGGCTCTCTGTACTGCATGTGCTTTAGTCACCACTTTTTCGGTAGCATTAAACGTCCTGCTTCCTCTTCACTTTGTTAGAAGCACAACTGCGAAAACCGCTGTCACGTTTAAAGAATCAAAACACCACGAACCAAGATCCTTGGAAACGGGGATGCAAAATGTGATTGTAAGCTGTACTGAGTACTTGGTCCTTACTCTTTCAAGCGACCGGATCAAATGGACAGTAACGGAATAAACAAATACGCACATCAACTCTTAGCTTCTACACCAGCCAAAACAGCTGTAGAAGTAGGTGCTACAGCTTACTCTAAAAGACCGCGATACACAAGAACCCCTAGGCTTCCTAAACCACTGTAGGATTTTCTAGGCGGAGGTCTTTGCGATAAGAAATGCCACAGAACTAATAAACCTCAAGATCGAAATTTTCGAACAGGTAACAGCACTGATGTTTCAGAAGTAGGCATCGAAGTCCGTTCTCGAACGTATGTAGGCCCTGAACAAGCCAGGCCGCAACAGAAGAATAAGAAAAAGCTGCATTTTTGGGCATTAATGGGAATGAGAAAGCTGATATGTGGGGCCATTTTCCCCCTACTTGGATCAGTAGACATCCTAATTCCTGTCAAAACGATTAAATGCTTGATCGATTCCGATTTGATGCAGTTGCGGTGTGCAGATAGCGATGAACTTAAACCTGCAGGGTAACCAAGATTATATGGGGGTCAAACAACCTCGCAGCTACTATATGCCTAATTGCATTAATCCGGACTGGCTGGTGGATTACACGCATTTAGTGGAGCGGAAGTTGCAGGACATCCTTCAATTTGAAATAAAAAGTGTGAGGTCTTCGATGGGCATTTGGACTAGACTTTTACACTACAGGTCAACTCCAGATATCGCCACTGAACAATGGAGTAAGCTTGAGATGTTATTGAAAAAAAAATGCAATTTGAGTTTTGGCACAAGCTGAACTCATAGAGGTCGCTTGATTTATTATATGGGAAAAATAAATGTAAACCGACGAACAAACAGCGTGCTTTAAGAGTTCTTGTTCGTAAATTTCCAACTGTCAATTTTCCTGCTCGTAAAGAACAAGTCATCCAGAACTCAGCATTATCAACAACCGGGACTGCCGGTTGTTGCGCCGAATTCCAAACGTCCTGGTTTTGCGCCACCACTGTCTAGTTCGATATTTTTGCCATTTTTTAAGCCATTGCTTCACCGAATGCAGGCCGTCTCCTTCCAACAATCCTGTGTCCGAAGACGAGCTATGGACCTCCAGAGATTATTTAGGCTAATTTTATCAATTATTCCACGATTACGATATTCGTACATGTTGTGGTATAGGTAGCGGCAAAGAGGGTAGAGTTAATGTCCACCCGCATGCCGTGGAACACTTTATCCATTAAATGGTTTTCCTCTCATACGCATTTGAGAGCCAACATTTTTCTTACTAAGAAGGCGGATCTCTGACGATTACATAGAAAACTTATATTTCGTTTGCTCTCATAGTTTACTATCCAATAATGATATAATTAAAAGTTTTTACTCGGATACATTGCCAAGATTGTTAAGTTACAATACTGAGCTAATAATATTGAGACGTGTTTCAGTACGAATAAACTGAAATTCATTGAAAGCCGGTTGCTTGAAAGCCGTTCATATTCTTATGTTATGTACAATTTATAGAACCATTAGCTGCAAACCATATCGTAAGTTGATATCATCTCGTATTTTTCCATTAGCAACTAAACTGTCAATCTAATCAATGTACAAAATCCACCACACGAATCACCACAAAGAAGATCTTGAGTTACCAACAATAACCTTTTCCGATACATGCTCAGAAAACTTTTCTTCTTCATTAGCTTATACTACTGAGTTGGTAAATTCTACAGGAAACTATTGAAAGATTCTTGATATTCAATCAAACGTATAAGGCTTCATTGTGGGAATATATAATTCTTTTCTCCCTGATACTCCTTAGATTGTCTTTGCTAACCGCAGGGAAACGCTATAAATTCATTCAAAAAATCTATCTGAAAATTAATTTTATACATAAGAACAATCGAAAAAAAAAGATAAACTTTGATTATACAAAATATGCAAATAGCATGTTTTCATGAAACAATAACTCAAATGCATTTATTTAATTAGTTACAACACCAACCCTAAATTAATGCAATGGAACATATTCAGACAAAATCAATGACATTAACTCTCCCGAACTTTGCCATCATAAAATCAACCAGCACTAATATATTGATTGTTTAGCCGAATTTCGTGCAATCCAATAGTTCTGAGTCAACAGGGTAATTTTCATTAAAGCCTCGTACAGATATACAAATAAAATAATTAACTCTCCCCCTCAAACATCAAGCTTCGAGTATGCTCACAACAAATAGGTTGCATTAAAGTTGCGTTAAATAATCTACTCTTAACACTCTGAGACCAAAAAAAAATCCACAAATAAATGTCCTCTGTCGAAACCGAAACTTAACTAAATTTTTGCTAGATCGATATATGTGGAGGGTGCGTACGAGGAAGAATTCATACAGGGGCTTTGTGTCGTCCCAAGACAAATATTATTTACACGGAAACGTATTTAAATTAAAACTAATCGTATTTGTGTATCAGATAGATTAAATCCAATTTTACAAATGGATTAATGGTATTGTGGGGTTTGAAAAAGCCGAAAACTCAAAGTAATAAAATTTTAAATCAGATAATGTAACAGTGACATTACAGGAGTAAATAAATTAAACAAATCACCTGATTTATTAGTGAATAGTAATAGTTCATTCTTTTCCATTCTCGCTTGAAACAAAATTGAAACAAATATTAAATTTTCTATAAGTTTCATTTCATTGAGAGAGAACTTACTACACTGAATTTCAAGCTTACTTTATTGCAATTTTGCGTGACTCAAAACATTTCCACGTACATGTATTCAGTGAAAATTGCAAAATGGCGAATTTTATGATACTCGTGTCGCTGTAATAAATTTTCCAGTAATTCGGAAATTATAGTTACTAAGCCGCATCTACTAAAACGTGAAATATTTTTAGTTTGATTCTAAAGATTTTGTCATTGAACAATTTAGAGGAGAAAAATATAAAAAAAATATTTATATGATTTATGAAGCACTTATAAATCATAATCGATCTGTTTTTAGGAAGATTAATATTCACAGTTATTCGAAAATAATATCTGCCAAAAATATCAAATCATGAGATGATTCATTTTACGAGTACTCGTATATCGATAGTAATAATTGCGAGAAAAAATATAATAATGATGTTAGGAATAATTGCTCAGTTGGCGAAAATAGTTGAGCATAACAAAATACTGAAACCCAGGACTTATTCGTATCACCTAGACAAGTCGAGAGACATCTATCCAAACAAATAAGTTCGATAAATCGACCAGACCATCCTGGCAATCGAAATATGAATGTTTGACCATGGATCAAGTACTAAAGGTTGCGACATGAGCGTGACCACGCCTACTTATGACGAAATAAGATGCAAACACGCGTAGAAATTATCCAGAAATAACTGGTTTTTAGGTGAATGAAGAGTACTGTTTTCGGTTGTGTCCAAATGTTTCTGTTAATGAGTTTATTGGATGTTGCAAATCTAGGCAGACGGGCACTTAAATTGCTGATCTAAAATGGAGCAATTGAAACTGCTTGAAGTGTATGTTGCCTCTTTCATTTCAGCAGTGGACACTTCGTATACATGGACAAATCATGTTTCAGAAGGAGGTCTATCGAAGCCAACAGAAGCTTTTATGGCGCACATAACGGCTTTGGATTTAATATTTACAACCGTTAACGGTGACTCCTTGGACTTTAGGACAAATTATATTAAAAGGATGCTGGATATGGCAAGGGACGTAGATTGCGATGTTGCAGCAAAAAAAACTATTTTTTTTGGAGTAGAATGTATTTCAGAGTTCGTAAATTAAACAATGAAACACAGGAATATGATAATTCCAAAAAACGCAAATTTAAAAAAATTTTAAACTGAAACATTTTTTATATTTTATTAGTCAGTTATGACTTTTTTAATTGTAATGTAAACAAAATTTTAATAAATATTTCTTGACAATACTTCTGCGGATTATATTAATATGCACCTGTAATTATATATTAATACTTAAGTTCCTATCTGTGATTAAGTTTGTCTTACATCTAAATTATACCGTAACTATTCATCTTGTCAAGAATTTAACGTAAAACAATAAAAAAATATTCTCTAACTTTGTCTTTTACATATCTTACACAATCAAAAGAAAAATTCAATAAAATTCAGACACTCGACTATTTTTCCCTGATTCACCGGTCTCCGGTACGTGACGAAATAAGATGCAGCGCCGAACAGCGAAAACCTATTGTCGTAATCTTATTTCCTTGATTCATGTGTTTGACTATATATGAATACAATACTTGTTCCAAATAGCGAAGAAACACGACAGGTCACTATAAGTAGTCCCTCGACGAAGTAATGAAAGTTAATTTTATACATAATATGCCGAATTATTGGGCCGATTCGATGCCGAATTGCACAAAAATCGGGCGCATTTGGCGAAGAAAAAAGTACTCTTCCACCATGACAACGCACTGGCTCACACCTCCGCCATCACCACGGTCAAATTGGTCGAATTGGGCTACGAACTGCTGCGCCATCTACCGTATTCTTCAGATTTGGCCACGAGCGACTTCCTTTTGTTTCGAAACTTGAAAAAGTCACTCGCCGGGCAGAAATTTGAGGTGGAATGAGGTCATCATCGCCACAGAAGCCTACTTTGCAGACCTCGAAAAACGTATTTTTCAGGCGGGTTAAAGAAGTTGGAGCATCGCTGGGTCGAGTGTATCGAGCTAATAGGAGACTATGTTGAGAACTTAATTGCCACGTTTCCAAAATTTTCGTTTTTCTTTTGTAGGCCAAGTACTTATCGGACCAACCTCGTATAGGACTAAACGCTATGTAGATTTTTTTCAGTGAAGTTTTGGAGCCATATATATTTCAACGACGACTACGGATACGAAAACAGCTTAACGATTTGATAATTTTCTCATGGAAAATTAGATATCATTCAGTATAATGCTGACATAATAGAAATGCAAGAAATGAAGTGGACAGGGAATTGTATTTTACAAAAGGTAGAACCACATTTAAAAAAAACTCTGATTCAAAATACCATTTAGTTGGGGCAGGCTTTCTAGTAACCAAAAAAATGAAGTCTACTATTATCGGCTTTAACCCTTTTCAGGAAATCCATCAAGTGTGAAATGCATGAGCCTCACAAACGTTCACGGATCTGCGGAAGAATCTATTGGAGAAAAAAGAAGTATAGTACGAGCAACTCGAGCGGATCTCAATGCATGATGTAAAAATCATCCTTTGGGCTTATATACAAAAAATAGGTTGGAAGTCGGTATTCATGTGTTGCGCAGACAGGCACTCATAGAACTATAGAACACTGATGATAATCGACTTTAAGTCATAGAAGAATAGCAGCTTCGAATAACTTGGTAGCTCCGAGTACCAAGTTCCCGCGTAAGGCTACCCATAATTCCATTATAGAGCCCCTCGGAACCAGATAAACCAAGTGTTGATTAACCGTCATAATATAATAATATTTAGCTGCTTAATATTAAAAAAAAAAATACTGAAGTATAACAACACTTTTAGATCAATATAATAACACTTAATTTTTAGTAACGACGACCAAGTGCTCCAACATAGTTGCCAAAAACTCGAAACCATTTCGCATGCATTAGACTATAATCGAGCCTGTAAATTCAATTTATTTTCGATTTTCCAAAAATACGTCGGCGAAATCTATTCAAGCTTGTACACACAGTGTACTTAGTAATAAAAACAGAATGCGAATTGTTGTGAGTTTCGCGCTGCATATCGAAGAAAATGCTTACGGTTTTCACGTGAATATACATTGGCACATGTGCTGTTGATTTTCAAATAAAATCCCTCGAAGTGAACATGTAAATTTCACAAGACCGTTTCGATTTCATCGATGGATGTGAGATGATTTTCTCACCTAGGTGAATCATACTACTGCTAATGCACTGCAAAGCAGTGCGAGATATATGTAGTTACATATGCATTAACATATGTGTGGATAGTTTAGTTTGAAAATAAATTTAATACAATAGGAAATGCTTACGTTATTTCCTCATTGTTTGTTATTAATAAAATTTGCTAGTGTTATGGTGAATGTCGAGAACGATTCTGTTTTACGAACATGCTCAGCACGAATTTAGTATTTTAGGTGCGGATTTGTGAAAGAACAGGAAATATTTGAATGGGCGTAATTGCATTTGAGAAAAAAAATGCAATATCTATTGTGAATTAGTATACCATAATTATATTCCGTTTGACTAAATTAAAGATTATATCTTAGTTTATAGTGCAATGTAATTTTTAAAGACCCTGATCTTACTCGGGCTAGATAGCAAAAAGTTGAATCAATGATTAGACAAAATCGTATAATTGATTCTGCGGCAAGGAAACAAGTGTCGATAAATGTAGAATTACGGTCAATTTTTTTTGCAAAGTCAAGGCGGTATATCAAATTCACTTTTTTTGTGAAAATCTGAAAAGTTTTTGTCGGAAAGGTTGCTTCGTTAAGAGAAAACGCAATTAAATTACTTATGCAACTTATACAGAAAACAAAAAAAAACATAATACATATATACCAGAATTGAGTATTTCGTTTTTTTGGCCTTATTAGGTAAGCCAGGGTTTATAGCTTTTATTTCATCGCACTTTGCAATAATTTTCAATTTATTCAGATTTCTAAATGGAGTTTTTCAACAGTCGAACAACACAATTTAAAAAGGTTTTTTGTTTACTAAATCGTGTGCACGAAAAAGTTGTGAAAGGTCAATGGTCACGAAAATCAGTTTTTCCTAAAAATCTCGTTAACTACTGGTTTTAGGTGAAATTTCATTCATATTAAATTTGTTCATGTACCAAAGTCACGTGGGACTAATAGTTCTTTAGATATGATCCTGCGAAAACTTCAAGGTTTTGATGCAATCATCGTTTTTCAAATATTTTGATACGCTGATCGCTACTTTTACGTTCTGATACGATTTTGTGTCGCGTCGCTATTTTCCATAGAGGAAACTTTTATCAAGCTTAATACAATAGAAAAACATCCACATAGCGCGGAGACCACGCATATTCTATGAACATAGTACCATGAGCTACAAAATATAACTACAAGAAACAAATTCTACTATCGACAAGATTTCCAAAAGGCTGGTGCAGCATCGTGGCTCTCAAAGAATAGGGTTATAAGTTTAAATACAAATTCGAGCAGGATTTATTTGCAATTCATAAACAAGTAAGAAATAAAGTTCCAGGACAGCAAGTAAGAATTTACATTCCCTACAATCGTCAAAATCAAGAAGTTGTTGCTTCTAAGCAGGGCTTTAAAATGTATGGCGACGAGGACTATAATGCATGGCGTATGAGGCTATAATACATAGTTTTGCAAGCTATAATACAACAGCCTACACATATGAATTTTTCGCTATGCATTATGGTTTCAGTTGCTATGTTTTATCGCTCTCGAAATATAGTTTGCGTATAGCGACAGAAGGATATAAGTTATAGTTTCAGGCACTAGCTCTGGAGCTCTGGCGCCTTTTTTCAGTGTAGGCCTTTTTGATCATAAAATCAAGCTATTTTCACATGATGTAAACATTAATTACGCAATGTTTTTTTATTTATTCTACTAACTTCTCATTAGTCACTCAGTCGTTTGAAATAGTACTACTTTTGAACGAAAGTGCACACAAACTAACTATTTGAGTTAACTTAGTTTTATGAAGGAATATTTGTATAAGAATCAATTGCGTGTCTGATACGCTTATTTTGATACACATTTTTTATACGTTAATTTATTTTAGAGTGATAGCACTGTACTAGATCCACGAACCATGGTCGTATTTTGTATTCAGCGACAAGTGGGAAAAACGATTTAAGAGAAGGGAATTTTAGTTTGATAACATTGATAAAACAGTTATTGTTAATAATGTTTTTTCAACAAATGACACCTTATGAGAGTTCCACCTTCAAAAAGGACCATCAGTATTAGTGCAAAGGGAGCAGTAAAGCGGTTATGCATACTAATAAAGCTCAGGATGAGGACAAAAAAGTAAAGTGATACCATGTACACCCGAAACTGATAGAGAGCTTCATCTAGACATTGACAATCAATATTTGCTAGTTGTAGTGAGTAGTTCAAGGACTCTTTTTGTCCCTGAATTAACTGAGAGATACCTATTCAAAACTCGGTTCACTACCTAAACCACACATTTGGAGCCTGTGCTCTACTTATCACAGTATACGAGCTTCCAGGTTGAGGGTAATCCCAAAAACACTGACAGTGATGTGGATTTTTATGTACAATTGAACAAGAATAGTGATAATGGCTTTTTGACCTAATTGCCTATGAAAAGAGTAATCTTAATGCACAATACTGGAGGCCTATATTTATAAAGTGGCGGCCTTTATCTTCTAAAACACCTTTAGAATCTGAACTTCAAGCATTCACAAAGAAAATAATATTTATTCCTGATGGTGATCGGTGCTGTGTAACTCGTTTGATCGGTAACGGGTTGTACATAGACCAGTTGTCGAATCTTCAAGATTATTCCAGCACAAGCTTTTTAGTGCTCAAAGAAGTTTCTTTATTTTTAGAGCAAATATCAACAAAAGGAGACTGGTGTGACATCGATAAAATGCCTGACAAAAAAGATGAATACTACTACTCTTATAGCTGGAAACTTATTCAACATCATTGGCACTACAACCTGGCTTTGGTTTTGGGTTTCTTCTGCAAGTTTTTTCACCGGTCGGCACGCGAGCTGATGTCACCCCATCAGAAACTCCTAAGCTCCGAGCGTCCTGGCCAACGCCATCCAGCCACATTGATATTGTCCAAAGATAGCTTTAGCGTATCGGTCTATCTGTTCTTGCAGGATAGAGGAGAGCATTTTATAGGAAGATATCAACAATGTTATCCGTTTTTAGTTGCTGCACGTTATGACATCTCCTTTATTATGTATAGAGCTTGTTATTCTTTTTCACCAGTCTTTTGGCATCTTCGTGCTCCCACTATAATTTTAAGCATTGTTTAGTGCGACATGGGCCGTCGGCTCCCAGTTGCTTTTGGTTTCAGCCGTCTTACAGCTTTTTGTACATCTTTTATGCTTGATGGTTGAAGCATAATGTCTTTTTCTTCCATGAGCTAATCGTTTAGCGATTCATTAAAGTGCACCTTGCATAGACTCAGAATGCCTTGAATCCAATTGTCTTTTTTGTTCTGTGTGGTGTGTACTACTTCATGTTCCAGAACCCCCTCTCTAGTTCTTTTTGTTTGATATATCAGACCTCTATCACAGCTGCCAAGTGATCATCTGCTCAAATGAATCAACTGACTAAACGTAGCGCTACTAGCTACCTCAGCTAACTCTTGAAAGTTTTAGAAATCTAAAACTTGAGGCATTTATTATTTAGAGCCGGACACTTGCAAAGGGTATGCTCGATAGTGTCCTGTTCCATCTTGCACTTCTTGCATATATTGTTGGCTGTCAGTTCTATTTTATTCGCATGAGATGCAAAGTAAGCCAGTGTCTTGTGAGCAAGTCAACCATCGGTCTCAAGTAGTTTCTGCCGCACTTAAATTTCCTGCTTTTGTTCGACTGAAGTGAACGTCATAATATCCTTCCTACCCTACAGTTCGTTCTGTTTTTACATTAGCTTTAGTTTAGCCCATATGACCGCATCTAGTTTGCTTGTGGTGTGAGTTAGTGACCGTGGTACAGTAATACAGAGGCTCTATGTAGCGTTTGATTAACCAACTAGTCGGCATTTTCGCTGTCTATGACACCACTATGCCCTGGCGTCCAAATAAGTCGGATATGAGTATGATTTCCCTTTTTGTTGACAGCAGTTCTGTATGCGTCAACAGTTCTCGAAGAGAATCTGTCATGCTTCAAATACATATTGGCCCAACATATTGGCCAAAAATCCACTCAGACTGGGAGTGAGCCCAACATTAGCCCAGCTCGCATCAAGGGGATGTACACATATTGGCCATAACCTCTTTTGGTCTGGCTTGGGCCAATATGTATTTCCTACATAAGATGCAAGAGCGAGAATGTGGATGCTGCATTCAATGCAAACCGTCGTTGATTTCGTTGATGTTCCACTTATGGACTCAACTGTTATGCGTACGGCATAAACTTCAAACTGAAAAACGATAGCATGGTTTGATAGTCTGTAGCACAGGTGAAGGTTCAAACAAAGCGTACACAATAGCACGGAAAAAGCGATATGTACACTTTATCATATGCAAAAGCGAAAGAATCATAGTCTCAAATAAAAAAAAAGACAACTAAAGTGCCAATGGTACTCGCAACAGTGCTATTGCTGAAAGTTTAAAAAAAATCAGATCATTTTTCAGGGTCGCTCAAGGGCAGTAAGAGATAAGGAGTCAAAAACTACCCAAATCATAATGTGAATAGATACAATTCTTCAAACATTTATCATCAAAATTACGAATAAAATATTTGCAAACTACTACGCTTCTATGCATTTTTGCTTGAATTTAATTTCCAGTATTATTATCTACCTCTTAAAAAACAAAGCCTTTTTGCAACCTACAAATCAATTAGAAAAGCACGTGCAATTAGTTTTAGCTCATGAAAATTGTGTTCTGAAATCAACAAATTTTGTTAATTTCGTCATTTCTTTGTTGCCTTTGATCTATTCGAATAACTACGAGACGTCGGTATGAGCGTCAGTCTCAGGGGAATTTTTAACTTCTGCACATAATACAACATGCTTCCGAACAGTGCCAACGAGAACTAAGCCGCAAAAGAAATTAGAGATCTGATAAAAATGAAAATTATGGTTCATTAAAGGCTTGTCATAAATAAAATGCTTATGACAGCCAGTATGTTCCCCAGGGACGAGACATGCCTTTGTCAGTTAGAGAAAGTACAATCGAAGAAAGGATGTGAAATAAATATTTTAGAAATACATCACCCGTATCATTTTAAATCATCATCAGGAAAAGAGTATCTTATTACAAATTGCAGATGTGGAATCGCAGAGATTCCTAGGTAAGATTTATATATCGAACAACAGCAAGTAACGGTTCAATGTGAATACGTCTTTGGCGAATGTGTTTGTGATTCAATTCATCTGTTACCTTTGATGCATTTAGATCAAGGTTTCATGCGTACGTTCCCCATATTTTATTTATACATAATCAAAGGGCACACGACTAATTGCAAATCGCACCTGGACTTTTTCTTACTTACGCAAAAGGCCAGAGGGTCTTTCGGTGGGATACTAGTACATTCATCAACCTACAACGCTGCCCTAAGTAGCATAAACGCTCTATCTACATTTTAGTAATAGTTGAGGTATTTGAAGATTTGTGTTTTCCTAAGTGCTGCAGGTATATGGAAAGGGCAATTCACACTATTGATTTTAACATACTTGCACAAAAGATGCGTTATTCATATTTTGTCGAATGATGTAATAGATTATGAAATTTTTAAATTCGGTCTTAACTCAAAAATGACAGATAAGGCATTTATGGTACGTAGGGCAGAACGATAGTTCCCGTTTAGTGCGTGTCACAGGAACTTGTTTATCATTTGATTTTTCACAGCACATAAAATTTCCAAACGAATGTGCATTGGGGCTAATGACCACTATCTTATGCATTCTACAATGATTAGAGCCGGCCCGGCAAATTAATTCGTATGCCATTAAACGTTCTTGCTGTAATTCGCATGTAAAGTAAGTGGCTGGGCGATCATAATTACGTAAAAAGTATGTTTCGAATTGAACGGTGCAGTAGTTGGTTGGTAGCGTTGATGAGACACTTTGCTGAGATGTAAACGTAATGTAGTCGTATGTAGATAGCGAAGCTGGTTCAATTTTTTATGATTGCTAATTTATTTTCATATTATGATGACAGCTGCTGATTAAAGTTATTTATGTACGGTTTTAGAGATAGGTACGGCATGTCACAAATTTATGTAGTGTTACGTTTTGAGTTCAAAACGACAGAATTTAAGATATGTTTGGCAACCCCATAGTAGTTATTAATCTTTCCATTGAAATTCATTGTTTAATAACTAACTAAAATTTTTAAGATTAAAAATCTTTCCTTAAGAATCCATATCAAAGTTTTATTATCTTTTCATAATGGACAAAACATATCAAACCAATAGTAATTATGATTCAGCTTATACATACAACATTATTGTAGCTATTTAATAAATAATTCTTGAAAATGATAAAATAATTGCACAGCTATTGGAGCAAAAGTCAATAAATGATTGTCGTGGATTATTATGGTATTCATTATGGTAAATGTTTTACATCACGAGTTCCTATCAATTCTGCAGAGTTTTCCTAATTCACTACGGAAAAACGTCTAGAATCAACTTGTTATGGATTTATAATTGAAGTCATTAAATAAATTGTCGTTTCAAATAGTCATACCATTTGACTGGTTAAGTAGATAGCGGCATGCTATAAATTACAGTAATATTTCATTGAACCACTTCATTAAGTTAATAATGAAGTTAATATTAAATATATCACACTAATCAAATGTTTGAAACATTAAATGCTAGCAGCATCATGATTGAGATATTAATCACGCAAGGTGAAAATGAGAACACAGCTTTACTGAAATTAGAACTACCTTTTGAAAACTAAATGTCTTAGCCGGCAGCTATTGTATCATAGTATCAAATTCTATTGGTTCACTTGGATCTTTGATGTTTTTTTTTACAGTACAAGGAAAAGAGACTAGAAGTACAGGGTGGAGCGCCACAGACAGATGGATTGCAAAATTGAATAAATCACAAACTACTGAACATTTTTCAGATTTTTTATTTTTCTTCTATTTTATAACAATGGAAATTTAAATTACAAAAAAAAAAGTATCGTTCAAATGTGCTCCTTCTCCCCGTATACACTGTAACAGCTTTTTTCTGAAGTTCTCGTGCACTCTTTGAAGCATTCTAGCAGGAATTTCTGCGATATTGGTCCGGATATTGCTCTTGAGGGCTTCCAGGGTCCTAGGGCGGCCATGGTAAACTTTAGATTTGAGGTATCCCCATAGGACAAAATCGCAAGGGGCCAAATCAGGAGAGCGCGCTGGCCAGTTCAAATCTCATTTTAAAGAGACGAGGCGTCCGGGGAACCTTGCTGTCAAAAAGTCCATGATAATTCTTGCTGTGTGGGCTGTGGCTCCATCCTGCTGAAACCAGACGTCTTCCAGTTCAAACTCATCCAATTCAGGCAGGAAAAAAATCCTGGATCATGGTCATATAACGAGCTGAATTAGCCGAAACGGCTCGGTTGTCTTCTTCAAAAAAATAAGGGCCGATGATCCCATTTCTTGAAAGTGCACACGATACTGTAAGCTTGTCGGAGTGCAGAGGCCTCTGGTGGAGCTCCCTGTGGTTTGTCACACTTCAATAGCGCATGCTTTGTTTATTGACACATCCACTGAGGTGGAAATGTACCTCGTCCGAAAAGAAAATGATTGCGTCCCCAGGGAGCGCAGCAAGCATGTTTTCACAAGCAAGTTGTCTGGCTTCATAATCACGTGGCAGCAATTCCTGGACGACGACCATTTTGTAAGGATGGATATGAAGACGTTCTTTACTTATTCGATGAATGGAACGCTTCAAAATGTCAAGAATTCTTGACTGTTTCCTTATTGAACCCCGGGGCGACTGTTCAATGGCGACCCGAACCCTTTCAATGTTTTCTGGGGTAATTACGTTGTTCTGCTGCACCCTTTTGATTGACGACACATTTCCAGTAGTCATGAATGATTTCACCCACGAAACAATTCGATTTCGATGGGGAACGCGGCCGCGGGGGGCAATATTGAACCTCAAACGAAATGCACGCTGTACGCGGATGATTGGATGGGCTTTTTCACAATAGGCTTTTACACAAAACGTACTCTGTTGCACAGACCACTCTATGGTGGCGACTAAGTGGGGACACAAAGCTCCCATCCTCCCTACTAGTGATGGGCGTTTCTGTTGTTTTCAGAAAACGAAAACGAACTGTTTTTTTCCAAAAACAACGGTTTTTTGAAACTTTTTGAAAACTTTTTTCACTCGACCAGCAGCAGATTGATACTGGGTGTTACCATTAGTGATGGGTGTTTCTGTTGTTTTCAGAAAACGAAAACTATTTGAAAAAAAAAACAGTTTGAAAAAAACTGTTTTTTTCAAACTGTTTTTTTCCAACTGTTTTTTTTTACGTATTGCAAGACAAGCAGATCGGTAGCAAGTCAGTAAAGCATCACCAGGAGTGCTTTTGTTAAGGTAGAACGGAGCGCCTCGGTAATAAATAAGACTGCTAAATTACGTGCCTTTGCTATCATCTTCTGTTTTGCAGGCTCGCCCCAAACTACTGTTCTGTCTAGCAGATTTGGCTTCACTATGGTAGTATAATGCCAGTGGACGATTCGATGACGTAGACCCGGAGCTGCCCTTATGGCACTTTTACACCAGTACAAAATACACAATGTCTTCTGAGCTCTTTTTGCTACATTTAACCTCTCCTGATGCTTGGAGTCCAGGATAAGTTCCAGATATTTTACTTTGTGTCTGAAGCATACAGGAGTTCAAGGGTTTCGGTAGGCCCAAATTTAAGCTTTTAACTTCTTCGTAAAGGGCAAAAGTCCAATTTTTAAGGTAGGCGTTTCAGCCTGCCTCATTCTTGGCTCTATTGCGAGAGAATTTGTAATTAGTGACTTAATTTCTCTCAGGTCAAAATAAAATTCCTTGATATAGCAAAAGCGATCTAATCTGCATACACTATCAGTTTACATTCAGTTTAGAATGTCATTAGCTGTAAGCTCCTTTAGAATGTCATTAGCTGTTAGCTTTTAAAGCAAGGAAGATAGAGCAGCGCCTTTGGGGAATGCCCATATTTGCCACTCGCTTCAAGGCTGAGCTACTTTAGGACGAGTGTAATACCTGGTTTCTGAGTAGTTGCGACTACTTGCGAGCTGACATCGAGGTTTTGGAGAGTGTTCACAATCGCATGAGGACACGCATTGTTGAATGCTCTGTCGATGTCCAGAAATGCAGCTAGCTTACGGGAAAGAGATTTTGCAGCCTACTTCATTGAGATATACAGTGCTGTCGCAAAAGATTTGCTTTTTGTATAGGGAAATCATTTATCTGATACCTCATAACTCTCCGTAAAATTTTCAATATACAGAAAGACAAATTGGTATTACCTATAATCCCCTGGTTTAGAGTGCGATGCTTTGCATGCCTGAGAGAATAATGCTTCTCCTGTTCCCATTGTCTTTTCAATTAAATTGAAGAATACACAGTCCAAAAAACTCTTTTAATGTCTCACAATGGATGACGTCAGCAAAGATGAAGTTAGCCTGACGACAGGATAATAGTCGCACGAAGTATTTTTTAATCACCCAAATCTTTCGCGAAAAGTGTTTAGTGGGAGAAGGTTACTGTCCGAAGAATTCTCGAGTGGTATATAGCTCCTTCGAATTTCATACGTCTTGCAAAAATGACGTTTCACCGCAATTGAGCGTTCGCGAATCAATGACTTTGACATCACTAAAATAGAAACACTGTAGCCAAAAAAATTAATCAGATTTAAATCTAAAGTAGATCTAGCATGTAGTTCTAATAATCAAATATCTTCGTAAGCCCCGCTAAAATCAGGGAAAAACAAACAAGGCAAAACATATTTTAAATGAAACATAATTCATATTTTGCACATGTTTTGAAGAAAATCAAGATATGATTCGCTTACATTAAAGGAAGCAGCCGATATGCAACAACTACAGAGCTTCCAACAAAAACCGAAATCAATCAACTGTTGTCTGGTATGTAGCTTAGTAAGTTTTCATTAAATAATGACCTAAGATTTAAAATGCAATTTATTTCCCTGCGATCATGTTGGAAGTGGATTCATATGAATTAAAAAACTTGTGTTGAGTGGTGAACCATTTGGCTGAAATATTGATATCACCCAATTCTATATTAACTATTCACTTCACACTTTACTATTTTTTATTGATATACAGCTCAGGTGTGTAATAATACGTAAGTATCATATATCAACTTCACTTTTTTCTGTGAATTGACAAAAAATATAAGCAATAATAAGTAGACTTGACAAAAATCACGTTATAATTCACCATTATGACTTACTGATTACTTCCTTTCGAAATACATATGTACCTTATACTGATATTATATTGCACATATTTGCTGTCTCTGTGCTTCGAAGAATAGGAATTATTTATGCACTTAGCATTTTTAGTTCAACCAGAAAGAGTATAAACAAACTCAAAACACTGAATGTATACTTCCGGATTGGGGCTCTTTTCGAAAAAGAATTTGAAAAAAACAATGCCTCCAGAAAACCTGCTAGCATATTATTCAAGTTCCCGAATAAAACATCAAACTTTCATTCCCATAGCTCTCAGGCAATAGGTCATCATTAAAGGTTGCCAGTTGTAGCTCTTAATCTCTCAACGATATCAGACTAAATTAATTGCCGGTAATTTAAATTTCGACAAACTTAACGCTCGGCTGCATCCGTGTTGCGGCCCTTCATAAAGACGAATGGCCCTTGAACTGGCCAAATGCTGGTTCCATCATCCATCCAACATATCAACTCAACCAAAATAGCGCGAAACACGTTTCGACAACAGCGAAACCAACGAAAACCACCTGAGAAAATTTCAAGGCAACCGCGACTGGGCCAGGTCATCGAGCCGCTGATAAAATCTACATGCATCTTAAATTCGAAATAGCGTGTAAACGCATTAAAGACATTTACCGGTGAAATCAGGTAGGTCTCGATTCGCTCGTACAAAATAAATTATCATCTGCTTCCAACACCAGACAAATTGCTTTACGTCCAACAATTAAAGTATTTTAAAATTTAATTTTAGAATATTCTTCTAATTTTCGTGAGAAATCACTGCAAACACTTAGCACTGGGCAGTATTAGCACAAGTCACTTTTTTGTTAATGCAAATCAAAAAAGAATTTTCGCGAAATTCAAATCACACCGTTCCACACTATCTGCACTTTCCCAACTTTGATAAAATTCAGCTTTTTTTCGCTGATGGTGTTTTCGATTGAGTTTGCGAATTGATTAAGTCTGTATGGTGTGTGGCCTACTGTCTCGTTCCCAACGAATATATCTCTCCTTGACGCAATTTCCCACGCACGGAAAATCCTACACCGCACAGTTTGAACGCGACGAAAATCCAACACGACCCACGATCTAATGCAACCGTACACACGAGTATCTTTTAGTCGTTGGGCTTTAGATGATTCTTAAGACAACCGAACCGCACGGCAACTTCTTGTTGACTGCTTTGCCTGCTTGCTTGCGGCGGTTGGTTCGTGGCCGGGGCGATGCCGGTGGCACAAATGGTGATAGAGCCTCGAACAGTGGCGTACATGGAGCACTTTTCGCGGTCGTGAACGTGCTTTTCTTGATAATCAGATACGAACGAGTCACTCGCACAGTGCGTTCCAATAAAGTCATCCAAAAAGCTTAAGATAGATATGTGCGGGTGGCGCTCGTTTGCTTCCGTACTGCAGCGCATCCGAATGATTGGAATTCGCATGCACCGGTATTCTCAAATACATGTCGCGTTGTTTGAGTGGAATTCGAAAGCTTTTTGAGTGGAAGTTGGACGTGGATTTGCTTGGTTGATATGTGGGTTGAATTACGATTGGCGACAGATAGTATGTTTGATTGTGATGATGGCTATAATCTATCCTAAATATAATTTGATTTGCGGCAATTTGAAAATCAAGCAGCAGAAGTGAAGCAGCAGCTAGGCACTCAAACTGTACAAGTGAAGCAGCAGCTCGGCAAGCAAGAGCGAAAACTGTTAGTACCTGAGGAAGAACTGAATCTGTTAAAATAGGATTCGCAGCGCGCGAAAGCCATAGAAACTGCTTCAGCAGAATTAAGTGGTATTAAACAATCAAAGCACCCATTTTAGACGGACAGAATTCTCGAGCCATCTACAAGAACCAATTTGAGGCTGTTGCAGAGTACAGCCGTTAGAGCGACCACACTAATGGTGACATTGAGAGGAGCTGCGGCGGAAGTACTTCAAACCATTCCAGTGCATAATTAATCCAGCTATTCAAGCCTGATGAGCACTTTGGATATGGAATACGACTAAGACCACCTAAAGATAGTCCATCGTTCACAGCTGTAAACACGTGCATAGAAGCCAGGAGAAAACTTGCAGCAGCTGGCTCAGGACATCGAGTGGTTTACAAACTGTTCTACCCAACGTTAGATCCAGAACATCGGGATGAAACGGCGAAAGATGCTTTTATCCCAGGGTACGTGATGAAGAACGTCAACAAACACTACGTTTGACTGATAGACGGAAGCCGAAAAATTCTTTGGTTTGCGGTCCGACATATGAATCGATGAAGCCAGCGCCTCGTAGCAACATTAGAGTCCGTGAAGTGCACGAAGAGTACGAAAAAGCTGAGGTCGCCAGGGAGCTCCACAATGTTGGAACTGAAGTAGACTTGAAGCGTGATTGCCGAAGAAAATGAAAATAAAGGTTTTGTGAGGAGTGTGCAGCTAGAAGGTGACAAAGGAATTCTTCTTCGGAGGAGGCGACAAATCAGGAAGAGTCAACTTCATGGGCCGGAGGTTGGTTCATGGAATAAAGTGGACAGTAAGCTTTGCAATAGCCCCATCGACACTGGAGGGACGAGTTTGATCTTGCAACCGGACTTAGTGGAAACGTGGAGACTTGGTAACGTTGGGCGATACGTACTTCGGACGAATACAGGTGGATATACACTAGTCCGAGGAGAAATTAATCGTCTAATACAGCTCGGCAAATCAGTGTTTCAGCATCAGTTCCTTTTAACGGATATAAACGACGAGTGCATACTTGAGATCGACTTCATATGTAGGTCCTCATGGTTTCAACCTGGATTTAGGAGAAAGGGTGATCAAATGGAAAAACGTGGAAATACCGTTAGTAGGCAAAAGGAAGCGGAATGACCGACTGAAAATCGTCACCTACGAAAGCCCAAAACTACCAAAGCCGTCGGAAGGCATCATATGGGCGACCTTTGCTTGTGATCTTTTTGGCCACCAGATTTTCATTATTGAGCCAGCCCAAACTTTAGCACTCAGCAGCTTTATGGTGGAAAAAAGCCTAGTCAGTATAACGGAGGTAAGGGTGCTCTATTTAGCGGAAAAAGAGTGGAAAGTTTAGAAAGGAGATGTAATTGTCGAGTGCTAATCATTTTCTTTAATCACTTCTCTTGATGCTGCAGAAATACAATCTGAACCCAAAAATGTATCTCGCCGTAAGACAGACGATCCAGTGATGAACATGCTACAGTTCTCAGCACTAAGCGCCGAATAGCACCAAAAAGGAGTTTAGCTCATTCGACGTTATACTGATATCTTTTTCACTCCAGACGAATATTACGGAAGGATTCATTTAGCTACACATTGAATCGTCTCACGAAATTCATCACCAATTTGACAGGCTTCGCGCATCTTGCCTTTTACTAAACAAGCCTATATGATACAGGTAAAAGATAAAACAAAAAATCATCGAGCCTTCGAACAACTTGGACTGCGCCAGTAGTTTTGATCAAAAAGAAGGAAGGCAATCCCTAATTTTGTGTTGACTCTCGACGGTTGAACGACGCAACAAAAAAGGAAAGCTACCCCTAGCCAAGAGTGGACGTCATTATGCATACTCTGGCCAGTGCGCAGTGGTTTTCGACGTTAAATTTGAAGAGTAAATACTAGCAGAAATCGAGAAAAGTAACCGTGAAAAGACAGCCTTTCCTATGGAAATTGGGCTCTGGCCATTTGTTAGGATACAATTCGAACTCTGTAATGCTTCTGCAATCTTTAAACGACTCATGGAACGCGCAATGCGTGGATTAAGCTGGAAGATGTATTTGGTGTACCTGGACGACAGGTGACGCAAAATATTCAAAGGACACCTGAAGAATCTGAAGGACGTATTCCAAAAAGCGAAACTCTTTTTATACTGAAGTGAAATATTTTGGTCACGCAATTTTTGCTGGAGGAATAAAATTGGCGGTGCCCAATGATAAGCATCATTTTCGGAGTTTTCTGGTATTGGCAACGTATTATCGCCGATTTGTGAAGGGTTTTGCTATCACCACCAAAAGTTTACACCAGCTAACGGAGAAAAATCAGCAGTTTAACTGGAGCTACCAATGCAAAGCAGGGTTTGAGAAGCTTAAGCAGGACCTGTGCAAAGCACCGGATGTTGGCGAATCCTAAGATGCAGAAAACATTCATCGTGGACACTGATACGAGTAATACAGGAACGGGTGATTGTATACTTTAGACGGGTACTTTCCAAGCTAGAACGGAACTGCTGCGTCACCCGAAGAGAACTGCAATCAATAGTCAAGGCTACAAAACATTTCCCTAAATAGCATTTTGAGGACTGATCAGGGCTCTTGAAGATGAGACGATTGCTCTACTTCAAGAGTGAAGGACAAGTGGCTCGATGGATTGAAAGGTTGCAAACGTACAACTCCAATATAGTCCTTCGTGTAAATGCTGATGCTCTTCGTGCAAATGGCAAGCATTATCATCGGTTAGAAGAACAGGCAGCCGACGCCGAAGTAAAAAAGATAGATAACAATTTCGCCAGAAGATGGACACAGTCGGAGCGGTTGCATGAACAACTGGCTGATGGAGATCTAAGGAAAATCATACGCTGGAAGGAGTCTGCATATCGGCCTGAATGGCATAGTATATCAAGTCGAAGTCATAAGTTAAAGAGTTACTGGGCTTAGTGGTACTCCTTGCATTTTGATGGAGGCCTACTGAACAGAATAAGGGAAACTGCGAATGGAGCATCTTTGATTCGTCAAAAATCTGACTTGCCAGTGAATAGTATTATTATTTTACAATATTTTTTTTGCGCCCAACTCAAAAAAATTCACGTAAAATGAATTGAAACAAAATCCTCCCATGCATTGAATTATATGAGGGTATTGAAAATATTTACAATTGTAAATTTAGCCCCAAAATATTATTTTATCGCTCGTAGGATAGTTATCATTGAATATTTAAAGCACTTTAATCCGAAAATAGCAACTAATCAAATAGCTAGACAACTAGCTAGCTTAGACCTTCAAATATCCTTTCTTATTAGTGAGAAGCTACATGATTCATGGTACATGAATCCGGTCAATGAGAGATGGATCGTTTGAGCATTTTCACACGCAAGTGTTTATCGTCATGATCGATCTAGTCTTTATAGTTTCACTACTACAACACGAACTCTATATGGGTGATGAAATCCACACCAAATTAAAAAAAAATAACCAGCAAAAACCGAAATAACGATGCAGTTTTACGAAATATCTTCATTCATACTCTCTCAAAAAACTTCCAAATTATGAAGAAAATATACTGACAAAAAGATGTGAGGTCCTCCACTTTCCTTTCTATGCATAGTAGCAATATGATCAAATTTTTATAAAATCAGAAGGCTATTGCTATTTAGGGCATTTTCGAATATAATAAAGTATAATTTGAGCATGGAGATTGGAAGTAATTTTAATATATCTCAGGATCCGCAGCTGACTTTATCTTTTTAAAACGAAGGTCCCACGTATTTCTGTTTTTGTATCTTATACAGCGTTATTTCCAACTTACAAACTATAGTAACTTAAAAAGATTTAAACAATTATTGCGTCAACAATGCTATAAATAACTTCATTATCCACTTATACCAGTCTAAATGTCAAAATTTTACAACACGTTTTACCTTCCTTCATCACCCCGACAAATCCAATTACTAGAACCATTTAGCACTAAACATTTTTACATATTCAGCAAAGTGATACCATTTCACTGCTGGCACAATACTGTGACCTACTTCTACGATATATTTTCAACATTTCTCCAACACTACTTGGCCAATGTCACTGACCGAATAGCTTCGTAGCACAGCGACCCAATTCTATTTTTGTTGTTGTAGTCCATGAAGCAGCCAGGACATTTACCGCGTAGTAAATAAGACTCCGCAATGGCGCCGGTCAGACGGCTATATGTGATTTTGCTATGGCTGCATATGCTGGTTGTTGTTTATCGTTTCTACGAAAAGCACAAGGATATGAAGTACACTTACGAGGTAGGTTTGATATTAAGAATGATTGTTTGTTAGTGCCAATAGGCTTTTTACTAGCCATTTAAACTGACATGTTATTATTGTTTTCCTAAAGCGTGAATAAAGCTGATTTTGAAGAAAAACAGTTTTCAAATAATCCAAAATAAAAATTCTTGCGCCTTTCTTTAAAGGCAAGTGTAGATTTACAAGCAGTTCATTACAAACCATTATTACATGAAAAATTCCTGGCAGAAGATGATCATTAGATTTTCATAAAGAAATAAGATGTTTAGTTTGTGGTTCAGTTATGATTAACTCTAGAATTGAATTAACTAACAAGAGAAATTTTCTCTCGTTCGTAGGAAAAGAGATATTTACATTTTGACATTTTATCCGAATTTTTGCTGTTTCTTGCTATAAAGGATAATGGACTGATAGGTCCTCAATTTATTTAAAAGTAATTTTAAGAAACAATGTTCCCAAAGAACATAGGCAATCGAGTTTAAAATTTTTTATTTTTTTTTTATTTTACGTAGCGAAGAAGATGATTAAAAATAAGTTATGATACATTTAGAAAAAAAGATAAATACTGAAAAAAGTTAAGTACATTAATATTAAATCTAAGACTGGCGAGAATTGTTTTTATCAGATTTTTTTTATGGACTAGTTCCCTGAGTTGTGTATATGGTGTGTTACTCCTTTTGTCTATAGGATTTTCTGAAGCTTCCGTACTTTTCATATTAATTTTGGGAGCTGGTAATTTAAGATGGGGTAGCATAAGAAAAGACTGCATATGTGAGATATATGATTATCGACTTGTTGGGATCAACCGTTGTTTGCGAAATATGTCATCCTATTTAGTGACAGTGTTGCTGAGATGATTAATACTCGATAGTAGTGACATGCGCATCTCTTCTGTAACTAGGAAAAACCTGTTTGAACAGTTAACATCAAACATACCTCAGATTCATGATCTTTGAAACAGGTGGGAGTGCTTGAATTTGTTGTTTCTCGTATGCGAGCAAGTATTAGCTCTGGTCGAAGACTGCGAAAGTGTTCCCCCTATTCCATTTTCACGACTTTTTTGGCTACAATTAACTGCATCTGCTCTTGTTCCCGAGTAGCTGGCTTTTTTACATATGCTTTTATTTTCGTGAGGTAAATGTTAGCTTAGATGTTATTATTAAGTTTTAAATTCTGCGGATTTGAAAACTCACAAAAGCGTTGATAATTGAAAGGGAAGGCACAAAGCAAGTCTATTTGGTTTTCTTCTTTTTCGTTTCTGATATTTTTCCTTCAGTTTGCGAAGTTTTTTTCCGAAAGGGATGCTTTTGGTCAAATAGATCTAGTTGACTGACCAAACACTTGAGGAGGTTCAACGCCGTGCCTGGCATGCAGATGCGATAAGCGGCAATCAGGCGACTTTCCACCGCGATGGAAAGATCCCCGCCACGAAACAGAAACGATATAGCTCCACCAAAGGCTGCGGTTGGGTCTCCACTATAACTTTCAGCGCTTCGATCAGCATTTAATCAGGGCACGGGATCTTCCTATTCCTCATATTAGACACTATTACGACAATCTCTTCCTGTGTAAAAGGAATAACGTTCTCCCGGTAGTCGATTATGTCATCATCCGTTCTGGCAGATACGTCCTCCGGAGTACTAGACCACCTGAAGCTGAGTCAGCGGGTAACCGATTTGTACCCCTCATCTCAGGGGTCAAGTGTACAAAGAGCCGGACATTGTTGTGTCTGTTCCTCTTGATGATTTTGGTCGTCTTCTTTTTGTGAGCGGTCTATTTCTGGCCCGATGTACCCTGTGCATACACGCCAAAACGAAGCGTCCAAACTCATCGATTTCATCGGTCGACAAGTACGTTTTTTACTTTCACGGAATGGTTTCTTTTGGGAGAATCCGCATCATGGTACTACTAGCAGTAACTTCAATTGCATCACGGGTCCTTGGGCTTTAATAGGCTGAGCTTTTTCCTTCAATAGCTGGGAGTACGATCTGGGCCTATCCAGTTACTCCTGGTGTGGTCATGGTTCAAATATTGATAGCAGAGTACCACGAATAAAGTGCTATTTCTCTGATACCTACCAGTATTCGAGGAATAGCACTTTATCAATCTCTAATACAGCACTTCTCAGCTCCCTCTTATTAGAAGGAAATAATTTTTTATTCACCAACATCCTCTCTTTTTTCTTGCTACATTTTTTCCGTTTTTTGATTTTATCTTCCTGCCTTCCATTTTTCCATTTGCTTCCGTTTCTTTTTTTTTGAAGAAGTCTTCCCCATCAGCTTCTGTGCAACTGTCACCCATTTTCTGGGGTCCGGAGCTACAGCTTCTGTACTTGATTTAATCTCCTCCGTTCTTTGTCTAATCTCTTCTGTTCTGGGTCTAATCTCCTCTGTTTTTGGTCTAATCTCCTCTGATTCTTTAGGGCTCGATTTGCTCTTGTTTTTCCGGGGCTGAGTATTACCTGGAACTACTGCTGGTGCCGCCACTCCGGTGAATAGAACACTGAGTGCATCTGCTAATATTTTATCTCCACGTTCTGTCAATATGTGCGGAATGAGGAGATTAACCTCGATGGCCTCCTCCAATTCAAGCACGTCATCCTTCGAAATATTCTTCTGGACGTTGGAATCCTGCAGCACCTTACGGAGGATCTACCTACTTTGAAGAAACATTTCCCCTTTCGCACCTCCTGAAGATCTGCACGCGTTTTACATACTCCTTTTCCGGGAAGCTCTGCGTTGACGGATTCAGCAGCAGAGTTTCTACCTCTCCCGAAAACTCCTTCGGAATTTCTATTTATCGACCTTTTGCTGTTCTCTGGGAGTTATTGTTAAACTTTTAATCCTTTCTTTGACCCAAATTATTTGCATAAGCAGAGTTAATCGCTCCATCGATTCGCTCAATAAAGTTTGCCGTGGAAGGCGGAGTCCTTTGGACCTTTGGTCTGCCCGAAAACGCAAATTTTTTTCAATGAACGCGCTTGTTCAAATTTGCTCTGCTACGCTTGTTTTCCCATCCGTTCGCCCGTTTGACTCTTTTTCCGCTGGCTGGGACATTGTCAAGTTGCCATTTTAGATCAGATGGATCCTTTGCCAGAACCGCTACCTTCGTTCGTGTGTGTAGTCGCCTTAACGATCTTATGGTTGTCTTTGCTAAGCAGGAAGGCAATTCGAGGGTTGCCAAAGGCCTTCATGGGTGTTATGCTACAATAGCAATATCAAATGAATCGCCAACTTGACATTAGCTTGAAACCGTTCACACTCGCATATGACTTCAGCGGTACCGCGCACAGAGGAGACTATGTCCAAAATGTCATATTCCCTAGCCCAATGCAAAAACTCGATTTGTTGCCAGGTCTTGGTACCGGGATGAAAATCAAGTCGGAAATCATAATCGTTTTTACCATTTACCATGCCAAACATTGCTGAAAGTTGTTAAATCATTTAGTGCAACCCGAGATAGACCACGTAGAGGCGACTAAGCTACTAAGGAGTTCAGAGGAGGCCTATCTCCTTAGGGGCGGAACACGGATCATTTTTCGGATCTGACTTCTGAAACACCGTTTACGATAGTCTGCTGCGCCTAAAAATGGAAACCGATGTGTTTTTGGTGGATCACGCCGATAACGTGACAGCGGGAATCACAGGATAGCCGTGGGCTCCACAGAGGTCAAGACTAGCAAGTCGATAAAGTTCTTGGACGTAACGAGCTGAATGTCCGGGGCCAGATTCGTAAGGCATGTGAAGAGCGCTAAGAGCTGTCGGCACCCTTAGCGCTTAAAATTTTTGGCCCCAGCAAAACGAGACGACGTCTGCTCACGGCTTAGATCAACTCAATCTTTCTGCAGGAGTGGGAATTTAGGCAGACGAACTCCAAACGAATAACAGAATGCGTAAGGCAGGTACACCTTACTTACGGTACTGTGTTGATAAGTATGAGTAGTATTGCTTTATGTCAGCAGCTGCCTCTGGGGCTCTATCCGACAGTCCAGCATTAGGACAGTTTCTATCAATTTGCATAAAAAACATCGTATTAACGCTTTAATAGTACCATTTTTAATTTAACACATGGAGACAAATCTATTAATGGTAGAATAACGCACCCATCCTTATGCGATTTGATAGTCCATTTTCCCCGAGTCCAAGCGGAGAATGCGCTTTGGTCAAGTATAACATGCCCGAAAAACATAGGTCCAACCAGCTTTTACCCATTGGGGTAGTAGTACGATGATGCTCATCTTACATTCCTTACGTGTAGTCCCTTTCGCAAGTTTCAGAGGCAGCCACAAGTCACGCAAGACGAGTAGATCACGCCAAAGTCAATCGTGAAAACGATACTGCTTAGCGAGGATAGCTGGAGCAAAGCCTTCACATATGCTGTGGGCACCATTAATTGAGCAAGTGATGTAATATTGTAAGCTCATGTTTGAAAAATATAAGAAGAAAAATCGACCTATTTTAGCATACCAAAAATTTGCTGGTTTTGATAGTTCCTAATTTTTTTTCTGTTTGTGAAAATCAAAGATATAATCATGTGTATTGAAAGATCAATATTTATATTGGCTCTCATTTTTAGAGCCCGAATGTGATTGATTGATCTAAAATAAATGGCATGCATGATTCGGACAATGTTTCTGTACGTGACAAGTTGTATTCAAAGCCATGAATAATGAAATATGACGTAATTTTTATCTGGGACTTTCCTGTCACTAATAATAAAATCGGGCCGGTATCAGTCAACCACCAACTAGCGGCTAAATCCATGTTTCAAATCAAGTCATACCGTTAAGTAATTGTCTAAAATAGACATGCAAACCGAATTTAGAAATTCCCAAACCTTCAACATTCACCGAATGCACCACTTATCATTTCACACGAATCTGAAGAACATTTACTCATGCATAGAACTCTATTCATACTTTTCCAATTAAAACTCCAGCTCGTGAGATATCGTAGACCTGATCATGCGATCATAGCAATACATAATTGTATCCGCCTTAGATTCATCACCAGACGACGTGACGCTCATCATATGTAAAATGACAATAACTGAGTATCTATTTTCCAACAACATAGTATCTCCTGTACTTACTCAACTATTTCGTTCGCAACTCAATTGGTATTCATCGTTCCTCATTGTTTTAGCACATTCAGTTTTACGATGGTTTTATTCTAATGCAGCATGACATGTGATTGAAATAAATCGAAAATCAAATCGAAATGAAATTTAAATCGCAGAAAAAATTGCGATCGATTATCAACAGTGAAGAGAACCTGAGTATCGGGGTCGAATGTGAGTAATATGGAAATTATCATGTACAACATTTGACGTGATTATAATGTACAATATTTGACGAGCGGAGTTTAGAAGGTTTCAAAAAAGTGGAGGAAGTTATCCAGTTTATTCATTAATTGCTGAGTAAGAGGTTCTGCAAATATGTACACTAATGATTGTATCATCATGTAAATGAGATAATATATAAACGTGAGTAATTATTGGCTTTGTGGTTTAGAAGCCAAGCAATGAGTAAATGTTTTTCTAGTCATACTTCGAAATGTGGGACTCGAATGACACATCCATGATATATAAAATCAAAAGTGAAATAATGTTTGGCATAGATATCAGCACGATTATTTGAATTTTCTTATATTACCGTTAATACATAATCATAGGCATGGTTAAAAGGAAGTTACACTACTTACATTGTAATCCCATTTTAGTCGATATTAAAGGTGATATTACCGCCTAATTCAAAATTTTTAAGCAGGCAGAAGGTAAATTTGATTCTATTAATTTTTCAATAAACCGATTTTTTTTACCGTTTTATAGCCTTCTTGAACAATTTTAAATAGTTGGGGTTTTATAAGTTTTCTGCATCTTTTTTATACTACAGATTGACGAACTTCTGTAAACAAATTATAAAATTAGACAACGTGTTTCGTCGAATCGATGGAACAACTAACTCCGCTCATGCTAATAATTCATGTAAAAGAAAGGATGAAGGAGCTAGCGATAGTTCGAAGCAGCCTCTGGAAACACTTAATGGAAGTTGTGAAGGCAATCCTAAGAGAACTAGAAACACCACCGCTGAGCCCGTCAGCGCAAACCTAACTGAAGTGAGAGTATAAAAAGCGCGGGCAGAAACGAATTAACAAAAAGTGAATATAGAACATCAGCAAAAGTGGCGACACCTGCAGTGATCCCGGATGTCACTCAACCTTGGGAGAGTAAAGGGTAGGTGGATCGGGCCTTAATGAAATTTAGAAGATCAATGCAAGAACAGAAGCTGTGACCCCATGCACCGGATAATGGGTGAAAGTGGCGCAAAAAAAGGGGGACAAACATTTTCCAAAAAAGGAGGCAAAGGCACTTTACTAAGCATAAAGAAGAGCTGAAAAAAGTATGTTGCAATAGCAGTAGCCCAAAAAGCGAAAAAAGTAACAAGCAACAAAAAAAACTGAAAGGCTGTGTTAGTGAAACCAACTCCGGGCAAAATCTACGCAGATGTCCTAGGAGTGATTTACAACGGAGTCTTGCTAGAGGAAACCGGTACAATAAGTTCACCCGATCAAGAAAACAACAGAAGAAGGAGTTCTACTGGAAATCAGGATGTGTGATGGCACGAATCTTTTAAACTCGATTCGGAGCCCCGTCGAAGTATAAGGGGCTGTTTAGTATATGGCCCCTAGAGCCAAAATTGAGGTAATTCACCTTCACGGCCTCATAGCCAATGAGGAGGTGACGGCGGCCAAAATGCGTGATCTGGAATAGGAGCAAGTTGGTGAAGTGAAAACCATTATATTATCCCTGAAAAGGGTACGGCCAATTTATGACGGCGAGAGCGTTAAGTCACGCTTTGATGCTTTGGTCGCTGTTTCGACATGGATATAAGCATATATGAAAAATCGCAACAACTTGGCCGTACCCTAAGAAGAAACTGAGAAGGGCTGTAGTAGAGATGGACAAAAAGCTAGCCCTTAAAGCCTCGCGACCGTTTAATTAGGATGAGAATGATATATGCCCAATTGAGAAGGTGGGCAGAGGTGATATGCTACTTACGCTGTAGGGGCTATGACTACATCAGAAGTAACTGAAAAGGCCCAACACGGACTGGTAGCGGCTGAAAATGTAATCAGGTCGATTGTCATGCGACAAACAGCTCTGTTATGCTCAAATGCGTATTTTGCGCCGAGATGCATTGCGTGGATAGTGTGAAACACATCGTGGCCTTGAGCGCTTACAAGGTCTTCAAGGACGTATTTGACGCCAAGAAGATAAAACATTGGAGAGGGGAAATGAGAGTTCTCCAGTGGAACCTGTCGCATTGTAGACATCCTGACGCAGCTCTTCTTCAAAAATAAGGCTTAGGTCGCTCTGGTCATGGAGCCTTACATTATGAGCTTGAATTGAGGAAGTTCTCCCTGTTAGAGCAACCCGTGACTCGTCAGAGCAAATTATGTCTCAACTTTCTGACAAAAAACATTTCGTGAAAGGAAACAAGCCTACTGGTTGAACGAAGAAATAGCTGAACTCAAACGTATCGTTTGGCGTGCAGGCGCAAGGCACAGCCGGCCAGAAATAGACCACACGCCAGTAAAGAATGAGCTGACCAAAGCCATTAAGAGGGACAAACACTACAAATGACAGGCTCTATGTGAGGAGGTCAACTCGGATCCATAAGGTGAGAGGTACAAATTGAAAGATTCGGCTGTATACAGTGTTGCGCTCCCAGGTACGTGGCAGCCCTGGAGTGCATCTTTGGTTCAATATTCCCAGCGTATTCGCCAGGTACGGATAATGATATTACCGACCCTCTCTTTCCGAAGGGGGATTTTATCAATGTGATGTCTGGTATGATTAATAGGAAAGCACCATACCTTGATGGAGTGCGTGTCGAGGACTAAAAGTTATGGTGAATAGTCAACCCCGACTATTACCGGACTTATATAAGTTTTGCTTAGTGGCGGACAAAAGAGGTCGTAGCAAGTTACAACGCCAGACTGTTTTGCTGGCGACGCTGGTTCTTTAAAATCCCTTCAACTTGACGAAGTGGGCCAATGTGGTTTGTGGGCCTCGAGCATAGCATCTAATTTCTTGACTATTTGTTGGTCATAATGCGAAACTATCTTTAAGACCGATGGCTGCTGTTCGAAACTACCGAAAGTGTTCAGATTTTTATTACTTGTGTTAATCCTCGGCCCTAATCTGAAAAATCGTTTACGACGGACTGCTGCGCCTGGAAATGCCAACGAATGTATTACTGGTGGCCTAAACTGACGATATGGCAGCAATAGTCACTTCTTGAGCCGCCGAGTTCACCCAATTCAAACCTAACCAAGTCACGAGGAGGGTGGAACGGTAGATGGCCGGTAGAGCTGAAGCTGTCAAAGACAGAGATTGTCATGCTGACGAAGTGGAAGATACCGACTCTCATTCCAATAATAGTAAGCTCCGCAATGGTTTACACTAGTAAATCGGTAAGGCACCTGGGTAGGGACGTACTGGGACATCTGTAAGGCATGGGATAGACAGCCGTTGACTTTCAGAGCACAAAAGGATACCTTAGGTGATCACAATGCAGAAAAGGATACCTCACATGTTCTATGCTGGATAGAACAAGAGCTCCAACTCACATACGTACACGTGCCTTCCAACATCAGCAATAACGCTGGAGAGAAAACAAAAAAGGTCGATGGACGTCGAGACTTATAAGTTACCTAGGTCCATGGGTCAGTTGTGGCCACGGAGAGATAAACTTCTACTTGTTCCAATTTCTAACAGGGCACGGTTATTTTAGAAAGTACCTTAACAGAATGGGTAAGGTGTGCACTACTGTCGGTACTGCGTGAATGAATACGATGAAGCTCCCCATAAATTTTTTGTGTGCAGTCAGTTTGCAAATTTGAGAAGTAGCTTCGAGTACGTGATTCGCTTTTCTTCTGGATTTTTATGCCTATCTACAGCAACAAAAATAAGCTTCTTTAAAAAAAAAGTAGCTCAAAATCTATTTTTAGCGATCGCACTAAAAAAAGTGGAGTTTTTCCTATAACTTGTATGCGTGAAACTAAAAGCTTAACGCTTTTTAGAAGCTAGATAAACTCCGATTACTTAACAGATATCGATATTTCGACGGTAATCTGCCCTCGTCTTTAGTGTCCATCAGTCTAAGATCAGTATAAAGCTGATCGGTCTAATACTGATAGACACTGAAAAGAAAGTTGATTGCCCTTATATCTGTCAAGAAACTGCAAAATATATTATCGCTTGGAAAGGTTAAATTCGTCTTTAAAAATATTCGGTTTAAAAAACTACAAAAAAATTGAAACAGATAATTTACTTAAAAATATACTCTTGTTATGGAACACTTTCTTACATTTTACACACTTATTATCAAATCTTCTTTATTTGCATTGAAAAGTAACCAAAATTTTTCTGCATTATTTTTTCAATGGCCTGAATCTACACTCCCATAAACCTTAACCCATTTTTTTTAAGCAAAACTCAATCAACTAATGGCAATGATACCGCTTCAGCAAATTAATTGTAAAATTTACTAGCATTCATCATTCAGCGCAGTTCAGTCAAAAAAAAAAACAATGAATTCTTTTAATAACAAAGGATTGATTTCAGTCAGCATGAAAGACACAATTTCCTTTACGCACAATTATGCATCCCACACAGAATTCTGCCATGTCCTCTACTCTAGAGCTGCCATATGCTTTATTTCAGATCATCTTGCATTTTTTTCACAATTTCGCTCATTTATGCGAATGAATTGCGATTTCGACTTTCATCACATGTAAAATTAATCTGAGAAATGATTTGGTTATTATCTTTTGCAAAATTCTTTCTGCAATTTCTTTTTAATTGCATGTAATGACAGATGTATTTTTCTAAGAATCATGAATGCCATCTATAAATGTTGGACTTGTTTTTGGTGATGTTGCAGGATAGAGTATAAAATGGATGCTGCCTAATTAATCAACGAATTTGGACAGTACAATTGATTTTCTAGTCATGAGAATTGCGCAATTATTATACAGCACAATCATTAACAATATATCTTTTCACTTTCATTTTATCATAAATCGAAAACTACAAAAATCAAGTGAAAAATTAGTATCTGTCTCGGTTAATACACATATGTATGCAGGCTTGGTAGTGTAATATGATCAATATGTGTCAAACAGCGGAGTGAAATAGAAAATGTAGAGAAAGGAAAATATCTGAAGCTGAAGGAAAATATCACTTGAAATGTAATGAAAATTTAGCTGCCTAAAGATATGCAAAAATTTTCTATGCTTCATGGCAAAAGTATAGGGTGTTTCAATGTATCTATTAAGTATGTAATTCACTTGCTCTTGTGTTTGATGGATGAAGATTTAAGGGGTTAAAACACACATTAAAATAATTAGTACAAATGTTTTTTTTACTTGAAAGAAATATATTTGCAGAAGCTATTGTAATTTTTTTAAGGCAAAACGTCGAAAATTAGTCTAGATAGAGTAAATTTTCGAGGGATCAAAAAAAAATTGTTTTGCCGTGATCACTGTAGCTAGTCACAGGATCATCCGAAATAAAAAAAATCGGGGATTATTAGTTAATGACATAGTGCTCCGGATGAACGAAGGACTGATTTTGATTTTTCGAAAAATGGCGGTTGTTGAAATTCAAAATTGTATTTTCGACCGAAATTTCACTCACATTTTCGGCTATTGAAAAAAAAATACCGACCAATCGAAAAATCCTTCGTACATCCGGAGGATAATTACATATAAAATAAGTGAGGAAAATTTCATGCTGATCGATAAAGCCGTTTTCAAGTTACATTGATCACCGACTTCGAAAACATAGTTTTGAGAAAAATGCTTTTAAAGCATGCAAAAAAACGCTTTATGCATTAGAGACGACTTAATTCAAAGTTATTTATCTCTAAAGAATTGTCCGATTTGTCGGTTTTTCAAAATCCTAAGTGTATCTGCCACCTGTAGTAAATTCCATTTGATAAACGGTTCCATTTTAAAAATAATATTAAAAAAAAAAAACAGTTTCGTTTTGTTTTTTTGCCAGATTACAGACAGATGACAGAATTTTGTAGTAGAAATTTGTAGTATAATCACTTTGCCAAAAAATTCAGAATTCTTTATGCATAAATTTATAGAGCAAAAAGGATTTTTTTTCAAATTTTAATTTATCATAACATCATCACGAAATTTACAGGACTTATTAATGTTGACTACTAATAGACATGTTTGTTTTTGATGAACGTACGGGGAATCATAAAGCTAAAGCAGGCACGTGAAAAAAATCCTGTAAATTATCGACTCTCCTGAAATTTTTTCGTTTTTTGAAAAAAATGCAAAAATTTACCCTGTCAAATTGAAATTTTCAAAATTTCGCTTCGCACAAGAACGGTAGCTCTTCACTAAATTACCTATTTTCTGAACACTCAAAACTTCTGATTACGAGAACTTACCATCGGATTATCAAGCTAATATGAAATTCACAGCATTATTGGTTTTAAGATGGAGCAGCTTTGATAGAAGTTATTTGGAAATATGTTTGGACTAACGCTATTCCTTCAAGCCGCAGGAGTTGGTTATTTTTCACGTCATCGACAGACTTCTGTGTAATCTCATATTCGGAGTAAATATGTGCTTCATCACAGTCAGTCAAGCGACTATAAATTCTTTTGCTGGTCTTTGTACAGTCACCAGAATAGTTTCTGAATGCCGTGCATCTCTTATGTTGCCTCCACACATTGGGCCAATAGATAGGCGTCATGATTTTTCGGTTGCACATGATGGCCCGCTTTGATGTGTGCGAAAAACCGCTCCGAAAGCCATCCTCGGACATCGCCATTGTCGGCCACTGCAAGTCATCGCCCGTCTACACAATGGGCCACATGATGGCCCACAGTGTGGAAGCGACATTTGGGAGATGTCGAAACATTCGGCAGTGTAATTGATTTGGGTACCTGCATATAGAGGTATTCGGGGTAACTATATGGCCGATGAAATGACAAGGATTGGTACCTTATTACCGGAGGTCTCATGCCCTTTTACTATAAGTACACCGACGTCATCGATCAAACTAGCCATTCGGCAAAAATAGCTCGAGGACGCTAAGAAGTCCTGGGCTAAAGAATCATTATGTGAGATCGCAAAACAGTCCTGGACCCGCATGGATGCAAATTGCACGAAGCCGCAGTTAAGTTTACCCCGTAGAGCTTTCTACAGTACAGTGGCCATTCTCACGGGCCACTGCTTCATACGCCATAAGTTTAAACGATTTCTGTAGGAACTTTGGTTCAGAAGATGAAGAGGAGTCCGTCCTTCATCTCACGTGTCAGTGTCCGGCTCTTGCGAGGAAAATAACGGCTCCTATCGGAGCGCCCTTCCTCTCATTTCCGACTGATTTAACTATTCTATATCAAATTAAGCAGTGTAGCAAACTTCGTCAAAGGAAAAAAATGGTTCCCAGAGTACAGCCACTGATATAGATGATAGCCACTTGAACTAACCTAACCTTTGTCGTTTGTGTACTAAGAGATGCATTTAATTTGTAAATGATAATATTTTTCGTACCAACAAATACTACAATTAAAACCGGCCCACTCATGAAGGCGGATGTCCTGAGGCATATTATAGATTCACTGTTTCCACCGCACGATGTGAGAGCAGAAAACGATTACACAATCCGCCAGGAAGATTTATATCCCTTTGTTCACCGAAGAAGAACTACGCAACGCGACAAAAGAAAGGGAGACCCTAACGCACGATCAGCGAACAAACTTCTCTGCATGCTTGGATACAACCGGGAAATATCTAGAAGGGCTGCTGAAACCTCGGTTAAAGGAAGCAATACGAAGAACTGGTGACCTTTGGAAAAATTACCACGGGTTCCGCAGCGGCCACTCAATAGTAAGTGCCAACTGCAATGTTATTAGCGGATTAGAGCGCACAGAGGCCGCCTGTCATCGGGCTAGACTTACAGTGTTTTTGGTGACGGTGGACGCCCGTAACGCTTTCAACTCGGCGAGATGGATAGACATATTGAAATTTCTTTTGCGAAATTTTCAGATAGATGAATATTTGCTAGCAATGATGCGAGACTACTTGAAATATCGCCATTTGATTTATGAAACGAATCAGGAAACTGTATGCAAAACCATTACAGCTGGAGCAGCACAAGAGTCCATTATTTTTGGGATATTGCTTGTGATGGTCTCTTCCACCTCGAAATGCCGGAAGACGCGCTCTTGGTGGGTTAACATGATGATGTAGCAGCTTTCATCACTTCTAGAAAACCTCACCTCGCCCAACGCAAACTCAATCAAGTAACGAGAGGAATTGAAGGGCTGGATGAAAAGCCATGGTCTCCAGCTAGCAATCACAAAACTGAGATAGTCATGCTAACAAAGAGTGGGATACCAACCATTATACCCATGACACATTGGTTGCAATAAGGAATACCTTTGGCAGAACATGCATTCAAAATCTACATGATTTTTTTTCTTTTCTTCAAATACAGTGTTTCTAGCGGTTCTTGGGACTGAAGTCGTCTGGTCAATAAACGAATTTAGGACTTGTGCTATACAAGAGACAGAGATTGCAGAAAGGGACAATCGAATGCTAAACAAATCTGTTTATCGGAAAAAGTGTAAACATGAGATATAATGAAGACGGAAGTGCAAAATGTCACGCATTTTATTGAGAGCTGAGTTTAAGTCGTGATAAAAGCCAAATGAGGAGCTATTATACATTTGGATTGTTTTTTTAAATATTATGAATACTAGGTGGGGTGAAAAGTAACCTCCTTGGGAATGAAAAAAATGTTTTTTTTAATTTTTTTTTTAATTTTATTCAATGTTGTCCTCTTTTAGGTCGATACTCTCATTCTAGAAATTTTCCAACTTGTTGATCCCGTCCGAAAAGTAATTTTCCGGAAGGCCTACGAAATACTCATCCGCGACGTCGATGATCTGCTCGCACGAGCTGAATTTTTTATTGATGAGCTATCTTTTGAGGTTTGGGAACAGATAATAGTCCAAGGGAGCCAAGTCAGGCGAATAAGGTGGATGGAGAAGCAATTCGAGCCCTAAATCGTTGATTTTAGCCATTGTTGCGATGCTCTTGTGTGACGGCGCGTTGTCTTGTAAAAACAAAATTTTTTTGGCTTCATGTGAGGCCGTTTCGCATTGATTTCGGCTTTCAATCGCTCCAATAATGCGCAGTAATACTCGCTGCTGATGGTTTTTTCTTTTTTGAGGTAGCCCACGAAGAGTATGCCATGACAATCCCAGAAAACCGACGCCATGACCTTTCCGACCCATTGAGCCTCCCTTGGCCGCTTCTGAGCACTCGTGCCGGCTTCAGTCCATTGCCGGGCACTCATTCGGTTCTCTGGCGTGAAATAGTGGATCCAGGTTTCATCAAGTCACCAATCGAAGCCAAAAGTCCACCCGATTCCGCATCAGCATGGCCAAACACGCTTCCGAAGTGCGCTCGCGTTCGTGTTTTTCGTCCGGAGTCAGCATGCGCGGCACCCAGCGGCAGGATAATTTTTTCATCTGCAGAATCTCACCCAAAATATGGCGTGTGCGCTTGGTACTAATCCTTGTGGAATCTGCTAGCTCGCGCATATTCATTTTCCGGTCGGCCAACACCATTTCATGTTTTTTTTGACATTGTCCTGTGTAACCGCATCGGAGGGCCTGCCGCTGCGGACTTCATCAGCAGTGGAGTTTCGGCCACCACGAAACTCTGGAAACCAATATTTGACGGTGTAATCTGAAGGAGCACTAGCTCCATAATATTCATCCAACTTTTCTTTTGTTTCCTTCGCCGTTTTGCCTCTCAAAAAATAATATTTTATGAGAGAATGAAAATGGTTTATTTCCACACTCAACATGATGCCAAACACGTCAACAAAAATCGGCTGTAAAAACAAAACAAATGACTGTATCGCTCTGAAATTTGACATGTCTGCCTAAATAGGAATAGACTATAAGGCACAATAATCTTTTTTGCGATTGCAGCGCATTCTGGTGGTCAAGGAGGTTACTTTTCACCCCACCTAGTATTTATTTTAAAACTTGATATCTTAAATCAAATATTAAAAAAGGTATCTACGAATTTTTAATGGTGTCACCAAAGGGCTTTGGGATGATGTTTGATGATATGGCACTACTTTGGTGAATGGGAACTAAGGTATAGGAGGTGAAAAGAGTTAAGTGCGCAAGAGGTGTATATAAGGCTCAATGTTTGACATAGTTTGAAATATCCGGAGTAATGACAAAATTATGGAGACAACGATTTTATCGCTCAGTGTAAAACGTCATCAAGTCTTCGATGGAACGACTATAATGAAGACGATGTAGCTCATTAACTTTGAGTTAAGAAGAGTTTGTAGGCTTTGGACATATATTTTGATTACATATATTTTGACTTTTTTCGGATCTGATAGAACTTAAATTTTCATATGAATTTAGGAAGAAAAAAATTGCAATAAACTATCTTTAAACTTATAGCAGCAGTGGTGTTTCAGTGAATTTCTTGGCACCAATTTATGTTCATGGAAACAAGATATTCGGAAAAAGCAAATATAGAAAGCGGAAATTAGTCATGTTTTTAGCTGACTTATGCTGGTCTGGAAATTTTCAACTCTTTGCACTAAGTGGTTTAACGTAGGTAAAGACAACTTTCGGACCTTCTAAATGTGATAGATTCATACAGAGTCATCAGATCATTACAAAATTTACAGGACACATTGATGTTCATAAGAAATACATAAGAATAACAATGTGACTTGGGATGAATTTTGTGGGCAAATCTGTATTGAAACTTTTGCTGGCGGCAGCCCTAAGAATCCGTCTTCTCCCATAGCTTCCGATGCAGTCATCGGGGTCAAAATGAAATTTACAGGACAATTAATTTAAAAAAAGGAGCAGTCAATTTGCTGTGGCTACTGTGCACATGTAACTTATTTGCTAAATATCTGCTGTGCTGATTCGATCGTTAGTAAGAAAAAGTGGTTTCGTAAGCATTTCAATCATATAAAATTTAGAAATGAATCTACACATGTTTTCTACTTTTTTTACAAATCAATTTTTCAAGATATACACTAGAGTTTTTTTTAGCTATAATCTGAACATAAGCAAGCTTTCCAGAACATGGATATTGTCCTAATATCCTGAAGGAAGTATACTCCTGTGGAGTATTTTAGTTGACTCCCTGCTAAACGAGCTGCAACAAGAACAGCTTCACGTGCAGGCAAATGCTGATGACGTGGCCACACTGCTGGCAATCTAAATGTGGTATGCAGTAACATACAACGTGCATTGGATCCGTCTAGCTGCCAATGCTCTATATACTAGCGAATAACTGAAAGCATGTTTGATTCCCTCCCTTTCATTCATTTTAAATTGCCGAAAATCATAGCAAATTTCAGACTATTAAATGACCGCGTATGTCATAGTACATATTATATCACAAGCACAGTTTCTCTGTTGAAATTTATCTCATTGTGAAAGTATCATCCCGTCATTTAAACTAATATGCTGTTAGCAATAATCAAAGCTACTGTCAACTTCAACTACACGATACTATTAATTGCTGTTGTTTTTCCTTAGCAAGCTGACACATATCTCTTGAGAATATCGAATTACTTTCGACTCACGAAGAAATACCATGCAACCAAAATGTGAAGAAAAATGTCACTTTTGTCGGCACGAGCCACTTGAGTTTGTCCTTTGGGACAATAAGTCAAACCTTACACCTGCAAGTTACACCATCATGCATGCATGCAAGTATGTAGCAACTTGTAATTGAACTCGGAGCGTACTAGCAATAGACATATATGTGTATACTCAATTATTTTACGATGTGAATAATGATGACCGTATGTAGGCTAAAGGGTAATTATGGTGCATGGTGCTTGCCGATAAGTAGGATGTTCAGCTCGTTTGCTTTAGTAATGATGCATTTAAATAGCCTATAATAATTTTAACTATCGTAAAGTCGGATCGATGCAGAATGCCGACAAAATTTGCAGCAATATTCTCAGTTCTAGTTGCATGGCCCTTCGATTCTCCAATTCGATCCCACCAGACATGTTGGCTTCGGCATCCGGAACTAGAAGAGGAAGAAGCGGTGGATATGAAAGAACTTGTCTTCAGATTAGTCGTTGGTGAATATGAGATAGGCGAAGATTTGATAAAGTAGCATCTGACCGTTGAATGTATGAAAGTTTATTGAAATTATGTAAAAACTGATTTCGATCTTTTTAGTGTGTATTATAAATACTATTTAGTTGTACTTGTACACAATCATAATTTAGTTGATATACATGAGTTTTTGTACAGAACTTGATCGACTCTGTTCAATCATAAAACTAACAGATAGTATGTACCTTCTCAATGGCATATTTAATGTTTTCATCCATTTTTGATGTGAGAATTCGATAATTTCTTGAAAAATAGTGGAAGCTTACTTTATTTGCAGTAAATCTTTGCTGAAAAGTAAAACTGTTGTAGAACATGGGCTTAATAATTTGAGAAATTCGGGTGTTGAAAAATAGGACGGACATGGTTAGCAGTGTCGTAAAAAGTATATACGAAAGTCCAGCATTTTTGCATCAAAAAGAAAATGAGAAGAACACAGTACACCTACACCTACAAATCTACCAACTGTTTTTTGCAAAGGAGCAAGTAAGGATAAATATTAACAAAAAAAAAATTTTCATCGTGAAATGCATTATGTTTCGACGCTTTCTTGTAAGAATTCTGTTTTTGAAATAGCAGACGGATTATTTGTGAACGTGACTTGTTCCTGAAACCCTGAAAGTAATCGAATTTCGACTGATGCACAGAATGATGTTTTAAGGAAGATGTGGTATGATAATATAAAAAACTATGAAGCTATACAAATCAACATATCTCAAATGAAAAAAAAAATACTTCTTCTGATTACAGGAGCAATGAGCTCCACTTCAACAGCAGGAATGGAGGCCCTGCTAAACCTTGAGCCGCTGCACCTCAAAATTCAGGAGGAAGCAGCGAGACAAGCCGTTAGCCTACAACAGGCCTACAGGTATAAATCAGGGGGCCTGAAAGGCCACCTAAAAATCCTGGAGGACGTCAGGCCCATAATGGAAATGTTAAACCTCAGCGACCAAATAAAAACTGAGGCAGCATTCGAGAAGAGGTTCAAGGTCACAATTCCATCAAGGGACAAATGGAAGACCACCTCCCTCGTACAAAGGAGCGCAAATGTGGTATACGGATGGTTCAAAGATGGATTGTGGAGTAGGAGCAGGGATCGTAGGTCCCAAGTGCAAAATGCTTTTCCCTCTCCCAAAGGAAGCCACGATCTATCAAGCAGAACTATCTGCCATACTAAGAGCCTCACAAACAATAAAAATAAGGAATACTAAAAGGGTCAGAATGAAGATCCTATCGGATAGTCAAGCGGCTCTCATGGCTATAAATCGCGATCAAATAAATTCGGCTATTCTCCTAGAGGTGAGAAAGGCCCTAAATGAAATAGAGGCACAGAACAGCCTGGAGTTGATATGGATCCCCGGCCATGAGGGGCACCGAGGAAACGAGGAAGCTGATACCAGAGCCAAAAAAGGAGCGAAAATGCCCTTCATAGGTCCTTCTCCGTACTGGGGTTTTACAAAAGCAGATAAGGAAAAGGAAATTGAAACATGGAGCAAGAAGAAGATCGAAGACTACTGGCTTAATATTGAGGGTTTAAAACACTCAAAAAAATATCTTGTCTTCGATAATAAAAGAGCAAAAGAAGCAGTGGCTCTCTGTGGCATAAGAGCCCTATGCGGAGCATTGACAGCAAAAGTACCTCCACAGGATAGGTGGGGAGCAGGAGGACCGCTGCAGATACTGTGGGGAAACGACAGAGTGTGTAGAACTTCTGCTCACAGTCTGTCCAGCACTAGCGAGAAGAAGATTCGAGCTACTTGGCTCTGCTCTTCCTTCCATCAGGGACATCACAAATGTCCCGTCAAGGAACATATCCAGGTTCATTAGAAGCCTGGACATCCTATAGGACATAACGCAAAGGAGGCACAATAGACCCAGGAGATAGCAGTGCTAGGGTCCCTCTGGACCCACTCCAGGCCATCATCATCACCATCAAAGTTCCTGTACAAAAAACTTGATAATGCTTAGTTTTCTATAAAAGTGACCATTTATGCTTAAACAAATGCTCATATCAGTGGAGTAGGCAGGAGTGCAAATTATAGGGAAAGTTCACAAAGGCTCATCCAAGGGGGAGTTTTATTTCCTCTCTTGTGAAACCACGTGACAAATACATTTTTAAAGAGATTAGGAGCAAATGACTTATGATTGCGATTATAGTCACGCGTAAGTTCCCGCATACCTTTGGCCACTGGGGCTGGTAAATGAATGGGCGAAAATTCTGGGCCTTGGCATCGACTCCGATAAACTGATCTTCTACTATTCACGAGGAAATACTAAATTCCTGATAAAGACCTAATCAGGTTGAGCGGCTCTAGATTAAGTCCCAAGTCGTAAACTAAGAGCTTGGGTCGGATTTTGGAAAGCAAGCTCACGTGGAAGGTCAATCTAGAGGAACGAATGCAAAGGCATGCAATGCGATTCACGCAGTGAAAATGATGCTAGATAAAACATGGGGCGTCAGTCTTGCTTCAAAGCAAGGATCTACACGGAGATAACAAAGACAAACCTTATTTACTTCCAGATTCATCTTCCTCCGCTTGTACTCTTTATTAGAGGCGTTGTCGCAAAAGCCTTGTACACCATCAAAGAATCGGCTGACTACGAGTCAAGATCCTTTGGCCACAGCACTATAAGGAAGGGGCTTACAAGATACACGGAATCATTGGTCCATATTCTATCCATATTCTATCTATTCTAGATGGGCAGGAATGGAATTAGCAAATTGGTACAGCAGTTGTTAGCGTCTACACAGACGGATCCAATACAGCTGCAAGAGTAGGTGCTGGAGCACACTCTGCAGACCACGATAAAGAAATAGACTTTATGTTTCCTTATCACAGTAGCATTTTCCAGGCGGAGGTCTTTGCGATACGAAAAGACGCAGGACTAATATACGTTAAGAATACCTAGAATCAACATGCTAGGATCAACATTTTCACAGGCAGCCAAGTTACGGTAAAACACTGATGTCTCATACACATAAATCGAAGTGCGTACTAGACACTCTAGACAGTTTTTAGGTCCTGAGTAGACTAGGCAAAAATATAAGAGTCGGAATTTTCTAGGCTACCGGTCATTAAGGCATTGATGGGAATAAGAAAACGAATGCGTTAGACAAGCATATAGCCAGACTTCCCCTAATTGGGTTGATAGATCCAATTCCATCCAAACAGTAAAATTCTTGATCGAGTCGAATAGGATCAAGATTGTGGTGTGCAGATTGTGTGTAACTTAGACTTGCAGGTGAATCAAAATCATGTGAAGATCATACAGTTTTGCAGCTACTAAATGCCTACTTGAATTAACCTAAGCTGGTGCAAAGAGTATGTCGGCATAGTTACTGGCCACTGTCTTGCAGTAGAGTAGCTCAACCCAGTTGAGCTGATAAACAGCCCTGTTGAGCTAATAAATAGCTGTTTAGCTTCTATACACCCTTGTTGAGCTGTTTATCAGTTCAAAAATGATCGTTTACGTCATGCGCGGACCGATACTCGCTTACGTCATCCTCCTCCTCCTCATTGTCTATATCTAGAACTGCCATTTTATACCTTCTCTTTTGCTCCTCTTTTGCTCCTCTTTGCTCCTCTTTGCTCCTCTTTGGTCCGCTTAAGTGCTCCTGTTTGCTCCTTTTAAGTGGTCTAGAGCTGGTATTCTATACCTACTGAAAATCTTTATTACACTTATTTAATCAAGAAAAATTATTTTTTTTTAGCTACTTTCTGTTTAATATGTTTTCAATTCATGTTCAATTCCAAATGTATTTGCTTTGCTTGCATTTCTCGTCATTTGATTATTTGATACGAATAGTGTCACCAAAAATTCTACTTAATACTTTCACCTGAATTTGAGGTAAAATATGCACCTTGTCAGGCGCGATAATTTGGAAGTGAATTTGATCGATCCTGGAATTATAAGTTCTGTTGTAAAACAGTGTTGGAAGCTTTGTTTTGCGTAAATATTTGAATAAAATTGATACATATATTCTTCTAGCCCTCTATCAATTTCAACTATCAAAAGCGCTTCAGGTGTTCCATGCACGTCCTTACAAACATCCATCGTATAGCGAGGTTTTGATATTTTGGCAGACTATTTAAACTTTTCTGCACTTACATTCTATAACGTTTATTTTTCCTTTTTATGTGTTTCTTCTTCATTTCAATAATTTGAACAATGACTATTTTTAGGCAATGATTCTTTTGATTGTTAGCTAATACTCATGATGCTGAAAAACTATCAATCATTCGATTTCTTTTCTCCTGGTTTTTTTTCCTTTCGTATTTCTTGCATACATTTTCCTTTCATATTTCTTCCATGTATACAGGGTGTTTGGTATTCGGAGGACACTTTTGTAAGGAGGTATTCCTTGATATATTTTGAGCAAAAAATCGTTCTACAGAGTGGTCCGGTTTTCAAAATCTGTGGAGTTACAGGGTGTTCAAGAAAAGTGTTTCGGACCTTTACCCTGACTCACTTAAATCGTTATATCTTGAAAACTAATAATCATAACGCAAAGTTTTATGACTTGTTTTTTTATGGAATCAAATTACCTTTAATTCTATCTTACATTCTAAATTGTAACTGTACCTGATTTTGAGATATTTACTTCAAAACACAAAATGTTGGCACTTCTACCCCGAAAAATCTGTGTTCAATGTCGTTTTTCTCAGAATATCTCATTAAAATATGCCATTTTAATTTTATTTTTTATAGTCTTTTTTATTATTGGCTACAAAAGTTGCATACATATTAGGTTTTACCATTTCGCAAGAAAATACATATTGCTTAAAAACTTAATATGCCAACGTTATCTACGCCTTTTCATTGCTCTCCTGTATAACAGTTGAAGAAGTCACGTTCTGATTTGACTTTTCGTTGGCTTGATGGTGTTTTGAGGCAATGTTACGAAGCAAAGCCATAGATTTCGGACACCTCGTCTTGGTCTGCTTCAAACTGTTAGAATAGCTGAGCTACTCAGCTGACGTCACAATCTGGCATAACAAGCTGAAGATGAGGACGAAGACGTGAGTTATTTACATTCTACACAGACTGAATCTGATCATCTTTATTGCAGCCATAAATATTATGCTCCATTCTGTCTGCTTAGAACACTCTAGATAATTTCCTTCAAACCAAGCGCAAAGTTACTAATCAGAAGGTTCTCCTTCTGAAATAATATCTTCCGGTGCAGGCTTAATTTGTTTGCATTACGCATATTCATGCAACCTCGTTCATGTGACAATCTAAAAAAAAAATTGTCGATTTTATGACAATTTTTTACTCGAAATTTTTACATAAACAGACACTAAATTATCTAATTAAAGACGTATTTTCATTTTCTCGTTCCCATAACCACCAACATCAACATTTCTCAGCTGCACACAAGAAGATAAATCTTCCAGCAAATCAAGCATTTAATACATGATACAGTAGCACAACAGACCTAAAACGGAAACGATCTTAAACAAATAAACACAACCATCTTAGCCAATCAGCATGCAACAAAGTTCATGAAATTTAACTCCACCCCGACATAGAATGATCTATGATATTATTTCAAATATTTCATTGGTTCGTTATGAGACTTTGAGTGGAGTAATACGATTTCATATTAGGATCCTGGCTTAGAAAATATTCCAGAAGATGTTCAGATACTTAGATACATCCAGCCGAGATGAAAGTGAAGAATTCCGATCGTATATGTAGTTTCAAATTAGATGAAGATATTGGAAACTAAAGTGTTTAGTAAAGAATAGAACTGATGTGTTTATGAAAAGTGAAAGTGGAAAACAGTGTATATATTCTATAAAATTTTACTAATAAAACTATCGTTATGGATTACCGTTCGGTTCCTTTTTATTGTGAATACAGTTTAGATACATTGCACGAGCGTGAAGATAAAGTTATTGGAAAGCCGCATAGTCAGGAATGGAATCAGTTTTATCAAAACTGTACGAATTTCAAGAGTTATTTCAATTACCTTCAATCATTCGATTTTCAAACAAACCCAAATATATTGACGAAAACACAAGTGAATTATGATTTAGAGGGTGATATTTGCTTGAACATAGCCAATGTCAATAATAAACAAGCAAAGGAATCCTCTTGCACGGATTACATGCTTGATCAGTTAATAAGCAGCCACTATTCTTATCAAAAAGAAACTTTAAATTTAGATGGTGAAGCAAAGCCACGATGGTATTCAGATAGTTTGACGCCTGAGCACATAGAAGATGGTCTGAAAGGTAAGTGAATACCTTTTTTTGGATTTTGTAGATCTTATTTTCGATAAACTTTTAGAAGGTAGATTTTAGAAATATTCATAAGCCTGTAATGTTATTAGCTAGCTTAAGTTATGCAGCCTATGCATAATTTTTGGGATTTCAAATGTATGCATGATTTTCACTTGTCAACCACACAATCAATCACAATTTAAGGGACAAAAATAGTGAATCAATGAACTTTATCTAGCAGAGGATAAAAATATTAATTTCAGATACTTGTATGGTGTGGGTTTTTAAAATTAATTCGAATCCCAACAATTTTGATGATTACTCAACAGAGTCATTTTTTTTTGCTTTCATACAGTATAGCCGTTCGAAGGTTTTCTCTGGGCTGCCCAAAATATGTTTGCTTGAATATAAAACAAATAAGTAAATATTTGCGAATATGAAAATTCATAAACTACATAGTAAGTTAATCTGGGCGCGTCGGAAAATACAAAAAATCAATAATTTTCTAAGATAATAATCTTGTGTGGGATATATTTTTGTGTTTCATAAGCTCTTTTAGATGATTTTAAAAGACGATGTCATTTTCCCCATTTAATGAATTTAGCTCCCTTTTAAGATGCAAAGTAATTTTAATTTAATGATTTTAAAGCTCCCGTCTAACTTTAAGCCATAAAATTTTTGTAGAGCTCACATTCAGTGACTTGTAGCGATGTTAAAACTCTCACGCAGTTGTAAAACAACCATAGTAGCCCAGTGAAATTCGACATAATAAACGTGAAACTTCGGAAAAATTAGGGGAAAGCTGAATTTTGGTGAAGCTTGATACTGGCGTGTTGAACAAAACGTCAGAAGTCCCCATCGATCCGAGCGCTGCGTTACTTTTTATGCCGGGCAAAGGTCACCAAAAGTGACCTTTCCTAAATATCTCAGTAACGGTCATGTCTACGGAAAAACAATGCATGACAAATTTGTGTCTGAAAAAATTTCCTGCAAAAAAAAGATTTTAACTTTTTCTTGTAACCATAACTGTTTTTGAGATATATTGATGTAAACATTTGTAACTAACAGTATCCATTTTCTGAACGGCATGTTGATATTATCCGATTTTGATTACGACTTGGAATGTTTGTGAGTTTGTTTTTCTATGTTTTAGAGGCCCATAAAAAAACATGTAAGCAAACTTATCTACCACATTCCAGGGTAGATGGAAAAAGGTGCTCCTAAAAGTTACCCCCTCCCTTTTGCCATAAAATTGTATCCCTGAACGTCCATCCCAATCTTCAGGAATGAGCTCGTTGCCTTCTCGTTGCCCACTGTTAAACAAGATAGCATCATCAGATTATCCTGTCAATTGCCTACTCTTCACATCGCAGGACCATCCCTACTTCCACACCCTATCCACATCCTACCCACCCCTGCAAACGATCCACTCCGAAATAACCGGTTCTATAGTTTTTTCCCCATACTGTCTTATCCTGGTTCATGGTCTTATCCCATGAACGATCAGGACAAGGTCACGTAATTTCAGGTAAAGATTGATTTTGAAGCTTTGACGCTATGTAGTCATCACAGGATTGGTAAAAAAAGTGATTATTCGGGGATAGTCTGCAGGGGGTTGAGCTCCTATAATGTCAAGAATGAGCGTTGACTATGCCGTGATATTATTTTGCTTTTTCATACTCCGATCCTGTGCATGACGTCACAGGGCCATGATACGTTACAAAGCATATTGTCGCCTGCAATGTTGCTGTCTTTTTCTGCTCCTTCATCCCTTACAGGATGCAGAAATACAGTTTATATCAGACAAGAGCAGCGAGCAGATATCCCTCGAAGTTTTATGGCAAGGAGGGGTTTGGGAAACTTTTCAGAGCACACTTTTCCACCGAGCCTGGAGTGTGGTATATAAGTTTGCTTACATGTTTTTTGTATGGGCCTCTAAAACATAGAAAAACAAACTCACAAACATTCCAAGTCGTAATAAAAATCGTAGACTTTATTTCGATGATTCACCGGCTAATAACAGTGCCCATGGATCAGGATAGTTTTAACTCAGAAGTTAAATATATTAAAGATACGGCGAGAAAAAATGGATTTGACGAGAGGATAATTGGAAATCTTGTCAAAAAGAAAAAGTATAGAATACAGCGTGATCTTTTAACGACGCTTTTTACGCAGGAAAAACAAGAAACAACCATAAGAGTTCCAATTATTTATTCATCAGTATTCAAAAAAGTTCGGGTACTTCTTGAACGCTTTAATATTAAAGCAGTTCCAACCAGTAAAACTAAAAAATTAGGTACTATACTATGTCACGTCAAAGACAAAAAGGATAAAAAGGAAAAATGTGGAGTTTATAAAATTACCTGCCCAGAATGCGACAAAATATACATCGGGCAAACGAAACGGTTAGTTGGTGTTAGACTAACGGAACATAAACGGGAAGCAGCTTCAGCGAGGATAAAGAATACAACATTAGTACGTTCAGCAGTAGCAAAGCACATATTAGAGGAGGATCACAACATAACTTGGGACAACGTGGAGGTGATCAAGGAGGTGCAGCAGGTGCGAAAACTGGATGCGTACGAAAGCCTGCACATATGGAAAACCCCTATGGATAGAAGACTAAACACAGACCAAGGAAACTGTGCATCACCATTGTTCAGGCTAATTTGAAACACTCATTTGATAGTGAGGAGGATAATTTAATTAAATATGGATAGTAAAGTAATTAATAGGCAATTAGTTGGTAATTAGTATAAGTCAATTAATAGACAATTAGTTGGTAATTAGTATAAGTCAATACTTTAAAAGTAAGCTCTATAAGTAACATACATAAGCTAGATTAAGATTAGACTGATATACACTGAAGAAGAGGGCAGATTACCCTCGAAATATCGATATTTGTCACAAAATTCAATATATATAGCTTTTAAAGGAAAAATCGGTTTTATTATTAAAATATTTTTTTGAGCTAGGAAAAAATTGGTACACATTAAATACAATCAACATACTGTTGGGAAAGTGGATACTGTGAGTTACAAATGTTTACATCAATATATTTCAAAAACGGTTGTGTTTACAAGAACAAATTAGATAATCTTTTTTGTAGGAAATATTTTCAGATACAAATTTGTCATACATTGTTTTTCCGTAGACTTGACCGTTACTGGGATATTTAGGAAAGGTCACTTTTGGTGACCTTTAACCCCGTATAAAAAGTAACGCAGCACTCGGATCGATGGGGACTTTTGACATTTTGTTTAACACACCAGTATCAAGATTCACACCAAAATTCAGCTTTCCCCTAATTTTTCCAAAGCACTATGTTAAATTTCCCCGGACTATAGTTTGAAATTTGGAGCCATGTTTAGGACCGTGGTTCTAGTGAAAACTAAAGTTGACTCGAATTTCGATCTGCTTCACTGAAATCCACATTACGTGTAGACATGCAATATAGTGCAGCATAATGCCGTGAACTATAAAATATAGCTTCCAACACCATAATACCACAATCTATACAGTACATTTTCCTGTGTAACATCGCGTAGCGTTTAGGATCGCATGCTCTATGTACACAGTACGCTGAGCTATAAACGATAGTTAAAAAGGCCAAATTCTTATTCAATATGAGCTTTTCTGCTTTGCACACAGTCTCAATTTCCATGTAACATAGCCTCGACTACTATGAACATCATATTGGGACACATTATTAAAGTGGTCTAGAACGGGAAAAGTTTCGTTTTGATTTTGCTTTTCACCAGGGCTATAATACATAGCTTTGGGGGCTGTAATAGTAAGCCATTATACATATCGCCTAAACCTTTGAATACTTTATCATGCATTCTGGTGTCAAGCGATATGTTTTATTACAATCCCGAAACCAACTTTGTATATGCTGCTAGAAGTATATAAATTACGATTTGCTTTCTCACAGTGTATCACACCTCTAAACGCTTACTTTCAGACGCTAAGCTTTCACATAGGGTTGTAAAATTCCAAAGAGTTACCAAACCTAAGCTTAAGACACTAAAATGTCCGACGTCGTCAAAGGACTGAAGATATCAAAATCTCAACTTGACACAGATTTAATCCTGTAAATTAGTTTTTGCGTTGTTTTTCCAACTGGTACGTAATGCACGAAGTTGTAACGTAAGCACATGAAGTTGTCTTCATTTTTAAGGTTATAGTCCTCTTTCGTTTTAGTCTTACTGGCAATCGTTTTCTTGATTGAGTTTTGTTTTACGATTTTTGATTTGAAGACCAACTTTTTTGGTTAAGGAGAGTCTTTGGTTTCAATAAAGATTCAAGAGTATTTTTTCACTGAAAGAACGTTACATAATATTGATGTCATCAGCTTAGGCTACTAACTGTGTCAACTTAAATAGTAGGGTTTTCCTAGCATTGATGGGGTTTTTTTCTAATTATATACTCAAGTGCCCAATTAAAGAGTAGAGGAGCTGGCCTATTCCCGTTTTAAGCGTGCATTAGTAGAAAACGAGTTATTTAAGTCGTTCTGAATTGACACTTGTAATGTTGAGTCTGTCATTGTCATTTTGGCTAATCACACTAACTTTTCTGGTTGGTCGAACTGGTTTTCTAGTTATCGAGCTCCAGCATAATGCTGTATAATACGATTAGGCGGATGTCATGCTAAGCTTGTTTGAAGTCAACAACGATCTGATGAACAACGATGTTGAATTATCAGCATTTTTCTAAAATTTGTATGACCGTAAGTAGTTGGTCTGTTGTCGATCTTTGACGTCCAAAACTGCTTTAAATTCATCAAATATATGATAGAAAAGCATGATGCGAAATCCTAAACTGTAATATTTTTTGTCAAAAGTCATGGTATGTCGTACAATATAGAAAGATGCCTCTTACAGCTTCTCACCGCAGTTTATCTCCTATCTTGTGAATAAGACAGATAAGGCTTTTTCTCCATTTATTTGGAATCGTTTTTTCTTTTTACGCTCAACTCATGGATTGGGGTTGGGCTCGAAGGGTTATTATCCATTCCTGGTGCTCTATTGGATTGCAAGCGGGCCCTGACCTGTCGGAGTTCAATTCCTGGAGTGTGGAGACATTTGCGTTCAAACCATCTTTCCTTCGCCTGGTCTGAACCACTTAGGATGCTCCCAACAGGAGCCATACACAGGCTAGTGCATGATTTCAGGCCTTGTTTCAAGTACATCACTACTTTATTCTTGTTTAAAGTCCATCACTAATTTATTCTTTTTAGCTCGTGTCGGTCGCTCTATATGGATTTTGTAGGTTGCATTATGGTCCTCTGATGCGGCTTAACACTCCTAGTCGATCCAATTGCTTTCATTACGTCGGGTTACACACCCCACTATCTTTTTGGCTGCTACATTCACTGTGCCTTTAATGCAGTCCAGACTTCGTTGGCAGACGTTATATTGAGCGTGGAAGCTAACTCCGCAAAAGAGATATGTACTCGGCTTCTACAGACTAGCTTTTAAGCTTGTTAATATCGGACTTAAGTTATGAGCTTGCTCTCGTTTCCTATTTGAACAAAATTCCACATCGTTATCGGGTCTTGACTAGATTGTGATCGGGATCGCCGTTGGCAGCACGGAAAGATAGCACATTCAGAATACTGGAGGCTCACCTCTTCTGAATCATATTCAGATCAATCTAATGAAAGATGCGACCGTCCGGGGACGCCTATGTACTCTTCTCGATTTTTCAATTTGTGAAACAAGTGGAGGTTGTGATTAGGTTTCTGCTGCACGCAAAGCCAAGAAGTCTGTACTCATTTTCGTTGCAGGAGTTGTGGAGGCCGTATTTTTTGGTAGTACTATGATGAGTTTTCTCTTTCGCAACCTTCGCGTTGGAAAACCCTAGCAAGGCTTTCACATCATTTGATGGTAAAGAATTCTATAACCTTTCTAGAAGGTTAAAGAAAAATCATCTTTTACTACCTCACCCTTGTCTTCATTGGCGCCATGAACGTTTATGAGCCAAACGTTAAAAAGCTTTGTTCGAATGCGAATCGCACACAATCTTTCGTTGATTCGATTCAAGTATCTGAGGCAAAGTAACAGGTTCTTGAATGAATAAATTTTACGGAAATATGCTATTAGCGAATTGCACACCCTCCAACCTGGAGGACCAGTTTAGTCAACGCGAAATTCGCTTAAAAAATACCAAGTCAAATTTATTAACAGCGTTTATATGTTTCTTTAATGTAGTGCCATAAAGGATTTAATAATCTCATTTGAATGCGAAAATAGTAGATATAGCTACAAATAGTTTAAGTGTAAAAGGCCCCCACTCACGAGCAGTCCATCAGTCCAAATAGCCTGAGGCCAGGCCAATATCTCACCGTGTGGATGGACTCAAAACTTGGATGGACTCATGGACTGAAACAACCAATTTGGATTTCCAATCCATCCAAAGTCCATGGACTCAGGCCATCGGGCCTTTTTTTGGCTCGACCCTATGTGGGAAAACAGTAGGGCGAATTCGGGCAATCGATAAAATGGACTAATCGTGTGTGTTGAAGCCTCAGTCCAAGCAACGTGGCAGTCTTGCTTTGCACGCTGACCTGTGACAAGCTCATTGTCTGTTTCTGTGTCACATGAATGTAAATTATATTACTTGACCGCTTGCTAAGTACCGCAAAGTAGCGGTCAATCTTTCGTGAGGAGTGATAGTTTGCCTCATATTTGTATCCTTTCGTTTGATAAATGGGGTGACCAACTATAGCAGCGTGTTATATGTCGTATCATCCATTCTTAAATAATTTTGCCAATCAGAAGGCTCAAGTGTGAGTTCTTTTACCAAATTTTACAATTTTTGCCACTTCCTTTTTGGCTATCGATGCTTTATGTAGATGCAAATTGCAATTGCAAAAAAACTCCTCTATATGCTTCTGATCCATTATTAGATTAAAAATATTTTTTTCTTCAAGTTTATCTTTATTTTTTTCTAAATTAATGATAGAAAATGAAATGGACTGACTAGATCGAGGCTCTATCGTGTGTGGCGAGCTAAATTGAAAAACCGACTCAAGCCAAATGGACTCAGGCCATTTGGACTGCTCGTGAGTGGGGGCCTTAAGGGACAAGTGGGTCATGTTTCCAAAATGACAACCCACTTGAAATGTCAATGTCGGTCTGTAAAAAGTCAAACAATAGCAAAGAATATTGTTCCGAGTTGATCAAATTGCTCATATTTTCCGTTAAAACTTTTGTGTCAACCGAATAAATATTTGCTATGTAAGCCAATCACGAATTAAAATCCGCTTTTTGAAATCATGATCGAGTTTGGCTCATCCAAGTAGCACTGTGACAAAATTCAACTTGTAGCAGCTGAATAATATGAAGGTAGTCGGTATCGTATTAATTACAGCATTAATAAATGCTCTCTAGAATGCGACCAATAGAAGCTGGAGTCCCGCAAGGCTCACCACTCTCCCCAATGCTGTATAGTTTATACACAGCAGACATCCCGAATATGCCCAATACAAAAGTAGCCCAGTACGCAGATGACACTTGTATACTACATACCTCCAAGCATGCAGATGCTATATCTTCAAACCTGCAATCCTATATTGATGTATTAATGGAATATTTTCTGAAATGGAAAATTCAAATAAATGTCGAGAAGACGCAAGCCATCTTCATAACAAGACGCCACGCACAGCAACCACCACAACTAACTGTGAACGACGAGGAAGTTGACTGGCAAAGGACAGCCAAATACTTAGGACTGACATTTGATAACAGGCTATCCTTGACAGAGCACATAAGAAACAAAAGACAAACAATAAACGGAGTACTGCAAAAACTCAAACCAATGATAAGACCAAACAAACTGAACACGAGCACGACAAACAAGACATTACTTTACAAACAAATTATACGACCAATGCTCACTCATAGTGTCTACAGACGACGAACATGGTTCGCCAACTTGGCGTGCGAACACGTGCAATTGTTGTTGTACGCAGGTAAACACCTCAGGTTCGCCAACATGTGCGCGAACTTTGAAATCTACCTCTTTTTGGGTTCGGTTGGGTTCAAACTGATGTGTGCTGTACGGATGTTCGGCATTTGGTGCGAACGTCTGTATCGAAGTTGGCGAACCAAGTTGGCGAACTAAGTTGGCGAACATGTTCGTCATCTGTAGACACTATTACGGAAGCACTGCCTCTTACCAGACGTGCAAAACAAACAAACAACAGCTACAAATATGTCAGAATCTCGCACTGAGAAAAATATTCTGGGTTCCATGGTACATTAGAAATACGGACATACACAAACAATTAAGGATAGAGACAATAGAAGTGTACATATGTGACAAAACGCTTAAATTATTTGACAGACTAGACGAGCACCCTAATAGTACTATGGAACACCTAAAAGTACTAACGCGCCCCAATGAAATATACCAGAGTCTTCAACAGCTAACGGTATAGTGCGTAGCATCTGCACTAAGTGACGCAGCAAGAGAAAGGTGAGGGTTGAGTAGGATGGAAGAAACCACCCACCCAGAGGAGGGCAGTCAAAGTGCTGAAAGCACTAGCTCCACGAAAATACAGTTCCAAGGAAGGAGGTACATTCATTTGAATACAAACAGTCGAAGAGAGGACATCAAAATGGAGAAAAACGAAATTAGAGCTGTTATTAAGTACCTCTGTTTGAAAAAATTGTCTACCAGAGACATACATGGCGACATAGTGGAAACATAAGGGGACTCAGTTCCTCCATATTCCACCGTTGCACGCTGAGCCAAAGAGTTTAACCTGGGAAGAACATTCAATGAAGGCGAACATCGCGAAGGACGTCCAACCACGTCCATCACTGAAGACAATGTGAAAAAAATCAAAGATGTAAATTTGGTAGATCGAAGAGTGATCATCAAGCAAGTAGCTGAGGTCACAGAGATCTCGAATGGCAGTGTTCAAAGAATCGTTGCCCACGAATTACATATGAAGAAGGTCTCCCCGCGTTGGGGGCCAAGAATGTTAGCCGACTGGCAAAATAAGAAACGAGTCGATATTTCGAGAGTGAATCTCGAAAAGTTCCAGGCACATCAGGAGATTTTTTTGTCACGTTTCGTGATCATGGATGAGATTTAAATCTACCATTTTAATCCAGAAACCAGACAGCAATCGATGACCTGGAAGCGACCCTCTTCACCAACGCCGATGAAATTCAAAGTGTCAAGATCGGCGGGGAAGGCTATGCATGAGTTTTTTGGGACACTGAAGGGATTATCATAGTGGAATATTTGGAAAAGGGAGCCACTATATCAGGCTCTTACTACGCAGACTAAATAAAAAGATTGCAAGAGTCAATGAAGGAAAAAAGACGCGGTAAACTGCTAGCCGATAAGATAATTAAGATAACGCACCGGTTCACAAGGCTGCACTTTCCATGGCTGCAATTTAAAAAACAGGATTCAAACTTTTACATCTTTCCTTCGAAAACTTTTTTTTACATCATTCAGTGAGTTTTACAACTTGCCTCGGCACAAGGAACGCCTTCGGTGTAAGCAATTTGAAGATGATAGCGAAGTTATGGCCGCTGTTGAGGCATTTTAGGAGAGTCAAGATAAAGAATTTTTTAGTAAGGGTATCCTGGGTTTGGAAAAAAGGTGGACTAAAGTATTAGCTTGTTAGCAGACTATGTTGAAAAATAAAGATATCTTTTAAGTTTAATCACCTTGGTTTATATTCATTATCATTACTTATTGATCAAATCTCGTATATTCGAGATAAAAATAAAAGAAAGGCGAGCGCGATTGGTTTTCTCAATTAAAGAACAGAATATTTTACAATCCTCTTTAATCCTTTTTAATAATAGCAATTTTTTCATATCCTTAAAACTGTAAATTAGCCAACGAGGTAAAATAAACATAACTGATCGAAATCAGATTACATTCGTCGAATAATATCCTTTTTTGCCTCATCAAAAAAAAATACCCAAACAAAAATCATGAAAAACAATCACAAAAAATGGTTGGAAGTGCCACAAGTAGTATACCAAAAAACAAATCATCTATAACTAAAAATCGTAGCACGTCAGCCACACGTCAACAAACCACAAGCAATTTGTATATAATTTTTCATTTCGTATTTTCCAGATGATGATTATCCTCATCCACGGAAGTCTCCCGTCGAGGGAAAGAAACACACTACGCAAGAAATGAGCGGTACTAATCGGAAGGAACGAACTGCATTTACCAAGGATCAAGTCAGGCAACTCGAAGCTGAATTTGCCCACTCAAATTACTTGACCCGACTGCGACGCTATGAAATTTCAGTAGCACTAGACCTGACCGAGCGGCAGGTAATTAATGAATCGTTTTAGTTATAAATAGTTATTTTTGCTTCCTACTTTAGTCAAAGAAAATTTATGAATGTCATATATTGGATATTACTGGTGTGTGGTATACTGGTGCTCACATACATTTTTTATTTGCACTTTTTATGCCGCAGTCATCGTAAATCAAATTTTGATAGGAAAAATATTTCAACCAATCATATTAGTTAAATTAACTAATTTAGAAATGAAATTACGAAAATAAAAATCAAAAACTTACTTGGAGGTGCGGGGCATCGATCCCCGTACCTCTCACATGCTAAGCGAGCGCTCTACCATCTGAGCTACACCCCCATATGAAGATTATAATTTATTTGCTAAATTCAATAACATTTCGGTGTATCTTTCCTTTCAGGTAAAAGTTTGGTTTCAGAATCGTCGGATGAAATGGAAAAGATTGAAGGCAGACAACAGCAAGAAATCGAGTACCTGAAACGAAAATAAAATTTTTTTAAATGTTGCCATTTAATGAATGTAACTAGTGTTTAGTTTTTATAAAAGTATGTTTTACATTAATATATCGAATAGTTTTTAGAAAGGAGCAAAACTTCACTGTCTTAGTCTTTTTAACATGCTAATAAAATCAAAGCTCTTGGAGACGGAAATGGGAAAATTCTTTTAAAAAAATGAAATATCATTACAACAAAATATTTTAATCAACATTTGCTTCTTAGTGACAAGTTAGTCTTTATGTAAATACCGAAGAAAGTATGTAAATAACCAAGTACATAATAGAAATAAATATATTACAATAAATGTAAATCATCTGCTTTTTTCACCTACTGCATTTTGTGCGGACTTAAAGTTCACAGCCCTCTTTCAAACAGTTGAAAATGAGGGCACGTGTATTTGGTGTTTGGTCAGAATCTTCATTTTCATTATATTTTATAAAAATATCATCTCACGGACTTAAACGTGGCTGTACGAGTTGCGTGAAGGACATTTATTGGATGTGACAAAACCATTAATTATTATGAGTAGATGATAGAGAACGCAATCCCCACAATTTCGGCTGTATGCTTTGGATCATTATCATGTTGGAAGCGATGATTTGTGTCTGATCCGAGGTTTCCGGCATTTTATTTCAGATTAGTTTTTAAAATATCCAGATAACTAAATTTATATATAAATCGTTAATTCAATAAACTCCAACTGTAATAACATTACTCGACATACATATTTTACAGTGTCTTGCAAGTATTCTTTTTAGAGTGCTCTGGAACATACTATTTTGCACCTTTTATGCTCAAGATGCAAAATTTACTTTCATCTGAGAATGCTACACTTTTCCAAAATTAGACTGGCTTATTGATGTGCTCCTTTGCCAGTTGACAAATGAAATAAACGGTTGCCTTCGATCTAATCGTCCATGATATCCAGCCTTTTTAAGAATTTTTCTTGCGGCATCAATGCAAACATATTTTTTGAATTTGTCTTTCATTTCAGCTGTTTCATTTTAGCTATAGGAGAATTCTGATGGACGACCGGAACGAAGCTTGGAGTTGAAATTTCAGGTCGATTTGAAATTATTCATAACCCTTTGAACCGACGATAATTGTCTCTCTACTATTTTTTTCTTTTTCCATCTTTCCAAAACTTTAAAATAATTTTCCTTTCACTAAATCTGATTTCTATCCCAATGAACTAGTAAACAGCTTTCCAGAATGGCTAATACTGAATGAAATGCACATTAAAATATTGAAATGTGCATTTGAAATGCTTCATTTCCAGGAATCTACTCATAATAATTAATGGCATGTGAACTTAGGTATTTTTGCTTTTTGTGCATTTTTTTTGGCAAAAGTGCCGTTATTTCAAAAGCTATAGAAGCGAAATAAGTAAATTTTTCTACGTCGAATACTAAAAGTCGAGTACAAAGAAGAAAATTTGAAGAAAAAACAATAAAGCTGTGAATTTATTTCTATGTCTAAGACTATATTACGCTCTACAACATGTTCCACACACGCACTGCATTATCATCTGTACAATCAGCCCGCAAAATGTCAATTCCTGCTTGTCAACCTATGCACGTGCCAATGCCGCTTCGTTCGAACTAGGTTCTGGTTAAAGTCATATTATTCACGAACGAAATGCCGCCGATAGCTAAAAAATACAAAGTGTCTAAAACCGAATCGGAGAATAGTGCATCCGAAAAAGATTCGCCACAGAAAAATAACAAGCCGAAAGTTATATCAGGGCAGGTAAGCATTCACTACACATTCCCGTATCCGTAATCCGTTTTTAACACAGCACATTTTACAGTTGGAAAAGTCAATCATCAAAAAGCAAAAAAAGCCATACAAAACCAAACGTGGTGTCGTGTTCCTGAAAAACTTGCCCAATGGATTCTTCGAAGAGCAGATGCAAAAGTACTTTCAACAATTTGGAAAAATCACTAGAGTGCGATTGGCACGTTCCGTGAAGACATGTACTTCGAAAGGTTTTGCTTTTATCGAGTTTGCAGTTCCCGAGGTCGCACAAATTGCTGCCGAAACTATGAACAACTACTTGATGTTCAAGAAAATTGTAAAAGCCGCATACATCCCGCCCGACGAACAGAAATACGATTACTTTCGGACGACTGTGAAGAAGGTGAAAACAAAGTTTGGAAAAGAAAAATTTGTGTCCAGTAAGACGCGAGCAATAAATCGTCAGAAACGACACTTGAACAACTGGTCTGAGGAGAATTATGCTAAGCGGACACAGAAGCAGGAGCGAAAGCTATTGAAAATGAAGCAAAATCTGGGCGCTTTAGGCTTTGAAGTTGATTCGGTTGTGCGTAGACCGATAGACGAACCTAAAGATAAAAGTGCTTCTACTAGCGGAGAAAGCGGAGCAAGTCCATCGAAGAAAACGAAGAAGAATAAACAGAAAGCGACCAAGGAAGCGCTAAAAGATAGCTCGGTTTCAAAGGCGAAAACATCAGATACACCGGGAACAGCTAGCGATGAAACTCCTGTTGCGAAACGTAAGAATGAAAAACGAAAAAGAAAAGCCGAAGAACTTTCAGAAAACAGTTTAACGGGCAAAGAATCTACATCTGAAGCAAATAGTTCTTCGCAAAGCAAGAAACAGAAGCAACCTAAAAAGAAGCCGGCTACAAATGGCAATAGCAGCAATGCAGCAGCTACTACGACAGATGAAACCAACCAGCCTATCAACACACCACCAGGCAAAACCCGTAGTCATAAGCATCTAAAATCAGAAAATATGAGCATTGATTCAAGCCCGACGATCGAGCCAATATCCAGTGCATCGGAAAAATCAAGTAAAGACAAAAAGAAACTTCCAAAATTATCGAAATTCAAGGACACCAGCGGGTATGTGGTGGAAAGCTTATTTGAATCCAATTTCAATGGTGACGATAATATCGTCCTGGACGACACATATGAGATGGAGTCTGCAAAAGACAGCACACCCGAATCCGCAGGCAAGAAGAACCAGAAAGCTGGGAAAGGTACATTTCCGCTGAAGCGACTTTTGGAAGATACGATTGAAGACGATTCTTCGGATGAAGATTTCAACTTGGAAGGAGAACTTGAGTCAGAAGAAACAGAACATAGCGAAGAAGAAATAGAAAACACGAAACCAAAAGCAAATCGAAATAAACCCGATATTGTTTTAAAGCAATTATTGGAGAATACGATGGAAGAGGACTCGACAGACGAAGATTTCCAACTCGAAGAAAATACAACCGATCTATCTGAAGAAGATACATCCGATCTATCTGAAGAAGAAGATGGAGAAGAAGAGGAGCTGGACAGTTCCCCTCAGAAATCGACAAATAAAAAGATCAGTGATAAAGTTCATACGCCGACTCGCTTGACTAAACTGGATAAGATTGCGCAGCGAAAACCTCATGAAGGTGGTATTAAAAAGAAGCAAAAACCGAAAAAACAACAAAAGAGCCAGGCTCTGAAGCAAAAAATCCAAGAAACCGTAAAATCCATGGTCGCACAGAAAAATATTTTACCCTCGAAGTCTAAAGGTATGAAGGTTGGTGGATGGGATGTTAAAAAGGATAAAAAATTTAAGAAGGATAAAAAACGTGGGCTGTAGCGAGAAAATTATTATTCATCAGTGTGTTTTCGTTTCTATGGTCCAGTAGAAGTATGATAAGATGTAATTCGTTAATATTGTACTTGTAGTAAGATTTTTATTTGTTTCAAACAATTTCAATATAATATTTTTATTTGTTTCAAACAATTTCAATAAAATATTTTTACGAAATTATGATTCTTTTAAGAAAACGAAGACACAAGTTTCGTTTTTTTGTAACCAAGATAGTGTGAAGTTGAATTTTGCTGATACAGTAGTGTATATTAGACTATTTGCAGAATATGTAGATGCTAATCCTTTGTAGTGTTCTTAATACTATTTTGACTTCTTGTACAGGCACATTATTTATGGAAATGTTCTCCGAAGCCACTGCGGCGCCATTTTATTGGGCAAAACCTCGGAATGTTACTTATGATAGTTTTATACGCATTGAGATACTAAAAAATGTGCTCTTGGAAGTTTGTGCCGATAGCGTAGCTGCTGCCATCACACCCTGAGATCGCACCCTAAATCTCGTATTAAAAGGTTGAATGGACAGTCATTTTCAAACCCATTAAATCATCAGGGCCAGATGAGATCATCACGACTCTTCTGCAAATGGCACCAGGGAAACTGAAAATAATCCTGATACACATTTTTAGACCGAGCTGAAAACTCAGCTACATACTACAACCGTAGTTGCTAGCACGGATGGTGTTCATCACCAAAGGTGGCAACAAATCGACTGACCTTCCAAAATCGTACAGACCAATCAGCTTCACATCCTTCATATTGAAGACCATGCAGAAGCTGATTGACCTGTACACATGTACAAGTGATCTCTTGGTGAAAAAGCCATTACACAAATTTAAATTGGCCTACCCTTCCAAAAGGGCCACATATAAGCTGGTATAACGCACTGGATCGTACAAATTTATGGACATAGAAGGATCCTTTGACAATACAAGACACGACTCGCTGCACCATGCACTCCAGATAAGAGAAGCCCTTGGAGCTGTAATGAAATGGGCAAGTAAAGTACTGAGGTACTGAGAGGTTTCTGAAGGGCGAATACTAGGAGGGGATGCCCGCAGGGAGGTATATTATATCCTTTGCTACGGTCCGTACTGGCTGAAGGCCTTGTTGGAACCTTCAATAGTAGGGGTTTAACCGCTCTGGGATGCTCGGATGACATCACGCTGGTAATAAGCTCACATTCGGATTCTTTGAGATTCAGAATGCAAAACGCTTTAAATGAAACAGCGCAATGGTGCGAGGAGGGTTTATCCATAAATTTTCAAAAGACCAACATTATTCCATTTACCAGAAAAGAAATATCGAGATAGGAGCCCTCCAAAGTAGAGGCACAAAGGTGAGCCTACAGGACGAGGTAAAATATCTACAAAACCCATCTAGAACAGTACGTTTAGATGACGACACTGAAGGAGACTAAGGCGGTTCGGGCGAGAAAACATACTTGGATGCAAGTAGGGACTATCTCCAAGGCAGACACTCTGGGCATACAAACAAATGTTGAGGCCTATCGATATTCTATATGGTTCAACAGTGTGGTTGAAGACAATTATGCAGACAACTGCTGTTAACAGACAACAAGTTTCAACGGATGGCCTGCCTGCTGATTACATCGACAGGGATGGTGGCCCCTCTAAACCTTGAAATACCACACCTCAAAATGCAAGCGGAAACGGCAACAACAGGCCTACAGGTACAACTTTGGAGACAAAAGGCCATCTTACTATCCTGGAAGGAATCAGGCTCATATTGAAAATGCGAAACTTCAGCAATCAAATAACTAAGGCCACGTAGGACAACACTAGGGCAACCTTAGATAATAGGTTTATGGCCCAAATACCAGAAAGAAACAAATGGGAGAATAGTCCACCTGCCGCAGAAAAGAGCGCAAATGTGGTATACGAACGAGTCGAACATTAATTGTGCAGTGGGAGCAGGGATCGTAGGATTCAGGGGCAAAATACACTTCCTCCTCCCAAAGGAGGCCACTATATATCAAGCAGAATTATCTATTATACACGCGTATAGTAAAGATAAGAAATACAAAAAGGGTTAGCTTTAAGATCCTATTCGATAGCGAAGGCTATCAATCGAGATTATATGAGTGCGTGCCAATGAAGGGCACCAACGAAAGGAGGAAGCTGATGCCAGGGCCAAAGAAGGGGCTAAATTCCGTGCTGGGACTTTTCGAAGGCTGATACTGGCAGAAAAATCAAAACATGGACTAAAAAAAAAGATCGAACGCTACAGGCTTAGTCTGGAGGATTTGAAACACTCAAAAGATTACTTTAGTTTCGATGCAACAAGAGCAAAAGAAGCAGTGGCTCTTCGTAAAAGTAGTACAAGCGTCCGATGTGGGGCTTTAACAGGACATTTTCTTTACAAAAAGAACCTCCACAGAATAGACAATTAGCGAGACGACTGATATAGATACTGCGGATAAGTGACATAGAGTGTAGAGCGCCTTCTCGCACACTGTATAGCACTAGCGAAACGAAAATTAAAAACAAAAATTAAAACATTAATAGCCGTAACCTAGCTGATTACATGCGTCAGGTCGTGCGGCTCTGTAGTCGTTCAACAATATTTAGCGATAATATCAGCATGGTTGTTGTTTGGATTGCATAATCCGATCAAGATATTTTCTCCGGATTGCATAATCAGGAGACATTAGCGGTTATAAGTTGTAAATATTTTTGGATTTGCAAGAAAATATCTTTAGCTCTTTGGCAATATACGTCATTTTAGTGAATTTATAGGTGCCCCTATATTTCCGTAGAAAATAAATATTTGCGAAAAATAAGTATAGGAATGATAAATTATGTTTTGAAAATTTTCAGCCCCATTCGAGCGATAAGCAACTAAAAGTAGGCAAAGAAAATTTGTAAAATTTCGAATTGCGATAACTTCGTACAGATTCATTAAATCACTACGAAATTCACAGAGCCCATTGATGAATACAAGAAATATGCATGTGTGGTAAATGTCCGGGCAACTCTGCAGCAGGTACATAGGAAGAAAACCTTCAAATCAACGATCGTCCTGATTTATGGTTGCGATATTTATGCGATAATCACATCCAATCGAAATTCACAGATCGCATTAACCTTAAGTAGGACCAGGCCTGATATAAATGATTTTGAAATGCGCTAACCTTGTGGCAGTGGTGCCATTTTGTAAAATTACTACGAAAATCAACTAGGTTTTTGTCTTATGAAATCCGAACCAGGCATAAAAAAATAACAAAATTCAGACACTGGCTGTATCTTACTTAAAGTCACATTTTGTAGGAGTTTGGTTGGAAAAGTATCAGATAGGGTAGTTTTTTTAATTATTTGTAATTTCATTACTAAGCGATGTTATCATTAAATTGTTAAATGGTAATGATCTTGTAGTGGCAATAAACAACATATATTAAGATTTCGAAATTTGAAAAGTTTCGCGGGTGGTAATCCTAACTTTCTTTTTTCCTATAACATACAATGTAATCATCATTTTGAAGCATCTACAGTTTTTTTAATTGCTATTATTTCAATCGGTCATTTACGTTTTAATTAACCGTCGGCATACAACGCCAACATTTCAAAATGCATTAAATGTTATGTATAACACAACGAAATAAACTGAATTTAATAGTAGCTGGCGTTTGTTTGAATATTGCCTCGTCAATTCTCAGAGCTGAAAAAGTACTGCAAAAGTTATATTTTTGTGTTTTTTTTTAATAAAAAAAAACACATTATTTTCGCGTTGCATGCCGAAGGTTAAGGAAAGGATATTTGTCATTATCACTATTGAATTTAGGATTACATTTGCTATCGATAGAACAACCAAGACCGTACTGGTGATGGTTCTTAAAATTCTTGCTTTAACAATACATATTTTAGGTATTGTTCTAGCATTTGATGACGACGTGTAATTAAATTTAAGAAATCAAATCGTATTTTGCGCGTGCCACACGTCTCATTTTCCAAATGAGAGTGCTACGCGTGCGACGCGACCAGCGCGATCTAAGCGCGTCAGGTCACACTGCATCAGGGCACACTGCGTCTAGAATTACGCTAATCTAATGACGGCTGCTCGTTCAATGCTGGTGTAAGGCGCGGAGGCATGGGCTTTCGCTTATAATTACTTTCATAGAATGGAGAGAGTTCGGACAGAGTTCTTCAAGTACTGCGTCCGGAAAAGTAATGATGCATTTCACACTTTCTTCATCTGCATCCGCTTAAAAACAAAGCGAAAAACAGTTTATAGCAATTTGTCCCGTAGCGCCTTAAAGCTAATGTGGAGGTCATGCTGCGGTCAGAAGATGCCTTGCCAGCTTTTGCAGTATCTGTAGAGTCGCCGAGGAGAGTAAAGGAATGGTGCTTACATAGTCCTAAAAGCCTGGCAAAACGAAAATAGCCCAGTAGAACACTGGGTAAGTGTTAATGACACGGCCGAACCGAATTAATACAAAAGAGGTCCCAATTCGGACGACTGTGGTCAGATGTTTTTACATTATCATTTGCAGGAAGCCTTATGAAGATTTTTCGACACCTACTCGCAACACAAAAAATGTGAGGCAAGCGTTTACTGATTAGGTAGGTTGAAGGTTCAAGTGGCTGCCGATCGACAGAAGCCTGCCGACACACACCTAGGCACAGAAGAGGCCCTTTGTGATATTCAAATTTAATCGTCTATCAGAAGACATCGTCCAATTAACTTTCGGTCAGTGGCTAAAGCAAATATTTTCTGAGACCATTGAACGAAGTTAACTATAGAGCATTTTTCGTTTAAATCTGGCACACGAAATTTACTGATTGATTTAATTTCCGATGATTTTAAAGCACAATAAATTCGTAAAAAAAAATAAAATACACTTACAAAACATGGATTTCAGCGAAATAAAAAATACTTTATAAGTCAGCGTTTGTTGATTATCACGTTACGCTTTTGGTGGTAATGGAAGGAACTCTCTATCGCTCTCTCTCAATATGCCAGGCGGAAGAAAGCCCATGAGTTCCGTTACATGCTCTTTTAGCATTCGGATCCGTTCATCTTCCACAAGTTGTTTTCTGTACGAAAATAAAAATATTTACTTCTTATCAATTCAAACTTATTATCCATCAAACTAACCTTCTATATTCTTCTTCCATATCATCATCACGCTGTTTAACCAGCTTTGCAACTTCTTCGGCACGTCGTTTTTTCTTCTCCTCCAGACATGCTTGTATCTCTTTGCGATGCTCAAGAATCTTACGACGACGTTTCTCATTCGAGAGCAGTTCCAGCCTGTCGCGTTCAGCAAACATTTGCATTTGTTTTTCGCGAAACAGACGATCTTCGTCTTGTTCGGCCTGCTTACGCCTGACATTATCTGCGCGCTGTTCTTCGAGTTCGAGCCTGACTTGAATACGCTCGCGTAATTGTTTTTCCAGCTGTTTGCGGCGTTCTTCTTCGTAACGCTGAGCTGATTCAGCCACTAGTAGGCCTTGAATGAGCTCCTGGTGCTTCAATTTTTCTTCCTGAAAATGAACATTTTAGAAGACAACTTAAGCAGTAAGTTATCAATACTCACATAGAGCGCAGCCACTTCTTTGCCAATTCTCTCACTAATTTCTTGCCTTTTTAGTTGAAGTTCCTGTTTCTCACGTTCACGAGCTGCGATTTGAGCCTCTTGTTTCTTGATAAACTCAGCCAATCTAACATTTTCGTCTTCTGTAGTCTGCTTATGCTGTTCCTTCCACGCTTTCTGCTTACAGAGGAATTCTTGAATATCTCTTTTGAACTGCTCTTGCTTCATAGCCTTATTGTGGAGTTCTAGCATCTCTTCCTCCATCAATCTGTGACTGATTTCATCTAAAATCTTCTTTTCCCTCAGGAAATCTTCGTACTTTTTAGCTCTTTCCGCAGCTCGTTCGGCCATTTGTTCAATCATTTCTTCACGGAAATGTTTCTTGCGTTGTCGTTCCTCTTCTAAGAGTAAACTTCTATATTCACTATCCTTAATGCGAGCTGCTTCCAGAAGATCATTCTCCTGTTCACTGAGAAGTTTATTTTGCTGTTGAATAGCTTCCTTTTCTGCAATCTGCGCTGCCAGAGCCTTTCCCACGTATGCAGCACGCAATTTCACCTCAAGCTCACGCAGTTCCTCGCTGTTTTCACGAATCTGTTGACGGGTTTTCTGTTCGATGAATCGAAGACGTTTATTGTTCACTAGCTGCATTGCCAGTTGCGACTCTTCATCGGTTTCTTTTTCTATTTCCGCCATTCTTCGGGCAGCTAATTGTACACCTTTTTCAATAGCTTCTTCACATTCTTGTTCTTCCATCATACCACGAAAGAATTTGGAAATATTGGCATTGTCAGCACGCGTTGTGCCTTGAAAATAGTTGGCTGGGTTTAGGAATGCGGAGGATGCGTTCGAACATTCATTTGGTTTGGTTTCCTGCGAAGACAAATTAAGAAAATGTTTTAAATTGAGGCAAAATATAGACGAGACATTGTTGCGAATATTTAAAGGAAAGAAGATGAAGAAGATAAAAGTTAGTCGGAGATTTAAAAAGATAATTAAGAAAAGCTACATCACTTGAACTCATTCCGGATAATCAAGAGAGTGCAATTAAGCTAGGTAAGAAAATTAAGCAGTTTACACTTCCGATAAAATGTTTTTAGCATTGAAACGACTTGTTTGGAATATGTAAAATTTTACATTTGAACTAAGATACAACAAATTAATGAGCTGTTGGTATATCGAGGTTCTGAAGACCTATGCCAATCGGGCTAGTACAATAGGATAAACTGCAGTTCGATTATACTGAGATCAATCTCAACACTGCATATATTGATTAGAGTTTATAAAATAGGGCAACTCAGAATTGCTTCAATCACACAAACAAAAATTTTGCAGAGCTGTTTACACGCGATACCCTAAACGTAATTAAAGAACTCGTTGAGTCCTGCCTACCTTTGACTCTGATGCAGGTGAATGCCAAGCTGATTGATAACAGTCTTAAAGATAAAAAGTCTAATATAGATAGAGATGTTTAGTAGACGCCTCGGATAACACATTAAATGCCTCAATTTATTAAGTGGACCGTATGGATTTGTCAAAGGCAACGGGAAACCGAGTTCAGCCGTATAGGACTTAAGTGCTTAGGTTCAGGCCAGTTTTAGACAAGATTTAAATTGTACTTATATTGTAGTAATTACGCTCAATACGAAGAACATGCGTTGCGACAAATGTACCAACAGTTCTAGGAAGAAAAATAAAATTCATGCGAGTATTGAATATCCTATGATTAGTAGACTCTCAAGTTCTACGCGAAGTGGCTGAAAAAGAATGGAATTCAAAGAGAGTTCGCGAGATTAGGTGGATGATGCCAATGAAGCATTACGTGCATCATTAATTATATTGTATTAACGCCATACTCATCAGCACATTACTTTGTGGAAAACGGTTTTCTTTTTTCAATTAGTCGACAATTCTAGCCGAAAACAGTATGAAGACAGGAAGATAATAGAATCGTATTGATCGTTTGATGGATTTATTTTATATTTTTTTACTCCTGTTTCTACTAGGTTAATGATACGTTGATATTTTTTATGCAGATATAATGTAGAGTTTCAATTCATTTAGTTAGTGATTAATTACACATATCGATTATTTTTTTAGTGTTAGTGATAAATGTTTTTCATTTCAGATAGTTTTTCGATCGGGGAAAAGCTAGTAGCTATGTTTCTATTGAAATTAATCACATAGCATTCGAACGCACGAAGGGTTACGTGAGAAAAATATTTGATCCGTTCTTTTGAAAGGACTCCTGTTACTTCTCTTGTTCACCTTCTTTACTTAATTTCTTGCGGCGTTATTGTAAATCTTGGTCGGAGGTCGGGTCAAATTATCTTAGAACTCTTGCTGAAATTTGAACAGAAAACAATAGAAATAGACCTGAAAATCAACCTGACGAAAACGAAAATTATAACGATGCAAGAAAGAGAACCGTCATCCAAATTCTAGCTTTTGAAGAAAATAACTAAGAAAATGCGGACGAATTTATGTACTTTAGCTCTCTCTCCCTCTTTCTCTTCAAAGAGACACCATTTGGCATTAGCCATCAGATTCGATAGAAACCTTGAGGGGGATCAGGCTTGTTCGTGTATACTTATACTCTTCTTATATATGTATTTCCAGAGATCAGTTACCAATTAGTCTTGCTACCGCCATCCAGATGATGTTCCTTAGTTTTCGTCCGTTGTCATTCTCCATTAGCTGAATGACCTGGATTGACGATAGAATATCGTGTAAGGAAAGTGATGCTTGGAGAAACCAAACTGGGACAACATTAGGATACTTGTATTTTTTCCAAAATAATTAAATAACTACTCTTACTCGAAAGTAGGAACACCAAACTTAAAATTTCTAGACTACATGTTTCTCATTCAAGTATATATTTGCAAAGGTGGGCTGGCCCCATGAACCAATATTACTTGGAAAGTATTTAGAATAAGATTTGGAGCTCAAGACTTAGCAATCCAAAGAAAACAAAGTGGAGAACTGAAAATTATTATATCTATAGTGAACGAATTCAAATAATTTAACCCAACAAGTATTAAAAAACCTGGAAAATAAAATTATCCTCAACAACAAACGGTATACATCTATAAAGTAGATATTTGAAAAACAATTTAGGAATTAATTCTACTCACTATCTTATGAAAAATAAAACTCTGTACTATGCTTTAAAATTTAAATATTTTGATTTTATATACATCTGCGATTTTGTGGATGAATTTGAGGCTACATACTTCGTACACAGGACCTACAGCATTGATTAATAGCAGCCCCTTAGCAATTGGTACATAGGAATAGTGAGTCCACAGGGCTTTTTATGGTAACTTCATTCGATAAGGATTTATCTAAACTAATTCGCCTTGGATATCATATGTCAATCTTGGTCAAGTCAATGAGCTGCGCTAAGTCCAGGTCATGTCTGGTTCATGGTTTTATATTAGTTTGTAAATCAATCTATAATGGGGCGGAATGGATAGAGAGATATCTTCCACTATCGCATTTCTCTTTTTCGCATCAGCATGGTGAATCAATGGAATTTTCATATGTCTACCATACGACCTTAAGCTGTAGATCCGGTTGTATATGCAAAAAAGATAATATCCTATGAACGTGGTGGCTCTCTGTATTAATCTTAGCTAGATATTTGGAAATTAAATTACTGTGAGTTAGCACTAGTATTTTCTTAAGGCGAAGACTCATTTATTTATTTACATGCATACACGGATAAGATAATCCATTATATAGAGAAAGATACGACAGTAGTTGTTAAACTAAGCTAAAGCTAACTAAAGTAAATAGATCGTTTAAGTATGAACTACGTAAAGTATAATAATAAAAAGTATAATAACACTAGTAGTTATAATGAAAAAAAAGAAAAAAAAAGAAAAGTGACAAAATAATGGTAGAAATAACCAAGTTGAAAAGCGGCCGCAAATACCACAACGCTAGCTAGAAATGAGCATTACCACATTTTTTAATTCGAGCAAATTTGTGTTGAAAAGATCTAAATGTTCTCATAATACATTGCCCAAGCGTTTCAACCTCTCCAACGGAGAAAACTGGCCATGATTGGTTTTATAAGTATGCAACATAAATAAAACGTTAGACCTCGTCATTCTCTGAGGAACTCTAAATGGTAATTCCTGTAAGATATTGGGAGCATCCAACTTATAGTTTAAGATTTTATATAAGAATATGGTCTCATGGCAGGTTCTACGAACCTCAAGAGAGCCCATATTTAGCACTGACATGACATAAGCGAAATCGAAATCACAAACGTTTATTCTGAGTTTGAAGCCAATGTACCGATGGAATTTATTTTGGATTCTTTCTAGTGTCCTACAGTGAGACTGGTAATAGGGGTTCCATACAATCGAAGAAAAAGTAAAGTAATTTTAAAGCGAATATATTATGAAAACGCCGGGAGTTACGAATCAAAAAACCTAACATTCTAGCTCAATTGCTTTAAGAATCGATATTAGTTCTGTGCTTAGTGTCAACACCGAATAAGAGAAGGACACTCAATATGGGGTATTAGTAGTCTAAAGTACTGCAGCACAACCTGCTTCAAGAGGAGATCTGGCTCTATCCGCAGCTACGACAGTATAACCCAGAGATTTGACATAAGCAACTAGAGAATTAAATGTATTAATGGAAGAACTTTTGGGATTATCTTTTGTCAGTGATTTGAAAGGGCCCACGTCCTTGTCTTAACATTTATATTGAGATGTGGTGATAACTACATGGGAAATTAACAAATCAATAAAGAAATTAATAAAATGAAGAATACAATTCGCTAATAACATTTCTATTCTGTTTTGACTATACTGAAGCCCAGCTCGACAGCTCCATATCTAAAAATCAATAATAAGGCCTGTGTTTGCTGTGGATGTGAAACATAAACCCTCACACAAGCAATCACAAACATTTTGTATGCTCTCACAAGATGGGTTCTGAGGCGACTAATTAGAGCAGAACGGGAGAGTTGCAAATAGCGAATGAGATAGAACTGTGTATTTTTAAATATTTGACGAGACACAGGTCGCAACAATCATCAGAGTGCAGAGCCTGCAATAAGCTGGTCAAGTGCATCGGATGGACGTGAAAGAAAAATGCCAGGTTCGAAGGACAGAGAAAACCCAAGAAACGCTGGTCTGACTCTGTTGGACAGATTTCGTCAATTGGAGGCGCTATCTGAAGAAAATCGAGGTCTGAGAGGCGCAGTATGGCTGCGACGCCGAAATTAATTATATTAAAACATTTCTATCTTTCAAAATCAAATATTTTTATTTGAAAAACAGTTATTCTGTTAAAAGTGATACATTTTCAGCTTTCTTAACAAATATCAATATTTCGAGAGTAATCTGTCTTTTTTTCAGCACATTTCAGTTATGTACAATGAAGAAGAGCGTAAATTACCCTCAAAATATTGATAACTGTCAAGAAATTGAAATATATCTAGCTTCTAAAGTATATTCCTTTTTGGAATCATTCCTACGACGATATCAAATCATTCCTTATTTTTTGCATTTTGGGTAAGGCTAGTTAGAACTTTATGCTTTTACCAACAGTCTATCATCTTTTAATTTTTTCTCTAAAAATCTAACAACTCGAGGATTGATTTAAGTGAGGTTAGATTAATAGTCAATTAGTATGGATATTATTTATATTTCTTATTATTTGTAATGTTGCAAACGGGCACTTTGCACAATAGACTGAAAATATAGTTTCGGCATAATTGAGCGAAATAGTCAGTAAATATATTAATTTAAACACCAATTCGTATGTCTAAAATTCATATTGAAGTAAAATATTTGTGGCTAGAATATAAGTGACTGCTTTCAATTCGTTCTTTTTAGTGACAATTGCCCTGCTAATTTAATATTCATAACTAATTATATCAGCTAATTGAAAATGTCATCTACTGCTTGTATAGTTAGCTTCGAATATCTATATCAATACCTTTACTAAACAGTTTCGCCTTGAAATATGTATTTACAAGATAATTATCATACTTCTCAATAACATCCTACATTAATTTTCCCGAAACAATCGTATCACAAAACAAACCCACTCTTAAAATTTACCATTTCCAAGAATCGTATCTGTTTACAGCTTCAAAATAGATTCCACGTTTTCGCGCCTAATGGAAAAAATCGATATTTCGAAATGCAATAAATTCCACTCACTGTCAAACTACGAAACTACACAAAATCCCATAAATTCAATCGTACGTTGTCGTTCTAGCTATCATCCTTGCGAAATTTCTATGCTTACTTTTCTCGTAGTTTTGTGAAATTTCAGTACTTGTCGAATAGTTTTTAGTGTTAATTTCCGTCTAGTATTTTACCGAATCGGGTCGTGAAAAAGTGCAAAAAATTATACGAAGAAATTAACTATTGACTGATCGACTTTCCATCGAAAATGTCGCGAGATTTTCTTAAAGCACTTATGAATTGTTCGGAAAAGGCTGCAAATATTGCGCGTAAATGTCGAGCGGATCCTAATTTGTTATCACTTTTGATTGAAGAGAAAAAAGGCGATGAAGCCAATCCTCGGTTCGTGAAGGATTTCAAGACATTGGCTGATGTTCTTATACAGGAAATGGTGCGACACGAAATCGGAAAACTGGTAAGCCGATGAGATTTTAGCAATATGAATTATGATTAAGTTTTTGGAAATAAACTAATGTTATGTATTACTAGTTTCCTGAAATGTTAGATAACATCGGTGGAGAAGAATCGACAACATTTACAAATGCACTAGGGGAAACCGTAACCATAGCGATTGGAGAAAATGCTGTGGAAACGACAGCTTGTTTAGAGAAGGTACGAATTTATTTTGGGAATATTTTTACCGGAGAAGAATACATGCTATAAACACATGGTACATGGAAACATGTATACAAAATTGAACTTATTTCACAAACTTATTTTGTTATTGTATTATATAGATAATTAAATTTTATAGCAGCTTTTTGAAATGTTTTTTTTTCAATTGATGTTGAATCATCCGTTAATTTTTATGTGAGAATTTGATTTAATTGCTCTAATAGATTGTTTGCTGAATACATTTTATTGTGCTTTGTTTATAATAAAAATAATCATTTACTTGTAATAAAATTGTAATTTAGCTTATTAAGATGGTTATTGTACATTTTTAGCTGATTTTTGCAAAAGTGTTGCGTTTTTGAAGAACCAAATAATGCATGTAGTATAACAGTGTGAAAAATTTGATATTCAGTATGAAAAGGTGTTGAAAACTCAATATGTTTATAGTTAGTTCTCATGAATCTGGTTCATTAATCGTTTAACTAGCTACAAGCATTCTATATTTACATAAATTATGGATGAAACTGTAGAATTTTCATTATTTCAATCAATTCAAATTATGATTCATTACAGTAAATATGATTAATTACACCATCAAATCATGATTAATTACATCACTTAGCTTAGGAACACTTCATTATTTTTAATATTAAACTACTGATTTTTTTTTCACAAATTAAGAAAACTAACAGTGAGTTCTTTGGTGTTGAAACCCTGATCAATTTATGATATTTGCTATGTTTTATGCCGTGGAAAGTGTACGACGAATAGAAAACATCTGCGTTATCAAAAAGTTGCTCCGATGGCTCAGATGATGTGACAATTATTTACGTTAAGATGCACCCAATGCATTACGATGATTTTGTCACTTTCTACATATTTGGTAACCATCATTATCCGTTAAAATACAAAGACGTTTGTGTATGTTTTCGGTTCTGATGACACAAGGAGCTCCAATTACTTTTTCTAGCTAGTTTTTTAATAGCACTCCGTATGAGGCAATTGAGAGAATACAAGCATTGTAAACCACGAACTTACATTTTAGGGGTATGAATTCTTATATATTTATCAACATCACCGTGTCACTACAGCCCGTATCAAGGCTTGGCCTCCTTAATACATCACCTCCAGTCGTCTTGATACAATCACTGCGTCCGCTAATTCGATACACATAAAGCATATATTTAATCTTCCCAACGCTTGCGTGGCTTTCCGAGTAGCCTTGCACCGCTAGCTTGTTTTTTGAGACTCCGCTTGCGGATTTGATTTTCATATCCATCTCCTTCCAATACTGAGCCAAGGACTCTACGCAAACGTGATAAGGGCTTTTTCAGATGGCTGAGTCAGCATCTTTGTTTCGTTTCCATAGCATAAAACATAGAGATTTCAGAATCGGGAGTGCCGAGAAGTGAATCTTATTGGCTAGTTGAATTCGTCAAGTTTATTAAGTACACGAATTACAGGTTACAGTTCCCTATCTTTATATTTTGTCATACTGGCATCCTTTTCGTTGATGGCATCCTTTTCGTTCTGCTCGTTAATTTGGAGACAAACTCCTTTGGCGTCTTCGTATAGTCTGTAATTGAAGGAATGTGACATAGTGTTGATGTCATCAGCATAGACTTCTAAGTGCGACGATTTGAATGATAGAGTACCCCTAGTGTCCATGGGAATTTTTTTGATGGCATACTCAAGTGCTAAATTAAAGAGTACATGAGTAGGGATTCCAATCCCGAACCATATTTTCAATCCCGGGATTACGGGATTAAAAAATCTCAAATCCCGGGATCCCGGGATCCCGGGATTTGAAATTCATAATACAACACAGCAAAATAAGTCAAGTTTCTAGTAAACAGATTATATTATTTGCCATCATTTCAAAACTACAACAATAAGTAAGCTCAAAACTGTATAAAAAATTGCATTATTACTTTTTTATATTATTGATGCAAATAAAAACAATAATTTTAATTATCCAAAACGTTGACAGTATGAAGACAGATATTAAAAATTACATCTATTACAAATTACAACAAAAAATCACGACCAAAAACCACAAAACCACAATATAAAAAATTCGGCCAAAGTTCATTGGGTTTTTCGGAAGTAACATTGAAGCAATAGCAAAGCATCTAAAGTATCGTCTCCAAGCCTGCTTCTAAATTTATTCCCGATGTTGGACACCGCGGAAACGGTCGAGAAATATTGGTACGCCTGCTCCAAACTATGCAAGTGCCACCACTTTCGAAAAGATTCATTTCTTTTGCAATGGTTTTAATTAGATTAGTTTCTTGCGGCATTTCATGATTGATTATTTTCATACTTTTGCAGCTCTTCTTGTAGCGTTAATTGACGACTACCTTGTTCTGATTCTACTGGGTTCTCTTCATTTCTTTGGCTATCAAGCATAGGGTTCAGCATCTAGATCATTGAAGTATGTTTTTTTAATATTTGCGTTGCTTGGTTTCAAAAATAGAGATTTTAGTTCACTTGGTAAATTTTTGCTGGTACAATGTGGATTCTGGAGATAGCTTAGCATACCAGATAGCTCGGTACACTGACGCTCTTTTATTCGGTCCAATATTGCAATTTTCATAGCATTCAGAAGAATAGACCGTTTTTCTCCTAACAGCCTAAATACAAATCTTGATTAAGTATTAACAGTGCATAAATTTGCAAGTCTGCGACTAAAGGCCGTCACAGCCAATTTTACAGGGAGTAAAACTTCAATAATTTTCTGAATCGAATCAAAGTCTGTTGCTTCTAATTGCTCTGAATATTGCAGGCCTATTAATGTATATTATTTTTCAAAATGGGAAACTATTCGAGCATTGTCAAGAGACTATTTCATCTTGTTTTACAGTCCATTTAAAGGAGACAGTTAAATGCCTTGCTCGGATCCGACATAGTTTTAAAGATCGTTATTATTTTTCGTTGGAGCTTTTTTAAAATATAAAACTACCTAACAAACTTTCTTTATGCATGCGCTGATGTCCTTCGTCTGATCTAGCGTGTCTTGCAGGCGACCGGTTTCAACGTAGTTAGCTGATTCAGGACCATCCAAATCTTCGTGGTCGTCGTTCAGACTATCGGCTGCTTCATCAACTCTTTAATCTGGAATGGACCTCATATTATAGCGAACATCGCAAACTGCCAAGTGGATGCTATGCGCCAAACAAATATGTTGCTCTGTACCAACTAGTCTGCTTTCTTTTCGCATTTCGTTTGACCCATCAGTTACGATGGTAACAATGTTTTTTCCTAGAAAAACATTTAACTCATATTAGGTAGTTTCCAGCTGTCATTGATATTCTTACTCCCACCAAGCTCCAGTAAGAATTTACTAAGTAGATGTTTATATTTATATAGCGCCTATTTGCAGTCAAGGTCCATTCATCAAACATCAACCTGAACCTTTCACCTGAGATACTAGCCTGTTATATCTTATTTTTTATTATTTTCTTTATCCTGCTTGCATAGCCAACAACCTTTTTTTGATTGTTGTTAAGGATTTTGGTAAATCTGTGTATGCACTCGCTAGTATTAATTTCCTCAAATCATTCGATGTAACGAATGCACTAAATGCGAAACAGTCCATACTTATTTATTTACAAACCCCTTTGTATTCTCTTGTTAACTGTTACATCGGTTTATTTTGTTCTATTCTTTACGCATTTTGATGTGAGCTAATTGTTTTCTCATAAATATGGATTCTATTTGCACTTTTCGAGTCTTGCTGTAACTTGATTGCCGATAATGCTTGACTCCAGGCCCCGAAATCCCAGCCAATTTCTGATCCCGAAAATCCCGGGATTAGAACTCATCAATCCCGGGATTTTCGGGACCAGAAATTGACCGGGATCCCGGGATCCGGGATCCCGGGATTGGATTCGCTATACATGAGCTAAACCAATTCCCTGTTTATTCTTGATTCGTAGAAAACGAGTTAGTTGAGTAATTCTTTATTAGCACTTGTGATGTTGAGTCGGTCATTTTGGCTATATAACTTGGCTATATATAACTGCAACGCGGTTAGGTCGATGATATCCTAAGTTTGTTTGAAGTCAACGAAGATCTGATGAGCACCTATGTTAAATTGTTAAAATTTTTCCGAAATTTATTTGACCGTAAATATTTGGTCTGTTGTTGATCTTCCACGTCTAAGGGCGCTTTGATATTGGGATTTTATCAGCGTATGTTGAAATTTAGAACTTATGATTCTTTACTAAATTTTAATACGTTTGTTAACATTATGTACAACGTACAATGTAATGAAACGCTCCTGTAGTTCTCGCACTGCAGTTTGTCTTTTTTCTTGTGAATAGGGCAGGTCAGGCTGTTTGCCATTCATTGAGCATAATTTCTTGCTCGCAGATGCTTACCAACTTTCCCTTAAAACGTTAATTCCGCCTGTCTTCAGGTGTTCCACGGGGATTATAGATGTGATGTTAGGCGTGGAAGCTAGTTCAATTTATAGTGCAGATGTGTACTCGGCATCCACCGTCTTGCTTCGAAGCAAGTCGACGTTGAACTTACGTCATGACCTTGCTATGGTTTTATAAGTGATTCAAATATATTCATTGTTTCCACCATTCAAATATATTCATTGTTTCCATAATGTCACTTTGCATCTGATGTTGCTAATCTATTCCTGCTAGGACATATCATCCAAAATATTTAATTGAGATCACTTTATTCAAAACTTCACTGTGTATGTAAATGCATGAGTTTATTATTCGTTTGTTTTTGTTTTTTTTTCTGCTAGAATATAATATATTTCGTTTTGCGCTCATTTATAATTGGTTTAGTTTGTTGCAGTTAGTTATTAGCTGTGTTTAATGAATTGCTCTAGGTTGAGATATTTCAGCAAAATGTGTTTCTTGGGCAATTCGTCTGCTCTAACTTATATTTTAATTTAAACCAATTTTTTCTCCTTTTGAAGCTAGATTTATTTTGATTACTCGACATATATATCGATATATCGAGGGCAATCTACCCTCTTCTTCAGTGACCTTGAGACCAATAGACACTGAAGAAGAGGGCATATTACCCTCGATATATGGATATATGTCGAGTAATCAAAATAAATCTAGCTTCAAAAGGAAAAAAATTGGTTTAAATTAATATATTTTTACAAGCTAGGAAAAAAAATGGTACACAATAAAAACAATTTGTTCTAACTTGCCCGAAGTTGCTCTGATTTATGTTTCATGAGCCTGCTCTAAGTTGCATTCCGAGTTCGATTTCTGCCTTACCTTTTTCTGGCATAGCAAGTTCGCGCAAGCAGTCAACTGCAGGTCAACTGTCACCGAACCAACTTTCAACAGAAAATTCTGAACTGAAGTAAAGTTTTTTATTAGTGGATTGACAGTTTGAACTTCTCACAAGCGATCAACTTCGAGAATTGCCTCTCAACTGCTCTAACTTGCTCCTAAAGAAGCCTATCTACATATTTTATATTGCATTAAACATAGGCCACTTTGCTTAGTTTAAATACATTTTTTAACGCAAAATTAACTAGGTGCTTAATGGAAACAACATCGCTGCCAAACTATTAGCTGAAGAGGTTCATAAAGAGGTTGAATATGTAGGATCAGGACCGTCAATACCACTCGCCCCTAGTGAAATTAACTATAACAAAATCGGAATATGGATCGATCCAATAGGTAAACCATTTAATATCTCAACAAAACTTTAATCAATTGTTTCTTACAGATGCAACAGCCGAATATATAGCTGGCGAAACAGTTTTCACTGATTTCCCGGGAATAACATCATCAGGCCTCGATTGCGTCACGGTTCTTCTGGGTGTATACAGTGTGCAAAACGGATATCCGGTAGCTGGCATAATAAATCAGCCATTCGGTGAAAAACTAGGTGAAAACAACTATGTCAGTAAAGTTTTCTGGGGTGTATCGTTAGGAACTTTCTCTGCCAACAATCTACCGCCACCGGTGCCGTTACCAAAGAAGATAGCAATGATTTCTGGTTCGGAGAGTCCGGAAATTATCGAACGTATCAGAAGCATGGACTATGAAGTAGCATTAGCAGCCGGTGCTGGACATAAAGCTTTAAAAGTTATAACGGGTGAAGCAAGTGCGTTTATACTTTCGAAATCGACCACTTACAAGTGGGATACCTGCGCACCGCAAGCAATACTACAATCGCTCGGCGGCGGCATATTCGATTTCAAGAAAAGTTTGAAATCGGAAAGATTGGCTCCGATCATGTACGATCAAAAAATCATCAGATGTAATCTAGGTGGCTTGATAGCCGTGCGAAACCCGAAACTTGGTCAAGAAATCGTGAAAAAACTTGCTGCTGAGTGAGGTAATTTCACGTAATCACCATACGCTTAAATTGGATTCAAACATATCACGCTTTTGAAAAAGTCAGACATTTAGTGTAAACTCGTTAGCACAGAGATCAAGCTATTTATTTAGTTTGTTTTACATTTAACGCTTCAGTAAAAAATCTAAAGACGACATAGATTTTGTGTTTATTTAGATTGGAACATCTGCCTCGTAAATACTAGTACCGATGAAAATTCATTATGGTTGTGGTGTGCTTCTTCTTTTCTATTATCATGCAACATGATATATTCTTAATATAGAATTTTTTTCACTAGATACGTTATCTTATAAACGTCTAGCGATAACCAGAACATAAATATAAATATCTGCAGTAGATAAAGTCAACAATCAACATATTTTTGTGTAGAGACTCGTACCTATTGTGGAAAACTTGTAGAAACATCAAGGAAATGTATAGTGAAATTATATTGCAACCTTTATGTAAACTATCACAGATAAAGCACATAAATATATTTTCAAAAAAAAACTTCTTCATATGATAATTGCATTGACTTGCATGCGATAGGCTAAAGCAATATTATTAACAAGAAAATTAACATAAAACATTTATTTTTTGTCCATTTAACGGCCTACGGCAAAAGTGAAGCTAATAGTTATTGTCTTCCCTTTATCACAGATTTGCGAAAAGCATAGTATACGCTTTCAGGCAATGCTTGTTGGGGAAAAGATTTAAAAAAAAAATACGACTGAATAACAAAGTATCAATAATTTTTAATTGGCTCGTGAAATCTTTTGAAATTCAGACATTCTTGAAGATAATAGTAAAGATTTCTATTTCGTTGAAGTCACATTTTTATAGAGGCTTTATGGATACCAGAACTTTATATTGAAGATTTTTTAAATGATCGTTATTAGGTAGACAGAGGCAAATGAATTCGATTTGAGGAGTCAAGTTTGAATAAGCCAGTGCCATTACGGACGAAAAATATCGGTTTGTTATATTTAATTTAAAAGATAACCTGATATTCTGATGATACTTTTAGTAGATATTATCAAACCATATATGTAGTTTTAAAGATATCTTACCAAAGATGGTTTTTTTCAATATGCTCATTATTCATAGCGGGCACTAGCTGGTAATTTAGAAGGTAACTTTAGGTTAGTCAGTTTATTAAAAATATGTTTCTAGTAATTGAATCGCTAGCTACAATTACAGTGAATAATCGATGCTCGAAAATATTTTTCACTTGTATGGCTAATCTTTAAATTTTCATTTTCCTGTCTTAATAACTAACTATAAATGACTTTTGAAATGCTCAAATGATCAGATCACAAGTTAATCAACTAACGACGTTACAAATAGAAATAATTTCTCAATCAGTCAATATATGTGCTAAATAATTACAGTCGGGTAACAGGAAAACTAATCAAATGCGAATAATGCAATCAAAAAAAAAAGAAGAAGAAAATCAAACTTCCAGTTTTGTCTGACGTCAGGCAAATCTACAATTTCCAAACAATATTAATCTTAATGAGCACGCAAAAAATCCACCTAGAACTAGTCCTTAAAGCCATTAGCCAAGCCATACTTAGTATAATTCGATACATAACAGTAGTAGATAAATGTTAGATGTGTTTGAAACACTAAGTACATACAAAGATATTTATTGAATGTTTAAATCCTATACAATATGAAATATTAATATTAGTTACAGTTGAAAATGTATCAGTAACAATACATTCATTCAAATAGTTACTTTCAGTGCAATAATAGGAAACCTCTGAAACCATCGACTACAACACAGGGATAACCAAAAATAATCAAAGAGTCAATTCTTGTTTTCAAACTCTCTAGACAATTACAATATAAATAAAAGTGTTCAAGTTTTATTGTAATTTTGAAGTTATGTATATTATAATATTGCAAATGAGATAAATATAAAAAAAATGCTAATATTGCAAGTGCTTTACTTTTTCTTTTCTTTCGTGTAAGTTGCTACACAATACAACATTTTCCAATTTAAAATCGTCAGACAGAATAACTATCCGCTTTGGTCGGGACTATGTTTTTTTTTATTGTAATTATATTGGGAATACTAATACACTTAATTTTTTTAGGGTAATATCTAACTTAATTTGGATTTTTCTGATGCTAAGTTAATAAGTTTCACCAGGCAGTACACACCTCACTGCTGAGTATGCAAGGACAAAGAGGGAGATCTAATTTGTTTCCAGTTGGCAGGACTGAGGTGTTGGGTTTAGAATTTTTATGAGCTTTTAAATAACAAAGAAGGTGATCAGTAGTTAGAGGTTTCGTTAATTGATGTCGGATGAGACCTGTCGCCACCATTATTAATTAAAGAGACCGTCCGTGCAGTTCAACGGTACATAAAAAGTTGTCGGAAATACTCCCCGAACTAAAAAGCTTTAGTTGCTGCAATTCATCTACTAAAGCTGAACGTATGGGACTTCGACATTATACTAGATGGTTCCATTCTTGGACTAATCTATTCCATATACAGTGAGATGCCACAAAGCACAGCAATTATAGAGGTATCACAATTCAGAGTATCGTTTTTAACATGTTCTCTGCTATCACTCCAGTCGCTCACGAAATAATTGCCCTACAACAACAAGTTGATGGAAAAGCTTATAAAATACGACCTGAAACCATTCCATAGCCAGGGTAAAAATTTGCAGGGTCATGATAGAGCTCGGCATCCCAACCAAACTCATCAGATTGACCATGACAAATCTGTGGAGATAAATTAAGGCAGATGGATATTTACTAAGGCAATTTAGACGACGTTGGCATCATATGCCAGAACGAGCGAGCTATTCAAGATCTCCTTAATGAAAATCGAGCAGGTGATGACGCACATAAATGAAGGGAATAGAAAATATATAGCGGTAACGCTGGCACCGAAAGCCATTGGAAAGACGCGCCAAGGTAGGTCCTGTTTTCGTTGAAGCGATAGAGCACACCAGGCTGCCAAAGAAGTGTTAAAGATATCGAACTGGAAGATAGCAGCGTAAAGCTGGAACGTCGAAAATCATCTTCTGTAATAGTATACTTGCCATATGCATATGAAAAATAATTACTCAAACGTCAAATCACTCAAAAGTTAAAACTTAGATGCTCGAAATTAGCGGTGGTGTTAAAACACCAGATTCCAAGTCCACATAAATTCAGAGCGAGGATCCCCGCCGAGCACTCTTCAAAAGAAATTGAAGTTAAACGGATCACTTCGGAAGAGAAGGCTTCGGAAAAAAAGGCCGTCCCTTGTATTTGAATCTTGCTCCGGAAAATCTGTCAAGGAAGAAGCCGGAAGTGATATCGCGACCTTTAAACTACATAGCCGAAACTTATGAGGAGATGCAGGGGTACTTTGGATCTGGCGAGGATCTGGACGGCACTATCATCAATAATGGTGAAGAGTTTTCAAATTAGCCTTCACAACTCAGGCTACTGAAACCTGAATCTTTAAATAGACCAACAACCTGCATTTTCTGCATCATCTCCTTTTAAAAATTAGTGACTTGAAAAATGTCGCCCTTCTAGTCGATGCGAAGCCAAAGTTATCTGGATCTTTCATGCTTTGGAGCAATTCTGATCAGTTTTTTCACTGAGCTGAATAAGGCGGTGGAAGTGAACTGAATAAGGCGGTGAAATGACTAGCTGCTTCATTCAACGTAGCCGTTTCGAGGCCCTGCAATTGAACTAGGTCCACAGGAAAAAAGAAAATCCACTGGTGAATAATGAGATTACGACCCTTCGAAGCTTGTGCACGAAGGAGTCTTAACTCTCCAAAATGGTCAACGATTGGCCAAACTACAAAGTCAAATCAAGGCTTTTCAAAAATATCGTGCGTAAAGATTCATGACGCACACATAAGCTGGCCTATTTTTTTCTGGCCCATTCAAATCACCAAATCTGGATGGCATCATTCCGGTTAGTATTCAATAGACTATGTTTTGGCTGATCGTCATATATAATGCCTGCTTAAGGCCTTCGTGCTTTCCAAGCAGTTTCAATGAAACGAAAATTGTGTTCATCTCTAGGGCAGGAAAGCATCGCACGCTCGCTAAACTTAAAGACTTTAGACCAATTTGTCCAACCTTCTTTCTTCTAAAGATTTCACAGGGGGCTGTGGGGTATTGCTAGTGCCAGTGATTTGAATCTACTCTGATCTACTCTGATCTCTCACAACATGCTTATACCAGAGGTAAACCTGTCTGAGCAGCGCTGTATACTCTACTAGAACATGCCGAAAAACACTTGCTTGCAAAGAGTATATGCTGCCTGCACTTCTGAATACCCAATGAGCATTCAATAATGTTCGTCGCTTCAGAACCTAGCTGTCAATTGGTAGCTAGTCGAACTTATAAATCAACTACTCACACTTGTCTCTGGGTAGCTCAACCATCATGTGAGTAGTAATTACGCCTTCTCCCTAGGACTGTGAGCAGTTAAAAGGCTTGGCATTCACGAGCCACGAGAGAGTATAAGGTTCTATCCTCCGACCTATCGAAGCTCAGTGGAACTCATATAAATCTCAAAAACAGAGTAAAATAACTAAGACTTATCTTAGACTCAAAGCTTCTATGCACCAGAAAGGGCTCGTAAGGCATTATGTGTTCTTTACAGATGCAATAGGGCTATCGAAGCATACCGATGGCTCCAAGCTGAACGACAGAGCAAGGTATGGCATATTTTCCACTGACCCAAACTTTAAGCTTTCCTTCGGAGCGGAGGTGCTGGTCATTCAAGAAACTACCAATCGCTATTGGTCCTCAAATTTCGTACGTCTCTTAACGACATGTCGAGATATTCGATGATACACCTGTTTTGATGAACGGTTGAACTTCCAAAAGCTAGCACGCTTTTGCCGAAGGTGTCCTGAAGTTTCCTTATTGGCACTCCGACGGCTTAAGTTAAGCCAACTATCAGATAAAAACACTTAAAGGATGCTTTGAAGTCCTGGATGGAAGAACCTTTCTGTGCACTCGCGGAACAGTTGCGAAACTTCTGACTTTGGTCGTACTAGGGAACTACTCGAATTAGGAAGGAGGTCCATTCGCACAGCAGTGGCTGTTTTAACGAGAAATTTTTCGTTTAACAGGTATGAATTCAGTCCGAGCTATAGATGCGAAGAAGATAAAACAGTTCCTTATCGCTTGTGCGAATGTCCGGCCTTTTATATAAGAAGGAAAAAGATCCTTAGCTCTTTTTCCTTTGCATAACCGAACTAGCCCCGGTGGACCTGAAGCGTCCACCGGGTACCCAGTTCATTAAGAACGTCGGGTTTTGTTACTTAATAAGGGTTGTGCATAACGCAATAATAATAATGGGACATTGTGCGCCTAAGTGTGTCTTCTCCGGAGTGTGCTTTCAGGAAGCAGCCGCGGAACACACCGGCCTATGACTAAAGCCGTCAAAATAGATACCCACGTCCGACATGTTCAAAAAAAATATAATACTTGAATGAGGAAAACTGATTTACAAGAGCTAAGCAACTCAAATGTCCAGATATTCACCGAATTATTGAAGAGTCTAAAGATACTCAAACTAACAAAGCGTAACAAAGCAACACTCTCACCTGAATCAGTCAAACATTGGAAAAACTTAGTGAATTTCAAAGCAAATCTGAGTCTATACATCGATAGAGCGAACTTACAACGAAATTAAGAGTTTTAGAAAAACTTTCTTCTGGACACATGTCTTGATGACAAATTATATGTACACAACACTTCATTACCTATTAACTATAAAGATCATGCTAATATTATTCCTTTTACCGATAGATCAATTATCTGAGAAGGAGAAGGACGGAGTGTTTTAATTATGCTTATTGTGATGCACTGTTCATATTAGGCGATAGAGAATGGAGTGAAAGAGGTAAAAAAAATATTCATTTAGCAATCAACGCTAACTGTATGGACTCAGAAATGCTTTCTTGGTGTCAGGGGCGCTTGAAATTTGGAGAAAATAGGCATCTAAATCTTCAAAAACCTGTCAGACTAACATTAAAATTAAACTAAAAAACGCATTTTTCTTTTTATAATTTTTAATATCAAGGACACTAGCAATCGAAGTTAATTTATTGATAAACATCGTTTAATAATAATCTGCACAAATAAGAAATCCATAAGATATTACTAAACGTAAATGATGGCATAAAAATGAAGAGAAAAGTAATATGACTTAGAATATAATATCGCGAAGCAAAATCAACACTTCTCGTTCTTGAATTCAAATATGTTCAGTTTATTGAAAATGGGTTTTGGGCAGATCTTTCATAAAAGTCTCCCGTTGGTTTTTAGAGTTTATATTTTCTAATGCTTTAAACAAGTTTAGAGTATGATATCTACAGCGCCAGTTTTTTTTTTACATGTGTAGCATCCTGTTTCATGAGGAATAGATTGGCTTATAACATTACGCATCAGCCTTTTGATTTCGTTTGGATGGGTTTGACCTTTAATGACATATCTGATTTATTTCAGATTTTTTTTTTCTTTCTTTCAATTCAGTTATGTTTTGCTTTTGATTACTTGTAATTAAAATCAATTTTAATACATATTTTATTTCTTCCGAAATGAGAACGGTCAATTGCGGAGAAAGATTGCCTTTCTCAGAAACCACATGTAGCAAACCGCAACTGATCGGTCATTGAGGTTATAACTTCGCATTGTAACTTCCCTCCACAAAAGACCACTCACGAATGCACTGTGAGTTAAGGACTATTTATTATTCACTTGACAACTAACTAGTCTGGGTTTCGGAAGGAAGTTTGAGGTACCGAATATTGCAGACAAGTCAGATCCACAGTACTTTTTAGGCTTTTCCGGTTTGACTCGAATAAGGAAAGAGCATAGAAATTTATAAAACGATTAAAAGGACCTATTTTCTCCTATTGTCATAGCTGAAAACCTCCAGTTGACTGGAAAATGTTATATAATCGTAACCCTTTAATCATTCAATGTACTTTCCTATTGAAAACGCAATTTGGCGGGAAACCAGACCAATCAGATGCCACTGTGCGTAAGGTGTGCATAACCAAGTCGCTATCAAAGACGGGGCACATTCTTTGATATTCTAAACACTCAAAAGACAAACCTCTATGTTAATTCTAACGATTAGTCAAAAATATTCTCACCTAATTCAGTCTACAGAAAAATCTCGGCGATTCAAAAGACACTCCTCGCAGTAAAATTGCATCAGTAGCCATCCAGCAACTACTCAGCCACCCACTAAATGTCAAACTAATTCAGCTAGTTCTGCAATACCGACTTCAATTCACCATTTGCAGCCAACTTCGCTGCGCACATATTCTTGATTACAAGTCGGTGAGACATGTCCAATGGCTGTCTGTTCGTTTCGTTGCTCAGATTCTCAATGTAAACTCAAGTTAAATACGGTGCTGTTAGTAAAAATTGCGTGCCGAATGCCTGTATTATGAACAGGTATTCCTGCAACACAGGTAGGTCGACAAGTATCTATGCAGCGAGCAATTCCAATTGTGCGAAGAGTCTGAAGAAGCCTCCACCCAGTCTGACAAAGCTGCGATGACATTTCCTGTTCTTATTTGCTTTGCCCCCAATAAATGGTATTTTTTGGGAGTTTTCTTTGCTTTTCTCAAGCATAGATGAACTCGAATGGGAACTAATATGTTTCATATTGGCAGATTCTTCCTATCAGGATCAGCAGAGTGTCATGGCCAGTGAAAACATCATGGACGAACTAGCATCATTGATTCGCACGGAAATTCCGGAAGGGCGTCAAAGTCTGCGGGATAGCTTTACGAATTTGGAACGTGTCGCTGATTATTGCGAGGATACATATTACAGGTATATGAAATACGCGATAGTGCTACAATCGAACTTAAACTGATGACTTGTGTATGTATTTTAGAGCGGAGAACAAGAAAGCTGCTCTCGAAGCGACCAAAAACTACACAACTCAGTCACTAGCCAGCGTAGCGTATCAAATTAATACGCTCGCATATAGTTATATGCAATTGCTCGATCTGCAAGCGCAACAATTAAGCGAGATGGAATCACAAATGAATCACATCGCACAAACGGTCATGATCCACAAGGAAAAGGTTGCACGCAGGTATGGAGTGTGGGTCTATTGGCAAAATTTTCGAGTTCTAATTGGAGTTTGGTTTGTTTTTAGGGAAATTGGAGTTTTAACGGCGAATAAAGTTAGCTGCCGGCAGTATAAAATCGTAGCACCGATAAATCCCGAAAAACCGATAAAGTATGTTAGGAAGCCGATTGATTATACGATTCTCGATGATATTGGTCATGGAATAAATTCTACCGGACAACGACAAAAGATGCGAGGCTCCAGCCAGGTTAGTACATTGTTATTGATTTTATGTGAAAATATACTGTTGAAAACTGACATCGTTTTCCGCCATTCTACTAAATTTTCCATATTCAAACACTAACCCCATTTTATAATAATATATCCAGGGATCAATCCAGTCACTTAGCACAAATCCGTCAGTCGGTCCGCCGCCAACAACGAAACCGCCCACTCCACCCATTATGGCTCGCGGCAGCACGGGTACTCTCGGCAAAACAATCAGCAACACGGGCACGCTGGGCAAGAGCTCGCGGGAATACCGAACGCCACCCGTTGTTAATCCGCCGCAGGTACCGTCGCACTATGCGCCTAATTATCCAGTTGGGCATCCGAAACGGTCATCGAACGCTAGTTCAAGTATTGCCGGTAGTGATCGCGGCCCAGGCTACAGTGCATTACCGATGCCGCCCAGTCAACAGGTCGCCACTCATGTCAATTTGCCGTCGATGGGTATGATGCAATCGCTACCGCCACCCCCACCCACAACCTATGACGACCGACACGGCATGCCCCGTAAGTATTATCCGAATGCCTAATGGTTTCTTTCATAGCTTTTTGAGCTATTCGTTATCTGCATCTATCACCCTTCAAAAATGACCCTTTTATTTCATTCCTTTGTAGCTCCGCCATCACCGCTTACCGTGGGTCACGAGTTATCCGCCGACCAGGCTCATATCGGAATGCATACATTAGGAAGGAATATAAATAGGTAATTTGAGCTTCTTCTTTCGTCAAAATTTTCTAAGAACTAAGCGGAAAATCGATTTAAATTAATAGCTGCAACATGATTTGGTCGTGTCGCTAGTCACTTGAACAGGTGAATTATGTCAATCATGTCTCCTCTGTTCACAAGTCCAAGGGGAGACTAAAGTTCTCAATAAAAGGCTGGTACACTTGATAGGCTTTTTTGTGTTTCATTTTATATGACATGACTGAATAGGAACAAAGATTAGTACGATTTTGCTTTCGATTCTTCTTCATTTAATATCTTTTGTGATTTTCCGGCATTGTTGCTGCATAAAAAAGAAAATTGAAACTAAAGTAATTGCGAAACGTTGGGTTCATTTATGTTTTCAATTTTTGATTTCAATTGATTGTTGATAATAAATTATTAAACTCAATTTTAGAACGTAGCCAGCCAAAAGTGTTGCAGTTATTGCAAAAAACTAATTGCTACATGCTTATACTGGAGATATACTACAATCGAATTTGGTTTCGCGAATCTCGTTAAGTATCGAATAATGTGTGTGTCAAACAAAGAGATTTCAAATAACTGAAAGCTCAAATCAGATTCGATGGTAGACTGTCGCCAGTATTAGGAGAGTCTTTTTCTATTTTATTTCATTACCAAACATTGTATATTTTGACGGCTTTATGTAAGAGCCAATCAACACTTTTAAATACAGATAAATGTGATCTGTAAGAATCTCGAATTATGAATGCTTTTGCATTTTTTTGTACATTTTCAAGAGGCAAGAAAATTATTTGAATAATTTTAAGGCATTTATGTGAAGTTTTATTAAAAACATCTGATTATCTTTAATTAGACAATTGTTATTTATTTCCTATTCTTCGGGCTCTTTAGATTTTCCATTCTATAACGATATATGCTAAAATCGCAATCCATTGTAAGTTATCCAAACTTGAGATGCCGTTGTTGAAATGCTCTCGATTCAAAATGTTTCGCAATCAAGCTAAGGAGTCCATGATACCCAGCCGGCTTCTCATACCTTGTATAAGTTTTATTTACTGTTAAGAAACTGAAGAGGTACCTAAGTCAAGTCATTAGTAAAGTGAATCGTAAAACTAATTGTACAGTCAACAGGACCACTTTTGTATTGAATCAATCGAAACTTAGTTGTTGGTTATTCGAAAGATTTCCACATGAAAATTTCACCGCATATTCCGTGCTATTGCTTAAGAAGCTGGGTTCATTCTCGTTTATCATTTATACTACATTAGACATTCGGTTGGAGCAGCATTTAATTGTGATTTGTTTTTAGCTTTTACCTGGAATAGAAAAAGACTTCTTTTTAACGGCTATATGAGACTATAAAATTTACCAAACATTTCAGAATATATTTTACTAAAAAAGTAGGCAGCTGACTTGCATACCGAGTGATGATTGGTCCGATTTCACTCATTTCTGTAGCATATCCACTTTTATTTGCCATTCAATTCTATTTGGTTGATCATTTTTGTCAGCGCATTATTGTCTATAGCTGTGATAATACTACTTTTGGCGGGTTATATTAAATCATAAATCTGTCAGTTTGTTACACTCGCTCTAACATCGGTGTTAAGATTGATTAAGAAAGGTCTGATTGATATTGGTGATTATTAAATGGAAATGAAAATGGGCGGAATTGGAGTTCAAATCTCTACAAATTCAAAAACATCAAAATTGAAGATCGTCACCGATGCTATTCTCTTGGCCCTTTCTTCACATGATAGACCACTGCAATATTGACCCTGAACACCACAATCAGCGTATTTGGTTCTATACACTGGATCAGCCTGTCCTGATTTTTTAGTTGCGCATGATCGCCCTCTTTGATCCTCTTTCCACGGTTCACTGTCGGCAACTACAAGCCATCGAAACTCTACATCATAGGCCATTGTGTAGAAGGGTTATAACGTTATCGTTACACTCTTTATCATATGCTTACCTATCGTATTTTTTTTTTTTGAAATGGTTTGACAGAAGTTTGTGATTGGCTGACAGCTGCCTCCCCGCTCTACTTCCTCCAGATGGAGCATCGAGAGCGCTGAGCAAAGATTTTAATCTAAGTTCCAGAATATTCGACTATCTTTGATCACTCTGTAGTCATGTCTCCGATCTGCGAAAAAATGCCTCTAAAATTTTCACGAATAATGACGCGTTCATAGCTATGCTCGTTGTTTGTTGATACCGATTCTGTGAACCCACTATCTGCTTCTACTGTGATTCCCCGATTGACTAAGTGCTTTGATGTGGCAGGTGGCTATCCTCCAACCTACACACACTGTGATTCTTACTTCGCTCGCTCCAGTAGTTTCCAAAAGTTAATGAGCATACCCAGGAGCAAAACAAGCATAACCAGCGTTACAAAATATTGGAGCAAACTGACGTGGATCCAATCAGTGAGGCCGTACAACAACGAAAACAACAATTAGTGAACAAACCGTGAACTGTACATTCGAATCCACAGAAACAATCAAAACTATCTTCGTCTTCAATATCGCAGCAACGTCAGTATTGATATTCTGAAACTTACCAGGCAGCACAACCTAGGCCGCGATCTTATCAATTCAGCCTTCATTTGAAATATCAAGTTGACCTGTTTCCTTCAGAAATATGAGAACACCCAGTCCAATAGTTCGTCAATATAAGAAGGTGCTTGGCCGCCAGAGTTTTCATTTAACGTCTCGGATACAAAGCAACTCAAGATTTTGCTCGCGCCTTGGCTATAACAAAATTGCACCTTTAAGCTGTTTTGTGCAAAAAATAATACCTAATAGCTTAGATTGCTACCAGAGCTTTTTATTTCACTTAATAGTATTTTCTTGGCCGCCAGGCGTTCCTTTAAAAATTAACAACTTTGCCCCGACGAAATTTTCGTTCTAGAGTTTCGAAGATTGCCTAGCCTTAAGGAATTGTCTTATATCAAAATGTACGCGGGCTAAGCACCAATACTAATTTTATTAGTTTGTCTTCTTTGGCTGGCGATGATATAGTTTTTCTGACAGAAGCTTGGCTTACAGAAGAAGTTCTGGATAATGTAGCATTACATTTGCATCCTAATTGGTAAAAAAGGGAACAGTTTGGAAAAGTTTGTAGTGACTTTCAATTTTCGTCTCCCGTTGAATGCGTTGTGATTCAAATTTGCTTAAAATTCCCCAATCTCTTGATTGTTATCATCGCTTACTTTCCTTGGAACTGTTCTGTTTCGATTTGTGGATGTTCATTTTCTAAACTCTACAGTTTTCTGTACAGCCGCTTTCCAATTACATTGTTGCCTCAACCAGGCCTTATAAAAAAAACCAGCCTCACTGAAAAAGCTTAGCGCAAAAATCTCGAATTTTAGTGCTTCTCTTTAAAATAAGAAGAGAAGTATGCTTCTAACCTTGTCTTCAAAGCCGGGCTTCTCCTTCAATGCTGAAGACGCCAGTACATCAGACTCAGAGGAAACTTCCTTTTCAGAAATACCAGTGACTTGGAAACCAGCAACCTGTTGCGGTAGCCCCATACTTATTGTTTTTACACAAATTATGTTATTATTATGTTAAAAAAAACTATTTTCACGCTACAAAATCCAAATCAGTTGCAAGCGAGAGGGAACACGAAGCAATCCCGAAGCCAATCCGAATTAATCTTCGTCAACCTGAACAGTAGAGAAGACGATTATTGAAATAACGCAATTCCGAATTTATTTCAAATTATTTCCAAGCTTCCAAATTATCACGAGAAAATCTTCATAGAAGTAAAGGTACAAGAACATATGTACTACCCTTTTGAGGAGAATCAACTTAACGGTGTTATTCAAGGTATGTACGGGCTCATTCCAGATGAAGTTAAACTTGACCTGGGGAGGCAGAGTTCAATCCGATTGAAGTTTTTAGAAAGAACTCCTCTGAACTTATAAAAGTTGGTTTTCAAAGAGAGGACAAATATATATAGAATATTCAGGCTATGTGGCATTTAATTTGCCAACTCGAAGCTCAGAAACCAATAGCTAATCAAGGCCAATGCCACAATTGCTAGCGATTTGACCATTCATCCAAGTAATTGTCACTAACAATCTCGGTGCGTGAGGTGTGATGGTTTTCAATATCACAAGTATTGCAATAAACAACCAGAATAAGAACCTAAGCAACCTAAGTCAAGTGGGGCGATAAGCATCCCGCAAGCTATAGTAGAATTCCATATTATCCAAAAAGGAAGAGCTGGTGCAATTTTTGATCGATTATGAATGAATTAAAATAATGCTCATGCAAGAAACCTTTTTAAAACCGA